>CM075468.1:32575000-33775000 GCA_037950665.1 Hypophthalmichthys nobilis | reverse complement strand
TTGTTCAATATATTGAATTGTAACTGTACAAAAAGGAGTTCCTACGGTGATACAAATTTCATTATTGTGCAAATGGATATGTTTTCTTTTATGTTTTTCACATATTAAATCCATTAATATTGGATATATGGACATAACGAGGTAACACTTTAGAATAATGGTCCATCATTAATAAGTAACTATGCAGGAAGTAATGCAGGACTAATGAGTAGTACTACATTAACACTTCAGCTACTACTATTAACTAATATAGAAACAAGCTTAACTAATCAGTAAGTAATATCAAATTTAGAAGATAGTTCCTTATTAGCTAATCAATAATTACCTATTGAGATTACCATCATTAATACCTATTAACTAACGGATAAATTGTAAAGAACATTATCGTGTGTCTGAGACGTAATCAGTCATCATTTTTACTCTGAATATAGTCATAAAATGTATCATTAATTACTCAAGTGTTACCTAGTCACTATGCAGGAACTACTAGTGATCAGGACCATTATTTTAAAGTGAAAAACATCTTTTTCACTTTAAAATAATGGTCCAGATCACTAGTAGTTCTTGATGAATGACTAGGTACTTGAGTAATTAGTGATGCATTTTATGACCACGTTGAGAGTAAAAAAGGACAATCTTCAAGAACTTCAAGAACTCTCGACCATTATTTTAAAGTGAAAAAGATGTTTTTTACTTTAAATAATAGTCCTGATCACTAGTAGTTCCTGCATAGTGACTAGGTAACACTTGAGTAATTAATGATGCATTTTATGACCATGTTGAGAGTAAAAAAATAAGACAACTGCTCACATCTCAGACACTTTAATGTTGTGATTAGTAATTAATTAGTAATTCTTTAATAATAATTAGTAATTCTTTATAATTTGTCATAGTTACCTATTAGTTCTTAATGATGCCAATCTCATTCTGTAATTATTGATTAGCTAATAAGGAACTATCTTAGTCCTAAATTTGATATTACTTACTGATTAGTTAAGCTTGTTTCTATATTAGTTAATAGTAGTAGCTGAAGTGTTAATGTAGTACAACTCATTAGTCCTGCATTACTTCCTGCATAGTTACTTATTAATGACGGACCATTATTCTAAAGTGTTACCCATAACGATTCTTGGTGGGGGGAGAATGTAGAGCCCTGAACAAATGTTTGGATTTCTAAATTTATAACTGTTTTTTTGTGTGTGTGTTTGGGTCTGAAATGATACACACATACGTTGACAAAATGTTGATTGGCTTCGTTTTTTTTTTTATATGAGACGTTTCTAAAAGAGTTTCCAAATATGTGTGTGTGAGTGTATAATAATACAAGAACTGCATTTTATTGTGTTTTCTGAGAGCATCTTTTTTTTTTGTCCTATGAGAGCTGTGGAATTTGACCCCTCAACTTCAAGGGGTTGGGTTAGATAAAAAAACGGCGAATGCAGTTTCGTGGGCAGTGAGAATAATTCAGGCGGAAAGAGTTGAGTTCCCCACAGAGAAAGTTGATTGGCGTGGAGAAAAAGCTGACATTAGTCAATGCTCACGGACATTCTGAGTGGCAGCTCAATTGAGAAAGTTTGCTGTGCGTTGTTTTGTGTAAACGTGCCATGCAACACTTCGAGAGAATTCGGCAAGAGGCCACGCACTTCAGCTCTGCGTGAGTCAGATCTATGGAAGAGAGCTAATACAAGGATCTGCACGTAAGAGAATCTTTCTATTTGAAGTCGTTACATTTATTTGTTTTATTATATTTAGATTTACAAATCACACAGAAGAATATTCCCATGTTTATTTTTTCAAGTTCAGTGTTGCAGTTATAATAAGTTGTGTAATTTGTTTGTAATCCGGAAGAATATACACGTGTTTATTTTATTTATTCAGTGTATGTCAGGGAGTCAACACAGTCACCACCGTCACCCCTCACCACTGTCACCAGATTACTAACACCATTCACCTGTCAGTAATCAGCACCAGCTCCATATATACTGCACTCCACCCGTTCACTCACTGTCTGGTCTCAACCTTACCTTGTTGTGTTCCCAGATCGACTTACCTGCGCTACACTTACCTGTTGTTCCTACTGGCCGTCCTAGTTCTCCTCGGCTCTTGCTCTCCGTCGTCTCCACGCTCTCCATCGTCTCCACGCTCTCCAGCCCCACTGGATCTCCTGAGAAAGAAACACAAAGACTGTATCACCCACAGATAAGCCACACCAAGACATTCCCTCTCCCAGCCTGCTTACCTGGACTGCTATCACTGCTGTGTTGTTTATCATCTCTGTTCAATAAACCAGCTGTTGTTTATATCACTTTCCTCTGTGTTCCCCGTCTATCCGCTGACAGTGTACAAGTATCATAGAGGTGTGTGCAGTTGGAAGTTCATGTCAAGAGCGTGCTTAGTGTGTTTAAGAGACTGAATTCGTCAAGTCAAGAGCGGGAGTTCTGTTTGAAATTTTGCGGATGCATCTAACCAGTTCGAGGAGGGAGGAGTTCATCGGGATCCATTCAACGTCGTCGTGGGATACGTCACGGATGCTGTTTATCATCTCGTCGGGAAGTGAGGATTAGAGATTATTATTCTGCAATTGGAACCTCATTTTCCTTGGATTCGTGAGTACATTGGTTTTGCATCAAAAAAGCTCCAACTAGTGCGCTGTCTGTGTACTGAAAATCCCAGCTGGGTAAAATTAGAGAATTACATTGACATTTGGGGGGTTTTTTTTCATTTCCTTTTGGTTATGGTTATTATTGTGATTTATTGCTGTTGTTTGTGACTGTGAACTGAATTGATAATTTAAAGGAACGCACAAAGGAAAAATACACAAAGACAAAAGAGTTTGGAGAAGAATAAATACATTTATTGATCTGCTATAATTTTGTGTGATTTCCTGTGTGGAAAAATAGTTTATTGTTAATTTAGTTCCCTTTCGAGGGAACTCGCACTGCGTCCCGAAGGGGGCGCTATGGGAACGCCCTCAGCGTGAATGCATCTGATGCACGTGTGTCAACTAGTCCAATGGCGAGAGTGAACGTCACCGGCGGGTGACGTCACGACCAGGAAAGGATAAATACACATCCGGAAAGACCGGCTTCAGCTTTTGTGCCTCAGCAAAGCGCTCTGTGTGAAACTGCCTCTGTCTATTTATTGTTTATTGTTGTTTCTAGACAGGAGTTTATTGGCGAGCAAATAGCAACTTGTGTCGTGTGTGCTTCCCTGCCCTCGCTACTATACGAGTGGGGATACACGCGATTCATGTGTTGTTTGTTTGAGAGCAGAGCATACAGGTGCTGGTCATATAATTAGAATATCATCAAAAAGTTGATTTATTTCACTAATTCCATTAAAAAAGTGAAACTTGTTTATTATATTCATTCATTACACACAGACTGATATATTTCAAATGTTTATTTCTTTTAATTTTGATGATTATAACTGACAACTAAGGAAACTGAATTTGGGATTATCTCAGAAAATTAGAATATTGTGAAAAGGTTCAATATTGAAGACACCTGGTGCCACACTCTAATCAGCTAATTAACTCAAAACACCTGCAAAGGCCTTTAAATGGTCTCTCAGTCTAGTTCTGTAGGCTACACAATCATGGGGAAGACTGCTGACTTGGCAGTTGTCCAAAAGACGACCATTGACACCTTGCACAAGGAGGGCAAGACACAAAAGGTCACTGCAAAAGAGGCTGGCTGTTCACAGAGCTCTGTGTCCAAGCACATTAATAGAGAGGCGAAGGGAAGGAAAAGATGTGGTAGAAAAAAGTGTACAAGCAATAGGGATAACCGCACCCTGGACAGGATTGTGAAACAAAACCCATTCAAAAATGTGGGGGGAGATTCACAAAGAGTGGACTGCAGCTGCAGTCAGTGCTTCAAGAACCACTACGCACAGATGTATGCAAGACATGGGTTTCAGCTGTCACATTCCTTGTGTCAAGCCACTCTTGAACAACAGACAGCGTCAGAAGCGTCTCGCCTGGGCTAAAGACAAAAAGGACTGGACTGCTGCCGAGTGGTCCAAAGTTATGTTCTCTGATGAAAGTAAATTTTGCATTTCCTATGGAAATCAGGGTCCCAGAGTCACACAATCTACGTTGCTTGAGGTCCGGTGTAAAGTTTCCACAGTCAGTGATGGTTTGGGGTGCCATGTCATCTGCTGGTGTTGGTCCACTGTGTTTTCTGAGGTCCAAGGTCAACGCAGCCGTATACCAGGAAGTTTTAGAGCACTTCATGCTTCCTGCTGCTGACCAACTTTATGGAGATGCAGATTTCATTTTCCAACAGGACTTGGTACCTGCACACAGTGCCAAAGCTACCAGTACCTGGTTTAAGGACCATGGTATCCCTGTTCTTAATTGGCCAGCAAACTCGCCTGACCTTAACCCCATAGAAAATCTATGAGGTATTGTGAAGAGGAAGATGCGATATGCCAGACCCAACAATGCAGAAGAGCTGAAGGCCACTATCAGAGCAACCTGGGCTCTTATAACACCTGAGCAGTGCCACAGAATGATCGACTCCATGCCACGCCGCATTGCTGCAGTAATTCAGGCAAAAGGATCCCCAACTAAGTATTGAGTGCTGTACATGCTCATACTTTTCATGTTCATACTTTTCAGTTGGCCAAGATTTCTAAAAATCCTTTCTTTGTATTGGTCTTAAGTAATATTCTAATTTTCTGAGATACTGAATTTGGGATTTTTCTTAGTTGTCAGTTATAATCATCAAAATTAAAAGAAATAAACATTTGAAATATATCAGTCTGTGTGTAATGAATGAATATAATAAACAAGTTTCACTTTTTTAATGGAATTAGTGAAATAAATCAACTTTTTGATGATATTCTAATTATATGACCAGCACCTGTACATGTCAGCTCTTGTATTGGCATCTGACAGTGTTCATTCATAAATTTCCCAATGTGATGCACTATCGAGATTTTTAGCTCTGCTCCTCTTGGCTTTTTTCTCGAGGGAATAAAGTCTTAAGCAATAAAGAATCTATGGCTTGGATCTCGCGTTTGCAGAGGCGACGTGTTGTTTTCGGGTCTGCAAACTGCAATAAAGAATCTAGTGGCTCTGATCTCGCGTCTGCCGAGGGGACGCGTAGATTACGGGTCTGCAAAACTGCAATAAAGAATCTAGTGGCACGGATCTCGCGTCTGCCGAGGCGACGCGTAGATTTCGTGTCTGCAAACTGCAATAAAGATTCTAGTGGCTCTGATCTCGTGTTTGCCGAGGCAACGCGTAGATTAGGGTGTGCAGACGGCAGTTATAAATATTCAACCAATCATTCAGACCGTGTACACTTGTCTGGTGGTTCATTGATGCATTTAATTGAGGAGTTAAATGGGTTATTGCCTGGTTTTTAAAAGCTATATGTCTGCACTAATAACTCTTTATTTAGCCTTTCATCCAGACCGTTTTTACCTGTCTGGTTGATATGTGGCTGCATTTAATTTTGAGAGATTAAATGAAATTTGATGTGTGTATGGCCTATATGCATACTATATTTAGCATTTCTTTCAGACCGTATTAACTTGTCTGATAGATCATTTGCTGCATTTAATTTTTCAGGAATTAAGTGCACAGTTGGCTGTAATTTAATTTTGAGAAATTAAAATAATGCATATTTATCTGACTTTAAGTAGTTAGATTCATGTATTACTTCAGCCTTTCATGTAGATCCTGACGCCAGTGGTGTTAGGCTTCTTAGGGCAGCCCCCTGTGGGGTGGAGCGGTGTACACCTCAGTATACGGTGCCCGTGCCACTTCGTTGCCCTCAGGGGACCGATCTGCTAACCCCATCACTCTCTGTGCTTTGGGGCACAGCGGTTTCCAGCAAGCTTTGATTCAGCGCTCACACGACGTTGCATCAGGCTCGCACCCTCTGAATGAAATCTAAGGGCAGCCCCATACGGGAGAGAGCGGTGTACACCTCAGTATACGGTGCCCGCTCAACTTCATTGTCCGTATGGGGCCATTCTACCAACCCTGGCACCCTTGGTGCTTCAGGGCGCAGCAGTTTCCAGCAAGCTATGACTCAGCGTTCACATGACGCTACGTCAGGTTCGCACCCTCTGAGGAGGGTCGAAAAGCAGTCAAATGGGTTGTTTCCTGCCAGTGTATTTCAGGTCACCAAAGTGGCTGCTCTAGGTATACCAGAGACCAGCTTTGAGAGGCTGGTTCCCTTTTGTGGATTTTCTGGCAGAGTTGAGGCTTCTGCCAAATTTATCTCACTGGGCAGGCTCTGGTAATGGAACAGAAAGTAAACTCTTTTGCGAAAGGAGCTACAAAATGGGTTCCTCCTCCCAGCAGAGAGTTAGGGTTTTTAGGGCCGCTACTATTTTGTTCCAAAGAAGGATGGAGGGTTGTGTCCTATATTAGATCTTTGAATCATTCAGTCAGGAGACTTGGGTTCAAAATGTTGACGCTAAACCAGATCCGAGGACTGGTTTGTCATGATAGTTCTAAAGGATGCATACTTCCATGTCTCTATCCTTCCACAGCATAGGAAGTTCCTCAGGTTTGCTTTCAGGGGCAAAGTATACCAATATTAGGTTCTTCCATTCGGTCTAGCTCTATCACCCCACACGTTCATGAAATGCGTAGATGCAGCTCTGGCCTTGCTCAGGCTGCAGGGCATACGCATTCTGAACTGATTAGATGACTGGCTAATATTAGCGCAGTCAGAACAGATGGTCAGTTCGACATCGAGATGTCGTTCTTGCTCATATAAAAATTGGGGTTGTGGCTGAACGCCAAGAAGAGTGTGCTTTCTCCATTACAGAGAACCACCTTCCTGGGCATGGTATGGATTCAGTGACGCTGCGGGCTGTTCTGTCGCCCACTCGTATTTCTGCAATCTTTTCAGTCACACAGGAGATATATCTAGGCCAGTCACCCACTGTAAAACAGTTTTCTAAAACTGTTGGGTCTGATGGCAGCTGCGTCCAATGGTGATACCTTTTGGCCTGCTGTTCATGAGACCCTTACAGTAGTGGCTCAGAACCAAGGGTTTTCCCTGAGGGGGAACCCACTTCGTATGATCAAGATCACGCGGCGGTGTCTCCGCGCCTTGGTTATACGGAAGAAAAGTTGGTTCCTGTCCCAGGGCCCTGTGTTAGGAGCTTAATATCATTGGGTCACTCTCATGATAGATGTTTATCTCACAGGCTGGGGAGTGGTAATGGAAGGCCGCTCAGCTCAAGGGCTGTGGAGGAGTCATCATCTTTCGTGGCACATAATTGCCTGGAGATGATGGCGGTCTTCAATGCGTTGAAGTTCTTCCTCCCAGACCTGAGAGGTCATTGAGCTGTCTGGACAGACAATGCATCGATGGTTTCTTATATAAATCAACAGGGGGGTCTGTGCTCGCGCCCACTATCTGGCACACCAGATCCTCCTGTGTTCCCTGGGAAAGATGCTCTCCGCGAGAACAATCTTATTCCAGGGACCTAGAATATAGGAGCAGATGTCCTGTCGAGACAGGGGCTGAGGCCAGGGGAATGGAGACTTCACCCCAAAGTGGTGAAGCTCATGGGAGATTTATAGCCACGTGGAAGTGGATCTTTCGCGTCTCAAGATACGACGCACTGTCCACTGTGGTTATCCCTTACGCATCCAGTTCCTCTTGGACTGGATGCCATGGTACAGACATGGCCAGGGCCATGTCTGTATGTTTTTCCCCCAATTGTTCTGCTCCCAGGAGTTCTGGACAAAATTCGCCGGGAAGGGATAAGTCTACTGTTAGTAGCACCTTACTGGCCAAGTCGGATATGGTTCTTGGAACTTGTGTCTCTCCTCGACGGCTCTCCCTCGGAGATTCTGATCAGTGCTCTCGTCTTAGTGTGCCACAGTTTCACACGGATAGGCATTTAGGAATTATGGCGTTTTGGGATATCGTTCCCATAGCGCCCCCTTCGGGACGCAGTGCGAGTTCCCTCGAAAGGGAACATCTCAGGTTATGACTATAACCATGGTTCCTTGAGAGAGGGAACGAGACACTGCGTCGCGTTGCCATACTCCCTGCATCCCGGTGATCGATTTGCTTTGGCAATTTAAGCTGAAGCCGGTCTTTCCGGATGTGTATTTATCCTTTCCTGGTCGTGACGTCACCCGCCGGTGACGTTCACTCTCGCCATTGGACTAGTTGACACACGTGCATCAGACGCATTCACGCTGAGGGCGTTCCCATAGCGCCCCCTTCGGGATGCAGTGTCTCGTTCCCTCTCTCAGGGAACCATGGTTATAGTCATAACCTGAGATGTTTTCCCTGTGAGGGACTTGTAATTTCTAATTTAAAGGTAAACACAGTAGTGTTTTTCTTTTTTTATTTCTAAATAGAAAACATAAATCTGACACTATCAAGTGAATATCTGAGATCTGGGTTTGTGAATAATAGAAATTAAGTAACTTTAGAAATGTGCCTCTCACCAGGTCATTGTTAATTTGGAAGTTCCCCTAGACATAATTATCACATTTGAGCCATATTTATTGGTGAGAGGGCTACACATTGATTAAAATTAAGATACAATTTTTACAAGACAAAATTCACTTTAAGAAAGGCTTTCTACAAACAAAACTTAATGAAGTGGTCAAAATCATGTCTGACCCACTCCATGTCTCCCGATATATTTGCGCATCTTATGATGCATCTTACTCATGCTGTTCACTTTTCATAATCAAATAAATGAATTTAAAACATAACATAGGACTATTTAAACATAAATATGAAACTATGTTTTCTTTAACGGCTACCAACACGTATAGTACAGTACAGAGAAATTTCATATCATAAGCAAGAGCGGATCATGAGTCATGAGTCGGATCAAGAATAATTTATTTTTAAACTTATATTTAATATTAGGGGCATGCAAGTTATTTGCATTTTTTTTTTTTTTAAAGTAACGCAATAGTTACTTTCCCTGGTAATTACTTTTATAATGATGTAACTCAGTTACTATTTGTGAGAAGTAACTAGTAACTATAACCAATTACTTTTTTAAAGTAACGTGCCTAACACTGCCAATAAATCACCAAGACCGCTCAAACATTTTCATGACATTTAATTCGTAAAAAAAAAAGAAGCCAAAAACCCGGAAGTGTGAAAAAGGCAAATTGCTATAACATTCAGATAGACACTTTTAAGATAATAAATACACGATTGTGACGATATATGGTTTATATCTGTGTTCTTATATCTGTGTTCTTCATGCAATGTCAGGTATTTTCATAATAATATGTTATATTTATAATGCAATGCTAATCGAGATAGCTTTTCTTACTATTATTATGAATAATTTTGTAATGTAAAGCTCACTGAAATGTTTCTTTTTTCATGAAGGACATTTGATACAGTTTCAAAGAAGGTGAAGTGAGAAGTTTGATGAAAGAAATGAGGGATTAAATCTGTTTGAATAGAGCATTAATAATTCTTTTATTATTATAATTACTGACAGAGCCATAGGCAGGCCGGATAGGTGTGAATGTGTGCAGGGAAGACTGAAACTGAATGGGGCAGTTTGCGCCACAAAACAATAGAGACAAAACATCGAGTGGATGCTTAGTAGATGACAATAAACATCAGTTAGCATTTTAGAGTCTTCTCAAAATAAAATCACATGACATGGTCTTGAAAAACATTTAATAAAACTCAGTTTTAAAAAAGATTTGAAATATGGCCAGACATGTGGCTTTAGCTGAAGTGCATTTCTAGATTGCAACAAGGCCAACTTCAATTTTATTTTGATAAGATATTTCATAAAAATAAATTTCTAATAACTTTACAAGATTTGAAGCTATTTATAACTATTTTTTTTTTCATTATGACAATAATTAATTCTGACTTTACAATAAACTACAAAGTGTCTGCTTTCAAATGAGACCGTATGCTTTTAGTGCAAAGGCTTTATGAACTGTATCTGTTTTGAGTATGTCATTTCTTGTTTTTTTTCAAAAACAGGTTAAACAAGATTAGAAAATGCTGTAAAAGTATTGTTCATTTTAGCTCATGATACCTAATGTTAATGTTCGTTCAGTTAAGTGAGAAGTGCCAATTTCGTATATTAATGAAACAATTCAGATTTATGACTATAACCAGTAATACAACTAGGGTTAAAAACACACACTGCACAGATGTGCCTGGTGCTGGATACTGAATTGTTTTAAACTCCATTATGTGTTAATGCAAAGGTCTTCAAACCTATTCCTGGGGACCCACTGTCCTGCAGAGTTTAGTTCCAACCCTAATCAAACACACCTGAAGCAGCTAATCAAGCTCTTCAGGATCACTTCAAAATACACAAGCAGGTGTTCTGCAGCGGGTTGGAAATAAACTTTGCAGAACAGTGGGTCTTCTGGAGCAAGGTTGAAGACCTTTGTGTTAAAGTACCAACATGTCAGAACTGGTTGATATACTGTAACTATATTATAAATCATATTTATATATTTCCCCCCATCTTTTGTATGTTCATATGTATATTTAGTTTAGCCTCTATTAACTGATAAAAAGCTAAAGGAAATAAAAATCTTTTTCACAGTTATTTTAGAATTGCAACATTCATTGCACATTCATTGCATCAATTTGTAAAGTGCTTTGAGTATACAGTAGTATCTAAAAGCACAATTTAACTGTTTCATTAATTAATTAATTAATCTCCACAATATTCTCTAAGAACATTTGGTTCATATTAGAAAATGGCACACTGCTTGAGCTATAAATGAAGCTGAAGTAAAAAAAAAAAAAAAAAAAAAAAAAAAAAAAAAAATTAAATTGGCATTCAAGAATGGATGGACTACTTTGGTCAAAACCACCAAGGAAGTGAAAAATACATCAGTCAAATATCGGAATCTTGGTCATTTTTCTAAGGTCAGAGAAATACAGAGAACATTGGCAATGATGGTTATTTTCAATATAATGATCACCGATGTTCATTGCTGTATCGAGCAGTGAGGTGAAAGTAAACTACAGGGTTGACCTCTCCTCATTCATATGTACAGGCTGTCCTTTAGATGCAACACTCTCAACAAGGGCATCTGCTGTAGTTTGGTCAATGTTGGCTGTAGTAAAACCAGCAGATGGCGGCACTAGGTAGTCTTGGTCATCAATTGAAAATGTTTTGAAAAAGCCCCTCTGGAAAATCAAGCAGTACAAAAAACATGTCAAAAAAAGTCAAATAACAAAAAATGTCCACGGGACACAACTACTAACAGTTAAAGGTGAAGTGTGTAATTTCTGTGTCATAAGCAATTCAAAATAGAATTGTAAAAGCGATTAGAAAAAAAATGTAAACAGATTTCCTAGATGACAAACCTCAAACCACTGGTAGAGACAATGTTGCTGTGCTGAGCTGGTTGGAATGCTAAATAATGTTTGTAGTGCCATAGAGACCCAGGGGTAGCCAAACCCTCCACCTGGAAGGCTACCATCCTGCAGAGTTTAGCTCCACCCCTAATCACACACTCCTGAACCAGCAAATCAATGTTTTCAGGCACCATCAAAACACTGAGAGTGGTCTGCTCAGATAAGATTAAACAGGTCATGAACACGGTGAACAGGGTATTGCAATGCAATGCGCTACAGTGGATGCAATACCATACAGCATCATCATGCACCCATTCAGATGTACCTATTTATAATTTGTACTTTGACGTGTCCAGTGTAGACAGCCTCAAAAATTTTTGGCGCATCACAAAAAAAAATTGGCCGGTGCAGATACATTAGCTGGGTTTATTATAAGCCCAGGTGTGCTCTAGACAGAGAGTATTAGCCTACTCAATTGCTAATGCATGACACATAAAACAAAGTATCCTACTTTTACCTGTTGAGACATGCCTTCACAAGCACCAATAGACTTTTCAGTTAGTAAACATTGTGACGTTTTTTTTTTTTGTTTTTTTTTGTGGGCGGAGCTTAGGTGGAGGCAGAACAATTCCCCAGATCACTTCACTAATGTGTTTGAGCGCAGAAATCGTTAGTACAGGGGTGGAAATCAACCAGAGAAAAAAAACCAATTCCGCTGGAAAGGTGCAATGCTTGGAAGGGGCATTTGCAAAAATATTTGTAATTCCCTGTCTTTGGTTTTGAAAATTAATATTCAGTATTTTAGGATTAAAAAAAAAAAAAAAAAAAAATCACACTTCAGCTTTAACAGTCAGTTGCACATCTTATGTGTTATAAACACTGACTTTATACAGCAGCACAAAGATGATCGCCATAGCAATGAGTCCAAAGATGACAGACAGCGAGGCAGTAAGCACTGTGAGAGCCTGAGATGGGACCTCCAGCTCTGTCTCAATCTGTAGAACACAGAGAAATGGAGATGAAAAATGACTCCAACAAAATGACTCCAAACATGCCATCCAGAAGATGTTTTATTTTTCTTACAGAGAACAGATGAGAGTCATCAGGGGGATACTGGATGTACCTCTCAGTGTCAAATGAGAGAATCCCCCAGCTCATGATCTTAACTTGCAAACCAGACACCTGAAAAACAAGACTAGAAGTCAATGACACTCACCCAATGACATTGACATTATTGATTTGAATGCACTGATACTATTGAATGAGAACTGAACTGAGCTGGACGACGACATCACTGTTTTTCTGCAGAACTGCTTTATAGATGAAATGAACTTTGATTATTGATTATCTTTACAGCGGAACTGAATCAACACTGAAACTAACTTCAGCTGAGCAATGACACAGTTTTCTTTTAGAGCTGCTGTACAGCAGAAATGAAATGTTTGCATCAGAAGAATTATTATTATGACTGTAAAGATGCTTTGAAACAATCTGTATTGTATAAAGCGCTATATAAATAAAGGTGACTTGACCCTGCATTGAAATGTAAAAAGAAGCTATAGGAAAAATAGGTTTGTATTAGGGATGTACCGATACCACTTTTTACAGAGTGAGGGGTAGTAATCGCTCATAGTAAAGTGCCTGGTCGTATTGCAGTGGCCCCCGGAGCGCAATTTGAACCGAGGGCCTCAAATCACCACCCCTGGAATGCGATTTCAACCAAAGGGGATTTCTCAACTATTTCCACTCACTTGAGACATAGCCAACTATGTTTACTAGGATACTTTCAAAGACGAGCGTTTTTTACATTTTGTGTGAATTCATCAGTTCAAGTGCAAGAGGACATGAAAGAGAATTCAACGCAGTATTAAAGCACTGTCTGAGACGTGGCTTTCTGGACGCGTTTCGCATTTCGGATGTTTGCGCACAGTAAACTTCTTGTCCTGTAAACATTCTGTAGTAATGTAGGGAGCCATTTGTTAAACACTTAACAGTTCAAGTTTGAACTGTTATGTGTTTAACAGTTGTGCGCACAAGCTCACGCGTCTGTGCCGCTGCGCGTTCAATCCAGCTTGCACACAGCAGCTATATAGGTGTAAATATTTAATTTGTTTAAGATTTTATTAAATCTATACATTTACTTCATAGACATCCTTCTCTGATATATCCATTCTGCTCTCTGTTTGCTCTATTGTCTGTGTTTCTTTGTCACACTGTACTGTAAATGCTGCATGGTATCAGTTGTTGGTATCAGAGTATGAGTACATGAGCGCAGTATCGGGCCCGGTACAGATACTGGTATCAGTCCATCCCTAGTTAGTACTAATGCATTTGATACATCCCTAGTTAGTACTAATGCATTTGATACATCATAAGATTTTCTTTTACCTGCTTGCCTGAACTGATATTCGCAGTAAACCTAAAGCTGATTGGTCGATCAGTCAACAGCTGGATGGAACAATCAATGAGATGACACGTAAAAGAACTGCAGTGCTGCTAGAGAGAAAGGTAAACTCCATAGTAAGAAAACCCATAGTAAGAAACCAATTCTTACTACTTATTATAATGAGAAAAAAAACAGTAGAATTAAGGCCTCAAAATAAATAAGTAAATGAATACCTGTGCCAGACTGAAGCTTTTGTCATTTTTGAAGGAAACTTGTTTATCACATGTTGTACCAGTTTCATTCTGACTCACACACAGAAAGAAGAAGAAGAAAAAAAAAAAAACAAAAGTACAGTGAGAAACAAAGCCTTACAAACTACATGTTTATAAGGCTTTGTTTTCTGTCCCATGATGGGGACAGGAAATCACATTTTCGAATAACGTCATGATGTTTGTGGCTGGTCATGAGAGTTTAGTTTTGTTGTAAAACCATCTAACCCTCCGTTTGAGCAATACTGGACTTTTCAAAATGTTTCAATTAGGTGGTTATCTTTAAAGATTTTTAAATCTTTAAGACCATTATTTTTCCACAAAAACGATGTGTTATAAGAGCAAGTTGTGATTTGCTTTTTTTCAGGGATGCACAAGGACGCTTACGGAAATGATTCAATCAAAAACCAACTTTAGCTCGATAATAATTTTTTTGTTCTTAGCACAGCTGTAAATCCAAAACAATCTCTGTCAATTCATTTTCCTATTGTCACTGTGAAGCTGCTTTGAAACAATATGTATTGTGAAAAGCGCTATATAAATGGAGATGACTTGACTTAACTTACACTCCAAATGAAATGCATGAATTGCCCTGTGCATCCCTGAACTCCTCTGAAGGTAATCCGAATCTTAATGGAAACACAATGCATTTGTAAGATGCAAATGAGTCTGTATTTAGGGCTGTGCATTTGTGATCAGATCACCAGAGGCAGATTTTAATACTAGGTGTGAACTGGGTCAAATGTATACTGTATGTAAATAGCCTGTCACAAACTCACTATTTCAGGAAGAGACACACTCCATAAGAAATCTAACGCCATCTCCACTGGAAACACAAAGGAAATATTCACAGGTACAGACAATTTTCCAATGTTCTCCACCTAGTGTTTTTTTTTTTTTTTTTTTGAAAAGAGAGAGAGAAAAAGGTTATCAATTATGAAAAGTCTAGAACTGGTAAAATAAAAAATAATTGAGCTCAGATTTAGTCAACATGAGACAACATTTGCAACCCTTTTTATTTTTACAATGTGATGTATTTCTGAGTGAAACAAGAAAAAAATTAGAGTGTAACTTGAATTGATTTGACAGTGAATTGTCAGTGAATAACTCACCGAGTATGGTATCTACAACATCCTAAAACAATGTCTAAATAATGATGTGGCTCTGGTTAACATTATTTTTTTCTGGCAACATGGCAGATAAACAGGAAAGTTATTCCTGAGGACGATCAGCTTATTACTTTTGGATAAAAGATTACAAAGACAAGCATTTGTTTCTTTGAAATAATATGTGCACCAATGAATCCTGCACAATGAGACTAAACAGTGTAAACAATGTTCATTTCATGTCCACTTTAACAAAAAGCATGTAATGTGTATTTTTTTTTTGTTTTACCGTATACACGTGCTCAAGTTGTGCTCTGTCAGGATATCTGACAGACCGAGTTGACCCTCCACTGAAACATCAAATAAGTGACATATTAGTGAAAACATGCACACTAACCAAACCTCAAGTAACTACACTATACCTTTAGTAACTGGAAAATGTTGACAGAAAAAAGAATCACTTACTGTACACTACAGTAACTGTCTAAAGTGAGAAAAGAAAGTTGACACTTACTCATTTACCACAACATAAACAGGAAGTTTAACGACCACTGAGGTAGTAGCGTGATTATCTTGGGTTGTCTCATTGTTCTCATTCTTACTGTAATGGAAAGGAAAATCTGAGGTTAATTCTAAAAAGCACCTTAATGATGCAGCATCTTTTTTATTTAGGTAAGTGTGTAATTTTTCAGTGTTAAAATACGTTCTAAACTCCAGTGCTATCAAAAAGCATCAGGACATCATTTATTTGAATAGCAGGACCAGTCTGACACAGCAACACTGGCTCAACTAATGTAATCACTTTGGCGTGGGACTGTGTTTGTCAAAATGATGGGGAAAGCATTTTGAACAATTTTTCTTTTCAATTTGGTGCCGGTAGTGGTGCAAATCAAGTCACCTTTATTTATATAGTAATTTTTTTTTTTTTCAATAGTGTTGTCACAATACTGGAATTTCTAATTTCAATACGATACCTTGAAAAATATAGATATTCTGCCATGGACAAAATAATTATAATTTAAAAAAAATAATTTAAAAAATATCTAAATATCTAAATTTTTTTTAAAATTATAATTCTTTTGTTCATCCATTGAAAACCAAGGGCTGTGTTCCACTCCAAATTTTTATGCCCTTCACTTGCTAACTTCCCTCTGTCTCGTGGACTCGGATCTGCGTCATTGCTTACGTTGCACAGGGTTTAAATGAAATGCACTGAGCCCTTGATCACTTGGAATTCACCATGGAGCTGATTTATTACTTAAACCCCTTTCAGACTTATGAATTTGTTTTATGCACCATTCTATATACTTATAAGTTGTTGGAGAAAATATATAAAATCCTATAGATATGAGCTGTTGGAGAAAAATACAATTACACAAATGAAACAAAATATCAATAGTATAAACTTTGACTGTGAACATAAGGTAGCTACAAGTATGACAGAATCTCAACATAATTAATATATTATACACTTTAGTTAAGCGCGATCTGTCGTGACGTCACAGTCAAGTTGAATTGTAGGATAATAGAGCTGCTTAAAGTGTACATCAGAGTAGACTTGCTCCCTCGGTCAAAATCGAGGGGACGAGGGTCTGTCCATATGAACTTCCCTCGTCCACTTCACGAAGTGGAACACACTTAAAAATGGCAGCAGGGATTCCCCCGAGGGGAAGTGCTTAGGGAAGTTCGCAAGTGTGTATCTAAAATTGGAGTGGAATGCAGCCTAGGTCAGCGGTAGGCAACATCGGTCATGGAGAGTCCCTGTTCTGCAAAGTTTAGCTCCAACCTTAATCAAACACAACTGAACAAGCTAATCAATGTCTTCAAGATTACTACAGACAGGTGAGGGTTTTTTTTTTTCTTTTCAGGGTCGGAGCTAAACTGCGGACAGCGGCTGTCCAGGACCGACGTTGCCTACCCCTGGTCTAGGTAATCAATATTTTCAAGCTTCAAAATGTAACACATCTTAACAGTGATCCATATGAATCGAGCGAATCCAAGTCTTTTGAAGAAACATGATCGCTTAATATGATGAACAGATTTTAATTTAGGCTTTTATTCACATATAAACATTGATCAATTACCATTACAATTATCTCACCTAAATGTTAGCTCACTCAATGTATTTGTTTTTACAACAGGGTCATTTTGTTGCAATAGACTCTCCAAGGTAGCTTGATTTTAAACTTTGAATTGAAATTACAAAAAAGGTGAACAGTCAGTAATAAAATAAGAACAATTAAACAAATTACAAATAAATAAATACAACAGAATAAAGATAGAAATGAAATAAAAAGTGCTTTAAGTTTTTCAGGTAGGTCTAACAGAAGTATTCTGATAAGAAATACTACAGAAATTGAATAAACAAATGTAAAGTAACTTTGAATAGTCTTCATTGTAAATATTAAATACACTTTAATCCTAACAAATAAAGTTACAAAACTTATTCAGTCAAAAGTGGTGAGTGATTTTCTCTTTGTCTTTTGTTTGATTAACATTAATGACAGACAGCAGCAGGTTAATAGGCTGCTGTCACTTTAAGAGTGAATTTATGTATCCAATACAGTTACACATGCATTTTCTTTCTAAACTGTTTGTGTTCATTTAAGACATAACTGACTGTGTTTACATGAACATTTTCACATAATATTTTGTGTAAGGCCAAATACACAGCTTATCGCGGCTTATACATTGTGGACAAAAACTCAATTTGGTGCTCACAAGCTGTTTCAGAGGCATCTTTATTTGTGCACGCGCTTTGGGTGTGGTAAAATTATACGCATACCCGCAATCCTGCAGCAAAATTAAGGGCCTGTAGTGAATGTCCACTAACTCCACTGACAATGCAAAAATGCCTCTGCTTTGGAGTAGCAAGTTTTTTTTGTTTGTTTGTTTTAACACACGGGCAATATAATCACAAATATATGCGATTAAAGATGGAAAGAGGCAAGCTTTGTTTCTGAATGCTCTAAGTAAAGATATGCTGTCAATTTTATAAACTTTTCTAAACCCAGCCAGTATAATCACAATGAAAGCATCCAAACCACAATATTTAACATACCAACTGCAAAGCCTCTAATGTGTAAACAATATGATTTACGCACTAAATCCAGCATAAACTCTGGCATAACCTCCATATTTTTAAATATTCAGGTCAGATGTCACTACCTGAGCGAGTGAGAGAAAGCGGCTGTGCTGTAAAGCAACTCTAAAAAGACAATAGTGTCATTATTCAGATCAAGTCAGTTTAATGTTGATTCAGTTGTTCAATAACTGTGAGAAACAACACACAGAACGGTGTAGAAACAACATATTTCACATTTAAGCATCCGTTATAGTTTGTCTTTCTGACCTTGTGACTGATGCATTGACAACCAGACGCTCATTTACAGCAAAGGGTGCAGACACCGTGAATGACATCATCAGTGTGGTCTTAGGAAAAAAAGAAAAAGATAAAAACAGGATGTAAGCTTATTAAACCACATTTTACTGACATATATGCATCAACAATCTGCACCTAAACAATATAACATTGAATAATGATAATTGATTATTGGGAAATGATTCATATAAATTAGATTTTTGCTTTTTCTGAAGAAAATGTGAGTGATGTTTTCCTGTACAAAACTCAATGCAACAAAAGATATAAAAAAATGGTAGGTGGATCCTGTTGTAAAGCAAGAAAATCCATGTCCAGGCACTTGCATAGGTAGAAAGCCTTTATTATAAAACAGGGCTACATCTTAAAAAACACCAATGTGTATCAGCCCAATCAGGCCTTTGTCAGGGCACTAGACAGCAGAGAGTGAGAAGTAGCTAAATACAGTATACCTGTGACTATACATTTTAGGATTTTACCACTAGATGTCTCTTGAGTGTAAAAACTGTTCAATAATTTCTCAAACAATCCAAGAAACTTTCACATACAACCCAAGAATGATGACATGAAGAATACAAAAAAATTCACATACAGTCAAAAGAAAGAAAAAAAAAATTAAAACGTGAAAGAATTTTGGTATACAAAAACATATTTAAACAAACCCATATACAGAAAATATATAGTTAAACACCAACAATGTCATATAAATAAAACTTATATAGAAACTAATCTACCTACCAAAAAGATCAGACAATTACAGAAATGGAGAGAAATATCTTTATTAAGTCCAGGATATGAAAGAACATTCAATGTATGAATCCAATAGGTTTCTCGTTGTTTTAACAGTCTATCTCCACCTCTGATATTCATTGTCACATGTTCTATTTCAATGACCTTCAAGTTCTTATCACTACCATGTTTGGCCTATACAAAATGTTTCGCCAAGATGCATTAGACTGGTTATCCACCAGAGACGATGTGGTAATTAAAAAGTGCAGACAAAGGTGGTGCAGTGTGTTGAGTAAGGACAAATATATAATGGAAGCTAAGGGTCAGTTGAACAATACAGCTTATTGTTCCTTGCCATCTTCTAACCCACTGGATGATATGAAAAGAACTTGTAATGAGATGATGATTGAGGTAAGAAACGAAAATTGGATTTCACAGAAGGAATATGATTATCTGTTAGTCCGTAATCTAACGCTACTGGTATTCTATATGTTACCTAAGATTCATAAAGACTTAGTCAACCCACGAGGAAGACCAATCATCAGTGGGAATGGATTTGTTGCTGAACCAATATTTAAATACATAGATTTTTTAAAAAAAACTTTTGTGACGGAATTGCCATCCTATATCCAAGACACTACGCAAGTTTTAAAGAAAATATCAACTATGAAGGTGACTGCTTTATGGCTACAATGGATGTGGAATCTCTTTACAGCAATATAGTCAATGACGAAGGCTTGGAATTTATGAGGTACTATTTAAAATCAAGATTAAAACATGCATTGCCTCCCAGTGATTTTATTGTGCATTTGACAGAATGGACCTTAAAAAAACTTTTTTTTTTTTTTTTTTTTTTTTTTGTTTGAAAACTGCCTGCCCTAGTGAAAAAACTACTTGGTAGCAAATCTAACTCCAGCAGAGATAGCCACTAGAGGTATGCAGGCTTGGAATACTTGTTCGCATTGCCATAATGAGCCGCGTACTCAGCATATCGCTTTCTACCCTTAAAACAAGATAGATAGGCGGTAGATCCTTCTCCTATTTGGCACCTAAACTCTGGAACAATTTTCCTAGCATTGTTCGGGAAGCAGACACACTCTGTCAGTTTAAATCTAGACTAAAAACGCATCTCTTTAACCTGGCATACACATAACACATTATCAATTTAAATTTTCAAATCCATTAAAGGATTATTAGGCTGCATAAATTAGGTCAGCCGGAACTGGGAACACTTCCTATAACACCAGATGTACTCGTTACATCAGAAGAAGAATGGCATCTACGCTAATATTAGTCTTTTTGTTTATCCCGAGGTTTACCGTAGTCAACCGGATCTGGGCCGTATCCAGGTGAGACCAAGGACCGGCGCCTTGACACGACCAAAACGCAGCCCTGAAGTATCAGCAGAGATTGAGTCAACTAGATTATCCATTGTGAAGGCCTCATTGACACAATAGCCGGTGGCACAGCTCCTCAACAAACCGTCCATACCGGTGTGATGAATACGATCCCCAACTGGATTGAACTGGAATAAATACTTTGAATGTTGCGATCCTATCGGACATATGATAGCAACCTGAATCGTAACAAAGCACTGTTCGCCAGAGGAGAACTGGCCCCCCGACTAAGCCTGGTTTCTCCCAAGGTTTTTTTTTTTTTTTTTTCTCCATTTTAACACAGAAGTCTATTTGCCACCTGTTTGCCATCGGATGTCACCTGTTGGAGTTTGGGTTCCTTGCCGCTGTCGCCTTTGGCTTGCTTAGTTGGGGACACTTGACATTTGACTTGACATTTGATATTCAACAGTGCTTTGATCTGCTGGCATTGACACTATTCTTTAAGAGCTGCTGTGCAGCCAAAATTATATTCCAGTTATCAATATAAAGCTGCTTTGACACAATCTGCATTGTAAAAAGCGCTATATAAATAAAGGTGACTTGTCTTGACTTGATAATGGTTATATCTATTTAATTTATTTTTTCTTAATTGGGGGAGGGGGAGGTACTCATTCATCATGCATTTAGAACCTAACAGTCCAAAGACTCTCATTTTTTTATTGAAATTCCCAAACTTTCTGTATGAGCAATAGTAATAGTAATGCTTTAATTAGCAAGATCCATTTATCCATTAGCAAGATAATTTATCAGATTTTGCAGTTTAATCTGAGAATTACATTACAATAAACATAGGAAAAAGGTGATTTTATGATGGCTGAAGTGTTGATGAAGCGTGTCTGGTGGTTTACCAACCTTATCTCCCTGACGGAATACTGTTGCACCAAGCTTGCATGCTGTGCGTGTGATGCTTGAATGCTCTGTGTGATTGGACTCACACCACGCCTGTCCACCAGACTACATGACAAAGAACAAAATTTCAATTATGGCACTAGAACTTTATTTCTATTATGCATGTTACCAGAACATGGACTGGCCATCCATCCAATACGTGGGATAGGCTCCAGCATCCCCCGTGACCATACATTGGACAAGCAGTTTGGAGGATGGATGTGACCAGATCAAATTGGAATAGAGTCATTTTAATATATCAAAAAAGACAACAGGTGAAACCTGGCAGTGAAACCAGAGGCTCTGAGAGATCCCAGCAATAAACATTGTACTTGTGGTGAAGTATGTAGTTTCTGTGACACTAGTGGCACCTAGCAGAATTACAAAAATAAAGCATATTTTTTTTAACCCTCTGCGGTTCTGAGGTGTTTTCTGGGCCCTGGAAATGTTTTGACATGCCCTGACATTTGTGCTTATTTCTGTTACTTATAACATTTACATGGCAAAAGTCACACCATATTCAGCACAAACACTGCTACAACAATATGTGAGCAGCATGTATGTAAAAGTTTGTAGTTTTGAGAAAATTACGTTTGTGTGGTTTGTGAAAGAAATATTTTAAGTCACTGAAATAAGGCCATAAAACCCATACTGAATATTGTTCAAGACTTTTGAAAAATGTATCTTGTGGCCTAGAATATTTGCTTCAAAACAATATGAAAATCATCCTCTCTACTTTCACATAAAACAATATATTGATTTAAAATTTGTAAGACGTGTTTTGTGTCAGGAAGACTTATGCGGGGAGGGCGTGAATGATCATGAATGATGTGTTTCACACCTGGGGAGACAAAGACCCTCCCCTAATGGCCCTGTCAGCTGAATAGCACTGTGGGGGAACTAGAACAAAGAATGTGAGGAGATTAAAAGAATGGCTTTTTGATTGTTTGTATTTTATTTACAACACAACACAATCTAAATATACACAACAAAGGACAAAAAGGCACATTGAGCACACTGATCTAAACAAAGCGGCTTGAACAGTCACACACCTTTGTGCCATTCCTGAAACAGTTCCTGATCAACACACCTGTCATATCCAAGGTGATGGCTTTTTAATTTTACAGTGTTCATGTAGATGCTTGCTGATGTTGGTACAGAGCTCTCAGAGAAAAACAGTTTGAAGAGACTTGTGTGAATGTTTAAGTCAACTGGACTCATCAGTGGCATCTGGTTCCTGTAAAAAAAACAAAGAAACAACTGTGAACATGCTGATATGCAACCCTGGACCACAAAACCAGTCATAAGTTGCACGGGTATATTTGTAGCAATAGCCAACATTACATTGTAAGGGTCAAAATTATTGATTTTTTTTTTTTTATGCCAAAAATCATTAGGATATTAAGTAAAGACCACGTTCCATGAAGTTATTTTGTAAATTTTTTTACTATTACAGTGCCACCAAGTGGCCAAACGCTACAATTTTTTTACTGTGACCTCGGACTGAGCTTGTACACGTGTACTATGTTTGGTGAAAATATCTCATTGCAATCCAGAGATATAAACATTTTAGTAAAAGGCTTGAAAACTTCAAACATTTTGGCGTTTTGTTGTGAACCTGACTCACCAATCGAAATTCTTGTAATAACTTTTTGCCATGAGTGTTTCTAGATGATGCATGTCAAGTTTTGAAGAGATTGTTCAAATGGCCTATGAGGAGTTTGAAAAAGTAGATTTTTCAAATAATCGCAAATGTTTAACGAACAATTTGATTGACAGCAGTGGTTCTTGAGGCAAAGTTGTTCAGAATGAGGAGATTCAACATATGACATGACTATTGTGTGAATGTGTGATACGTTGCGTGATATATAGGGTCTAAAACACGAATGCGCCACCCAGTGGCCGTTTTCTTTCAAACTTCGCACAGACCTCTAGGGCCACGAGTCAGACAGGCCCACCGAGTTTTGTCCCGATCGGCCTCCGTTAACCTGGTCTAAGAGGTGCTCAAAATTTATAGGCCGATGGCAGCCATGTTTTTCGAGCTACATGAACGTCATCATACAACATCAAGGCAACTCGGACAAAGACAGTGCATGCCTATGTTCAAGTCAATCGGACTCACAGTTGTGTAGTTATAGCAGTTTTTATTTTTTTTTGTATTATAGCGCTACCAAGTGGTAATACTCTGCAATTTTTTTGCATGACCACAGAATTAACTCGTACATGAATATGACAAGTTTGGTAAAAATATCTCATTTCGTTTAAGAGTTATAACAATTTAAGTGAAAGTGGCCCTGCCTACTTCGAACATTTTGTCGTCTAGTCACGAGAGTGAATCACCGATCGAAATTCTTTTAATAACTTTTTGCCAGGAAGGTCTCTAGATGATGTATATCAAGTTTCGAGTGAATCGGACAAATGGCCTAGGAGGAGTTCGAAAAAGTAGATTTTTCAGAAAATTCAAAATGGCGGAAAAATTTGCATACCGGAAATGAAATCGGAGATATAGAGACACGAAGATAGAGAGATAGAGAGACACGAAGGTCCTCATAGATATTCATGGCACCTTTGGCCAAGACACTGCATGCCAATTTTCAAGTCAATTGGATTAACGATTGCATAGTTATTAGCCATTTTCATGTTTTTTTTCCTGTTATAGCGCCACCAAGTGGACAATCACTTTTCCATCATGGTAACTTGGCAAGGACTAACTGTTGTGTTGATGTAGTGGTTTTCATGTTTTTTTACTATTACAGTGCCACCAAGTGGCCAAACGCTACATTTTTTTTTACTGTGACCTCGGACTGAGCTTGTACACACGTGTACCACGTTTTGTGAAAATATCTCATTGCAATCCAGAGATATAATAATTTTAGTAAAAGGCAACTGCTACTTCAAACGTTTTGGCGTCCCGTCACGAGAGTGAATCACCGATCGAAATTCTTTTAATAACTTTTTGCCAGGAAGGTCTCTAGATGATGTATATCAAGTTTGGAGTGAATCAGACAAACGGCCTATGAGGAGTTCGAAAAAGTAGATTTTTCAATAAATTCAAAACGGCGGAAATTTTTTAATGGCGGAAATGAAATCGGAGATATACGTTTTGTTCGTCTTGAGTCAAGGATTCCAATGATATAAGACATCTGACTACGACTAACGGTCTAGGAGTTATGAGCAGTTTCGCGTTGTTGATCGCTGTAGCGCCCCCTATTGGCCAATCGGGCTCATACCTTGTCAGGCTCTCCCCAGATTCAGACCTACCATCTGGCCAGGTTCCAAGCCTCTAGGCCTTACGGTTTGGTCCGCACGATCAGTTTTACGGCGGAAGAATAATAATAATAAAAATCCTTACAAATACAATAGGGTTTCAGCACTACGTGCTTGAACCCCTAAAAATCCTTACAAATACAATAGGGTTTCAGCACTACGTGCTTGAACCCCTAAATATAGCTGCAAGCAGCGATGACGGGCCCAAGCCGGTGGCACTGCCACCCGGTGGCTTCAGAGCAACTGTGCACGGCGGGCAATGGCCATTTAAAACAGTTAAACATAAAAGGTCCATGTCAAATTCAGACCACATTTACTACAGCAGCTGATGCCAATATGATCACAAACCACAACAGCCACATCCATGAGATTGTTTAAATTTAGATGAATTTCATGTCATAGAATATCATAGGTCAGTTTCAAATGAGTGCAGAATATCATCCTAATCTTCCATGTTCGTGTTTTTCTCAGACAACCTCTATAAAATTCCAGAGCAAATTACATACTGTTATTTGCGCAAATTCAACAGTACTCTGAGAAATGTAATCCAGTCTTAATGCAAATGTCTGTGATTGCTGATGTTGTACTATCCTAACACTTCTCTTCATGTGTTTTGACCTCCCTGAGCTATCGTTTGTGCACCAATCTTATGCGCCAAAAGCATGCTTTCATTTAATTTCAATATGTGTGGTATAAAAAATAAAATTATAAAATTAATAAAAATAAAATAATTTTAATTGTAAAAATAATAATTGTAACTCAAACGACATTTAGGAAACTAGTCCTGTCCTAATAGTGATATATAGTGTCATGGTTCAATTTCAAATGATTGTGAAGTTATCATTTGCAGTTCATTAATAAATGAGTAATCAGTAAAAGGGTTAAAGACCACTAATCAAGATTGTAACACACACATAGAGACAGAGACCCACACACTGAGACCTCTCTCTCTCCCACACACACACACACACACATGCACAATGAGTGAGACTCAGAGAGTGATGGGGGAGGGGGGAGGACAGAGAGAGACAGAGTGTGTGGGAAAAATCCACATTCAAACCAAAATATCTGACTTTCTGTTGATCAGAACTTATGACTGTTAATTAGAAAGTTGTCCGGCTTAAGGAGAACAATATGTTTACCGAGTTTGGTGACTGTAGGTTCAACTAACCCCCCCCACTTTTGTCAAAAGGTGGTGCTGTAGAGCCCGTGCTCCCCTCCCGTTTGTAGGGTTTTGCCCATGTCTACTGGATGACAATATTGATGTGTGTGTTGAGTTTAATGCAACTTGAAGCATGTTAAGAGCCTCAAAAATACCCAAGAATCTTATTAAAGTTTGTTACCATGGCAACAATATTTAAGATATCACAAATACATTCACAGGTCTACATCTCCCATGTTTTGACATTATTGTGATGAAGTTTGAAGCAAATCAGGTGAAAATAAGAGGGTGATCTCAAAGCATTTTGAAAGTGACACACTTCCTGCTGTCAGTTGGTGGCGCTATAACTGACTCACAATAGTCACATCCATGTGATCAGTCTCGTACAACCAACACACTGCTGAAGTTTCATAAACATCAATCAATGTATGTAGACATCATAACACATTTCCTGTTTCTCTTTTCTCGCCATAAATTCGTTCCCTCGCCACGGCCAAACCGTTCGAGATATCAAAAATCCTCTGGCAATTTTACATCCTCAATGTCTTGACTACATGCTGACCGAGGTTGGTGGTGATCGGATTAATCGCCTAGGAGGAGTATATCAAATTCCAGAGCATGCGTTTTTTAAACAAACCATAATAGCCGACTTCCTGTTGAGCCGGCGTGTAACTTAGAGCACGAAAGTTGTTAGGCCCGATGAGGTCTACATGTGTACCGAGTTTTATACTTATATGTGCAAGCGTGTTTGATATATGGACCAAGTTTTCGGACCTCGTTCAAGGGGGCGCTGTCAAGCCCCCCTGCCACGCCCGGGTACCAGCTTCTGCCCGGCCCTGATGGCTGCGGATTCTGACCCGTGTGCAAATTTTCAAGAGTTTTTGAGCACGTTAAGGGCCCCAAAACCCCCAAAAACATAGAAGAAGAAAAAAATAATAATCCTATAGAAAACAATAGGGCCTTCGCCTTCGGCTTGGGCCCTAATAATCCTTAGGGGATCAAGAAAATATAGCTGCAAGCAGCGATGACGGGCCCAAGCCCGGTGGCTTCAGGGCAACTGTGCCCGGCAGGCAATAGGTAGTAGTAGTATTAAATACAGACCATGATTTTTTCCAAAAAAATCTACATTCAAACCAAAATAGCTGACTTCCTGTTGGTCGGAGCTAATGACTGTAAATTAAAGTTGTCTGCTGTGTATTGGCATTACACTGATGAAGTTTGAAACAAATCAGGTAAAAAAAAAAAAAGAGGGTGATCTCAAAGCATTTTGAAAGTGACACACTTCCTGCTGCCAATTGGTGGCGCTATAACTTTGACTCACAATAGTCACATCCATGTGATCAGCATCCTATAACAAACACACAGGTGAAGTTTCATAAAAAGCAATCAATGTATGCAGACGTTATAACACATTTCCTGTTTCCCTTTTCTCACCATAAATTTGTTGCCTCGCCATGGCAAACCGTTCGAGATATCAAAAATCTGCTGGCAATTTAGCATCCTCAGTGTCTTGACTTCAAGCTGACCTAGTTTGGTGGTGATCGGATTAATCGCCTAGGAGGAGTATATCAAATTCCAGAGCATGCGTTTTCCAAACAACCCATAATAGCTGACTTCCTGTTGAGCTGATGTATAACTTAGAGCACAAAAGTTGTTAGGCCCGATGAGGTCTATATGTGTACCGAGTTTCATACAAATACGTGCAAGTGTGTTTGATATACGGACCAAGTTTTTAGACACCGTTCAAGGGGGCACTGTCGAGCCCCCCTGCCACGCCCAGGTACCAGCTTCTGCCCAGCCCTGAGGGCCGCGGGTTCTGATGTATGTGCAAAGTTTCATGAGTTTTCGAGCATGGTAAGGGCCCCTCTTAAGGTTTTTAATACACACACACACACACACAGAGATGGCCGCAGATTCTGACCCGTGTGCAAAGTTTCAAGAGTTTTCGAGCATGGTAAGGTCTTGTCCAAATAGTGCTATAGTGTCATAGTTCAATTTTAAATGAGTGTGAAGTTATCATTAGCAGTGTGTTTTTATATTTTAATTAACCTAATTATCAAACTAATAATATAATACTATGTTGTCAGTGGCCTACAAATACACTGGCTTGATTAGCTGCTTCAGGTGTGTTTGATTAGGGTTGGCACTAAACTCTGAAGGACAGTGAGTCTGCAAGAAAAGGGTTAAAGAACTGATCAAGGGTGTAAAACTGACTGACACACACACACACACACAGATAATGAGTGAGACGGGGAGGGGGGAGGACAGAGAGAGAGAGAGAGAGAGAGTGAAAAATCCACATTCAAACCAACATATCTGACTACCTGTTGGTCGGAGCTAATCACTGTAAATTAGAAAGTTGTCCGGCTTAATGAGAACAATATGTTTATCGGTTTTGGTGACTGTAGTTTAAACTAACCCCCCCACTTTTGTCAAAAGGTGGCACTGTAGAGCCCCTGCTCCCTGCCCGTTTCTAAGGCTTTGCCCATGTCTACTGGATGACAATATTGATGTGTGTGTCGAGTTTCATGCAATTTGAAGCATGTTAAGAGCCTCAAAAATACCCAAGAATCTTATTAAAGTTTGACATATTACCATGGCAACACTATTTAAGATATCACAAATAAATTCACAGGTCTACATCTGCCATGTTTTGATATTATTGTGATGAAGTTTGAAGCAAATCGGGTAAAAATAAGAGGGTGATCTTAAAGCATTTTGAAAGTGACACACTTTCTGCTGTCAGTTGGTGGTGCTATAACTTTGACTCACAATCGTCACATCCATGTGATCGGGCTCCTACAACGAACACACAGCTGAAGTTTCATAAAAATCAATCAATGTGTGCAGACGTTATAACAAACTTCCTGTTTCCCTTTTCTCACCATAAATTTGTTGCCTCGCCACGGCCAAACTGTTCGAGATATCAAAAATCCGCTGGCAATTTTTCATCATCAGTGTCTTGATTCATGCTGACCGAGTTTGGTGGTGATCGGATTAATCGCCTAGGAGAAGTATATCAAAATCCAGAGCATGCGTTTTTCAAACAACCCATAATATCTGACTTCCTGTTGAGCTGGCGTATAACTTAGAGCACGAAAGTTGTTAGGCCCGATGAGGTCTATATGTGTAGCGAGTTTCATACTAATGCGTGCAAGCGTATTGATATATGGTTTGATATATATAGGGTAGCTAGGGCCCTTCATTGCTGCTTGCAGCTATATTTATTATTATTATTATTTTTCGACTATTTGGGCATTTTTGGGGCCCTTACCATGCTCGAAAACTCTTGAAACTTTGCACACGGGTCAGAATCTGCAGCCATCTCTGTGTGTGTGTGTGTGTGTGTGTGTGTGTATTAAAAACCTTAAGAGGGGCCCTTACCATGCTCGAAAACTCATGAAACTTTGCATATACATCAGAACCCGCGGCCATCAGGGCTGGGCAGAAGCTGGTACCCGGGCGTTGCAGGGGGGCTCAACAGCGCCCCCTTGAATGGGCTTCGAAAAGGCCTTTGCAGGTGTTTTGAGTTAATTAGCTGATTAGAGTGTGGCACCAGGTGTCTTCAATATTGAACCTTTTCACAATATTCTAATTTTCTGAGATACTGAATTTGGGATTTTCCTTAGTTGTCAGTTATAATCATCAAAATTAAAAGAAATAAACATTTGAAATATATCAGTCTGTGTGTAATGAATGAATATAATATACAAGTTTCACTTTTTGAATGGAATTAGTGAAATAAATCAACTTTTTGATGATATTCTAATTATATGACCAGCACCTGTATAAGTCCACTGCATTCCAAACAACATAAATGATGACTTCATAGAGCACTTGTAAGGAAAATACCAGCAGGCGAGACCGCGCACTGCAACATCAAACAAAGCTTGCATCTCTCACTGCGTGCATCCTGTTCAATGAAGCCCGCGAATGTCGTTGTAATTCACTTCAACCTTTCCGAACTTTATGAATGATTATTTTGCAGAAGGTTCGAGTGGTGTATGTGTGTGAGGAAAGCAAACAGAATACGAGTGTTTCTAAAGCACACTCAGCGTCATCGCGCATGTGAATAAAAACTAAGCTTAGAATCGATTCTGAATACCCGATCTGGCATCATAGCATTAATTAGGGGTTCAAGCACCAAGTGCTGAAACCCTATTGTAATTGCTCAGATTTTTATTATTTTTCTTCTGCCGTAAAACGCATCGTGCAGCCCAAACCGTAAGTGCTAGAGACTTGAAACGTCAGATGATAGGACAGAAATCAAGGAGAGGTTGACAGAGTATAACCCCAATCGGCCTATAGGTGGCACTACAGCGATCAAAAGTTGTAAATCGCTAATAACTCCTAGACCGTTTGTCCTAGAATCAAGTGTTTTATATCATTGGCTCAAGTCGGACAAAACGTATATCTCCGATTTTATTTCCGCCTGGAAAAATTTTCCACCATTTTGAATTTTGTCCAAAACCTACTTTTGTGAACTAGTCCTAGGTTTTTCGCCCGATCTGAACCAAACCAGTGCAGAAATGTTCTCTGGAGTCTGAATATCAATAATTATCAAAAAAAAATTGAAATTTGGATTCACGGTCGTTAAGGGGCGCCAAAATGTACGATGTGGGCGGAGCCACTTTTACTAAAATGGCTATAACTCGAGAACAAAATGAGATTTTTGTACCAAACTCAGTACATGTGTATGCGCTCAATCTTTGGTCACGATAAAAAAAAAAATCACATTGATTGGACACTAGGTGGTGCTATAACTTGAAAAAAAAACATGAAAACAGCTGTAACTACGCAACCGTTAGTCCGATTTGAAATTTGGCATGCAGTGTCTTTGTCCAAGGGGGCATGATAGTCTATGACGACATTGGCGTATCTCAAAAAACATGGCCGCCATCGGCCAATGAAGTTTGAGCACCTATTAGACAAGGTTAACGGAGGCCAATCGGAACGAAACTCAGTGGGCATATTTGACTCATGGGCCTAGAGGTCTGTAAGAATTTTGAAAGAAATCGGCCACTAGTTGGCACTAACGAGTTTTTACGCCTCTGTAATCATGTGGTGTTTCACACATCCACACAAAATGCGCATCATTTGATGGATCTCCTCATTCTGAACAACTTTGCCTCAAGAACCAATGCTGTCAATCAAATCGTTCATTAATTATTCGCAAATACATGAAAAACCTACTTTTGCAAACTAGTCCTAGGTTTTTCGCCCGATCGGAACGAAAACAGTGCAGGACAATTCTCTGGACTCTCTAGATCAATAATTATCAAAAAAAAAGTTGAACTTTACCCTTTGGGTCGCTATAACAGGATCATTTAGAAAATGGGCGTGGCTAAATATACCCAAAAGCCTACAAAACCTAAACGAAAACTCAGAACTTCACGAAAATAGGTGAGCATATGCAGCATATGACTCTAAAGAAACACACCACTTTTTGTGCAGATCGGACAATAGGTGGTGCTATAACTGGTAAAAACCTTTTAAAAAAAACATATGTTTTTAACGGTTTTGGATGAAAATGTATATAACTGTGGGTGTGGTCGACTTATTTTCACCGGAGTCATATCTTTAGACTCCTGAAACCTTGCCGAGTCCAACGATACCAGAGTTGTCAGGTTTCGGCTTATGGTTTGTGCAATGTTGTGATTTAGCGCTTAAAAAACTTATGCGAATATCTTGAAAACCGTTAGTCCGATCGAGACGAAACCAGCGTAGGAAACATGGAAACTAAGCTGATTAAAAAAATGTGAGAGCCCAAATGTCAAAATTTTGATAGGAAGTGGCAAAAAAATCTAATCAAAGACATTCTTGGATCATATTTTATGCTCTCATATATGTAAGTATCTATAACTTCAAAACGAAATGAGATATTTTCACCAAAATTAACACACATATGTATGGGCACGCTCTGAGGACACCCAAAAAAAGTGGTGGAGATCAGGCAATAGGTGGGCTATAACTGTCAAAAAACCTTTAAAAACCATGTTTTTCCTTACTAAATTGCCTCTGTTGGCTGTAAATGGTCTTTTCCATCTATGATCTAAGTGTTTACATGCTTGCTAAACAACATATAATACCTTTTTATGTGCTTAAAGGCCTTAAATGCTTGAACCCCGGTAAATGCTGCTTGCAGCTTTAATTAAATATAGAATACTTCAAATTAATATACCATCTGCCTCATTCTGTGATAAGAAGCCACTTCAAATCCCAAATGAAAATTTCAAACATTTATGACGTTAAGAAGTGAAAATGAGTAACAACATGTAATGTTTGGTGCTTTTTGCTTTTCAAATGCACATCGTAAGTGACTTAAATTCACAGCGCTTACAGAGACCATTTACTCTATGAAACATTATTGTTTAGCACATTATAAACATCTACATTTTAGCACATATATCCACGAACACTATTTCACAGTAAACACTGGTCTAAACATTCTAATATTCATGTTACAGTGTAAACACTCATATTTTATACTGTACTGTATTATAGATTATAGAGCATAAAAACATCCTTGCGTCATACATGTATATTTATTTAGCATTGAAAGGTTGCCTGCCTGCATAGAATTCATATTTCAACATATTTCTGTCTACACATTTTAGTCTGGCAATAGTTCAACAACTATTTAAATGTTTACAAGTTTATGTAAGAATAACACGCTAACTAATTTAAGTGAGAATAGATTACTTACCTCAGCTGGATCAATTGCGTTCTTCTTCTTCTGAGTTATATTCAAGGTTTATTCCTCACAGCGCGTCTTCCAAACTCAATGAAAAGCAGAGGAATGATGAAGCTTGATGTTTGTTTATCAAGGTGATGGGGGCGTTTACAGGTTTGTGTGCCTCACACGTGGACAATTAGCGTGTGTGGGTGGGTGTTGTCACATTAAAGTTAATAAGCAGACACGTGAGAAACTGTACTTCTCCTTGTTTTCATACAGAGAAAAAGAGAATATTTGTTTTTGATATGACTTACATCATTTAAAAGTATACACTTCACGCTTTTTAAAGACATATCTCTCATGTCTGTGTGGTAAGTATTCACTGAGTTTCAGTTCATTTGTTAAAAAACGCTTCAGAAAAAAGTTCACAGAGACTGAGACGGTAGAAAGCGCACCCTGTTTGTTTTCTTTATTTTACAAAAGCACAAAGTTTTGTTATTGTGAGAGTACACAAATAAAAGTAGACACTTAAGTATAACACTTATCTGTATGACCAAAATCGACTGAGTATTTTGAGTCTTTTTCGCACTGATACGATTTTTTAAAAAAAGACAGTAAAATCCTGCAAATCTTTTTTTCTTACGCTTGAAAGGTGATTTATACCTTTACAAAGCTTCTCTTGCGCAAGCAAATTTAATTTACGCTTGCAATCTTATATACACTTTCACAAATCTTACCCTGTGCATGCAAATCTTTTAGGCATCATTTTTCCTTCATATTAAACAACCTTGCAAACGTGTCGTGCCTCCCCCAACTCAAACATTACAAATACAGTTCTTACGGGTGTTTGTGAATGCCAACATATTAGGAATACTTTTAGCTGTTTGCTGTGTGTCATGACTCATGAGTAAGCAGTTGAGTAGACTAACGCTCTTTCTAGAGCAAACAAGCATCTCACTTACAAAAACCCATCCAACGTATCTGCACAGGGTGCATTATTTGATATGACGTGCCACAGCTGCATGGCAAGTAGATTTTACTTTTAATCATCCCCAGGATATGATTTTTTGATATCAACGATTTTACTAGTTAAAATGCTAATTCTTGGTATCAGGAATAAAATCTTTACTGGTAACAATGATCATTGTTGATATCAGAAATTATATTTCTACAATTAAAACTATTATTCTTGATATCTGTAATTGTATTTTCACTAGTTAAATGTTCCAGTGATCTAATATTCAACAATAGCATGGCTATGAGTGTGATATTGCGTTTATTCAACAGTTTGACAGCATGAGTAATATAACGAGTAAATAATAATAATAATAATAATAATAATTCCTTACATTGATATAGCGCTTTTCTGGGTACTCAAAGCGCTTTACATACGGTAGGGGGAATCTCCTCAACCACCACCAATGTTCAGCATCCACCTGGATGATGTGACGGCAGCCATATTGCACCAGAACGCCCACCACACACCAGCTTATTGGTGGAGAGGAGACAGAGTGATGAAGCCAATCAGTATATGGGGATGATTAGGAGGCCTTGATGAGCAGAGGCCAAAGGGCAAATTTGGCCAGAATGTCGGGGTTACACCCCTACTCTTTTCGAAGGACATCCTGGGATTTTTAACGACCACAGAGAGTCAGGACCTCGGTTTAACGTCTCATCCGAAGGACGGTGCTTTTTGACAGTATAGTGTCCCAATCACTATACTGGGGTGTTAGGACCCACACAGACCACAGGGTGAGCACCCCCTGCTGGCCTCAGTAACACCTCTTCCAGCAGCAACCTAGTTTTCCCAGGAGGTCTCCCATCCAGGTAATAACCAGGCTCAGCCCTGCTTGAGGTCAAACTGTTGCTTGTTTTTCTTACTCTGCTCATATTTTAATATTCATTTGTTGGTATAATGTGTGTTGTAGGCCTGTGTTTTATTGGTTGTTGTCTCCCCTCTTCCCACCCTCCACACTCCTAATTTTCCACAGCTTTACACGCCCATTTCTTGAGTCTTTTTCAAATCTGAGATGTGAACAACCAATGCTAAAACGGGGGTTTTATGACACTTTAAATAGTATCTGACCGTTTTGATGAAGGTGAAGGACAGGGAGGTGGGATGATGAAGGAAAAGCTCTGTGTCCGTGGAATCTTCTCCGCTATTGGACACCTCCACTGAGAGAGTTACTGGGTAACCTACAGTGCTCACTACAATATCACTGGGACACAGATAAAAGATACAGTGTCAACAAATCATTATTCTCATTATTGGACAGTGTCACAATAGAAACATTTGTGATGTATACATAGTTTAATCTCATATTTTGTAATATTTGCTTTGTAATTTGTGTACTGTGGATTATTTTCTTTTTTTTTTTTTTTTTTTTTTTTTGAAGAATCACTGCCTTATTACACTGCCTTATTCTACACCTTTATCAGGCATCAAAACCACAAGTTTTCATGCCTGACTTCACTAGCATATAAAATGCCAGATTTTAGCTTTTTGAATACTGTATTTGTAATTCTACATTTGCAAAGTTTAGATATACTGCTTACATATAGTTTACAATACTGACCATCATATCATATTGGTCTCTTGGAGGCAATTATAACAAAAGTGAAGTGTACACTAACCTCATAAAAGACAGAGACACATTTAAATCTGATATACACACATGATCTTCTCCACACACTTTCTCCAGAACCACCTGGAAAACACAAACATATTCACTAATAGGGTTACATTTGTAACATCCCAGTAGAACATTCCCCCTAGTAACCACCAGAGGGTGCTTGGTTCCTGTCACATGCCACCTGCTTCCTATTTAAGGGCCTCTCTTCCTGTTATGTATTGTGAAGTATTGTTTGCATGGCTGTCTGACCTGGCTATCATCTTTGTTATCTACCCTAATAAAATCTCTGCAAATGGACCACAGTGCTTCCCCAGAGTCTGTTACTGTAATATATGTATGTATATCCTACAGACCATCACTGTGAACGTGGGCCAGCAGTCAGGGCTCAGCACTGGTCTCAGGCCTCCTGTTCCTGGAATAACTTCTGTTGTTACATTCATCTTGCCAGAGAGCAGGACTTCATGGTAGTCTGAAATACACTCCTGTAGTGAACACATAACAAATACACAGAGAGGAAATATGTGCAATACAAAATATAATATTATAAAGAAACATTATAAGGTCCTTACTGATGTCATTGAAATAATCATAATTGGTAACACTTCATTTTGATTACTGTGCCCTGGCACGATTGTCCCCCTTTCCCACTCCCCTGCTGGCCTGCACTCACATTTCACCATAACGTTCTGGGCAGGAGCATGCTTACGTCATTTACGATGCAACAGGAAGATAACAAAAGCACTTTTGCAAATAGACCTTATAGATTTATAATTTATACTACGCAGCGATTTCACTTGATTGTGCCGCACATATCAGAAGATTATTATGGAGGCAGCTGACATTGATGAGGGAATTTGCAGCTTTACTCACAAACTACAATTCCTTTTCATCAACAGGGATGCAAACAGGTAAGAGGAAAAAGGTGAGATCATTGCGTGGGGCGGAGGCATTTTTTAAGATATTTGCTTTACATGTTCATTTGTAGTTACTTTTTTACTTATTATATACTAATTTATATTAATTATAATAACTCTTGATCCCCCGGCGAAGACCCAGACGACCGCGACGGAGCCGCAGTGACGACCCCCCGAGATGGATGCAGGGATCCGGAGGGCTGAGGTGTAGCTGGAGCGACCGAGGGTGGAGGCGGAGCCTGAGGGAGGGCGGAGCTAGCCGGAGCTGTAGGGGTGGAGGGCCGGAGAGCAACGGACGGCCCGCAAATCTGTGGCGCAGGTGACGCGACGTCCGACTCGGGCGAAGCCGACGAGTCCCTGCAGATGTCGAGGGAGGGAGCAGCACAGGTGGAGGAGTCAGGGCGACGGGTCGAGGTGGAAAGACACGGACAGGAGCTGGAGGCGGAGCCACGGGATCCTCACGCCCTGAGAGAGGTGGATCACAGTAGGCCCGCAATCATGGATCATGACAGATTGTGGCGGGAAAACAGAACAAAGGAGCACATGAGACAGATGTAAACCAAAACAAACTGAATGTGACGGCGATCGTGACACAAAGGCCCTATTGTTTTCTTTAGGATTATTATTATTATTATTATTATTAGGGTCCAAGCCGAAGGCGAAGGCCCTATTGTTTTCTTTAGGATTATTATTAGGGCCCAAGCCCTGTAAAAGGGCGAAGGCCCTATTGTTTTCTTTAGGATTATTGTTATTAGGGCCCGAGTACCGATGGTGTGAGGACCCTATTGGAATTGCTCCGTTTATTAGGGCCCAAGCATTGATGGTGTGAGGACCCTATTGGAATTACTCTGTTTATTATTATTAGGGCCCAAGCCACTGGTGGCGCAGGGCCCTCTTGTTTTTCTAAGGATTATTAGGGCCCAAGCCGAAGGCGAAGGCCCCTATTGTTTTCTTTAGGATTATTAGGGCCAAAGGGCTGCAGGGCCCTCTTGATCCCCTAAGGATTTTTTTTTTTTCCCGTCAATCAGGGCTTTTTGGGGGCCTTAACATGCTTAAAAACTCTTGCAAATTGCGCCCCCTTGAACGGAGTCCGAAATCTTGGTCCATATATAAAACACGCTTGCACGCATTAGTATGAAACTCGGTACAAGTCAAGTCAAGTCATCTTCATTTATATAGCGCTTTTCACAATACATATTGTTTCAAAGCAGCTTCACAGTGACAATAGGAAAATTCTTGTCGAGCTAAAGTTGGTTTTTGATTGAATCACTTCTATTGTAAAAATTGTTAATTATTATTTTAGGGGCCGCTTAAATGACACCTTTCCTACTGAAAACCGAATACCTTTAATGCATTCTTGCTGTTCATTTACGTGTTTAGTCTATAGGTTTGCGTGTTTGAGTATGTACAGTGGTGGTCAGAATTATTGGCACCCATGGAAAATATGATCAAAGATGACTGTAAAAATAAATCTGCATTGTTTATCCTTTTGATCTTTAATTCATAAAATTAGCAAAAATCTAACCTTTCATTGAAGGAAAAGAATTTAAAATGGGGGAAAAAAAATCACATTATGAAATAAATGTTTTTCTCCAAAACACGTTGGCCACAATTATTGGCACCCTTTTATTCAATACTTTTTGCAACCTCATTTTGCCAAGATAACAGCTCTGAGTCGTCTCCTATAATGCCTGATGAGTTTGGAGAACACCTGACAAGAGATCAGAGACCATTCCTTCATGCAGAATCTCTACAGATCCTTCAGATTCCCAGCTTCATGTTGGTGCTTCTTCTCTTCAGTTCACTCCACTCATTTTCTTTAGGGTTCAGGTCAGGGGACTGGGACGGCCATGGTAGAAGCTTCATTTTGTGCTCAGTGACACATTTTTGTGTTGGTTTTGATGTTTGTTTTGGATCATTGTCCTGATGGAAGATCCAATCACGGCCCATTATTGGATTTCTAGCAGAAGCAGTCAGGTTTTGATTTTTTTATCTGCTGGTATTTGATAGAATCCATGATACCATGTATCTGAACAAGATGTCCAGGACCTCCAGCAGAAAAATAGGCCCACAACATTAAAGATGCAGCAGTATATTTAACCGTGGGCATGGGGTACTTTTTATTAATGTGTGCACCAAATCCATCTGGTGGGTTTGCTGCTAAAAAGCTCTTTTTTTTAGTTTCATCTGACCATAGAAGCTGGTCCCGTTTAAAGTTCTAGTCTTGTCTGACAACTGAATATGCTGAAGATTGTTTCTGGATGAGAGCAGAGGATTTTTCTTGAAACCCTCCCGAACAACTTGTGGGGATGTAGGTGCGGTTTGACTCAAGACTCAACTAATCTCTGCTATTCTCCAGATGTGATCCTTGGAGAGTCTTTGTCCACTCAAACTTTCCTCCTCACTGCACATTAGGACGATTTAGACACACGTCCTCTTCCAGGCAGATTTGTAACATCTTTAGTTGATTGGAACTTCTTAATTATTGCCCTGATAGTGGAAATGGGGATTTTCAATGCTTCAGCTATTTTCTTATAGCCACTTTCTATTTTGTGAAGCTCAACAATCTTTTGCTGCACATCAGAACTATATTCTTTGGTTTTTCTCATTGTGATGAATGATTGAGGGAATTTAGCCTTTGTGTTTCCTCATGTTTATACTCCTGTGGCACAGGAAGTCACGGCTGGACAATTTCATGTTCATGATCACCCTGGTGTGCCAAAAAAATGTAAATATGAAAGGGAATATACTTCAGAGATATTTTACTCATAAAAAATTATAAGGGTGCCAATAATTGTGGCCAACGTGTTTTGGAGAAAAACATTTATTTCATAATGTGATTTTCCCCCCACTTTCAATTCTTTTCCTTCAATGAAAGGTTAGATTTTTGCTAATTTTATGAATTAAAGATCAAAAGGATAAACAATGCAGATTTATTTTTACAGTCATCTTTGATCATATTTATCAAGGGTGCCAATAATTTTGACCACCACTGTATGTGCACAGAAGCTAGGTCTTTTTTAAAAAAGTGATATTTGCCAAATTACTTTACTGGTCAGCATAATACAGAAAATTTAGTTGTGTCCACGGATCTATGCGAACTGGAATAATTTTGATAAAGTTTTATTTATACATAGGGAAAAGGAAAGGGAAATGGGCCTTCGCAGGGGATAGTTTAGTTGAAACGTCAGGGCTGCATTATCATCATGTCTAGATGCAGGTCCTTCATCTCATCTCGATACGGCCTGGATCTGGCAGGCTGTGGCAATCCTCGGGATAAACAGAGAGAGACTAATATTAGCGTAGATGCCATTCTTCTTATGATGTAGCGAGTACATCAGGTGTTATGGGAAGTGTTCCCGGTTCCGGCTGACCTAATCTATGCAGCCTAATAATTTACATGATTTGAATTATAGAAGTAGATAATGGTTTATGTGTATGCAAGTTTAAACAGATGTGTTTTTAGTCTAGACTTAAACTGACAGAGTGTGTCTGCTTCCCGAACAGTGATAGGAAGACTGTTCCAAAGTTTAGGTGCTAAATAGGAAAAGGATCTACCGCCTGCAGTTGATTTTGATATTCTAGGTATTATCAACTGTCCAGAATTCTGAGATCGCAATAGACGTGAAGGACTATAATGCATTTAGAGCTCGCTCAGGTACTGGGGAGCTAAACCATTTAGAGCTTTGTAGGTAAGTAGCCAGATTTTAAAATCTATACGATGTTTAATAGGGAGCCAATGCAGTGTTTGCAGAACTGGGCTAATATGGTCATACTTCCTGGTTCTAGTAAGAACTCTAACTGCTGCGTTTTGGACCAGCTGTAGTTTAACAGGCGAGCAGAACAACCACCCAGTAGAGCGTTACAGTAATGTACCTTTGTGGTCAGGAACGCATGAACTAACTGTTCTGCATTTGTCATTGAAAGCATATGTCATAGTTTAGATATATTTTTAAGATGGAAGAATGTGGTTTTTACAGATGCTAGAAACATGGCCTTCAAATGAAAGATTGGTATCAAAGAGCACACCCAGGTTCCTAACTGACGACGAAGACTTAACAGAGCAGCCATCAAGTGTTAGACAGTATTCTAGGTTATTACGTGAAGAAGTGTTTGGTCCAAAAATTAGAATTCTCAGTTAGAATCTCTGGTACACATATAGACCTCATCGGGTCTAACAACTTCTGCGCTCTAAGTTATACGCCGGCTCAACAGGAAGTCGGCTATTACGGGTTGTTTGAAAAACGCATGCTCTGGAATTTTATATACTCCTCCTAGGCAATTAATCCGATCACCACCAAACTCGGTCAGCATGAAGTCAAGACATTGATGATGCTAACCTGCCTGCGGATTTTTGATATCTTGAATGGTTTGGCAGTGGCGAGGCAACGAATTTATGGCGAGAAAAGGGAAACAGGAAATGTGTTATAACTTATGCATACATTGATTGATTTTTATGAAACTTCAGCTGTGTGTTCGTTGTAGGACTCCGATCACATGGATGTGACTATTGTCAGTCAAAGTTATAGCGCCACCAACTGGTAGCAGGAAGTGTGTCATTTTTAAAATGCTTTTAGATCACCCTCTTTTTTTTCCGATTTGCTTCAAACTTCATCACAATAATGTCAAAACATGGCAGATGTAGACCTGTGATTGTATTTGTGATATCCTAAATATTGTTGCCATGGCAACAAGTCAAACTTTAATAATATTCTTCAGTGTTTTTGAGGTGCTTAACATGCTTCAAATTCGACACACTCGACACACACATCAATATTGTCGACCAGTAGACATGGGCAAAGCCTTAGAAACGGACGTGGTGGAGGGGCTTAGTAGTGCCACCTTTTGACAAAAGTGTGTGTGTGTTTGGGGGTAGTTTTATCTACAGTCACCAAACTTGGTGCATATATTGGTCTCATTAAGCCGGACAACTTTCTAATTTACAGTCATTAGCTCCAACCAACAGGAAGTCAGATATTTTGGTTTGAATGTGGATTTTTTGAATAATTATGTCTCAGTTTTTATGTACGCCACCAAACTTTCTGAACCTGATGACAAGATACTGAAGATGCTAAATTGCAAACAATTTTAGGATATCTTGAATGATGTTGCCATGGCAAGGGTTTAAAGTAAGAACAAAAAGGCAAACAGAAAAAATCTCATATTTACCAACCAATTAATTATACTCCCTTTATTTCAATATATAATAATACAAATATTATAAATAAACATTTTAATATATTTTTTAATTTCAAGAAGTATGTGTAAATTAAAATTAAGCAGATAACTGCTCTTTGGTTAAAATAACTCAAATAGTATTCAAATGTCATATACAGAATAAACACTAGAGGGCAGCAAATATCTATTTTTAAACAGGGTAAAAAAAACCCCATCTCGCTTCAGTACACTGTTTTCAGTTATAAAAGCTTTTAGTCACTATTACATAAGAAGTTATGTATTTAGACATTATAAAAGACTAATTCCTGTCACAGTATAGATGTCACAGTCTTATTGTTTAAAATATTATTAAATCGTGTGACTCAACTAACTGGTCAGTCTCCAACTGTTCTTTGTGTGTGAACAGTTGTGTGTGTGTGTCTCTCTCTCTTTCTCTCTGTGTGTGTGTGTGTTTGTGTTTTACAGTCTTGCATGTTTAACCCTTTCATTGCTGTGTCCTTTTGACTGCTCTTAGCCCTTCTCTTCTATAAATTTGTATAACAATATAAAGACATAGAACCAGGTCATTTGTAGTTTACTGACTATATAGTTTTATATAATTAGTTTAATAATTTATTTAATAAAAGACCTTAAGATAAATTCATCTGAACGTATAACATTTTAACTGCTAATGATAACTTTGCTATAAATGCTTTTAGTTAGTATTACATTTGAATGTATATATTAAGAGATTATCAAAGATTAATTTCTGTCACAGCACAGATTTTATTGTTATTGTTTAAAATGTTATTGAATAATCTGATTCAACTAACTGCTCAGTCTCCAACTGGTTTCGGGGCACTTTTAATGGTTTAAAAAAAATACATAAAAAAACCTTAAGACAAATACTGGACTTAGATTTACACTGGACTTACACAATTTTGAGCTGCAAAAGATAACTTTGCACTCATTTCAAAGTGACCTATGACATCCTATGACATGAAATTCATCTAAATTTAAACGATATCATGGATGTAGCTGTTGTGGTTCACGGTCATAGTGGCACCAGCTGGCTGCAGTAAATGTGGTGTATTCAAACGACTTTGACATAGTTCTTTTCCATTTACCCAGTTTAAATGCCTATTGCCCACCATCGCTGCTTGCAGCTATATTTTATTTTTTATTACCTTATGGCCCGGTTTCACAGACAGGGCTTAGCCTAAGCCAGAATTAGGCCTTAGTTCAATTAGGGCATTTAAGTAGCTTTTATAAACGTACACTAGAAAAAAAACATTACTGGTGTGCATCTTGACACAAAACAATGGCACTGACATATTTTAAGACATGTCAGTACAAGTTGCTTTCAGTTAAAACAGCTCAAACAGGCATTTTAGTCTAGGACTAGCTTAAGCCTTGTCTGTGAAAATGTCAAAAAAAAAAAAAAAAACATTGTTGCAACATTTTACCAAAATCAAGTTTGAATACATTTGATCAAAATCTCATGTTATAAAAGATAAAGTGCTATGCAGGTTATGTAAGACAATATTGGCTGATTAGACAGCAAAACTGAGTTGAACTGCAAACTGTTTGCCCTCTCTCTCTTCACCGTTCCCACATCTCAGACCTCAAATACATAAAATATTACCCTTTATAGACATAGTTTTTAAAGTAAAAAGTAAACACTGTAAAAAGGAATGATGTAGCTATGTAAAAGGTTTGTATCTATGCATCAATAAGGTGAGGTGTTTGCTGTCGTAATGACAGCTGTTCCATGCTCCGGTGTGAGCCCGAGCCCAACTGAACCGTGCTTTGGCCCACCTCTTTCAAGCGGGCCAGGGACGGTTAAACAAACCACGCCCCCGGGCATGGTACGGAGATATTGAGGGCTTGCAGGTAAGTAAATCATTGGATAATTTTCATTTTTGGGTGAACTATCCCTTTAATTAGTATTTTTAACTTTTTGCATGTCTTTTGTTTGATGCAAGATTTTATCACATACAACGTCTCGGTTACTATTGTAACCTCTGTTCCCTGATGGAGGAAACGAGATGTGGTGTCGATGACTGACTCTAAGGGGCGCACTTGGGAGCCCCAAACACCTCTGATACTTTGAGAAAAGGCCGTTGAGATTTGTTGAGTGGAATTTGCATGCAGTCTCCCAGACATATGGGTATAAAAGAGATTCATTCAGTTTTGTGCTGAGGAGCCATTTCAGCGGCCGGTTCAGCGTTGTGGCAGGGGGGACACTACGTCTCGTTCCCTCCATCAGGGAACGGAGGTTACAATAGTAACTGAGATGTTCCCAGAGGAAAATGCCAAATCAGCTAGATTGCCTAGGGATGAAATCTACACTCCCCCTGAAGTGTAATTTGTTGCTAGAGTGTGTCCGCTGAGCAGTCTGCCTGGAATGTGAGTGCGACATGCGTTATGAGCATTAACCACATTGGTGGTTTATATATGCTACTGCTGCCTTGTTGTCTGTCTGGACCAGCATGTGCTTGCTCTGTATCAATGGTCGAAACCTTCACAGGGCCAGCAATTTCGCTAGCAACTCAAGGCAGTTGATGTGCCACTGCAGTCAATGTCCTATCCAGGAGCCCAACGCTGCATGCCCATTACACACGGCATCCCAGCTAGTCTTGGATGTGTCTGTTGTGATCACAACATGCCTGGACACTTGTTCTAGGGCAGTAGTTTCGAACTTTTTAAAGTGGTGTACACAGAGGCATTTAGCATCCTTCTGCGTACCCTCTCTCTTCCACTTAGCCTGGGTTAGTGATCATAACCCTCCAGTGCATTTTTTACCTTTATAAAATAATGTTTTAAATAAAAAAAATGTTCAAAAGAGAAATATGGAATAATGGTAAAAATGAAGTGATACTTTTAAATATTAAACTAAAACCGCAAGTAGGTGGTGGTACATCACTGTCTTAATGAGTGAGCCATCGAGTCATTTATTCTTTCAGTAACGAAGCAAGTGGCTGTATTTATGAATGGGTCATTAGATCATTGACTCAAATTGTTCAAATGATTCACTACTTCGATACTGTGTTTAAAATGTACGTCACTTAATATTACCTTTTGTTTGTTAATCAGTTGTATAACATCAATTTCATATTTGCAATTGTGTGGCTATTTTGGAAAAAATTACATTCTTGCTCTTATAATATTTTATCAACATTAAAAACAAGAACTCACACTGGGTATGTTTTTGTAGCGAAGAGAATTTGAGTCTTATTCGATCTCTATGCACAGTCTATATTTGTCTATATAAGTGATAAATCCCCACTTCTACAAATGTACCGTGAACGACAGTAATGTAGCACAATTTGCTAAGGCAGCATACTCTGCACACAACCTATCATATGTATCCTGCTTGTGGATGCAATCAGTTTTGACCTTTTACGGCATTTGGCCTGTTAGAAATACATGCTCGTTTTAATGCTATTTTAAGGTTGGGTAGAATTAAATGAACTGCAAAACCGCTGTTTTTCTCTTTAGGAAGTTCAGCATTGACTTAGTGTGCACATTGAGCAATGGCTGCCATGTCTGGAAGCCGCATATCCCGGTCCTGTGGCTGTAGGTGTGATGGAACACCTACCTTGCTCCAGAAGCCCCAACTGGAACCGGCCAGTGACAGTTAAGGAATTTGCACCTCTAAACGCGCCACACTGACCTGTGCAGGACTTTAGGTAAGGAAATGGTTTTGTTGAGGATACAATGACACAATTTCAGCTGAAACTTCAGGGATGCGTGGTTGTGTCTAGGCACAGGTCCTCCATCTGATCTGGATACGGCCCAGATCCAACTGACTACAGTAGACCTCAGGATAAACAGAGAGACTAATATTAGCGTAGATGCCATTCTTCTTCTGATGTAACGAGTACATCGGATGTTAACAGGAAGTGTTCCTGGTTCCGGCTGACCTAATTTATGACGCGCGAGTATTCACACTGGAAGCGTTTGTACAGCGTCACAGCAGCGGCTCCAAGGTGCATATAACGTGAGCATTTCTTTACAAAGACAGCTATAAATTTGTTTTTATAAGTTGGTAATTTATAAACTTCATAGTCTTGAAAGTTTGTTAACATGGGGAGGTGTACAACACTCACATATAAACATAAAATAAATAAAAATAAATAAATAAAAGCCTCGTGTTAACTATTGCTGCAAACTAATGAGGTAAGCTTTGTGTTTTACATCATCTGCCACATGCACGTTTACAAGACAGCAAACTCTGCGAAAAAAGCCAGCAAACTCGGGTTTGATTAGGGTATGCTAGAGCCTTTATAGCTGTCTGTGTAATAACTAAAATAATGTTTATATATCATGTTTTCTGGCTAGTTTACTTTAGTTTTTTATAATACACCATACTTTAACTCAAACTGAATAATTAAAAAGTTAAAATGAGTAAATCTTCTATAAATATTTTTTAATATTAATTTTCTTTCCTGACATACTCCAATTCTTGTTAAAACACACTAGATGCATTTTGAGCACTTTTTGTGTGAAATCATATTTATTTTATCCATCAAAAGTGTACTTTCACTTTAATTGAGCGTTAGCAGCGCAGCAAAAATAGACTCAGCGCCGAAACAATCACGGCACTGCTGCTTCTGCTCTGCTCCTGTTACGCTCTGCCGCGCAGCCTCTGCGTGCAGTGTGAATGCTCTAATCTGTTAACATGGGCACCGAAAAAAATACACGCTGCTTACGCTCTGCTGACGGTGTGTGGTGTGAAACCGGCCTTTAAGGGATGTGAAAATATAAATTGATAATGTGTTATGTGTATGCCAGGTTAAAGAGATGCGTTTTTAGTCTGTATTTCTGACAGAGTGTGTCTGTTTCTCGAGCAATGCTAGGAAGATTGTTTCAAAGTTTAGGTGCCAAATAGGAGTGCTTTTTAGTGCTTTGTAAATAATTAGCAAGATTTTAAAATCAATACAATGTTTAATAGGGAGCTAATACAGTGTTGACAGAACCGGGCTAATATGGTCATACTTCCTGGTTCTAGTAAGAACTCTAGCTGCTGAATTTTGTACCAGCTGTAGTTTATCAAGCGAGCAGGGCAACCACCCAGTAGAGCATTACAGTAATCTAGCCTTGAAGTCATGAACGCATGAACTAACTGTTCCGCATTTGTCATTGAGAGCATATGTTGTAGTTTAGATATTATTTTAAGATGGAAGAATGCGGTTTTACATATGCTAGAAATGTGGCTTTCAAATGAAAGATTGGTATCAAAGAGCACACCCAGGTTCCTAACTGACGACGAAGACTTAACAGAGCAGCCATCAAGTGTTAGACAGTATTCTAGGTTATTACGTGCAGAGGTTTTTGGTCCAATAATTAGAATCTCTGTTTTTTCAGAATTAAGTAGTAGGAAATTACTAGTCATCCAAAAGCGGACTTTGTTGACCTTCATCTCAGCAAGATTAAGCCAGAGATGGTACTCCTGGACCACCATGGTGGATATTGCCTGGCAAAGAGCCTGTGCCGTGACCATCGTCACTCATAGAGCAATGTTGGTTGCGGAGCACAGCTCCTGCATCAATCCTGGCTCAGAACTACCCTTACAGGGCTCGACAATAAGGACTGCCCGATGGCCCGGGGCCAGTGTGAATGACGCTCGGGACAGTAGACGGAACGGTCATTTGCCCGATCAGGCCAGTGCTGTAGGGTGTGCGTTATATATCGTCTATGATATCGTAATTGTTGATTTAATGATCTGATATTATTGAGAATGTCCCTCACTTTACAAAAAACAAACAAAAACACACCCATTGAGTGCACGCATGCACTACATGACATAGTCTAGTAGGTTAGACTAGTGCGCATGCATATTTATAGTGTATGCATTCACTGCCTGATTAAGTCTATTAAAATGACTTTAGAATGCCCCCAGAATTCAAGAGGCAAAAATGCCCCTGTATATATTTCATATTTATATAATTTAATATAGTTAACCAATATTACACAAAGAGCGGCGTTTTTCTCCAAATATTAGCATGATTACAAATGTGATATTGATTTTATTCATCGAACAGTTTAATGAACAAGAACTTAATATCAAGTGACTTACATTTAAGTCGTCTGTTTCGCTGTATTTCGCCAATGAAAATAGTTCCAAAGTCCACAGAATTGTTTTGCGTCTCTGAGCAGCACTTCCTGAATGAATCAGCCGCTTGAATGGATCGGTTGAATCTCAATGATTCGCTCATTAACAGAGATTCGCTGCCACCTACTGGCGGGTTTAATTTCACATTTAAAGTGTCTTCATTTTTGTTTAATAATTTCAAATAACAGTATTTAACGTTTTATATTTTCAACATTAAAAACATTTTTATGCATCTGTAACTGCTCTTGACTGATTAACTTTAATAAAGTTTAATCTATTCTATAGTTATATAGTTATACATTAGATTACAATTTCTGTACCTGAAAATCTCCTGTTTAAACCTACATGAAAAACTTGAAAAGCATCATTTATTTCATTTATGTTTGTTCTGTTGTATTTATTTGTGCTATTACTCATAATTTGATTATTTGTTACTATTTTATTACTTACTGTTTATTTGTCTAACAATATTTAAAATATAAGTGAGTTAATCTAGTAGCTTTTGGTGTCATAACCCTATTTACTGAGGTTAAATGTAACAAAGACAACGAAAACAATAACTATGCTTATTTTATAGGCCCATTTCCTTGTCTTTTACTTTTATTAATTTTTTATTGTGGGGCCAGTGAAAATTTTGGCTGGGCAAGTAAAAATTTGAACCACTGGCCCGACTGGGCCAGTAGAAAAAATCCTTAGTGTTGAGCCCTGCCTTATGCAGCTTTTTTAGAGCTTTGGCCTCATGGATCTGCAGGATAGGCATGCAGGGTCGAGGTGGCCTGTCCAGCAGCACTGTAAGCCTTCGCTGTTAGAGACGAAATGAACTTACAGGCCCTGGATGGGAGTCTGGGACAGGTAACAGTATTTTGCAGACAAAAATGCACCACAACCGCATGTTTTACCTCTGGAACGTCCGTATACCCCCTGCTGTCCCACCGTGTCAAGAGCTTTTGAAGCAGGACCTGGCAGTGAATGGTGCCCTCCACGACTTCGTCAACTCTTCGTGCACTTCCGGGAAGAAAGGCACTGGGGCGGGGTGTGGCTGTGAGTCACGTTCCGAGCCCAGATACTAATCATCTAGCCGCAAACGCTAGGGACATGGCGGAGGATTCCACTCTAGCCTGATGTTTGTGGTGCCCCAGGCAAGCACGGCTGCCAACTCTGCATCAGACTCAGACTGAGCTACCACACCCGAGGGTGGGAGTCCAGCTGAGTCCTCAGCGTCAGAAGGCACAAGCCTCGCCTCCGAAGCTGCTATCGATGGTTTGTCCTCATCCAGAGCCCTGAATGAAAAATCAGGTGCGAAATGTTACGCAGTCAAAGTCATTTGGGAACTCTACCGGGGGGCAATGTTCAAGATGAGGAACGGGAGGCCTGTGGTATTGCTCGGGCAGAAACACTGCCATTGCCCTCATATCACCCTCAGAGCTAGCCGCCGAAGCTTTGTGCATTGCAGAAGGATCGGGACGAGCAACTGGGGTGACACTTACCAGAAAAAGAGAGTCCTGATCACAAAGTTGCCAATGTCATGTTCTCACAATGAGGACATGAGCCATGCACAAACGTTGTCTCAGCGTGGGGGAGATGCAAACACTTAAGATAGCGATAGTGACCGCCCAAGGCTGAAAGATATCGCATCTAGAAACACATAGGAGGAAAGGCATCTTTTAAAAGATGCTCTCTGTCTGTGCTCTTTTACAGGAAAGCTGCTCTCTTATGTTGCTGAAGCGCCCCGGGTGAACTCTGTGCACTTATCCATGCACTGCTTGGAGACAGACCACTGAAATTTACCCTAACACCAGCAACTCGCTTCTTCCAGAGGTGAAGGAAAAGAGCTTGTGTAGAGATGACACTTGCTCCGCTCTGAAGAACAAATCTGATGTACACCACCAGTCAAAAGTTTGGAATCAGTAAGATTTTTAATGTTTTTAAAAGAAGTTTCGTATACTCACCTAGGCTGCATTTATTTAACTTAAAATACAGTAAAAACTGTAATCTTGTGAAATATTATTACAATTTAAAATAACTTGTTTTCTGTTTGAATATATTTTATAAAGTAATTTATTCCTGTGATCAAAGCTGAATTTTCAGCATCATTACTCCAGTCTTCAGTGTCACATGATCCTTCAGAAATCATTCTAATATGCTGATCTGCTGCTCAAGAAACATTTATTGTGTACAATTGTACAAAATATTTGTGTACAATATTTTTTTACAAAAGCTTTGTATTTCAGATAAATGCTGTTCTTTTGAACTTTCTATTCATCAAGGAATCCTGAAAAAAGTACACAACTGTTTTCAACATTGATAATAATCATAAATGTTTCTTGAGGAGCAAATCAGCATATTAAAATGATTTCTGAAGGATCATGTGACACTGAAGACTGGAGTAATGATGCTGAAAATTCAGCTTTGCCATCACAGGAATAAATTACTTTATAAAATATATTCAAACAGAAAACAGTTATTTTAAATTGTAATAATATTTCACAATATTACTGTTTTTACTGTATTTTTAATTAAATAAATGCAGCCTTGGTGAGCAGACGAAACTTATTTTAAAAACATTAAAAATCTTACCGATTCCAAACTTTTGACTGGTAGTGTATGTCCAGGGGAGTGCCATGCAAATTCCACTTGCCAATTCTCATTGGCCTCAAAGTATCAGAGGTGTCTGGGGCTTCCAATGCTACCCCTAGTGTAAGAAACCATGTCAAAGTGACTGACTGATAAGGTAACATATTTTGTGTCTGTTTCACACTAACCGGGATAAGGATGGACAGAGTAGTGCAAACAGGGGTAATGCTGCTCAAGTTGCTGTTGGGGGTCCAGAGAAATGAGGCTGATCTGGAACCAAATAACAGGCGAGGTACTCTGGCCAAAGGGTCCAGCTCCAGAGTCACTGATACCACAGCACCAAGAGGATCTGAACCAATGGTATGCAAAAATCATTCAGGTCAAACTGATTCTTCATTAGTTTAATAGTTTAATATTTTATCTCTATATCTGACTAACTTACCTTGTACATCACCCTTGACAATCTCTTTTAAGGTGATACAGATTGTAACTGTGGCAACAGGGGTGTTGAGACCGAGGGGGGCAGAGCAATGAAAGAATTTCTGATGGATGATTGGTGGGTCAACAGTGGCATTTATGGGCAGACACATGACAGGCTGAGTCCTGTTAAAATGGGATACAAAATGATTGGGACTTTTCGACTCACAACTTCATAAGACAATTGATCAATCTGAGTTATGTTCTACCCTTCTCCACATACAGAAATTATTTAGACTTTCATTCATTTTGGCAGCCTTATGCTAAAATGCTTTTTTTTTTTTTTTCAAAATCAGTCTACACTCCATACCCCATAATGGCAAAAAACAGATTTGCTATAAATTGGCAAATTTATTAAAAAGAAAAAAATGAAATAACACATGAACATAAATATTAAGACCCTTCACTCAGTACATTATGTGATTACTTTTTGGGTATGATGCAACAGGCTGGAATTGAGAATTTTTTGCCATTCTTCTCTGCAGATCCTCTTAAGCTCTGTTAGGTTGGATGCAACCTTTAATAGACAGCCATTTTCAGGTCTCTCTAGAGGTGTTTGATCATGTTTAAGTTGGGGCTCTAGCTGGGCCACTCAAAGGCATCCACTGAGATGTCCTGAATTAAGTCTTGTCTTGGCTGTATGTTTAGGGTCATTGTCCTTTTGGAAAGTCCAGCCCAGTCTGAGGTCTGAGCACTTTAAACCTGTTGTTCATTAAGGTTATCTCTGTATTTTGCAGCTTTCCTTCCCAGTTGCCCAGATGAAAAACACCCCTACTGTGTGTACTAATCCTCTTCTCCCCTGACTGCTCAGTATGACTGGATGGCCAGCTCTCGGAAGAGTTCTGGTTGTTCCAAAATTTCTTCCATTTAAGAATTAGGGAGGCCACTTTGCTTTTGGGAACCAATGCAGGAGAATTTTTTTTAGCATTGCTTATATCTGCGCCTTGACACAATCCTGTCTCTGAGCTAGAGGTCTGCTACCTGTCAGGTCCCGAAGAACTTGTGGGTTTCGGGTCGGGTTTGGGTCAATGTTTCATGAATATCTTCGGGTTTATGACTAAGAAAAAATTCATCAGTCATAGTCACTCCTCGTGTTTGATGGATAAAAGGTGAGCCGGAGGATTCACTCTATGAATGAAATGAGCACAGCGCGTTCGTAAATCAAATAGCCGCATTTCTCTCGTGTCTCTCAGAAACCAGCTTTGTCAAAAGTAGGCTGCTATCAACTAAGACACTACATCATACACATTTTCTATCACTTGATGTGTCTATTTACATGTTTTAAACCTTGTATGATATGGTCTTGTCGTTTCAACCAAAAATAGCTCAGCAGTTACGTGAAGTGTAGGTCTTACAAAGCTGTGGCTTATGGCAAGAATACAGGTACATCTCTATACAGCGACAGATTTCAGGTTCGGGTCGGGTTCGGCTTAAATTTTTTGAGAGTACCAGTCGGGTTTGGTTCAGGTCAAACAATCTTGTTTACGGGCCAGGTTCAGGCTTCAGTTTAAAGCCCATGCAGACCTCTACTATGAGCTTTGCAGGAAATTCCATTGACATCATGCCTTGCTTTTGCTTTGATATGCGTTTTCACCTGTTAGACCTTATATATAGGTGTGTGCCTTTCCAAATGCCCAAATGTCATATGAATGGACTCCAGGTTAAGTGCAAAAACATCTCTAAGAAGATTCTAAATGGAATGCACCTGAGCCAAATTTTCAGCATCAAAGGGTCTAAATACTTAGGTAATTGTGACATTTTAGTTTTTTTCTTTAAAAAAATGCATCATGTGATTTAGATACAACAAAACAAACAAACAAAAAAACAAAAACAAAAAAAAAACAATAAGGACTAAATCTCCAAAAACATCTTGCCCTGCATTCCATAAAGAAACCAGACGGCTCAGTGCAGACTCATTTTCCAAAAATTCTTTTCCATGAATTGTAATGTGTGCAAAGGATTGTGGGTGATTTACTTGATGCTTTCTTCAAAATATGCAGAATGAAGAAAGCAAAACAAAGGCTACTTCCCAACCATCCTTCAAATCACCATGCACGGGAGTCAACATGCAGAGGTTCTTATCAGTCTGCCAGGAAAGACTACACACACTTTCACATATTTCTTTAGTATTGTCAAATTGAATATAGAATAGTATGAATTCAAATACAGTATCACTGTATTACTTATCAGTCTATTATTGTGGCATCCTCTACTTATCCACCACTAAACAAAACTAACAGGAAGTATCTTGATTTTATTTTTCAAACACAACCATTTTTTCTGTCCAACTACACATGGTTGTTGTATTTCTTTTCTGTCATACTGTGTAATACTGTATTCACAACCACAAATGTTTACAGTAAAAAAAAAATAGTTTGGTTTCAATCTTCCTTTCATGTTTACCATGAATTTTTCAACATCTGCCAATTACTTTCAATCTTGTACAGATATGTTACATAGGAGCTCATGAAAGAAGAGCTTTAGGTTTTGAATAACTGTGTGTATATGATATATCCAAAAATAGAATATTATGGCAAAGATGTTTGCAACGTAAGAAATGTTTGCGTTTGAGATGTGTTTGTGATATTTTGAATGCAGTGCTTCATTTTGCAAGAGATGTTAGGCATTTTGCATTTTGTGTGTGCAATTCTTGGATTTGTGTGTAAAGTTTTGAAAAAAAAAAAAAAAAGGCAAAGTTTTAAAAATGTGTAAGCAGTTAAAAATAAAAAATGTAAAATGAACTGTAATTGGTCTTTACATGGCATTTTCTTTGCTAAGTTGGCAAGAATAAGCTGCAAAATATATAAACACATGCAAGCACACACACTTGCCTTAATACTGTAACTGCACCTCTAGAGCCCACCACTATATCAGTGAGAGCATCTGAGGTCAGATCCCCTGCAGAGTGAAGAGCAACTCCGAAATACTGTAGGTCACCGCCTACAGCTGCTCCACTCAGTCTCTACATCAAAAACAGAAAAAGAGACATATTAAGAAAAGGCATTTCTGTATTTTAGGCTTGTAAAGCAACCTAGTGAAACCTTATGAAGCAGAAGTGTTCTCTTAGTCATAATTGTCAATAATTATTGTCATAATTATAACACATAATGCCAGACACTTGGTGTCCCTGCTGGAAAATCTAGATAAAATCAGGTCAAAATTAAGCTGCTGTTTGTTGATTTTCATTGTTTATATGGTCAATTTTTTCTTTGTGGCCCAGAAAGTGGCTGTTCTCACAGGATTTTTTAAAATGTTGGTGAACGTACAGATGGTACAGATGGCGTTTTTTTTTTTTTTTGCTGCGGGTACCAGCGTGGTTTGCGCCGGGAAATTCATTTCTGCTCTTGACCGCTAAGTGGTGCTATAACCATGGATTTTCATGTATGATATCATGTTGCTATGGAGTGGACGTATCACAGCTCCTTTTCGTAAGTAGCAGTCAAAACTGCGCCATGTGGAAGTTAAAAAATACTATCAATAAGATTTTTAAAAATCACATTCACATAACCACGTAGTAAAATGTAAGCATTTGTGTATGCATTTGCTGTTTAGAATGAATTCAAACAGAACAGTAAATGTCAAAATTGTGTTAACTTTTTCATTGACTGTGCTTTAATGCAATACTAATACCTTGTATTTCTTTTTAAAAATATTTCTTAATAGGCCTATGTATTGTGTTATTTTCTTGTAATAAAGTAAAAAAAAAAAAAAAAAAGAAATGTGAATTATATAGGCTTCAAATAGTACATCTTTGGTGAAATGTGCATTTAATGATCAGAAAATGATCTTTGTTATTAATTCTCTGTCATTTTTATTAGTATTAGGCTGTGTTTATTTTTAATTCATATTTAATGATAACAACATTGTAAATATTTGCTCTTAACTGATGTTGGGTGATAGTCTTTGTTTTACCGTTCTTTGTGCTTAAGAAACAGCAGACTGGTCAAGCATTTGGTTTTGTGAATCACTCATGAAACTGAGATGACTGACAATGATAACCAAAGCATAAATGATAAAGCAACAAAAGAAAAGCAACAAATTTCAAAACAGATCTGTACACCATCAAACAAATCAGTGTTGTCTGAATATGTTTATTACAGCTTTAAAAAGACTCAAAACATTTTTGTAGATTAAATGACTAAAAAAATAAAATAATAATTGTCTACTAACTAGGCTAAACAGTATTGCTTTATTGTCAAGGTTTATAAAGTCTCAGGACAGCCTATTTATTTATTACAGGTGTTTATTCCCTGTGCAATTTTATGTAAAATGAGCAATACAGAATCTAATTCTTGCATACTTCACATTTGTATTTTACATTTGTATTGCCGAATAAGTTGCTGCGTACAATTCAAACGAAAATAAAAATGAAAATAGTACAAGCAAAAAGTTAAGAACAAGTTTTTTTTTTCGTCTCTCTCTGCGACGTGCTGGATCTCTTTCAGCAAATTTCTTTGTCTCCCTCGCTGACGCAAGATTCACACCTTTAGCTAGTATTGTCCTGCATCCCCACCGTGAAACTACTGAACTCTCCCAACCGCCATATGAGCATTTGAGGCTGACAGAAAACAAGAGAAGTCACAAAATTCATACTTAAATTGCTATTCTATTAACCTAATATTTTAAAGTGCACAGATAATGAAGGAATTATCCCAAATCATTTACATGTCATAGTATTTTTGTTATAAAAGTTTATTAATTGTGGAATATTTCATTATTCAATGATTGAAGAATTCATACAGAATCAGATGCATTGCTTGATCAGATTTACTCCGTTTTACTATGTCAGCTTTTCCCACGCAAAACAAAATGGTATAGACCCACACTTTATCACCCAGGCTGCAGACACTTCACACACGTGCCATGAACATTTTTTTAAACCCATAAATTAGCCTAAATTTTACAGGGATCCTGGAATCCTTCCAATCAGTTAAGAAAAAAAAACGTTCTGGATAACGAACCCTATAATATTTTTTATTTATTGTTACAGAACTGCTGTTTGTTATACAAATGTAAATTCAGTCTGTTGGATAATATTTGTTGCTTGGTGTAAAATGGAAATTCATGGTAATTTTATAGCCTATAAATGTAAGCAAAAAATAAATAAAAATAATTATTGTGAAACAAATAAACGTTTTAGAACTGCAGGACACACATCTCAGTAGCCTGTGTTTTTTCGGGATTTGAACCCATGTCATTTATGTTTCTGTCCAACGATCTACCACTCTACTACAAATTGACTTTCCGTGAAATGCCCAGAACAGAAGTTCTCATTTCCAGCAGTAGCCAGCGCGTCTGCGCACATGAAAGAGAAGCGCTCTTCATTCCTCTCACTTTGCAGTAGTAAAAATAATCAGCTCATTGCACAATTTGTAAAGGAAATTTCTGCCACTGACTGTGAGATATGATGGTTTTGTGGTGTATTTTTTATGTTTATTAAAGTGCTAGAGGGCCATGTTCAAATCTTGTTTAGGGATTTTGCATTTTGTGGAAAACAGATTTTTTGCTAATAACACAGTTTGTGTTTTATGGGAAAAACCTAACACAACAAAATAATTGTTATGTATAATAAAACTTAACTGAAATTTTCACTGTAATAACTACAATGTCTTTTTGAATTCATTCTGAATTATGGACCAAAGTGCGTTCCTATTATTAACGTGTTTACTGATGCTGCGTCGTCTTAATTTTACATCCCAACACAGCAAATACAAACACTGATCTCTCTATTCAAACCTGCAATAATTAATAAGCCTATTTTAATCGTTTCTTTGTTTTTCAAATTATAAGAACTTAATAGCCTAACAATGTTTTCACATTTTTAGCAGGCAACAAAGAAACATTTAATAAAAAGTGATCAACAATTTCTTAATTCATTTACAAAGAAATGGTTTAATAAACAAATATGATCAACAATTTCTTAATTCATGGACACTTCATTTTTCTGCATGTTATGCACAGTTTTCTGTGTTGTACGGGAATAAATGTTTCAATGTGCATGCCTGATCTGTTGAAATACATCAGTGAATTATTAAATGTAGTTTCAAGTGTTTTTTTCTGCTGTCACTGTAAAATTTTACTGTAACAGTAGTCAAATAGCCAAGATTAAATGTTATTATTATTATTACCAGTAATTTATTTCATTATTTTATCTTCATTTAAAAGTACAAATGTCACAGCAGCCTTACACAATGTTGCAAACCATCCCTTTGCGCCACCTGGTGGTGATTTTGCATCAAGTGTCACGTGTCACTGGCTTGCATTTAATGCTGGGTTGCATTTAAATGCGGCCTCACGGCGGCATTACACGCAGCAGTAATAGGCATTTTGGTTGACTACCTACTGTACAGATATACAGATGTGACCTTTACGAATGCACATTTTTTCAAGCGGCATCACACAATTTGTCAGGTGTGATTATGATGATTCCTGTAGGCATGCTTCTTTGAATTTAAAGAGGTCCTATTATGCTTTTTAACTTTTTCAACTTTAGTTAGTGTGTAATGTTTGAGCATAAAAAAGATCTGCAAAGTTACAAAGCTCAAAGTCCACTCCAAAGGGAACTATTTCCTTTAACAAACAATTTTCAAAAACCACAACAAATGGCTTGTTGAGACTACAATACGCCTTTTCCGGATCTTGTGAAGTCACATTGTCACTCATTTAAATAACCCCCGCCCACGGAATACACAAAAAAAGGGGTGAGGCATGGTTGAGCTGTGCTAGAGAAGACAATGAATACCTGCTTTACTACCATGTTGTTGTCACGGTTCTGTTCAGTTAGTTTCTTTTTCATGGACTTTTAGTTTGTTACCTTCAGTCACAAGTGCTTCCTTTGTCTACTTTCCTGCCACTATCTGTCACCATGGACACTAATCCCTATCATCACAGCTGTTCGTCATATGAGTTAATTTGCGAGTGGTTTGCGTCTGTAACTCCGTATAGCTTTGTTTTGAATCTCTTGCTTTTGTTCATTGTTGCTTATATTATCATTACCTTATATAATATTGCCTACCACATTAATCTGACGTCGCTAGCTTGTAATCTTTGAATCTAAACTGTTGTTACAACGCGTTTGCATCTCGCTAGCTTGTTAACTTGTCATCAGTCTCTCGCGCGCTCCTTTTTCAACGCGTTTATCAAACAGCTGTGGTAACTCGGATCAGTCTACAAACACGGTGAGTCATGTCATCCTTTCCTTGTATTGTGTCGTGTTCCATATGCCACATGTTCAGTATAGCTCTCTCTGTCAGCGATGAGGGATTTACATGTCATAAATGTAGGGAAATAGTCAGGCTGACAGAGAGAATCTCAGAATTAGAGACACGCATCCAAACTTTAATCGAGGATAGTAAGAATGCAAGGGCTTCAGATACTGTTTCGGATGCGACTAGCTTAGTGAACTCTGTACATTGTTCGGTTCTGGCTGTAGAGCCCGCGCAGCAGGGCACTTGGGTAACGGTGAGGCGGCCCAGCCGCGGAAAACACCACTCTTCCGTTCCAATAAGAACATCAAACAGGTTCTCCCCACTCAGTGACGCACCCACTGAGAATCCTGTTGAAAGTGCCCTAGGTATTGGCGATTCTATTACACGGAACGTGAAAATAGAGACACCAGCCACCATAGTCACATGTTTGCCAGGAGCCAGAGCACCTGACATCAAAGCAAATTTAAAAGTGCTGGCTCATGCTAATTGTAAATACACTAAAATTATTATTCACGTCGGCACTAATGATGTTCGACTTCGGCAGTCGGAGATCACTAAAATTAACATTAAAGAGGTGTGTGAACTCGCAAGTACAATGTCAGAAGAAGTAATTTGCTCTGGCCCTCTTCCTGTTCGTCGGAGTGATGAGATAGTTAGCAGATTATCATCACTCAATGGCTGGCTGTCTAAGTGGTGTCCGCAGAATAATATAGGTTTCATAGACAATTGGAAAAGTTTTTGGGGCAGACCTGACCTGTTGAAAAGAGATGGTATTCATCCCTCCCGGGATGGTGCTGCTCTTCTCTCTAGTAATATGGCACATAGTCTTAGAACTAAAACATGACAAACTGGGGTCCAGGTCAGGAAGCAGACAGACTGGCTAAACCGACCGTCTGCTAGCTGCCTCACGTTGCAGAAGTCAGATAATTCCCAACACACAGAAACTCTTACACCTAGATATTATCACAAAGAGACTGTGTCTGTACCCCGAATTAGTAAAAACAAAAAACTTCCAAACCCATTTAATGGTAAAAATTTAATTGATGTTCAACAAATAAAAAATAGAGATAAAAATGATAAACAAATGATAAAGCTTGGGTTGTTAAATATTAGATCCCTTTCTTCAAAAGCACTTATTGTAAATGATATTATCACAGACAATAATCTAGATGTGCTGTGTTTGACAGAAACTTGGCTAAAACCAGATGATTACATTACTTTAAATGAGTCTAGCCCTCAAGGTTATGATTATCGACACAATCCTCGTCAGAAAGGCAAAGGGGGAGGTGTTGCTGTAATTTATAGTAATATTTACAGTATTAGTCAAAAGTCTTCCAAATATATTTCCTTCAAAGTGATGGTGCTTTACGTAACATTATGTAAGTTGACATTTGTGCTGGCTACTGTATACAGGCCACCAGGGCACCATACAGACTTTATCAAAGAATTTGCTGATTTTCTTTCAGAGTTAGTACTAGCTGCAGATAAAGTCCTTGTTGTTGGTGATTTTAATATCCATGTAGATAATAAAAAAGACTCATTGGGATTGGCATTTACAGACATTCTAAACTCTATTGGTGTTAGACAACACGTGTCAGGACCCACTCATTGTCGTAATCATACTTTAGATCTAATATTGTCACATGGAATCGATATTGATGCCGTTGAAATTCTGCAGCAGAGTGACGACATCTCAGATCATTATCTAGTCTCGTGTATACTACATTTAGTCAAGGCAGCTAAACTGCCTCCCTGCCATAAATATGGCAGAACCATCACTTCTACCACTAAAGATCGCTTTCTAAATAATCTTCCTGATCAGTTTCATCGCCTTAGCATACCAGATAGCTTAGAAGACCTCGATGTTGAAACAGAAACTATTGCCTCTGTCTTTTCCAGCACATTAGACTCAGTTGCTCCTTTGCGTTTAAAAAAGATTAAGGAAATTAATCAAACGCCATGGTACAATGAGCACACTCGGGCCCTAAAGGTAGCAGCCAGAAAAATGGAGCGCAGCTGGAAGAAAACAAAACTAGAAGTTTTTCGCATTTCGTGGAGAGAGAGAATGATTGAGTACAGAAAGGCCTTAAAAAATACTAGATCTGCCTATTTTTCAAAACTTTTAGAAGAAAATAAGCACAACCCTAGGTATCTATTTGATACAGTGGCTAAATTAACAAGAAATAAAGCTTCAACTTCTGATGTTTCCAAAGAGCACAGCAGTAATGACTTTATGAACTTCTTTACTTGTAAGATTGATAATATTAGAGAAAAAATTATAACCATGCAACCGTCTACTACAGTATCGCGTCAGACAGTGCATTGTAGTGTCCCTGAGGAAAAATTAAATTCATTTACTGCTTTAGGAAAGGAAGAATTGTCTAAACTTATTAAATCATCGAAATCAACAACATGTATGTTAGACCCTATACCGACTAAACTATTGAAAGAGATGCTTCCAGAGGTCATAGATCCTCTTCTTAATATCGTCAATTCATCTTTATCACTAGGATACGTACCAAAAACTTTTAAGCTGGCTATTATTAAACCTCTTATTAAAAAACCACAACTTGATCCTAGAGAATTAGTCAATTACAGGCCGATCTTTAATCTCACTTTTCTGTCAAAAATACTAGAAAAGGCAGTATCATCACAACTATGTTCCTTTTTAGACAGAAATAGTATCTGTGAGGATTTCCAGTCAGGTTTTAGACCGTACCATAGTACTGAGACTGCTCTCATTAGAGTTACTAATGATTTGCTCTTATCATCAGATTGTGGTTGTATCTCTCTATTAGTGTTACTGGATCTTAGTGCTGCATTTGACACTATCGATCACAATATTCTTTTAAACAGACTCGAAAATTATGTTGGCATTAGTGGAACTGCATTGTCAAATCATACTTATCTGACCGTTATCAGTTTGTAGTAGTAAACGAAGAGATGTCATATCGATCACAAGTTCAATATGGAGTACCGCAAGGCTCAGTACTAGGACCGTTGCTTTTCACTCTGTACATGCTACCCTTGGGAGATATCATTAGGAAGCATGGCGTTAGTTTTCACTGTTACGCTGATGATACTCAGCTCTATATTTCTTCGCCCTGATGAAACTTACCAATTCACAAAATTAACAGAATGCATAGCTGATATAAAAAATTGGATGACCAGTAATTTCCTAATTCTAAATTCAGAAAAAACAGAGATTCTAATTTTTGGACCAAAAACTTTTTCATGTAATAACCTAGAATACTGTCTAACACTTGATGGCTGCTCTGTTAAGTCTTCGTCGTCAGTTAGGAACCTGGGTGTGCTCTTTGATACCAATCTTTCATTTTAAGGCCATGTTACTAGCATCTGTAAAACCGCATTCTTCCATCTTAAAAATATATCTAAACTACGACATATGCTCTCAATGAAAAATGCAGAACAGTTAGTTCATGTGTTCATGACCTCAAGGCTAGATTACTGTAATGCTCTACTGGTTGGTTGTTCCGCTCGCCTGATAAATAAACTACAGCTCGTACAAAATGCAGCAGCTAGAGTTCTTACTAGAACTAGGAAGTATGACCATATTAGCCCAGTTCTGTCAACACTGCATTGGCTTCCTGTTAAACATCGTATAGATTTTAAAATCTTGCTAATTACTTACAAAGCACTAAATGGTTTAGCTCCCAGTACCTGAGCGAGCTCTTAAAGCATTATAGTCCTTCACGTCTATTGCGATCTCAGAATTCAGGCCAGCTGATAATACCTAGAATATCAAAATCAACCGCAGGTGGTAGATCCTTCTCCTATCTGGCACCTAAACTCTGGAACAATCTTCCTAGCATTGTTTGGGAAGCAGACACACTCTGTCAGTTTAAATCTAGACTAACGCATCTCTTTAACCTGGCATACACATAACACATTATCAATTTATATTTTCAAATCCGTTAAAGGATTATTAGGCTGCATAAATTAGGTCAGCCGGAACCGGGAACACTTCCTATAACACCAGATGTACTTGTTACATCAGAAGAAGAATGGCATCTACGCTAATATTAGTCTTTCTGTTTATCCCGAGGTTTACCGTAGTCAACCAGATCCGGGCCGTATCCAGGTGAGACCAAGGACCGGCGCCTTGACACGACCACAACGCAGCCCTGAAGTATCAGCAGAGATTGAGTCAACTAGATCATCCATTGTCAAGGCCTCATCGACATGACAGCCAGTGGCACAGCTCCTCAAAAAACCTTCCATAGCGGTGTGATGAAAACGATCACACGTTTATTAAAAAAAAATAAAAAAATAAAATCAATCATAATGTTCCTTTAATGCCTAAGTATCCTAATCAGCATTAAAGCGGACACATTAAGCTAGCCACAGCGCACTGGCAGAAGTAATGATTATTAAGTCAAGTCATCTTCATTTATATAGCGCTTTTCACAATACATATTGTTTCAAAGCAGCTTCACAGTGACAATAGGAAAATTCTTATTGAGCTAAAGTTGGTTTTTGATTGAATCACTTCCATTGTAAAAATTGTTAATTATTACTTTAGGGGCCGCTTAAATGACACCTTTCCTACTGAAAACCGAGTACCTTTAATGTATTCTTGCCGTTCATTTACGTGTTTAGTCAATAGGTTTGCATGTTTGAGTGTGTATGTGCGCAGAAGCTTGGTCTTTTTAAAAAAAGTGATATTTGCCAAATTACTTTACCGGTCCACATTATACAGAAAAATTAGTTGTGTCCGCGGACCTATGCAAACTGGAATCATTTTGATAACGTTTTATCTATACATAAATAAAGGAAAGGGAAATGGGCCTTCGCAGGGGATAGTTTAGTTGAAACGTCAGGGCTGCGTTATCATCGTGTCTAGATGCAGGTCCTTCATCTCATCTGGATACGGCTTGGATCTGGCAGACTGCGGCAAACCTCGGGATAAACAGAGAGAGACTAATATTAGCGTAGACGCCATTCTTCTTAGGATGTTGGGAGTACATCAGGTGTTATGGGAAGTGTTCCCGGTTCCGGCTGACCTAATCTATGCAGCCTAACAATTTACATGATTTGAATTATAGAAGTAGATAATGGTCTGTGTATGCAAGTTTAAACAGATGTGTTTTTAGTCTAGACTTAAACTGACAGAGTGTGTCTGCTTCCCGAACAGTGATAGGAAGACTGTTCCAAAGTTTAAGTGCTAAATAGGGAAAGGATCTACCGCCTGCAGTTGAATTTGATATTCTAGGTATTATCAACTGTCCAGAATTCTGAGATCGCAATAGACATGAAGGACTATAATGCATTAAGAGCTCGCTCAGGTACTGGGGAGCTAGACCATTTAGTGCTTTGTAGGTAAGTAGCAAGATTTTAAAATCTATATGATGTTTAATAGGGAGCCAATGCAGTGTTGACAGAACCGGGCTAATATGGTCATACTTCCTGGTTCTAGTAAGAACTCTAGCTGCTGCGTTTTGGACCAGCTGTAGTTTGTTTAACAGGCAAGCAGAACAACCACACAGTAGAGCGTTACAGTAATCTAGCCTTGAGGTCATGAATGCATGAACTAACTGTTCCGTATTTGTCATTGAGAGCATATGTCGTAGTTTAGATATATTTTTAAGATGGAAGAATGCGGTTTTACAGATGCTAGAAATGTGGCTTTCAAATGAAAGATTGGTATCAAAGAGCACACCCAGGTTCTTAACTGATGACGAAGACTTAACAGAGCAGCCATCAAGTGTTAGACAGTATTCTAGGTTATTACGTGAAGAAGTTTTTGGTCCAAAAATTAGAATCTGTTTTTTTCTGAATATAGTAGTAAGAAATTACTGGTCATCCAATTTTTTATGTCAGCTATGCATTCCGTTAATTTTGTGAATTGGTAAGTTTCGTCAGGGCGCGAAGAAATATAGAGCTGAGTATCATCAGCGTAACAGTGAAAACTAACGCCATGCTTCCTAATGATATCTCCCGAGGGTAGCATGTACAGAGTGAAAAGCAACGGTCCTAGTACTGAGCCTTGCGGTACTCCATATTGAACTTGTGATCGATATGACATCTCTTAGTTTACTACTACAAACTGATAACTGTTCTCTAGGATCAAGTTGTGGTTTTTTGATAAAAGGTTTAATAATAGCCAGCTTAAAGGTTTTTGGTACGTATCCTAGTGATAAAGATGAATTAATGATATTAAGAAGAGGATCTATGACCTCTGGAAGTATCTCTTTCAATAGCTTAGTCGGCATAGGGTCTATCATACATGTTGTTGATTTTGATGATTTAATAAGTTTAAAGAATTCTTCCTCTTCTATAGCAATGAATGAATGGATTTTTTCCTCAGGGACACTACAGTGCACTGTCTGATGCAATACTGTAGTAGACGGTTGCATGGTTATAATTTTCTCTCTAATATTGTCAATCTTGCAAGTAAAGAAGTTTATTAAGTCATTACTGCTGTGCTGTTTGGAAACATCAGAAGTTGAAGCTCTATTTCTCGTTAATTTAGCCACTGTATCAAATAAATACCTAGGGTTGTGTTTGTTTTTTCTAAGAGATTTGAAAAATAAGTAGATCTAACATTTTTTAAGGCCTTTCTGTACTCAATCATTCTCTCTCTCCACGAAATGCGAAAAACTTCTAGTTTTGTTTTCTTCCAGCTGCACTCCAGTTTTCTGGCAGCTCTCTTAAGAGCCTGAGTGTGCTCATTGTACCACGGCATTGGATTAGTTTCCTTAATCTTCTTTAAGCACAGAGGAGCAACTGTGTCTAATGTGCTGGAAAAGACAGAGTCAATAGTTCCCTTTCAGTCGGTCACGTTCGACGTACGTCAGTAGTGACCGACGAATTGGGATATTGCTAGAGAGCCCTATCAGCTTCGAGTGAACTACAACAGGCCAATGGAGTTGGCGTGCGATATTTGCATAATGCGCACCGCCCCCGCCAGGTGGTATAAATAGGGGAGCAGATGCCATCGCACTCTGTCTTTCGCTTCGGAGCCAACCTGTGTGTTCCTGCTATTAGTCTGAGAGTGACTTCGCAAGCCTTTGAAGAACTTTTGTTCTACAGTGCTGGCTTTATGGCACCTTACAGCGAGGCCGCGAGCTTTCCCAGAGTGAGCTTCTTGAGCTGTTATACAGCTTTCAACTGCTGTTTTCACAGCATTATTTGCCCGTTTGGTTTGCGATTTGGGCCGGTTCCTCTGTGTCTGTGACTCAGGGAGTGAAAAGTGTACCTGCAGTCACATCGCGGCTGTTCCCTGTGTGCTTCGGCACAAAGAACAAGAGCTTCTAAAAGAGCTTCACAGACAGACACTGCGTCTTTTTCAAGACGTCATTCTGTCTGTGCGTTTCTGGAGGCGGTCGTTTCCTATCCTCACTGACGGCCACAATCACTTTCTCTCATGTCTGCTTAGCGTGCTGAGACTGTGTTTGTGGGTGGTTCATGTTCTCTTGTAAAAGAAAGAGAGCACGCCCACGTCGGCGCGTTGTTCATCTTGCCTTTCTCATAAGGGCTTGAGCGCTCAGCGCGCCGTGTGCCGTCGAGCTGCCGGCTGACAGCGCGCGTTGCCATGGCAACCCAGCGCGTTGTTCGGCGCTCTAGATGCGTGGTCGAGACTCCAGTGCCTCAAATGAGGTGGAGTCCCCTCACCTATTCCCCGATCTAGTTTCTCTTTCTGAATCAGAAAAGTACTACTTTTGGTGAATAAGCCAGGGTGACCAGAGGATCACAGTGGGGCAATACCTGCCGAGCCAATCTCCGTGGGCCCCCCACTCCTCTAATGCATCGCAAACATGTTGTGACTGTGTTCGTGGGTGGTTTATGTTTGGTAACAACATGGCCACGTCGGCGCTCAGCGCCGTGTCGTTCAGTTAGACGGCCACGTTCACTGTCCCACATAGCTGGTAGCTTCTGGGTGGATTGCTGGTCCTTCTCATGGGGGACCTAGCGTCTTAGTCAGGGCTCCAGCAGAGGATCAGATGTCGACTGCTACATTGGAGAGAGGGTTGTTGGGCTCTGGACATGAAGAGGAGGCTGAGCGTCCCACGGTTGTGATGTGCTCATGCTGAATCGGATTCAGAGTTAACGACCATGCTTTCCCGGGCCCCTGGGGTGTGGTGCGACGTGCATCGCCTTGCCCCGCCCCTGTCTTTAGCCCGGACGTGCATGAAAAACTTGGCAGTTTGGAAGCCTTTTCTGGTGCCAAATATGGAACGCCAAAAGGGTCATAATCTGCATTAAGTTTTTTCTCTCTCACTACCCTCTGTGGTGGGGTGGCAGTGCTACGGGCACACCACCTCTGCCCTGCATGGGTCTTGGCCCCCGGCAAGTCTGTGGAAGGCCAAAGCACTCATCACATATGGGTAGTGACTGAGTCGGGGTTGAGCTACGCATGATGTAAGTCATAGCGCAGGCCCCTGGCCAGACAATGTCCACCATGGTGGTCCGGAAACACCCCTGGCTAGCCTTGCAGAGGTGTGTCGTCGTCTAAGTACGCTTTCTCGATGCTCTCATCTCATAAGCTGGCCTAAAATCCAGCCCGCTCAGCCCGCAGCCAAGCCAGTTGGCTAGCGAGAAGCGGTCCTGGAGAAATGGGTGACCTGGAGCTGAGGTAAACAGTTCTTCGGGAGACGATGCCCGCATCGCTCCCTCCCCGGAGGAGGGCCGGGTGGAGAATTTTGGTTTGTTCCACCGCTGGCTCTCCGGAGTCCAGCGGTACCCACGAAGTAGAACTGTTTTCTAACTCTCCAGGTCCCAAGAGGTCGCGGCTGGCAGTGTGCAAGGCCCCGCCTCGCCGCTCTCAGCACCCTCTCACTTCGCCAGCAGGTCCCAGTGTGTTGGTCGAGGCCGCCTCCCATGTGCCGTCTCCCATTCACACTGCCACCTTGCAGAGTCTGACCCCACTACGGGCCGCTATGCCGTCCGAGTCAGGTCCCAGCACTCTACCTCGCTGCCCCATGCCCGGTACATCTGTGGTGCATTTGGTCCCGCTGGCTCGGTGTCTGGAAGCCTGGCTAGCGCTTTCCAGCCCGTCCCACTGGCTCATTCGTACCATCAGACTCGGCTATGCGATTCAGTTCGCCCGGCGTCCCCCGGTGTTCAGGGGTGTCCATTACACTCATGTGTCCCTGGACAATTACACTCATGCACCTGTTCTCCGGGCGGAGATTGCTGTCCTCCTGGCGAAGGATGCAGTCAAGCCGGTCCCTCCAGCCGATATGGAGTCAGGGTTCTCCAGCCCCTACTTCATTGTACCCAAGAAGGGCGGTGGGCTACAGCCAATCCTGGATCTGCGTGTCCTGAATCGGTCCCTTCTCAGGCTGCCATTCAAGATGCTTACGCAGAAGCGCATTTTCGAATGCATCCGTCCCCAGGATTGGTTCGCAGCAATCGACCTGATGGACGAGTACTTTCATGTCTTGATTCTGCCTCGACACAGATCCTTTCTACGGTTTGCGTTCGAGGGTCGGGCATATCAGTACAAAGTCCTACCCTGCAGGCTGGCCCTGTCGCCCCGCGTCTTTACCAAGGTTGCGGAGGCGGCCATTGTTCCACTCAAGGAACAGGGCGTTCGCATCCTCAACTACCTCGACGACTGGCTCATCCTGGCCAGCTCGCGGGAGCAGTTGTGCGAACACAGGGACATGGTGTTAGCTCACCTCAGCCGGTTGGGTCTTCGGGTCAACTGGGATAAGAGCAAACTCTCCCCCCGGGCAGAGGATCTCTTATCTCAGTATGGAACTGGATTCGGTCGCCCGGACCGCGCGCCTCACAGAGGAGCGCGTCCAGTCAGTGTTGACCTGCCTGAGTACGCTCAAGCGCAGAACAGCGGCCCCACTGAAACTCTTTCAGAGGCTCCTGGGGCATATGGCATCCGCAGCCGCAGTCAAGCCGCTCGGATTGCTTCATATGAGGCCGCTTCAACACTGGCTCTGCGGCCGGGTCCCGAGATGGGCGTGGCAGCACGGTACGTTCCGTGTCCCCGTGACACCGAACTGCCGTCGCACCCTCACCTTCGTTCCTGCGGGCTGGAGTTCCCCTTGAACAAGTGTCCAGGCATGCTGTGGTCCACACAGATGCCTCTGCCACGGGGTGGTGGGCCACGTACAACGGGCATGCAGTGTCGGGTCTGTGGACGGGGCCCCAACTGCATTGGCATATCAATTGCCTCGAGTTGCTAGCAGTACGTCTTGCACTGGACCGCTTCCAGGAGCTGTTGACAGACAAGCACGTACTGGTCCGCTCGGACAGCACTGCGGCCGTTGCGTACATCAACCATCAGGGTGGTCTACGCTCCCGCCGTATGTCGCAACTCGCCCGCCATCTCTTGCTATGGAGTCAGAAGCATCTGAGGTTGCTTCGTGCCATTCATGTCCCAGGCGTGCTCAACCATGCAGCTGGCCCCCCTCTGTACCCTCTTGGGATCTGACCCTGGTTCTTACATCTCTCCGGGGTCGTCCCTTCGAGCCTTTGCAATCAGTCGAGTTAAAAGTACTGTCCCTAAAGACCGTCCTCCTGGTTGCATTGGCCTCGCTCAAGAGGGTAGGGGACCTGCACGCATTTTCGGTTGACGAATCGTGCCTGGAATTCGGGCCCGGTGACTCTCACGTTATCCTAAGACCCCGGCCTGGATATGTGCCCAAGGTTCCTACCACTCCCTTTCGAGATCAGGTAGTGAACCTGCAAGCGCTGCCTTCGGAGGAGTCAGACCCAGCCCTAGCTTTGCTCTGTCCCGTCCGCGCTCTGCGCCTGTACGTGGACAGTTGGATCGATTGCTCGATTGCTCCAGTCTGATCCTCTCTGCCTCGCTGCTCAGAGTGGTTTGCGTCTGTAACTCCGTATAGCTTTGTTTTGAATCTCTTACTTTTGTTCATTGTTGCTTATATTATCATTACCTTATATAATATTGCCTACCACATTAATCTGACGTCGCTAGCTTGTAATCTTTGAATCTAAATCGCTGTTACAACACGTTTGCATTTCGCTAGCTTGTTAACTTGTCATCAGTCTCTCGCGCGCTCCTTTTTCAACGCGTTCATCAAACAGCTGTGGTAAGTCGGATCAGTCTACAAACACGGTGAGTCATGTCATCCTTTCCTTGTATCGTGTCGTGTTCCATATGCAACATGTTCAGTATAGCTCTCTCTGTCAGCGACGAGGGATTTACATGTCATAAATGTAGGGAAATAGTCAGGCTGACAGAGAGAATCTCAGAATTAGAGACACGCATCCAAACTTTAATCGAGGATAGTAAGAATGCAAGGGATTCAGATACTGTTTTGGATGCGACTAGCTTAGTGAACTCTGTACATTGTTCGGTTCCGGCTGTAGAGCCCGCGCAGCAGGGCAGTTGGGTAACGGTGAGGCGGCCTAGCCGCGGAAAACACCACTCTTCCGTTCCAATAAGAACATCAAACAGGTTCTCCCCACTCAGTGACGCACCCACTGAGAATCCTGTTGAAAGTGCCCTAGTTATTGGCGATTCTATTACACGGAACGTGAAAATAGAGACACCAGCCACCATAGTCACATGTTTGCCGGGAGCCAGAGCACCTGACATCAAAGCAAATTTAAAAGTGCTGGCTAATGCTAATCGTAAATACTCTAAAATTATTATTCACGTCGGCACTAATGATGTTCGACTTCGGCAGTCGGAGATCACTAAAATTAACATTAAAGAGGTGTGTGAACTCACAAGTACAATGTCAGAAGAAGTAATTTGCTCTGGCCCTCTTCCTGTTCGTCGGAGTGATGAGATGATTATCATCACTCAATGGCTGGCTGTCTAAGTGGTGTCCGCAGAATAATATAGGTTTCATAGACAATTGGAAAAGTTTTTGGGGCAGACCTGACCTGTTGAAAAGAGATGGTATTCATCCCTCCCGGGATGGTGCTGCTCTTCTCTCTAGTAATATGGCACATAGTCTTAGAACTAAAACATGACAAACTGGGGTCCAGGTCAGGAAGCAGACAGACTGGCTAAACCGACCATCTGCTAGCTGCCTCACGTTGCAGAAGTCAGATAATTCCCAACACATAGAAACTCTTACACCTAGATATTATCACATAGAGACTGTGTCTGTACCCCGAATTAGTAAAAACAAAAAACTTCCAAACCCATTTAATGGTAAAAATTTAATTGATGTTCAACAAATAAAAAATAGAGATAAAAATGATAGACAAATGATAAAGCTTGGGTTGTTAAATATTAGATCCCTTTCTTTAAAAGCACTTATTGTAAATGATATTATCACAGACAATAATCTAGATGTGCTGTGTTTGACAGAAATTTGGCTAAAACCAGATGATTACATTACTTTAAATGAGTCTAGCCCTCAAGGTTATGATTATCGACACAATCCTCGTCAGAAAGGCAAAGGGGGAGGTGTTGCTGTAATTTATAGTAATATTTACAGTATTAGTCAAAAGTCTTCCAAATATAATTGCTTCGAAGTGATGGTGCTTTACGTAACATTATGTAAGTTGACATTTGTGCTGGCTACTGTATACAGGCCACCAGGGCACCATACAGACTTTATCAAAGAATTTGCTGATTTTCTTTCAGAGTTAGTACTAGCTGCAGATAAAGTCCTTGTTTTTGGTGATTTTAATATCCATGTAGATAATAAAAAAGACTCATTGGGATTGGCATTTACAGACATTCTAAACTCTATTGGTGTTAGACAACACGTGTCAGGACCCACTCATTGTCGTAATCATACTTTAGATCTAATATTGTCACATGGAATCGATATTGATGCCGTTGAAATTCTGCAGCAGAGTGACGACATCTCAGATCATTATCTAGTCTCGTGTATACTACATTTAGTCAAGGCAGCTAAACTGCCTCCCTGCCATAAATATGGCAGAACCATCACTTCTACCACTAAAGATCGCTTTATAAATAATCTTCCTGATCAGTTTCATCGCCTTAGCATACCAGACAGCTTAGAAGACCTCGATGTTGAAACAGAAACTATTGCCTCTGTCTTTTCCAGCACATTAGACTCAGTTGCTCCTTTGCGTTTAAAAAAGATTAAGGAAATTAATCAAACACCGTGGTACAATGAGCACACTCGGGCCCTAAAGGTAGCAGCCAGAAAAATGGAGCGCAGCTGGAAGAAAACAAAACTAGAAGTTTTTCGCTTTTCGTGGAGAGAGAGAATGATTGAGTACAGAAAGGCCTTAAAAAATACTAGATCTGCCTATTTTTCAAAACTTTTAGAAGAAAATAAGCACAACCCTAGGTATTTATTTGATACAGTGGCTAAATTAACAAGAAATAAAGCTTCAACTTCTGATGTTTCCAAAGAGCACAGCAGTAATGACTTTATGAACTTCTTTACTTGTAAGATTGATAATATTAGAGAAAAAATTATAACCATGCAACCGTCTACTACAGTATCGCGTCAGACAGTGCATTGTAGTGTCCCTGAGGAAAAATTAAATTCATTTACTGCTTTAGGAAAGGAAGAATTGTCTAAACTTATTAAATCATCAAAATCAACAACATGTATGTTAGACCCTATACCGACTAAACTATTGAAAGAGATGCTTCCAGAGGTCATAGATCCTCTTCTTAATATCATCAATTCATCTTTATCACTAGGATACGTACCAAAAAGTTTTAAGCTGGCTATTATTAAACCTCTTATTAAAAACCACAACTTGATCCTAGAGAATTAGTCAATTACAGGCCGATCTCAAATCTCACTTTTCTGTCAAAAATACTAGAAAAGGCAGTATCATCACAACTATGTTCCTTTTTAGACAGAAATAGTATCTGTGAGGATTTCCAGTCAGGTTTTAGACCGTACCATAGTACTGAGACTGCTCTCATTAGAGTTACTAATGATTTGCTCTTATCATCAGATCGTGGTTGTATCTCTCTATTAGTGTTACTGGATCTTAGTGCTGCATTTGACACTATCGATCACAATATTCTTTTAAATAGACTCGAAAATTATGTTGGCATTAGTGGAACTGCATTGTCATGGTTCAAATCATACTTATCTGACCGTTATCAGTTTGTAGTAGTAAACGAAGAGATGTCATATCGATCACAAGTTCAATATGGAGTACCGCAAGGCTCAGTACTAGGACCGTTGCTTTTCACTCTGTACATGCTACCCTTGGGAGATATCATTAGGAAGCATGGCGTTAGTTTTCACTGTTACGCTGATGATACTCAGCTCTATATTTCTTCGCGCCCTGACGAAACTTACCAATTCACAAAATTAACAGAATGCATAGCTGATATAAAAAATTGGATGACCAGTAATTTCCTACTTCTAAATTCAGAAAAAACAGAGATTCTAATTTTTGGACCAAAAACTTCCTCATGTAATCACCTAGAATACTGTCTAACACTTGATGGCTGCTCTGTTAAGTCTTCGTCGTCAGTTAGGAACCTGGGTGTGCTCTTTGATACCAATCTTTCATTTGAAGCCCATGTTACTAACATCTGTAAAACCGCATTCTTCCATCTTAAAAATATATCTAAACTACGACATATGCTCTCAATGAAAAATGCAGAACAGTTAGTTCATGTGTTCATGACCTCAAGGCTAGATTACTGTAATGCTCTACTGGTTGGTTGTTCCGCTCGCCTGATAAATAAACTACAGCTCGTACAAAATGCAGCAGCTAGAGTTCTTACTAGAACTAGGAAGTATGACCATATTAGCCCAGTTCTGTCAACGCTGCATTGGCTTCCTGTTAAACATCGTATAGATTTTAAAATCTTGCTAATTACTTACAAAGCACTAAATGGTTTAGCTCCCCAGTACCTGAGCGAGCTCTTAAAGCATTATAGTCCTTCACGTCTATTGCGATCTCAGAACTCAGGCCAGCTGATAATACCTAGAATATCAAATTCAACCGCAGGTGGTAGATCCTTCTCCTATTTGGCACCTAAACTCTGGAACAATCTTCCTAGCATTGTTTGGGAAGCAGACACACTCTGTCAGTTTAAATCTAGACTAAAAACGCATCTCTTTGACCTGGCATACACATAACACATTATCAATTTATATTTTCAAATCCGTTAAAGGATTATTAGGCTGCATAAACTAGGTCAGCCGGAACCGGGAACACTTCCTATTAAACCAGATGTACTCGTTACATCAGAAGAAGAATGGCATCTACGCTAATATTAGTCTTTCTGTTTATCCCGAGGTTTACCGTAGTCAACCAGATCCGGGCCGTATCCAGGTGAGACCTAGGACCAGCGCCTTGACACGACCACAACGCAGCCCTGAAGTATCAGCAGAGATTGAGTCAACTAGATCATCCATTGTGAAGGCCTCATCGACACGACAGCCGGTGGCACAGCTCCTCAACAAACCTTCTATACCGGTGTGATGAATACGATCCTCAACTGGACTGAACTGGAATAAATACTTTGAATGTTGCGATCCTAACGGACATAAGAAAAATGAATCGTACCAAAGCAGTGTTCGCCAGAGGAGAACTGGCCCCCCGACTAAGCCTGGTTTCTCCCAAGGTTTTTTTCTCCATTTTTAACACAGCAGTCTATTTGCCACCTGTTTGCCATCTGATGTCACCTGTTGGAGTTTGGGTTCCTTGCCGCTGTCGCCTTTGGCTTGCTTAGTTGGGGACACTTGACATTTGATATTCAACAGTGCTTTGATCTGCCGACATTGACACTATTCTTTAAGAGCTGCTGTGTAGCCAAAATTATATACCAGTTATCAATGTAAAGCTGCTTTGACAAAATCTGCATTGTAAAAAGCGCTATATAAATAAAGGTGACTTGACTTGACTTGACAGAATGCAAAGCTTCAGGACCTCAGATCAGCTCTTTGTCTGTTACGGAGGCCAGCAGAAGGGTTGTCTCCAAGCAGAGGATGGCCCACTGGATAGTGGACGCCATCGCCCTGGCGTATGAGTCCCAGGGCGTGCCTTGCCCGCTCGGGTTGAGAGCCCACTCCACCAGAGGAGTGGCCTCTTCCTGGGCACTGGCGCACGGCGCCTCGCTGACAGATATCTGTAGAGCTGTGGGCTGGGCGACACCTAACACGTTCGCTAGATTCTATAGCCTTCGTGTAGAACCGGTATCTTCCCGTGTACTCGCTTCCACCAGCCGGTAGACGCGAAGAGCCCGTTCTAGTGTCGGCTTGCAATGCCACTCCCGCCCCCTGGGCCGGATACGTGCATCCTTTTTACTCCAGTCGAGTTCCCCGCTTGGCGAACCCTGTCGAGTTCCTCCGCCTCCCCCTTCGGCTCGGACATTGAGGAGTGTCTGATGCCAGGCCAAACCTCCGTCACCGATGTTGATGTTTGGCTGGGTTCCACATGTCGTGACCCCTCCACGTGAGTGGTCCCATGTGTGTATTTGTCCATGGTCAACTCCCTACGGCGAGCCCGTGTCTTTCCCTTAGGAGAGCCAGCTCTGCTGTCACCTGTCAGATGAGTCTCCCCCTACCCAGGTGGAGCCATCCCAGGGACTCCATATGCGTACTGCCCACGGCCAGTCCATATGTGTACTCTCCATGTAAATTCCTCCCCTACGGGTGGGTAGTGGTCTCCGCAGCGTCCCCTATGGGTTCGCTTCCCCAGTGTAGTCTAGTCTACTTAGTGGGTTTATCGGAACAGCAGTAGACTCTCTCGGCGTAAGCTTGCCCCCTTCCCCGTCCCACTGGTGCGCCGGGTGGCTAGAGCTTGCGCTGGGCACTGGAAGGGGTTCATACTGTGGCGCTTTATTTGGAATCCCAATTCGTCGGTCACTACTCACGTACGTCGAACGTGACCGACTGAAAGGGAACGTCTCGGTTACGTATATGTAACCCTCGTTCCCTGAAGGAGGGAACGGAGACGTACGTCCCGTCGCCACAGTTGCTGTACCCTCGCTGTAGTGCGGACTAGGTTGTCTCCTCAGCGAAAAACAGAGTGCGATGGCATCTGCTCCCCTATTTAAACCACCTGGCGGGGGCGGTGCGCATTATGCAAATATCGCACGCCAACTCCATTGGCCTGTTGTAGTTCAATCGAAGCTGATAGGGCTCTCTAGCGATATCCCAATTCGTCGGTCACTACTGACGTACGTCTCCGTTCCGAGACGTTTCTGTTGCAACATTGAGGACTACTAAGCTGTCTGGTATGCTAAGGTGATAAAACTGATCAGGAAGATTATTTATAAAGCAATCTTTAGTGGTAGAAGTTATGGTTCTACCATATTTATGGCTGGGTGCCGGTTTTGCAGCCTTGGCTAAATGTAGTACACACAAGACTAAATAATGATCTAAGATGTCATCGCTCTGCTGCAGAATTTCAACGGCATCAATATCGATTCCATGTGACAATATTAGATCTAAAGTATGATTACGACAATGAGTGTGTCCTGACGCATGTCGTCTAACTCCAATAGTGTTTAGAATGTCTATAAATGCCAATCCCAATGCGTCTTTATCATTATCTACATGGATATTAAAATCACCAACAACAAGGACTTTATCCGCAGCCAGTAGTAACTCCGATAGAAAATCAGCAAATTCTTTGATAAAGTCTATATGGTGCCCTGGTGGCCTGTATACAGTAGCCAGCACAAATGTCAACTTACACAATGTTACATAAAGCACCATCACTTCGAAGGAATTATATTTGAAAGACTTTTGAGTAATACTAAAGCAACACCTCCCCCTTTGCCTTTCTGACGAGGATTGTGTCAATGATCGTAACCTTGAGGGCTGGACTCATTTAAAGTAATGTAATTGTCTGGTTTTAGCCAAGTTTCTGTCAAACACAGCAAATCTAGATTATTGTCTGTAAAAAAAATAATTTACAATAAGTGCTTTTGAAGAAAGGGATCTAATATTCAGCAAGCTTTATCATTTGTTTATCAGTATTATCTCTGTTTTTTATTTGTTGAATATCAATTAAATTTTTACCCTTAAATGGGTTTGGAAGTTTTTTGTATTTACTAATTCAAGGTACAGACACAGTCTCTATGTGATAATATCTAGGTGAAAGAGTTTCTATATGCTGGGAATTATCTGACTTCTGTGACGTGAAACGGCTAGCAGACGGTCGGTTTAGCCAGTCTGTCTGCTCCCTGGCCTGGGCCCCAGTTTGTCATGTTTCAGCTCTAAGACTATGTGCCATATTACTAGAGAGAAGAGCAGCACCATCCCAGGAGGGATGAATACCATCTCTTTTCAACAGGTCAGGTCTGCCCCAAAAACTTTTCCAATTGTCTATGAAACCTATATTATTCTGCGGACACCACTTACACAGCCAGCCATTGAGTGATGATAATCTGCTAACTATCTCATCACTCCGATGAACAGGAAGGAGACCAGAGCAAATTACTTTTTCTGACATCGTACTTGCGAGTTCATACACCTCTTTAATGTTAATTTTAGTGTTCTCCGACTGGCGAAGTCAAACATCATTAGTGCCGACGTGAATAATAATCTTAGAGAATTATAAATGCATTGGGGAAAAACAGAAAGGATACTGCTTTAACATTTCAATAATTAATTGATAAACTAGTGTTTTCTATATTTTCGGGTGCAGTGATGAGGTTGGCGATGCTGACTCATCTCCGCAGTAGTGGACGCGCCTATATGCACATTTCATACAGATTACATAACCTGAGAATATTTGTTTTCAACTTGAATTGGTTCATTTAAAAGTAGACATTTTGCTTTCTATAGATATATTTTTCATGTCTGTGAAGCAAGTTTACATGGTTTCATGCTCAAATTCACAGAGAGAGAGGGCAGAAAGCGCACCCTGTTGCTTACATTATTTTACAAAAGAACAATGTTTTGTTGTTATTGACTGCACACAAATAAAAGTAGACTCTTTACAGATTCAAAAGATGTATTACTCTTATCAGTATGACCAAAAATGATGGAGTATTTTAAATGCAAGTGATCGCACCGGCACCTCCATGTTAGCTGCAGTATACTATTCAGCTTTCACACTCCACACAAACACTTGAATAGCCCACATTTTTCTAGGTTAACGTTAGAGCAAGCGGCCATGTAAAGTTGCTACTACTTACATGTTTCAGATAATTTGGATGTCCTGCCTGATGTACTGTAATTACCACAAAGACCAGCTGTTAACGGATCTGTCCCTCACAGACACAGACCTTCGCCACTTCCTGTGGATAATTTCCTCTGCAACTAAGGGACTAATACAATTTTAGTCGACTAAGCCTCTTCTCGTCGACTAACAGTTAGTCGACTATTAGGGGGCAGCCCTAGAAAACAGTGCTTAAAATTTGTTTTTAACACTGTTCCTGAACATTATAACCACAAAGTTTATCTGTGTGCTGCACATTTTACAGAGGACAGCTTCTAGAACCTAAGAGAGTACAATGCCCGATACGCACAAATTCTTCTAAAAGACGTAGCAGTTCCTACTTTGTCAGGACAATCAGTTGTTTATGGATCACAACATGTAAGTAAGTTTCATTATTTGTTGTTGTGTTATCTATTAACAGTTACAATTATAAGTTTTATTTTGTTGCTACAATGTAAACGAAGGGCAACGCTTTTTGGCCTAATCTGCTAGCTAATACTACAGTGTTGATGTAGTGTTGTAATTATTAATTATGATTATCACAGTTTATGCTGACTGATGTTTTGAATAGCTGTAGCAGGGAATTTCACTAAAATGTAGGGGTGAGTTTATCTTCTGCTGCAATATATCTTGGACGACTAGGGATTGACAAGATCTAGGTCCTCACCCCCTAGTACAATTAATTCCTGTACTTATATATATAAGTATGTTTTTATCTGCCTTTTTAATGTTTCAACAATAATACTCAAAAATAGAAAAACAACAACAGTTCTGATAGAATGAACGCTCAGATGGTACTCCATTCACTCAAAAGTACATTACAGATGTTTCATTCCACATCGGATATTTTCAGTTCACATACCTGAGTGAGATTCACAACCCCAGAGTTAAAGTTTTACCTCACAGTAGAACTGGACTGGTGTTGGAGTGTCCAGATATGGCAGGGTAATTAAATCAGACAAATAGCCGCCTGTTCAAAACCAGAAAGTCCCTTCCTTTTCTTCCAAGACAGGAAAAATAATGTTCAGAAAAAAAAATAATGTTCAAAAAAAATGTATATATCTTCACGAACGTTTCTGGTAGACGAGACAGTCCCTTTAAAAAAACATTGTGATTCGGATCCATTCACTCGTGCAAACTCAGTTATCAGTTCTCAAGTCCATGCCAGTGTCCATCCAAAAAGAATTTCAAAGTCTCTAAGTGGAAACACTGCAAAATTTCCAAAAATAAACTATGAAAAATAGAAGGAAAAATTATTGCCAGAGGCAACGACTAAATACGTAAAATAGAAGGAAATATATTGCCGAAAGAAGAGCGTCAATGAGTTCGCAATACCGTTTGTGTCCACACGGCGGCACCATTGTATCAAAAACGACGCACGAGGATTTCGGCTCGAACAACAGTAGCAAAATCACTCGATCCAAGCTGTTTCAAAAACAACAAATAACGTTGGTGTGTTTCTTCAGAATAGCAACTGTGGTTAAACAACAGTGAAGAAAAACTCACAGTATCTCAGCTCCCTTCCGTAGAAGACGAACACTCGTGCCAACACCCCGTCTCAGATAGCACGAGGAGCAATGCCCCTCTTGGTATATCACAGACATGCAGTTCAGTTTCTCGGCGATCAGGCTCGGTCAAAACTCACGACAGTACAAGCTCGGTCCAGCTTCTTGTCCGCTCACATCGACGCTTGTCTAATGCTGTTCCCATACATGTCAAAGAAGTCACGAGAAAACTAACGTTTTCTCGCACTCGTCTCGCTCCCTTCCTTCCCGGAACAATAGATATACATAATAAAGGCTAGATGCCTTACAGCGGAGTCTCTAACGTCATCACCGGCGGCCATCTTGTCACAGGCAAGCTTTCTGGCGGGCTCTGTGGTACCTGATGTAAGGTGAGTGATCTGCACGAACACAAATACTCTTATCTCGCTGAAATCTTGACGGATTTACAAATGGTTTGGTTTCTTACAAACGTTATTAACGTGGCTATAATTCTGGATGCTTGAACATTTTGAAATTGCAGCTTTTCTTTTCGAAAAACGATTTAATCGTGCAGCATAGTTGTGTATCGCGGCTACTTGCGCAAGTTATCAAGGCTGAGACCACAATCGAGCTGTTCAATTATATAGGTTTTGCTGACACCAATAACGATTTTATGACAACTAATCTTTTGTCTAAATTACAATCTTTGTGGATGTGGTTGTAGTTATTAGCTGGCTAATAACAAGAAGCTTTGAGTGAGACCTAGTAGTTACATTTTAGCTGCTACCCAGCAATTTTACATCAGTGGGAGAGGCAGAATTGCTCTTTCTTTTCAATATAACTTAAGTTGCACATTATTTCCAATCGATTTGGTTTGTTAAAAACATCTTACATTATGATATAGGAAATTGCTGGCTTTATAGGAGAAGATGCCAGACTTTTGTGCAGCCTACGGATGCTGCAATCGCCATAGTCTCAAAACGAGAGCCCGTGGGATCACCTTTCACCTGTAAGGTATGACAATATTATGATTATATTTGGGATAATCGTTAGTTACTTAGTGGATGTATGTACAATACAGGTCCTGTTACACAGGAACAGCGGGGCTATGACATAATAGTATTACAAGATTGTTGTTGACCCAAAGCTTTTTACAATCGCAGAATGTTTCTTTTGGACACCTTTTTTTTTTTTTTTTTGGAACAGTGATCTCTGAAGTAGGCACAGTGCAATGTCGAGGGGAAAAGCCTAGTAAATGGCCCAACCCTGAAGAAGTTAAAATAAACATGTAATAATTCAAATTATTTTATTATAATAGTAATATTAATATTAAAAAAGTCTATATATATATATTTAATGTTGCCATTCTGTACACTGAGTTTTAGTAGCCTATATATTGATTTAACATAAATACCTTGTGCGTGTGTATATTCATTGCACCTATCTGTTCTGTTCAATGTTATTTTCATATGGAAGTCCATGGTTATAATTATTCATAAGTATGCAGTGTCATAAGTACATCTCTGACGTTTATAACAAACCAAACAGTTTGAAAATCGGTAGAAAATTGAGCAAATTATGGTTATTTAAAAAGTACATGCACCATTAAAACACAATGTTACGAGTGAGCGAGCTGACTGTTACAAGATGGCCGCCAGGTGCGGACGTCGACCTCCATTGGCCAGCAGCGCGGACGAGACATCTAGCCTTTATTATGTATATGTATGCCCGGAACACTCCAACTCTTCTTTTTAAAAAAAAAAAAAAAAAAAAAAAACCTTTTCAAAATAAAGGTCCTTGAATACCTCCACATAGCTTTATACAATCGTTTGAAGCAACTGCATGCCATATTTTTATATGAAAATAAGCAAGCTGAAAACTTTTTTTTTATTACTTTTCTATAGCATTAAGCCTCAAATGTCATTGGTTTGGTTTCTTTTTTAAATAAAAAAGTAAAAATATATGGTATTATAATGTCATACTAAAACCAAAATTAAAGCAATGGAAGAACACTCCTAAGATAACCTGTAGAAAGAAAAAAACACATCTTAAAGGGGTCATATCATGAAAATCTGACTTTTCCCATGTTTAAATGCTATAATCTGATCATTAACATTAGAATGCTTGACACGATCGTCAGTAAAACACAGGATTTGCACAGAAATTGATTCTCAAAGATGGATCAATACCAACTGATCCAATTTCATATATATTTATTTCGTGATGTTGGCAAATTGTTTTCCTGAATGTGTTTAGTTAGCACATTGCTAATGTACTGTTAAATGTAGCTAAAGTTACTATTGTTTCTTAAGTTGCGTCTCAAATGATGCGCTATACAATATGCACTTATACACTGTGTACTTATGCACTACGTACTCATCCATGTAGTGTATGAATTTTATAAGCTTATTTTGTCATTAAACATTGGAGTCTGTTCCCCCCTCCCCCTCAGAAACGTAATTAAAGCTGCGACAGCTGTGTGCATTAAGTGTCCAACATTCCACACTTCGTTTTTTCCGTTAATTTAGTGCATCATCTGGGTATTTAAAGTGTACTTTTTCTTTTTGGAATTTTCTGTGTGAACGCACTACTCACACTATTTGTACTTAAAAACTTCATAGAATAGTGCATAAGTATGCAAATTGGGACGCACCTTTACCGTATTCATGGAAACCTGAGCCATTTCGTTATTTTCATTTTTATCCCAAAAACGTGTGTAGTCTGTATAATTCATAAACGCATCTTCATTTTTATTGAGTCTCTCCAACAGTGTGTAGCTTTAGCCATGTTAGCCGTGCATCACACTATCAAAATCATTCAGAATCAAATTTTAGCAAACATCCACAAAATACATGCCATACATATGTTATATGCTGCATCAAGAACAGTTTTTAATGATCCATTTTGCGAGTTATATTTGCTGTTAGCTTCTGTATTATGTATGCCTCAGTGTATTGGAATGATGAGCGAGCTTGGGGGCGGAGAGCATGAGCTCATTTGCATTTAAAGCAACCCACCCACAAAAATGGCTTGATTTTGCTCACACCCAAATCGAGGGAAATTTGACAAGCTATAGTAAATGATCTGTGGGGTATTTTGAGCTGAAACTTCACAGACACATTCTGGGGACACCAGAGAATTATATTACGTCTTACGATATATTACAATACAAAATTCATAATTTGGTTATGCTGGAAAGTAAAATGGTTGCTATGGTGACTGAGGCATTTTTGCAATGGCTACATTTTAGAAAAAAAAAAATCAGGGCCCAAAACTGAACCAAATTTCATGCTTTTATGAAAAACTGAACCAGAAAACACCTCAGAGGGTTAAAATGAATGGAGAACCTTTTATGAAAAACTGAACCAGAAAACACCTCAGAGGGTTAAAATGAATGGGGAATATCTCATTTTTCCGTGGGTGCTCAGTGCCTATATAGCCAATAGTACATGATAGGCTATAGTTAACAAGTTTGTTGTCAGGACACAGACGGAGGCAGAGAGGTGAGTGAACACAGATGTTTATTAAACAGAGGCACAAACACAGGTGAACGGTGGATGCAGGTGAGTCAATGAACAAGCACTTTCTGAACAGTCACTTAGCTGAAGGATAACAGAAGTTTGTATTGCAGGTGAAGGAATCAACGAGGGCGGAGAACAGGAGACAGAAGACAACAGGATGATGACACAGGAAACTCAGGTGAGTAGCGGGTAAGGAGTCCAGGTACGTAAGACGAGACCAGACAATGATGTGAGGGAAGTGTGAGTCTTTATAGTGTCCTAGATGATGATGTGCAGGTGCAGGTGATTAGTACTCGGGAGACTGTGAACAAGTGGGTGGAGCGTGAAGATCTGGTGACGATGCGTTGGTGTTGGTGGGTGTTGGCTGTGACTCTTTGACATTTGTGAATATTTTGAATAAAAAAGGAAAAATGAAATAAAAATGGTACATCTGTCATACAGCGCTATTGTGCCTGTGTGACACATCACCCCCCACATTAATAATGAATGTGCACATATAGTGAATTAATTTAATAAACTTAGTTAACCTAGCTTTCTTAGTAGCCTTCAGTAAATTAACTTCTTTAAGAAAATGATTCATAAAACATCAGTTGACCATATGTTTACTTTCAATTTCATATTTCCATATTGAGAAAAAAAAAAAAAAAAATCAAGATATAGTTCACCCAAAATTACAATTCAGTTCTCATTTACTCAAACTCATAGTCCAAAAGTTTGTGTAATAAATTCTATGTTGAATCAAATCAAATATTTCTTTTGGAATCTACTTTTTGTAATGTCTAGTTGATGCTCTACACAGAAATGACTTAAAATTATCTTTTGGGGATAATTTCTGAACCAATTTTGATGTATAATAATTTTGCAATTTATTAGATTAATTAATCACCACATCATGTAATTAATTAGATTAAAAATTGTAATTGCTTCCCAGCCTTAGTATTATTGATCAAACGCCACAGCACACACACAATAAACTTGAATATGGTGTATTCTATACTCTGCTGTTCTTAATGCAGTTCTGACCAAGGTTCACATGTGCTGACCAAGCAGATCAATGGCATTAGTATGTGACATGACTAAGAATAAAACATGACTGCTCCCTACTGATCATGTCTTTCCTGTGCCAGAGCATCCCTGTGCCTGCATGCTACCGCATTATTTAGCAGGATCCCTTTTCTTTTTGATGTGCATTCACAATGGCCACATCTGTAATAGACAGCAGTCTTTGACTGTTCCACCATGTGGCTGTTCCAGTTAGCGGAGATGTGGATCGACTCATATTACATTCAACCTGGTTAGTTAGCAGACCGCTTTAGACCAGCAGCAAACCAGCTTGCCCATCTTAAGCTGAACGGTTGCGTAACTTAAAAATGAAATTATTTAAAACAGTGTCCTACCTGACTGTATTCTGTTCTGATACCTCCTGGTTGTCCCAAAAATATGTAAATGGCTCCCTTGCCCTTCTCTTCTTGAGGTGCCCCCACTGCCAACTCTTCAAGGCCATCTCCATTCAGGTCCTTTATGGCTGCCAGAGAAGTACCAAACCGGCCAAACTCATTCCCCACCACTCCACGGAGAAACGCTGAGCAGTTGAGTTGAGCAGTGTCTAATGGGTTCTTGGGAGTTTCATATAAATGTAATAAAGAAGTTGAACAATGATTTGTGATTATGATGGATAACATGCTAAAGCATATGTTAAAAAAAAAATAAAATAAATAAATAGCTGTGTTTATAGTAATGTGCGCCATCTCAGCCCCGTTCGAATGTGTGTTGATCTTACCATAGTGTTTAGTGGGCATATCCGGACCTCTCCTCCAAATCCATGAATGTGATATAAAGGAGCTCCGACTGCTAACAACTCAGAAGTACCCAGCACACACAACTCTGCCCCAAAATATGAGCCCAGCTGTAGAGAGAAAAACAGAGGGAAAGAAAAAGAAGAGATGAAAAAGAGAAAAGATTAAAAGATGGGAGAGACTACAGAGATAAATGCATGGGCATATTTAAATAAATGTACTGAAGAAGTCAATATATAAACAGCATAAATGTACCAGCCCTAATATAATGTGCATACTGTATGTTGCATATAATGTATATTCAATTTTACACCTGTGATCCGTATATCCTATGAGAGATGGTCCAGCTGTGGTTCTGATGGTTCTGTGTAAATCCCAGCACCAACCCTGTGTGTCTATGCCTTGGTGCTCCCGCAAAGTACACAGCATGACCATTCACTGATGCCACAGCAACAGAGTAACCTGCAGCATACAATATAATTACTTCACTATAAAAGCATATTTTAAAAATCTATAATATTAATTAAAAAAAAAAAAAAAAAAAAAAAAAATGTTAAAAAAACAACAACAATAGGGTCAAAGCGATATGGTTTCAGACAAGTAGATGGAACTGTTACTTGACCTTTTAAACTAGTGCTGCAAATCCCCATACATTGTCTGCCTCACAGATGAGGACAATGCCAGCTTCACTCTGATTTAGAGACCAGCCAGCCTTCAGCCATGCTGAAGCACATTATCCATCATAATCACATAATTCTCATTTACATAGTTTCTGTCAGACAATGGAACGATAGTGACTGTCTACATGTTAACCATAATAATATAATATAATATAATATATAATACATGATATAATTCTAATTTATTCAAAACCCATATTTACATAAATTTCACATGATTTTATAAAAGTGACTGTTTATAACAAACTTGTATAAGTGAGCAGAAAAAACTAGACACATACCTTACTTTTACCCAAGACAGATATTAAAATCATCTTTGCAAGTTCTGTGGTTTGGCTCTATTTATTAATTTTATATTATTTTTATTTTTACATCAAATACAACCCATACTGAAATTGAATGAAAGCATGATTTTGGTGCATAAGATTATTGCGCAAACAACAGCTCAGGGAGGTCAAAAAACACATGGAGAAGTGTTAATACAGCATCAGCAATCACAGACATTCACATTACACTGGATTAGATTTCTCAGAGTACTGTTGAGTTTGCGCAAATAACAGTAGGTAGTTTGCTCTGGAATTTTTATAGTGGTTGTCAGAGAAAAACGCAAACATGGCAGATTAGGACGGTAATCTGCACTCATTTGAAATTGACTTATGACATTCTATGACATGAAATTCATCTACATTTCAACAATCTCATGGGTTTGGCTGTTGTGGTTTTGATCATATGGGCACCAACTGCTGCAGTAAATATGGTGTGAATTTGACAAAGACCTTTTAGGTTTAACCATTTTAAATGCCCATTGCCCGCCGTGCACAGTTGCTCTGAAGCCACCGGGGTGGCGGTGCCACCGGGCTTAGGCCCGTCATCGCTGCTTGCAGCTATCTTTAGGGCCCAAGCCGAAGGCCCTATTGTTTTCTTTAGGATTATTATTATTAGGGCCCAAGCCAAAGGCGAAGGCCCTATTGTTCCCCTAAGGATTATTATTAGGGCCCAAGCCGAAGGCGAAGGCCCTATTCTTTTCTTTAGGATTATTATTATTAGGGCCCAAGCCACTGGTGGCGCAGGGCCCTCTTGTTTTTCTAAGGATTATTATTAGGGCCCAAGCCGAAGGCGAAGGCCCTATTGTTTTCTTTAGGATTATTAGGGCCCAAGCCACTGGTTGTGCAGGGCCCTCTTGTTTTTCTAAGGATTATTATTATTTATTATTATTATTATTATTATTAGGGCCTAAACCACTGGTGGTGCAGGGCCCTCTTGATCCTCTAAGCCGTATTGTTTTCTTTAGGATTTTTAGAGCCCAAGCCGATGGCGAAGGCCCTATTGCTTTCTTTAGGATTATTATTAGGGCCCTAGCCAAAGGCGAAGGCCCTATTGTTTTCTTTAGGATTATTATTAGGGCCCTAGCCAAAGGCGAAGGCCCTATTGTTCCCCTAAGGATTATTAGGGCCAAAGCTACTGGTGGCGCAGGGCCCTCTTGTTTTTCTAAGGATTATTATTATTAGGTCCCAAGCCCAAAGGGCGAAGGCCCTATTGTTTTCTTTAGGATTATTATTAGGGCCCAAGGCGAAGGCACTATTGTTTTCTTTAGGGTTATTAGGGCCCAAGCCGAAGGCGAAGGCCCTATTGTTTTCTTTAGGATTATTATTATTAGGGCCAAAGCCACTGGTGGCGCAGGGCCCTCTTGATCCCCTAAGGAAGGCCCTATTGTTAGGGCCCAAGCCGAAGGCCCTGTTGTTTTCTTTAGGATTATTAGGGCCCAAGCCCAAAGGGCGAAGGCCCTGTTGTTTTCTTTAGGATTATTATTATTAGGGCCCCTGCCGAAGGCGAAGGCCCTATTGTTTTCTTTAGTGATATTATTTTTTTTTCTCGACTATTCAGGCATTTTTGGGGCCCTTACCATGCTCAAAAAATCTTGAAACTTTGCACACACATCAGAATCGTTGGACATCATGGCCGGGCAGAAGCTGGTACCCGGATGTGGCAGGTGTCTAAAAACTTGGTCCATATATCAAACACGCTTGCACGTATTTGTATGAAACTCGGTACACATATAGACCTCATCGGGCCTAACAACTTTCGTGCTCTAAGTTATACGCCAGCTCAACAGGAATTCAGCTATTATGGGTTGTTTGGAAAACGCATGCTCTGGAATTTGATATACTCCTCCTAGGCGATTATTCCAATCACTACCAAATTCGGTCAGCATGAAGTCAAGACATTGGTGATGTAAAATTGCCAGCAGATTTTTGATATCTCGAACGGTTTGGCCGTGGCAAGGCAACAAATTTATGGTGAGAAAAGGGAGACAGGAAGTGTGTTATGACGTATGCATACATTGATTGATTTTTATGAAACTTCAGCTGTGTGTTCATTGTATGAGGCTGATCACATGGATGTGAATATTGTGAGTCAAAGTTATAGTGCCACCAACTGGCAGCAGGAAGTGTATCACTTTCAAAATGCTTTGAGATCACCCTCTTATTTTTACCCTATTTGCTTCAAACTTCATCACAATAATGTCAAAACCAGGCAGATGTAGACCTGTGAATGTATTTGTGATGTCTTAAATATTGTTGCCATGGCAACACGTCAAACTTAAATAATAATCTTTTTCACACTCACACACACACACACACTCTCTCTCTCTCTATCTGTTCTACCTCCCCCCTCCTCCCCCTCACTCTTCACTCTCTCTCTCTCTCTGAGCGGATGTTGAGAGTGAGTGGGCAGAGTTAGCGTGCGTGAGTGGAAGGGAACACATAGTATGAGTGAGTTTTTCTATCTTTTTCTATCTTTTTTTGCGGCTTGTTTGTGTCAATATTTTGTTTGGCAAGTGTATTGTTGAATAAGTAGAGACGGCATTTGAAAACGCTGTCGATCAGCGAAAGCTGGTCGACATGGCAGCGTCTCAAAGTTTGGATAACTTAACGAGGAGGCATGGCATTAAAGTCATCCCCGCGGAGCGTTGTTCTGTTGAGGATTGCACGATTGCAATTGCTGAAGTAGTTGGATACTCTAGTATCTTGTCTGCCGCCAGAATGAATAGTGCTATAGTGATTTTTTTGAATAGTATAGAGAAAGTTAATGACGTTGTAGTGAAAGGGATTGTCGTTAACAATCTGTTTACTCCGGTATTGCCTTTGGTCCAGCCGGCCAAAAAGATTACGCTTTCAAATGTACCACCATTCATCAGAGATGATATGATTGAAAGAGAATTAATGAGACATGGTATAATCGTGTCTAAAATCAGCAAGATCGCATTAGGTTGCAGGTCACCTCAGCTGAAACATGTGGTTTCATTTAGAAGACAAACACACATGATTCTAAAAAATGAAAATGAGGAATTTAATCTAGTCATGAAATTTAAGGTGGACAACTATGATTATGTGATCTATGCAACTTCAGAAAGTATGAAGTGCTTTGGTTGTGGACAGGAAGGGCATATGATTTGTGCTTGTCCTGCGAAGGAAGAACTGGTTGTGCCTCTGAATGAGAATAAAAATGAGAAGCAGGCAAATGTAGACAGAAATGAGGAACACAGACAGTCAGATGCTGGTGAAGGATCAAGTGTTGTTGACACAGGAAAGAGAGATGGAAATGATAATGGAAAACTTAGTAAGGAAAACTTGGAAGAGTGTGGTGTAACTGATGCCAACTTGGTTGCAGTAGAAGGTGAAGAGGATATGGAAATGATAGAGGATGAAAGTGTTTTTAAAACGCCTGCAATAAAACGAAAAATCAGAAAAAGGTGTTGAAAATCCTGGGATGCAGATGAAATCAGATATGAGTAATATTGATGAGTCCGCCCCAGAAAGTGGAAGTGAATCTTCAGGGTCTGTGAATTCAGTCTCACAAAAAAGATCTGTTAGAAGTGCTTACACACTTGAGAAAATCAGAAACTTCTGTAAGCTTTTCTGACCACTGTTTAGTTGATTGTGAGATTTATATAGCGAATATAAATCCCAAAAGTGCTTATTGGCACTTTAATGTCTCATTGTTGCAGGATAAGTTTTTACTGAGACCTTTACATATTTTTGGAAACAGTTTGGGTTGAAGAAACATGAATATAGTTCGCTACGACAATGGTGGGATTATGGTAAAATTGAGATACAGCAACTGTGCCGTCAGTACACTCAAAGTTTCTAGGGACATTTCCCGATCAATGAGAGACCTAGAGATTGAAATAGTGGATTTGCAAAATACAGTGGTGTCCACAGGAAATCGAGGACATACTGAGCTCCTCTAATCCAAAAGGAAGATGTTAGATGGACCGTTAGGTGTTAAAGCACAGGATGCGTTGGTCCGCTCTCGATTTCAGAGTGTTGAGCAGATGGATGGCCCGACCAAGTTCTTCTTTGGTCTAGAAAAAAGAATGGACAAAGTCGATATATTCACTCGTTATACTCAGTAAATGGAACTGAAATAACAGAGCCCAATGAAATTAGAAAAAGGGCGGTGTCTTTCTATTCCGAATTGTATAAGAGTGAGAGTCCAGTGGTGGATGAGTCAGCCAATTTGTTTTATACAGGGTTGCCGAAAGTGCCGGATGAAGTTAATTCTGAACTTCAGAAGCCCCTTTCCACAGGAGAATTGCAGATTGCACTACAAAGCATGGAATGTGGCAGGGCACCTGGTATGGATGGTCCCCCCATTGACATTTATAAGTCTTTTTGGTCAGTAATAGGGGATGACTTGCTTGCAGTACTCAATGAGAGTCTGGCTGATGGCTTGCTACCGTTGAGCTGCAGAAGGGCATTCATAACTCTTCTGCCAAAGAAAGGAGATTTAAAAGATATAAAGAATTGGCGACCCATTTCACTTCTGTGTACTGATTTAAAAAAAATTTCTAAGGTTTTGGCAATAAGGGTGAGGGAGGTGGTTGGTCGGGTCGTTCATCGAGATCAGACATACTGTGTACCTAATAGGTCCATTTTTGATAACATTTTTAATTCGGGATATTTTGAACGTCTCTAAGTTATTGGGCTTAAATACTGGTGTTATTTCCTTAGATCAGGAAAAGGCGTTTGACCGGGTTGAGCACAGCTATCTCTGGCGTATGCTGGAGGAGTTTGGGCTCGGCTCAGTTTTTATTGCCATGATCAGGGTCTTGTATCAGGACATTGAGAGTGTGCTAAAAATAAATGGTGGTTTGTGTGCACCTTTTAAAGTTCAGAGAGGGATCAGACAGGGATGCACATTATCAGGAATGCTGTATGCCCTGGCTATTGAACCTCTGCTTGTAAAAATTAGAAACAGTATTGAAGGCTGGTCTATCTCACACTCAAGTGAAAAAGTTAAACTATCAGCTTATGCTGATGACATCATTGTTGTAGTTAAAGATCAAACTGATATAATGGTGTGAAAGAAAATTATTGATGATTTTGGCCTTATTTCTTCGGCCAAAGTAAACTAGTCAAAAAGTGAAGCATTGATGTGTGGTAAATGGTTTGGAGGTCCTCCTAAATTACCAGGAGGTCTGTCCTGGAAAAGTGATGGGATAAAATATCTGGGAGTTTATCCTGGGAGCGATTCTGTGTTACAAAAAAACTGGGAAGGTTTTTTAGAAATAGTAAAAGGAAAACTAGAAAAATGGAAGTGGATTTTACCGAGAATGTCATTTAGAGGTAGAGCAATAGTTATTAATAATTTGGTTGCATCAATGTTATGGCACCGTTTGACTTGTGTTGATCCTCCTAGCGGGCTTTTGGCAAAATTACAAGCCTGTATAATAGACTTTTTCTGGAATGGATTTCACTGGATAGCCCAGAGTATACTTTTTCTGCCCACGGAGAAGGGCAGACAAGGACTTGTACATCTGGCCAGCAGAAGAGCGGCTTTTCGATTGCTGTTTGTACAGAGATAATTGACAGGACCAACGGATTTAGTCTGGAGGAAAGTAGCTGATATTATTTTTAATAAAGTGAGTGGACTGAACTTGAATTCTGTACTCTTTTTAACAGACTTCAGCAAATTACAGCTTAATACGTCCTTGTCGTTTCAATTCTACAAAGGACTTTTTTAATGTTTGGCAGCTATTTAAAAAACAGAGGCAAGACACAACATCTCTGTACTGGCTGCTTGAGGAACCTCTTGTTCATGGAGCGAGGTTGGATGTGGCTTGTGAAGCCACACCAGGACTATCACAAATCTTATGTTCATCAAAAATTTTAAAGTTACATGATTTAATGGACATTGGTGGCCCTGAACTAAGTAATGCTCAAGCTGTGGCAACTCATTTGGGAATTCAGTCTGTACGACAGGTTGGAAGAGTGTTAGATCTGTTAATGCAAAGATTGACAGCAGAAGAAAAAATGTTGTTGAAAGAGTACTATAATGGCAAAGTGGTTCCTACTAATTCAGATCCATTTCCAAAAATTTTAATTACTCCTGATTTAAAAGGTTTAAATGTTTGGGGTTTTTTTGGAATTGGAAAGTCTGGAGAATCTGAATTTTCAAGATGTTCAAAGTAAAGTGTTATGTAAATGTTGTTTAAAGGTTTTAAATAAAACAATTCTCAAAGAACGAAAGGATACAGTGTGGAGGGAAAAACTGGGGTTAGAAGATTATGTAAAGCATGTATGGAGAACTCTTTATAAACCACCATTAGAAAAGTGTATAGGTGATCTTCAGTGGAAAATACTGCATGGCACAGTTGCTGTTAACGCATTTGTGAATACTATTAATTCTAATGTATCTGATGAGTGTCCTTTCTGTAAAATAAGGGAAACGATTTTTCACTGCTTTTTAGAATGTTTGAGACTGAGTGTGTGTGTGAGTGTGTTTTAAAATCTTGATTAGTGGTCTTTAACCCTTTTACTGATTACCCATTTATTGATGAACTTTTAAAACGTTTGAACTGCAAATGATAACGTCACACTCATTTTTATTTGAACCATGACACTATATCACTGTTCGGACAGGACTAGTTTTCTAAATGTCGTTTGAGTTACAATTATTATTACCCAACACCTGTGATTTCATGTACTGATTCCCTAACATCTCTGATTTTTACAGAGGATAGTGTGTATTTTCTAGACATGGGTGTTACGGTGTCATGTGCTGTGTTTGCGAACATCATGTACAACGCATATGTCCTTAAATTAATTATTTATTGATATAATTCAAATTTATTAAAAAACCCTATTTAAGTAAATTTCACGATTCTATAAAATGGCTGTTTAAAATAAAATTGCATAAGTGAGCAGAAAAATCTAGCCATGTACTTTACTATTACCTGAGACTGATATTAAAATCGTCTTTGCAGGTTCTGTGATTTGGCTCTATTTATTAATTTTATAATTTTATTTTTTCATCTTATACCACACATATTGAAATTAACTGAAAGCATGCTTTTGGTGAATAAGGTTGGTGCACAAACAATAGCTCAGGGAGGTCAAAAAACACATGTATAGAAGTGTTAGAATAATATAACATCAGCAATCACAGACATTCACATTAAGACTGGATTACATTTCACAAAGTACTGTTGAATTTGCGCAAATAACAGTATGTAATTTGCTCTGGAATTTTTATAGAGGTTGTCTGAGAAAAACACAGACATGGCAGATTAGGACGGTATTCTGCACTCATTTAAAAATTAACCTATGACATTCTATGACATGAAATTCATCTAAATTTCAACGATTTCATGGATGTGGCTGTTGTGGTTTGTGATATGGGCACCAGCTGCTGCAGTAAATGTGGTGTGAATTTGACATAGACCTTTTATGTTTAACCATTTTAAATGCCCATTGCTGGCCACCGGGGTGGCGGTGCCACTGGGCTTGGGCCCGTCATCACTGCTTGCAGCTATATTTATTTATTTATTTTTTCTATGTTTTTGGGGCCCTTAACGTGCTCAAAAACTCTTGAAGATTTGCACACGGGTCAGAATACGCGGCCATCAGGGCCGGGCAGAAGCTGGTACCCGGGCTTGGCAGGGGGGCTCGACAGCGCCCCCTTGAATGGGGTCCAAAATCTTGGTCCATATATCAAACATGCTTGCATGTATTATTATGAAACTCGGTACACATATAGACCTCATCAGGCTGAACAACTTTCGTGCTCTAAGGTATATGCCAGTTCAACAGGAAGTCAGCTATTATGGGCTGTTTGAAAAACGCATGCTCTGGAATTTGATATACTCCTCCTAGGCGATCATCACCAAACTCGGTCAGCATGAAGTCAAGACATTGATGATGCTAAATTGCCAGCGGATTTTTTATATCTCAAACGGTTTGGCCATGGCGAGGCAACAAATTTATGGCGAGAAGAGGGAGACAGGAAGTGTGTTATAACATCTGCATACATTGATTGATTTTGATCAAACTTCAGCTGTGTGTTCGTTGTAGGAGCCCAATCACATGGATGTGACTTGTGAATCAAAGTTATAGCGCCACCAACTGGCAGCAGGAAGTGTGTCACTTTCAAAATGCTTTGAGACCTGTTATTTTTACCTGATTTGCATCAAACTTCGTGAAAATAATGTCAAGACATGGCGAATGTACAACTGTGAATCGATTCTTGATATCTCAAACACTGTTGCCATGGCAACGCATCAAACTTTACTATTCATTTTGGATGCTTTTGAGACTCTTAGCATGCTTCAAATTTCATGAAACTTGATACACACATCCGAGATGTCAACCAGTAGACATGGTCAAAAAGCCCAAAAACGGGCGGGGAGGATGGCCTCTATAGCGCCACCTTTTGACAAAAGTGGGGGGCTTAGTTTTAACTACAGTCACCAAACTCAGTACATATATTGATCTCATCAAGCCGGACAAGTTTCTAATTTACAGTCATTAGCTCCAACCAACAGGAAGTCAGATATTTTGGTTTGAATGTGGATATTTTTGAATAAACAAGCTTTGAACTGAAATTTTATCTACTTCTCTTAGGGGATTCATGCAATCGCCACCAAACTTTCTGAACATGATGACAAGATACTGAAGATGCTAAATTGCGAACAATTATACGATATCTCGAATGATGTTGCCATGACCAGGGTTGAAAATATGGACAAAAAAGGGAAACAGACCGTGGCTCATATCTTGTAAAATCATTGTTTGATTTAATTAAGATTGTATGTTTGGTAATTGAACCTGGATGAATTTAAAATGAATGTACTATTTTTCAGATCAATATATTTGTTTTCTTTAAAATATTTCTTCTGAATCTCACACACTCTCTCTCTGTGTCCCCCCTCCCCCCTCAGTCCATCAGTCACACTCTTTCTCTCTCTCTCTCTCTGTGTGTGTGTGTGTGTCTCTCTCTGTCTGTGTGTGTGTGTGTATGTGTGTTTTACAATCTTGATGAGTGGTCTTTAACCCTTTTACTGATTACCCATTTTACTGGGTTTTTATAGTGGTTGTCTGAGAATAACACATTTGAAATTGACTTATGACATTCTATGAAAAGAAATTCATCTACATTTAAATGATCTCATGGATGTGGCTGTTGTGGTTTGTGATCATAGGGGCACCAGCTGCTGCAGTAAATGTGGTGTGAATTTGACATAGTCCTTTTATGTTTAACCATTTTAAATGCCTATTGCCCACCGTGCACAATTGCCCTGAAGCCACCGGGGTGGCGGTGCCTACGGGCTTGGGCCCGTATATATATATATATATATATATATATATATATAATTTTTTTTTTTTTTTTTTTTTCCCAGACTATTCGGGCACTTTTGGGGCCCTTACCATGCTCGAAAACTCTTGAAACTTTGCACATACATCGGAATCCGCAGCCATCAGGGCCGGGCAGAAGCTGGTACCCGGGCATGGCAGGGAGCTCGACAACGCCCCCTTGAATGGGCTCTGAAAACTTGGTCCATATATCAAACATGCTTGCATGCGTTACTATGAAACTCGCTACACATATAGACTTCATCAGGTCTAACAACTTTCGTACTCTAAATTATATGCCAGCTCAACAGGAACATGTCAGGATTGTCATCCAGTAGACATGGGCAAAGCCTTGGAAATGGGCAGGGAGGAGGGCCTCTATAGCGCGACCTTTTGACAAAAGTGGGGGGTTAGTTTAACCTACAGTCACCAAACTCGGTACACATATTGTTCTTATTACGCCGGAGAACTTTCTAATATACAGTCATTAGCTAGATATTTTGGTTTGAATGTGGATTTTTCACACTCTCCCTCTCTCTGTCTATTCATATTCCTCTATGTGGTCTAGTGGCAGAACCTTTGCTATGCGAGTCAGACATTTCGGGTTCAAATCATCAGTGGTTCTAATCTGCCCTCAATAAAAAAAATATATATATATATTTTCTCTTTTCAATAAGACTAAGGGCCAGATTTACTAAACGGGGCAAATTAGCATGAGAGCGCAATTCCAGAAATGCGCCGATGGGAGTGGCAAGTTTTGCGCGTGATCTACTGTTGACGCACAAATTAAAGAACAGATGCAGTCAAATCATTTTGCATAATGACCAACGCAATCTAACAAGAGCTGATGCCTGATGCTGATGCTCTCATCAGGTGCGACTCTATATATTGGCCAATATATACATACATATATACACTACCAGTCAAAAGTTTGGACACGTAAGATTTTTAAAAAGAAGTTTTGTCTGCTCACCAAGGCTGCATTTATTTAATTAAAAATACAATAAAAACAGTAATATTGTGAAATATTATTGCAATTTAAAATAACTGTGTTCTATTTGAAAATATTTTAAAATGTAATTTATTCTTGTGTTGGCAAAGCCGAATTTTCAGCATCATTACTCCAGTTTTAAGTGTCACATGATCCTTCAGAAGTCATTCTAATATGATGATTTGCTGCTCAAGAAACATTTATTGTGTACAATTGTACAAAATATTTGTGTACAATATTTCATTTTCAGGATTCTTTGATGAATAGAAAGTTCAAAAGAACAGCATTTATCTGAAATACAAAGCTTTTGTAACATTATACACTACCGTTCAAAAGTTTGGGGTCAGTAAGAATTTTTATTTTTATTTTTTTGAAAAGAAATTAAAGAAATTAATACTTTTATTCAGCAAGGATGCATTAAATAGATCAAAAGTGACAGTAAAGATATTTATAATGTTACAAAAGATTATATTTCAAATAAATGCTGTTCTTTTGAACTTTCTATTCATCAAAGAATCCTAAAAAAGAAATATTGTACACAAATATTTTGTAAAACTGTACACGATAAATGTTTCTTGAGCATCAAATCATCATATTAGAATGATTTCTGAAGGATCATGTGACACTGAAGACTGGAGTAATGATGCTGAAAATTCAGCTTTGCCAACACAAGAATAAATTACATTTTAAAATATTTTCAAATAGAACATAGTTATTTTAAATTGTAATAATATTTCACAATATCACTGTTTTTACTGTATTTTTAATTAAATAAATGCAGCCTTGGTGAGCAGACGAAACATTAAAAATCGTACCGTGTCCAAACTTTTGACTGGTAGTGTACATACATACATATATAGGCCAACATGGCTTGGCAAACAATATTTTCAGATAACGTCTTCCTGTGGCATTCCAAAGAAATTAATAAGAGTGGAAAATATTTTCTCCCTTCTACCACGCGCTCTCTGTTCTCTGCAGTGTCTCTTCCTAGCAGCAACAACTGCAGCCATGTCGCAAAATGGGTTAAGACATGTTTTTTTTGGGGTGTTAAATAATGGTGCAAATACCAGTAAATTGACGAACGCAAAGATTAGTAAATCGCGCTGTGTGAATAGCGCTCGCTCTGTGGGCGTGGCCGAATTAGTGGATAATGAGCTGACTCACGGACGTCTGACATGTCTCTCTTTTCATTCAGATTACATAAACAGAGAATATTTGTTTTTTCGATTTGACTCTCGCAATTTAAAACCTGACATTTCAACGTTTCTTTAGACATAAGTCTCATTTTTTTGTGATTAGTATTCACTAAGTTACAGTTCATTTTCTGAGAACTACCAGATTGGACTTCGTTCAGAGGGAGACGACTGATCACGCATCATGTTAGTTTTCTTTATTTTGCAAAAATCACAACATTTTGTTTTTACTCTGAGTGTACACAAATAAAAGAAGATATTTCACAGATTAAAATGGAGTATAACTCTTAATTGTATGTGCAAAATTGACAGAGTATTTTGAGTCTCTTTCATACTGCCAAAAGAGGGTTTGCGCTGGTGCAAGTGGTTAGTAAATCTGGCCCTAAAGATGTTCATCAATGATTGTATATAAAGAGGCATGAGCAGGGACACGTTTGTGTGCATTTTGTTAATGATTTCGCTGGTAAGAATAGCGAGTTGCCGCAACACCATTAGCGATAGATTGACGTGCTCATGAAGACTGTGCACGAGCTACAAGAGAATGTTCCGCCACTGAAAACAGCAACATTATTTAAAAACAACACATTTCAGCACCAGATCGCTTCTTATTTAACACAAATTAACATCAAATGGATGTTTCATTTGCATCATAGGCTATCCGTGCAGCAAAATGTTTCAAAAAAGTGTTGGGGACATGTGCCACCCGCAAATTCCGCCTATGGTACCAACCAAACAAAAGCACATTCTTTCCATGAGTGTTGTTGCGAGTCTCGCTCTCACTGATATCTGATGATCAGTAGTGGCTCACTAAATAAAATAATTCAATAAATACCTATTTACAATAAGCACTTACAATAAGATGACCATTCTAGAGAAAGAGCAAGAAGAGAGTTTGAGTTTGAGCGCGCATCCAGTTGAGTGCGAGAGTGAAGGAGATCCGCCTGCGAGCTGAAAGATTTGTGCTCGTGCATTACTTGCCATTTTTCATTAAAATAACACAATAGAAACGCCCTCAAATAAATCATAAAAAGGTGAAGATAATCGTGTCTGAGAGCTGCAATTGATTTTTCATTGGTTAAATCAGTGGAGAATATCTTGTATTTTTCTGTCATTGCTCGATCGGCGCCTATGGCACCAATTGCTGCAGTAAATGTGATGTATTCAAAAGACTTCATAGTCCTTTTATGTTTACCCGTTTTAAATGCCTATTGCCCACCGTGCACAGCTGCCCTGAAGCCGCCGGGTTGGCGGTGCCACCGGGCTTGGGCCCGTCATCGCTGCTTGCAGCTATATTTTTACTTTAGAATACTGTTTCAGGTTCTAAGTAATTCCTGCAGAATTATCTAATAATTCTTTATTAATTACCAATGGGTTACCTGTATTTTCACTTTAGAATACTGTTTCAGGTTCTAAGTAATTCCTGCAGAATGATCTAATAATTCTTTATTAATTACCAATAGGTTCCCTGTATTTTCACTTTAGAATACTGTTTCAGGTTCTAAAGTAATTCCTGCAGAATGATCTAATAATTCTTTATTAATTACCAATAGGTTCCCTGTATTTTCACTTTAGAATACTGTTTCAGGTTCTAAAATAATTCCATCTAAGTATACAGAAGTTTATCCAGTTAATACAGTGGAACAAGTCCTTACTCTAAGGGCAGTCTCTGAATTAGACATCAGAAGAACAATTACATCTCTTAAACATTCCAGAACAAAGGATATATTTGGTATGGATGTGGTAATGCTTAAAGAGCTTAGTGAGACATTAGTTAATCCTATCACTAAAATTATCAAATTTTTCAGTTTCTCAGGGGATGTTCCCTTGTGCTTGGAAGTCATCTGTTATTGTGTCTATATTCAAAAGTGGCGATCCTCACTCTGCTAATAATTATAGATCTATTAGTATTTTACCTATAGTCTCAAAGGTTGCAGAGAAATTGATGGCTGCACAAATCATTTGAATAATAGTTCTTGTGCTTTACATCCAATGCAGTTTGGCTTCAGAGCAAACTATTCAACTGAGATGGCAAATTGCTACTTCACTGAAAAAGTCAAGTTTCTATTAGATAAAGGAGGGGTTGTCAGGGCTGTGTTTCTTGACCTGAGGAAGGCCTTTGACACGGTAAACCACAGAATTCTTATGTCTAAATTATTAGGTTTTAACTTCTCTCCACATACTTTAAGATGGATTGAATCATATTTGTCAGGTCACACACAGTATGTTAGTATACAGAATTATAAGTCAGCCCCTCTAAGTATATCCACAGGTGTTCCACAAGGATCTATTCTGGATCCTTTACTTTTTACGTTGTACATCAATGATCTTCCATCCGTCTGTCCTAACACTAACATTCAAATGTATGTGGATGACACTGTTATTTATATACATGGAAGTAGTGTGTCACAAGTTGCAAATTAACTTACAGAATCCCTGGTTCATGTCATAGCTTGGCTAGAACAATGCTGTTTACAGTTAAACATCTCTAAAACAGTGAGCATGTTCTTTACCAAAACTAATAGTTTAAGTGTAGTACCAGATGTTTTTGTATCGGGAAAGATTACAAGTTGTATTTGAATATAAGTACCTCAGTGTTCTGATTGATTCCAAACTTTCATTTAAGGCTCAGGTTAAAAAGTTCTGTAACCGGGTCAGATTAAGTTGATCAAATTTTAGATTTATTCGTGATTATATGTCGTCTGAGTCCGCTTTGATGTATGTGCATTCCATGATTATTTCTCATATTACTTACTGTTTAACTACTTGGTCGCAAGCTAGTATAACTACATTGAAACCACTGGAGTCTTTGTATAAACAATCACTAAAAACTCTTGATCAGAAATCAGTTCAGTTTCATCATTGTTCAATATTAAAAAAAAATACAATTTGCTAAGCTGGGATAACTTGATTAAATATGTACATATTTGTCTACTGTTTAAGGGAATGGAACTCCATCCCATCAACCATTAGAAGATGACATACTTTTGGTTCTTTTCAGTTTCATCTCAAAAAATGGTTACTGACAACACAGCATTGTCAACATTAGTATTGTATTCTTGACAAAATAGACTTTCTTGTACAAATTGCTCTTGGCTATGTTGCCTTCTCCTGTTGCCATCTCTCTCTCTCTCTTTCTCCCGCTCTCTCTCTCTCTCTCTCTGTTTTTCTTTCTCTCACTTTCTTTCTCTTCCTTTCCTTATATTTTTAATTTGTCTAAATAATTTACTTATATTTTGTATTTTAGTAGCACTTTTTACTGTGTATTTGTTTTGTTTTTTATATGATGTGTATATGTGTAATGATGCTCTGTTTTTGTTTTAGGGTGACTTTTTAACATTCTGTCAAGGGTTTTCCACCTTTTGGGCTAATTCTAAGTTATGTTTATTAATGTGCATTGCCCCTGTTAACAAATAAATTAAACTAAATTAAATTAAACTGCAGAATTATTTGATAATTCTTTATTAATTACTAATGGGTTCCCTGTATTTTCACTTTCCCTCAGTCATTGCCTTACATATAGGAATTTACTCAATGGTAATGCTGAGGAAAACAGACACACAGTACTGTATATGAAATATAAAAACTAATCAGGTAAGTTGGCTATGGCAAGGCATTTAGGGTGGGGGTGGGGTTCCTTTCTGAAGTTGATTTCTTACAGAACACGCTCACAAAACAATTAATTACCACACAGGCAAAAACCTCTATAAAAAATTATGTATTTATTAATATTGCATTTTCATAATACTGATGAAGATTAGATCATTAAATCATAAGATTAGTGAATAAGAAAGGGCCACAACTCAATGTAATTGTGTATGACTGTTCATTAGTAGTTACTTCATAGTTATTTTTCTTGAACCTTAATTAGTATGTAATTGATAGTAGTTCTTCAGGAGATTTTTCTTGTCTGTGAGGCAAGAACCAAGTTTCGGTTCTTTTTTTTTTTTTTTTTTTGCCATGCTCAATTTCACAGAGAAAGATGGTAGAAAGTGCACCCTGTTTGCTTTCATTATTTTACAAAAGCACAACATTTTGTTGTTATTGCGAGCACACACAAATAAAAGTAGACTCTTTACAGATTCAAAAGATGTATTAATCTTATCTGTATGACCAAAAATGCAAGTGATTGCACCGGCACCTCCATGTTAGCTGCCATGCAGTAAGCACGCTACTATTCAGCTTTTACACTCCGCACAAACACTTGAATAGCCCACATTTTTCTAGGTTAACGATAAAGCGAGCGGCCATGTAAAGTTGCTACTACTTACGTTTCATATGATAAGCCATATTTCAGGTCCATGATAGGCGAGCATTTGGATGTCCATCCACATCGTTTGGATCTGTCCATCACATACTTCATGACTTTGACACTTCCTGTGGATTTTTTTTTTTCCTGCAACTAAGCGAATAATACAATTTTGGTTAACTAAGCCTTTTCTCGGCAGCCCTAGGGGGGGCAGCCCTAGTATGAACCCATACTAAATCTCCAATTTGAAAGTGAACTTATCACCTTTGTAGACCCGCTCGACATTCCGTTGCACAGTTTAGATTAGTTCTTTTGACCTTTCCAGGATAGGGTAGGCTGTACTCTTTGGATCAGGTGGTCTTAGAGTAGCTCTCTCTAGAGTCCTTTCAATTTGCAGCCAAGCATGACTTCAGCTGCGGTGAATCCAGTACTTTCTTTTACTTTCTGATAGCAAATCGTAATTCTGCTAGCCACCTGTACCAATGACGATGATGGTCTTGCACATATGAGGCAATCATGGTATTGAGTGTTCCATTCGTCAGAACATATCGTTGGCCAATAGCACTTCTGTCAGATGGTTAAGACTGTCTTCCTCAGTACACTTCAGTATCATCAATGTACACAAAACAGGTTTTTCCTTTTTGATCCTTCAACACAAATTCCATAAGACATTGAAACGAGGCTTCGAGGTTGTAGAATGCATGTTTAAGAATGATTTTACTTGGGATGAGAATCTCGTTCAAGTGGGAATTTTCTTTTCTTGGTTTCGGCAATAACCTGGCTCCAATATAGCTTCGCTTCTTCAAAATCTCTCTCGATTTGTGTTCCAGTCCTCACCAACTGACTCACTTCCTTCACATTTCCTCCCAATAAACTTACAAGTCTGGGGTTACAATTTCTCAAAATGGCTTGAACAATCCCTTTCTCTGTCATCTTTTTCTTCTGTCTTAGACAAAGTGCTCGGTAGTCTAACGACTGAGACAAATCAGACACAATTATTTGTTATATTTATCAAATAATTGTTTAAAACATACTCTGGGGTCTGTGAAAGAACTCTTTCCTACTACAAGATTCAAACTAACCATGCAGGTTTGTTATTGCTTCTTCATTGAACGCAGAAGACATCGATTGCAACTTCAGTACCATCGGACCGAATTCTCAGGACTTCCTACGGCAACAATATATCCAGATGCTCTTCAAAAGGGCAGAGGCCTAATGTAAGTATCGTACAATATATTAAATTGCTGATAGTTAGATAAAATTGTGAAACTCCTTTGTTACAAAGGAGTTTTTATGATGAATAGAATTATGATGAATCCTTTCTAAAAGACATTTAGCTGCTTCAGCTTCATAATCATCTGTAAGGAAAGCATGCAAATTTATTGTTTAAATTGTTCCCAGGTAAGTACGTCTTCTCTCAGCCAACCACCAGTATTTAGTCGTACCCTTTAGCACAGAAGTAAGGGATGGTAGGATTTCAGAATCTGTGAGGGGTCTAATTGCAAAATACTCTTCACAGCGTTCTTAGAATTAAATTGAGGAATTCAGCTTTTACAGGTGGACGATAAAATACATCATTCACATTGTCTGGTAAGTTGGGATTTTGATGGGGTCTTGCATGGTATGCTGGTGGAGACAATGGTGGAGAAGCTGGAGTAGATATAACACGAGCGTAACTCTTAAGCTTAGCATCAATTTGAGCATCTCTTCTCTTCAGACAGTCGACCACTGACTTTTCCAAATCTTGAATGCTTAACTCAAGGCTCTGTTTAACTCTCTCACATTCTCTTTCTATTTTGTAATTCAATTTTTCTTCCAGGAGCTTACACTGGCTGCTAAACTGTGGCAGTTCTTGTGTTAAACACCTTGTCAAATTGTTTAATCATTTAAAAATGTTGTCAAAGTTTGTATTGTGGCTTTATGTATGCTCAGACACTTGCATGTGTTGTTATATTATTAGCAAAAAAGGAGTTACGAGGTGTTTCATCAGCGAATGTTGGAGATAGGCCATATGTGTTTTGTCCATCATTCGAACAGCTGGGTCTGAGGCAGTATGTGAGTGAGTTATTGTAGCTATATGTGGGCACTCAGTTTTTACTGTTGTTCAATATATTTGGCCAAAGGCTACGCACATGCTGTAGCCTATTGGCTATTAGTAGACAGCAAATACCAGACACTCTTATACTATCACTGTTCGGGAAGCAGACACACTCTGTCAGTTTAAGTCTAGACTAAAAACACATCTGTTTAAACTTGCATACACATAAACCATTATCTACTTCTATAATTCAAATCATGTAAATTGTTAGGCTGCATAGATTAGGTCAGCCTGAACCGGGAACACTTCCCATAATACCTGATGTACTCGCTACATCATAAGAAGAATGGCGTCTATGCTAATATTAGTCTCTCTCTGTTTATCCCGAGGTTTGCCGCAGCCTGCCAGGTCCAGGCCGTACCCAGATGAGATGAAGGACCTGTATCTAGACATGATGATAACGCAGCCCTGACGTTTCAACTAATCTATCCCCTGCGAAGGCCCATTTCTCTTTCCTTTCCCTATGTATAAATAAAACGTTATCAAAACTATTCCAGTTCGCATAGATCCGCGGACACAACTAATTTTTCTGTGTTATGCGGACAGGTAAAGTAATTTGGCAAATATCACTTTTTTTTTAAAAAAGACCAAGCTTCTGTGCACATACACACTCAAACACGCAAACCTATAGACTAAACACGTAAATGAACGGCAAGAATGCATTAAAGGTATTCGGTTTTACAGTAGAAAAAGTTGTTATTTAAGCGGCCCCTAAAGTAATAACGAACAATATTTACAACGGAAGTGATTCAATCAAAACCAACTTTAGCTTGATGAGAATTTTTCTATTGTCACTGTGAAGCTGCTTTGAAACAATACGTATTGTGAAAAGCGCTATATAAATGAAGATGACTTGACTTGACTTGACAATTGAGGCGGGTGGAGCTACTGTATAAGGTTTGCTGACAGTTTGAGAGTCCACTTGAGTTACAAGGTTTATTCACAAGCTCTTAGTATAAAGCTCAATTCAAGCTATTCTATAAAGTATAAAGTAGCTCGACGTCAGAGCGGGGCTCCCAAGGAGGGTTGTGGACATCCGGCAGTGGCTGGGCTGGAGGACTGGCTGAGCTCTGGGGTGATGGAGGTGAGAGGAGATTGGACATGACAGTGGTGAGTAGGGTGACTTCCACAGACATCAGAGAAATGGTTAAATCACAGTCCATGTAGATGAAGGAGATGGTTCAAATTCAAACTAGTCAATGGTGTTGTTAGCACACAGTGCTGATGGTGGGATATTTGAGTGAGAAGTGACAAGTCCTCGTTGAAGTCAATCAGCCAGTCCCCCAATTCCGTCGTCATGAATCCCTCGTTCGCAGATGTCGTGGGTTCACTCCCCTGGTCAGACTCACGCTCCACTTCCGAGGTGAGGGTCAGCCCTTGCCTCTTCTCCTCGGGCTCTAGCTGACACGTCGCAGCAGGTGGTAGCTCTCCGTCTGCGGGGGGCACGCACGAGTGCTCCGCAGTCGAAGGTGGTGAATCCAGCTCTGGGTCTGGCAGGGTCCTGGATCGGAGACTCTCCAGAGCCAGATGATGGCTTCTCTCCAGTTTAATCCAGTGGTGTCTGGGAGGTCAACGGGATGATGGAAGTTCCCCTGATCCAGAACACTGATTTCAGGGTCTCGTCGTCAAAGGGATCTTCTCAGGCTCATTCAGGGCCTTGTGCTGATGACCCATACCGAGTTTCGTAACGATACGCTAATGCGTTCATAAAATACAGCAAGTCTGATTTGGCGAGTTTTTTGTTGAATTCATTTGTGCCGTTTTCGAGAACGGGTGGATCTATCAAAAAGCTTTTGACAATTTTTCCAAACATGGTCTGAAGATGATCTAATTCCATTTTTGTGAAAATCGGAGTAACGGCCTAGAAAAAGTAGGTTTTTCAGAAAAATCAAAATGGCGGGAAAATTTTCATTATGGAAAATGATCGAATCGCCTTGAGCCAAGGAATCAGAGGAAAAAGGAATTTTGTTTCTAGCCGTTATGGTTCAAAATTTATTAGCATAAACATGAGTGAATACTACATTTAGTTAAGGCAGCTAAACTGCCTCCCTGCCATAAATATGGTAGAACCATCACTTCTACCACTAAAGATCGCTTTCTAAATAATCTTCCTGATCAGTTTCATCGCCTTAGCATACCAGACAGCTTAGAAGACCTCGATGTTGAAACAGAAACTATTGCCTCTGTCTTTTCCAGCACATTAGACTCGGTTGCTCCTTTGCGTTTAAAAAAGATTAAGGAAATTAATCCAACGCCGTGGTACGATGAGCACACTCGGGCCCTAAAGGTAGCAGCCAGAAAAATGGAGCGCAGCTGGAAGAAAACAAAGCTAGAAGTTTTTCGCATTTCGTGGAGAGAGAGAATGATTGAGTACAGAAAGGCCTTAAAACTGCTAGATCTGCCTATTTTTCAAAACTTTTAGAAGAAAATAAGCACAACCCTAGGTATTTATTTGATACAGTGGCTAAATTAACAAGAAATAAAGCTTCAACTTCTGATGTTTCCAAAGAGCACAGCAGTAATGACTTTATGAACTTCTTTACTTGTAAGATTGATAATATTAGAGAAAAATTATAACCATGCAACCGTCTACTACAGTATCGCGTCAGACAGTGCATTGTAGTGTCCCTGAGGAAAAATTAAATTCATTTACTGCTTTAGGAAAGGAAGAATTGTCTAAACTTATTAAATCATCAAAATCAACAACATGTATGTTAGACCCTATACCGACTAAACTATTGAAAGAGATGCTTCCAGAGATCATAGATCCTCTTCTTAATATCATCAATTCATCTTTATCACTAGGATACGTACCAAAAAGTTTTAAGCTGGCTATTATTAAACCTCTTATTAAAAACCACAACTTGATCCTAGAGAATTAGTCAATTACAGGCCGATCTCAAATCTCACTTTTCTGTCAAAAATACTAGAAAAGGCAGTATCATCACAACTATGTTCCTTTTTAGACAGAAATAGCATCTGTGAGGATTTCCAGTCAGGTTTTAGACCGTACCATAGTACTGAGACTGCTCTCATTAGAGTTACTAATGATTTGCTCTTATCATCAGATCATGGTTGTATCTCTCTATTAGTGTTACTGGATCTTAGTGCTGCATTTGACACTATCGATCACAACATTCTTTTAAATAGACTCGAAAATTATGTTGGCATTAGTGGAACTGCATTGTCATGGTTCAAATCTTACTTATCTGACCGTTATCAGTTTGTAGTAGTAAACGAAGAGAGGTCATATCGATCACAGGTTCAATATGGAGTACCGCAAGGCTCAGTACTAGGACCGTTGCTTTTTACTTTGTACATGCTACCCTTGGGAGATATCATTAGGAAGCATGGCGTTAGTTTTCACTGTTACGCTGATGATACTCAGCTCTATATTTCTTTGCGCCCTGACGCAACTTACCAATTCACAAAATTAACAGAATGCATAGCTGATATAAAAAATTGGATGACCAGTAATTTCCTACTTCTAAATTCAGAAAAAACAGAGATTCTAATTTTTGGACCAAAAACTTCTTCACGTAATAACCTTGAATACTGTCTAACACTTGATGGCTGCTCTGTTAAGTCTTCGTCGTCAGTTAGGAACCTGGGTGTGCTCTTTGATACCAATCTTTCATTTGAAGGCCATGTTACTAGCATCTGTAAAACCGCATTCTTCCATCTTAAAAATATATCTAAACTACGACATATACTCTCAATGAAAAATGCAGAACAGTTAGTTCATGCGTTCATGACCTCAAGGCTAGATTACTGTAATGCTCTACTGGGTGGCTGTTCCGCTCGCCTGATAAATAAACTACAGCTCGTACAAAATGCAGCAGCTAGAGTTCTTACTAGAACTAGGAAGTATGACCATATTAGCCCAGTTCTGTCAACACTGCATTGGCTTCCTGTTAAACATCGTATAGATTTTAAAATCTTGCTAATTACTTACAAAGCACTAAATAGTTTAGCTCCCAGTACCTGAGCGAGCTCTTAAAGCATTATAGTCCTTCACGTCTATTGCGATCTCAGAATTCAGGCCAGCTGATAATACCTAGAATATCAAAATCAACCGCAGGCGGTAGATCCTTCTCCTATCTGGCACCTAAACTCTGGAACAATCTTCCTAGCATTGTTCGGGAAGCAGACACACTCTGTCAGTTTAAATCTAGACTAAAAACGCATCTCTTTAACCTGGCATACACATAACACATTATCAATTTATATTTTCAAATCCGTTAAAGGATTATTAGGCTGCATAAATTAGGTCAGCCGGAACCGGGAACACTTCCTATAACACCAGATGTACTCGTTACATCAGAAGAAGAATGGCATCTACGCTAATATTAGTCTTTCTGTTTATCCCGAGGTCTACCGTAGTCAACCAGATCCGGGCCGTATCCAGGTCAGACCGAGGACCGGCGCCTTGACACGACCACAACGCAGCCCTGAAGTATCAGCAGAGATTGAGCCAACTAGATCATCCATTGTGAAGGCCTCATCGACACGACAGCCAGTGCCACAGCTCCTCAACAAACCTTCCATACCGGTGTGATGAATACGATCCTCAACTGGACTGAACTGGAATAAATACTTTGAATGTTGCGATCCTATCAGACATATGATAGCAACCTGAATCGTAACAAAGCACTGTTCGCCAGAGGAGAACTGGCCCCCCGACTAAGCCTGGTTTCTCCCAAGGTTTTTTTCTCCATTTTAACACAGAAGTCTATTTGCCACCTGTTTGCCATCTGATGTCACCTGTTGGAGTTTGGGTTCCTTGCCGCTGTTGCCTTTGGCTTGCTTAGTTGGGGACACTTGACATTTGATATTCAACAATGCTTTGATCTGCCGACATTGACACTATTCTTTAAGAGCTGCTGTGCAGCCAAAATTATATACCAGTTATCACTGTAAAGCTGCTTTGACACAATCTGCATTGTAAAAAGCGCTATATAAATAAAGGTGACTTGACTTGACTTGACTTGGGGACACTTGACATTTGATATTCAACAGTACTATGCACCTGCCTGCATTGACACCATTTTCTTTAAGAGCTGCTGTGCAGCCAAAATTATATACCAGTTATCACTGTAAAGCTGCTTTGACACAATCTGCATTGTAAAAAGCGCTATATAAATAAAGGTGACTTGACTTAACTTGAAAATTTGGACAGGTGGTGGCGCTAGAGGGATTGAGTTAGAGACTCCAAATTTGCTATGGACACAGTTGAGACTGTTCTCTATCAGTGTGCCAAATTTCACATTCTTTTTAGCATACGATTCTATGGGCTGCCATAGACTCCAAGAGCGGAAGAATAATAATAGTAAGAAGAAAACTAACGATTACAAGAGGTGCCTTCGCACCTTCGGTGCTTGGCCCCTAATAATATAACTTTAACACAGACAGGCAGGCAGGCAGGTAGTGCAAACACATAGTGACCGGACAAAGAGTGCATGACAGAGAACAACTGTGACACAGCGACACAGACGATTAACTCAAATGACAAACAGCTGATGATGATGATGATTATTGTCCATGGTGACAGATCGTGGCGGGAACATAGAACAAAGGAACACATGTGATCAATGACAACAAACTGAAAGTCCATACAAACTGAAACTAAACTGAACTGAACGTGACAACAAGACTCTTTCTGTTTCCTTTTTTGACATTAATTTAATCCCTCGCCATGGCAACACCGTTCCAGATATCTGTTCGCAATTTAGCATCCTCAGTGTGTTGCCATTATGTTCAGAAGGTTTGTTGTGAATCGCTTGAATCTCCTTGGAGGAGTAGTTAAAAATTCAGAGCCTGAGTTTTCAAAAAATCCACATTCAAACCAGAATAGCTGACTTCCTTTTGGTCGGAGCTAAAGACTGTAAAATAAAAAGTTGTCTGACTCGACGAGATATAACTCACGTCCTGTTTCTCTTTTTTCGCCATAAATTCATTGTCTCTCATTGGCCAAACCGTTTGTGACATCAAAAATCTTCCTCAAGGCTTTCCTGTAGCTCAGTGGTCAGAGCATGGCACTAGCAATGCCAAGGTCGTGGGTTTGATCCCAGGGATTGCACATACTCAGATACAAATCTATAGTATAATGCAATGTAAGTCGCTTTGGATAAAAGCGTCTGCCAAATGCATAAATGTAAATGTAAATTCAGCATCCACAATGTCTTGGCTTCATGTTGACTGAGTTTGGTGCTGATCGGGTGAATCACCTGGGAGAAGCATATCAAACTCCAGAGTATGCATTTTTCAAACAACCATGAATAGCTGACTTGCTGTTTTGGCAGAGCTTATGACAATGAGTGCGGAAGTTGTTCGGCCTGATAGGGTCTATATGCGTCTGATATTCAGACCAATAAGGTCTATATATACAGTTTCATATGTATATATATGTGTGTGTGTTTGTGTGTGTGCAAGTGTGTATGATATATGGACCCAGTTTTCGGACCATGTTCAAGGGGGGGTGCTGTAGAGCCCCCCCCTGCCACGCCCAGGTACCAGCTTCAGCCCGGCCCTAATGGCCGACGTGTATCAGGGCTTGGGCCCTAATAATCCTTAGGAAAACAATAGGGCACTTTGCCCCTTAGGGCTTAGGACCTAATTACAAAAATAGACAATGATATACTTGTTAAATTGTAAAAACATTAATAATTTATAACACTTAAAGTATATAGTATATAATCAGTATCACTGATTACATACTAATTCAGTGAAAATGTGCAGCAGGTATTGTGTCTAACACAATTCTGTATTTTCAGCAAAGCAGAATTTTGGGTATTTCTGTGCTGCTGTCACCATTGCCTTGTGCATGAGGGACCAGAAGCACAATTTCAGTAAATATGAGTTTTTACAGGTACTCTTGCCATCACTAATGCTAATTACATAATTACATTATGATTATTGGTGGGGTTTTAATGCAAAACAAGAACAAATGCCAAAAATATTGCCACTATTTTTTGAAAAAAGATGCAACAAATTATTTTTCAAGTCATTTTAAGCCATGAAATCCTGCCGGGAATGAAGAAATCCTACAAAGACTACCAGCTAGACCAGCACTATACCAGCTTTAGTCGCCTAAACCAACCTGGACCAACATAGAATTGCTGTTTCAAAAGCAGGGTATTGTCTTCTGTAGAGCTGCTTTACAGCAGAATTTAAATCTGTATGAATTTTGATTAAGTTTGCAAGACTGATTATTTATTACCATGAAGCTGCTTTGAAACAACCTGTATAGTTACTATAGTATAAAGCGCTATATAATAAAGATGACTTGACAATGGGTTAAATCTGACTCAAATTCACTATCCCATTCCCACCTCTCTCTCCCCTACTGTAATTTTCATCTAGATTTTTACATTTTCTAGTTGGTATTATGTATGTCCTTAGCATTACTGTGCAAGGCAAGTTACCCACAACAGTTTAATATATAACAATAGAGCGTTGTATGAATATGAGGATTTAAAGTATGTGAAATAATAACCTATAAGTGATGATAAAAAAGTGAAAAATCTGCCAAAAAATAGAAAAAAATAATTAATGAATGGTGCCATACCCAGATAGGAATCTCTAATGTCCTCCTCCATATTAGTGGCATTAATGAATGAAGAATTCAGCATCTGATGTGTGAAATACTGCACTATTCCTCCTGACCAGGAGTATGCTCCAACCGTTCCAAACATCCTCAAACCCTAGAGTAGCAAAGAGAAATAAAACTTCATTTATATAATTTGTTATTGCATAACTAGGAGAACCCTCCTGAAAATTCTAAAACCTGCTTGTGAATGTAGCCACTTTTATATGGTTTCTGGATAGTTGGTCATTTCTTAGTAAATTCATACTCTTAGAAGAAATAGCTCTATGTAGAATCTTAAAGAGTTCTGTCAGGTGCTTCATATATAGAACCTTTTAAGGTTTCCCATCATGAGATCATTTTATGGATTTAGCTTTAATTCATTTTCTAATTCATTTTTAATTTGAATTATTTTTTTATGAATTAAACATCTCGTAAACTCTTTATCACTAGAAAAAATGTAACCCATTAAACATGAATATGTGTTAAGACATTTCTCCTTATACAGAACCTTTCTGGCATAAAGGGTTCTTTAAAATTGAGTCAAGAACCCTGTAGTTGTCACGGAGTCACAGCCTGCACCCTCCAAAAACAACACATCATCACCAGATCAGCACGCTCCTCCCACTCGTTCACAATCCCTGGAGTTCTGAGCACCTGCACCTCATCATCACCTCTCCCTATAAAGACTCACTTCCCCTGCACGTCTTCGTCTGGTCTCGTCCATACGTACCACACAGACTCCTTACCTGTTCCTTACCTGCTGTTCCCGTCTGCCTTCCGATCTTCAGTCATCTGCTGTCCCTCGCCTGCCTTCTCCATTCCATTCCTGCAAAAGAGACATTGTCATAACCTAACCAAGCTAAGTGACTGTTCAACGTGTTTGTGTTTCTACTCACCTGCATTTCCATCTGCCATATCCGTGCCCCTGTCATTCTAATAAAGAACTGGTTTATACTTACCTGTCTGCCTCCGTCTGTGTCCTGACAGAAGACCAGACCAACATGCAGAGCACCACAGATACTGGCGCGGACCGAACTTCTGATCCGTTTGCCGACCTGGTCAATGCTATGCGATCATCACTACAGCCAACATCATCACCCACCTCACCTGCCATCTCATCAATGCTGTCTGCCAGTCACTCCTGTACTCTGCACCCACTGCTTCTCATGCTGCCTCTGCCAGTCCCATGGCCCGATCAGCAACATTCTCCGGTGTGGCGGAGGATTGCAGTGGGTTTCTACTGCAATGTTCATTGTACTTCAAGGCTCAATCTCATCTACGGAGTGGCGTTCGTCATTTCTCTGCTCTCCGGCCATGGTCTGCAATGGGCTCAGCCAGTATAGGACTCTCACGTTCCAGTTACGTCATCACTCACCGCATTCTTTAGTCACTTCAAAGAAGTCTTTGGACAAAGCACAGCGGAGCTCTTAGTGCACGACCAATTGTACTCCATATGCCAAGTGGATCGCTCTGTGAGTATGTACGCCCTCTAGTTTCGCACTTTGGCGGCCGCTAGTGGCTGGAACGAAACTGTGTTGAATACCGCCTTTCGACATGGTCTTAACCCGAATATCAGACAACTTATGGTAATATACGACGACTCAGTGGGACTGGAGAATTTAATTAAGACGATCCGTGTGGCTCAACGTTTCTCCGCATGCACCTTCACCAACCCCACTGCAAATCCTCTGCCCACCGTTCCATCAGTCACCCTTCCAGCACCTGAACCCATGCAGGTTGATTCCTATCGCCTGACTCGTGCAGAGCATCACCAGAGGATCCTGAACCTCTTATGTTTGTACTGTGGGGGAGAAGGTCACGTCATCGCTGCCTGCCCAGTTCGACCACCACGCACTCCTGTACTCATTCTAACTCCACGTACCTGTGTTTCAACACAAGCCCTCATAGATTCCGGTTCTGCAGGGACCTTCATCAGCCACCAAATCCTCCAAAAACTGAACGTTAAACGGAAATGCTGCTCTCAAGACCTCAGGATACAAACCATCCAAGGAAAGCCACTGGGTCGTGGTCACATTCGGCACTTCTCCTCCACACTGACGCTCCGCATAGGTTGTCTACACCAGGATCCACCGCTGATATCATCCTAGGATGCCCATGGATGTCACAACACCAACCGGACATCAATTGGAATACGAGTGAGATCCTCAGGTAGAGTGATACCTGCTTCAAAGATTGTCTGTCCGCTGTCCAGAAATCTCCCCGACATCATAGAACTACCCGTTCTTCATCACTCTCAACCCTTCTTCAGATCAACTCCACTACCGTTGAAAGTCCAGAGGTTGAACACTACATTGAAATCCCTCCTGAATACCGGGCGTTCCAGGATGTATTCAGCAAGAGATTGGCCACCTCATCGGCCATGGGACTGTACCATCGACCTGCTGCCTGGGGCTACCCTACCCTACCCTACCTACCTAGGGTTTACCCATTGTCCATCCCGGAGCAGAAGGCCATGGAGGAGTACATCCAGGAGGCCCTAAAACAACGCTTCATATGACCATCGACATCCCCTGCCGCTTCAAGCTTCTTTTTCGTGGCCATGAAGGACGGAGGCTTGAGGCCGTGCATTGATTATCGTCATCTCAATTCCCAGACTGTGAAATACAGCTATCCCCTTCCTCTGGTCCCGGCGGCTCTGGAGCAGCTACGGGGAGCTTGCATCTTCTCCAAGCTGGACCTGCGGAGATTCGTATACGCCAGGGGGATGAGTGGAAGACCACCTTCATCACACCTTCTGGATGCAGTATGTCCTGTCCAACTCTCCCTCCGTCTTCCAGGGCTATATGAATGAGGTGTTCCGGGAGTTCCTCCAGCGATTCGTCATCGTCTATATCGACAACATCCTTATTTACTCCCGGAACCTGTCCGAACACCGCCGCCACGTCTCGCAGGTCCTAGAGAAGCTCCGCCAACACCACCTTTACCTCAAGCTGGAGAAGTGCGAGTTCCACACTACCTCCGTACACTTTCTGGGCTACATCATAGACCAACAAGGAATCCAGATGGACCAGAGGAAGGTGGAGACCATCCGGAGCTGGCCCTTACCCACGACAATGAAAGAACTCCAACGCTTCCTAGGATTTGCAAATTTCTATCGCCGTTTCATCCACAACTACAGTCTTCTCAGCTCACCACTTACATCTCTCCTCAAAATCTCTGTCCTGGACTCCATCTGCCCGAGAAGCTTTCTATTGACTCCAGGAAGCCTTCCTCACCGCTCCGATCCTGGTGCATCCGAATCCTGATCTCCCCTTCGTCATCGAGGTAGATGCATCATCCACCGGGGTCGGGGTGGTTCTCTCCCAGCGGCAGGGTGATCCATCCATGTGCCTTCTACTCCAAAAAGCTATACCCGGTGGAGCAGAATTATGACATCGGAAATCGTGAGCTCCTCGCCATCAAGTTAGCTCTGGAAGAGTGGAGACACTGGCTGGAGGGAGCGAATCACCATTTCCAAGTCATCACTGACCACCGAAACCTCAAATACCTCAGAGAAGCCAAAAGACTGAATCCACGCCAAGCTCACTAGGCTTTCTTCTTTACCCGGTTCAACTTCACGGTCTCCTACCGACCAAGAAATAAGAATTGCAAGGCCGATGCCTTATCCCGTCTACATCGACCCGAACCTGAGAACTCCTCTCCTGAGTCCATCCTCCCTCCAGCCATGATCGTCAGCCCCATCGTATGGTCCATCAACGAACGCATCTCCAAGGTTAACCGCTCTGAACCTGCTCCGCCGGGAGGTCCTGAGGGGCTCCTCTATGTTCCACCAACTCTCTGTCAGCCCCTCATGGACTTAGCTCACATGTCTCTGGGCTCTGGACACCCAGGCAGTTCACGTACCCTCTCACTTCTGCGTCAACACTACTGGTGGCCCTCCATGACTCAGGATATCTTCCGCTATATCAAAGGGTGCTCAGTCTGTGCCGTTGTCAACACCCCTCGGAGACTCCCCGAAGGAAAGCTGGTCCCACTACCGATCCCTCGTCGACCATGGGCTCACCTCGGGATTGACTTTATGACTGACCTCCCATCCTTGAACAACTATACCTGTGTGTTTGTGGTGGTGGATCGTTTCTCCAAAGCCTGCAAGTTGATTCCACTCAAGGGTTTACCCACGTCTTTTGAAGCTGCCGAAGCTCTGTTCACTCAAGTCTTCCATCACTTCGGCATCCCCGAAGACATTGTATCGGACCGTGGACCTCAATTAATTTCCCGAGTCTGGCAGACCTTTTTCAAACTCTTGGGAGATTCAGTGAGTATTTCCTCGGGCTATCACCCCCAAACCAATGGCCAGACTGAGCGCAAGATCCAGGAGATCGGGAGGTACCTGAGGTCTTACTGTCACCGGAACCAGGACAGTTCCTGCCCTGGGCGGAATATGCCCAGAACCCCCTTCCGGCAATCTACCACAGGACTCACCCTGTTCCAATGCATCCTGGGATACCAACCACCACTCTTCCCCTGGTCAGGTGAACCCTCCGAGGTTCCAGCTGTCAACCACTGGTTCCAGCAGAGCGAGACACAAGAGACATGCCAACACCAGAAGAGCCCCGACTCCACGATACCACCTAGGGCCAGAAGATGTGGCTCTCGACGCGGGACATCCGTCTCCGCCTGCCCTGCCGTAAGATGAGTCCCTGGTACATAGGTCCATTCAACATGCAGAGGCAGTTCAACAAAGTCACCTACAGGCTAAACAGTTCTATACAAAAACCCCATTGAACCTTTTATTTTTAAGAGTGCAGGGTAGTCTAAAATGTACTGTAAAAAATAAACGTTCCAAAAGGGTGTTTTCACAGCGATGCCTCTGAATAACCATTTTGGGTTCCCAAATAACCTTTCAGTGAACAGTTCTTAAACTAACCATTTTTTAGTGTGAAAAACATTTTAATTTTAACCCTTTTTAACCCTTTTTCACTATAAAGAACGTTTTGTGCAGTGGAAAGGTTCCATAGATGTTAACCTTAGAACCATAGAAACCAACAAAGAACCTTTATTTTTAAGAGTGTGGGGTGCAAAGCTGGTACACCATCTTGGTCAAGCTAGTTAAAGCAGGCAGAACATCTTGGACCAGCAGATTCTTAAGTTCTTTTTTTTTTTCTTTGATTTATAATTATTGTTATTCTATGTATACAAATACATCAAGCAGGCACCTCTGGCTATTGCCTCGCATCTTATTATTTTTTCATTATTTCATTTAAGATGGTAAGTTCAAAGAAATTCTATATTTAAAAACTTTGATACTCTGTTCCATTCAGCTGTGCATTCTATTAAATATACAGTGTTATTATGAAGATTTTTTCTTTTTTTTTTTTTCTCTTCAGGTTGAAAACCTCCCCTGATAAATATATATTATATAAATTGCACCAGTTACACCTGCTCAGTTTTGTTTAAGAACAACATGACAGTGCTGGTCCACCAGCTAGACCGGCTGGCTTATGCTGGATTTTTCAGCAGGGTCTATTACTTGTTAACATAAATTATACTGGTAACACTTTACAGTAAGGTTCATTAGTTAAACATTAGTTAATGTATTAACTAACATTAACTAACCATGAGCAAAACATTTATAACTGTATTTACTAATCTTTGTTGATGTTAGTTAATGAAAATACAGTTGTTCATTGTTTGTTCATGTTAGTTCACAGTGCATCAACTAATTTTAACAAGATTTTAATAATGTATTAGTAAATGTTGAAATTAACATTAACTAAGATTAATAAATGCTGTATAAGTGCAGTTCATTATTAGTTCATGTTAACTAATGTTAACCATCTGGAGTCGGGAAACGCACGGGCGCGTTTTGCAGGATTTTTTTTCACATTGCAGCAAAACAGCCCTAAAATACGCTCATTTTTTGTCATAGAGACAGAAGTAATATATCAGTTGAAACTATAGAATGTCTTCTTTTATTTGTGTACACTCAGAGTAAAAACAAAATGTTGTGCTTTTTGCAAAATAAAGAAAACTAGCATGATGCGTGATCTGTTGTCTCCCTCTGAACGAAGTCCAATCTGATAGTTCTCAGAAAATGAACTGTAACTTAGTGAATACTAATCACACAAAAATGAGACATACAGTATGTCTAAATAAACATTGAAATGTCAGGTTTTAAATCGTGTAAGTCAAATCGAAAACAGAAATTCTCTGTTTATGTAATGTGTATGAAAAGAGAGACGTCAGATATCCGTGAGTCAGCTCATTGCATTAGAGTTCTGTGCGAGCGCACCTTCAGAGAACATTCAACCTTTGTGATCGGATTTTAGAGGAGAGACGTTCTGAAACGGTCGTCAGTCAGAGTCATTCTGTTCTTGCGTGGATGGTAAAGATTTCATTTTGCAGTATAGCTAGTAAGCCAACAGTTTTCGTTTATGTAATTTTGGCTTAGCCTATAGTTTTGAGTGACATGTTGTAGGCTATTTAATTTAGCCTATTTTTCTCTGTGATATTTAGCCTATTATTCTTTGTGACATTTTTTCTCTGACATTTTTTAGGGTGTTGACAGCATCATAGACAAATAACAAATACAAATCTTGTATATATGCAACATTTTATATTTGTTATCCCCAATCACTCTCTTTCTTTAGGGGAAGTTTAAACGCGAGATTCTGGAAACGATCTTTAGCGGGACCCGTCGAGTCGGGAAGAAGATCACTATATGCGGATAGCGGGTGAACACAGAGTGAATTTTAGGCGGGAGCGGGTTCGTGCGGAATAGAACCATTGCGGGAGCGGGTGGGAGCAGGAGGAAAAAAACAGTCCTGCGCAGACCTCTACCTGGAATGTCATACGGTATGCTTGTTCTTCATTACGAGTCATTTGTGGACTAAATGTGTACAGAGTGCCCTCCGGCTGCAAGTATGAATTGAAAACACAGTATCCAGCGCTCATAGTGATGACAATAAATATTGAATAAATATTACTCCTCTGTATAGAAAATTGATGGAATGAGAATCCATCAATATTTCTCCAAATGTGCATGCTTTTAAGCTAAAAGCCTATATGAAATGCCATAGAGGTAACATGAATGTTCAGATGCTTTGCATCACAGAAATACATTATATTTTAAAGTATATTAAAATAGAAAACCATTATTTTAAATTGTAATAATATTTCACAGTATTGCTTTCTTTCTGTATTTTTGATATACAGCATGATGAGCATGACACTTATTTTAAAAACATTATAATAGTAATGCGCCCAATCTTTTGACTGGTACTGTAATTTAAACTACAATAGGCCTATACAAAATTTTCTTCACATGATGTGCAATAATACGTGCATGCATGAGATCACAAAAATCATGTTTTCTGTCAAGAGTGTACATTATATTAACGTTAATACAGCTGACATGATCCTGTTATCAGCATGATCACAGAGGGTTTTTTCACATAGCCTACCTGACTAAAAGGGCTCATTATGCGGGTCATTATGCAGGCCAATATGTGGGTCTTTGTCTTCTCAGGTGTGAATCACAGCATTATTCATGAAGATTCACACCTCTATGCATTCTGTGTGTCTTGACAAAAAGTGTCTTACAAAATTTAAATCAATATGTTGTTTTATATGAACGAGTAGGCAGGATCATTTTTACATCATTTTGAAGCAAAAATTCTAGTCTCCAACCTCCAATACCCAGAAGTCTTGTGAACACATATTTTGTATTTATTTTGTGGCCTTATTTCAGTGACTTTTTTTGTTTTTTCAATAACCACGCACAAACATTATTCCTTCAAAAATACAAACATGTACATACATGTAATGACACCTTTTCCATTAATATGTTTATGAACAACTGAAAAAAGCACAAATGTCAGGGCATGTGAAAACTTCTCCAGGGCCCCAAATCAGCCTCAGTCTCCAGAGGGTTAACTAATGAACCTTATTGTAGAGTGTTAACTATATACTTTTTATTAATTGAAAACATAAAAATATAGTGAAATGTTGCTGACCTCAGAGAGGGCCACACTGAAGCCACCCTGTGATAATTCCATCTGAAAAGAGCTGAAGTTCCCCATGTCAGTTCCTATAGCAACAGAGAGAGTGTGTTAAGGATTCAAACAATCAGAGCAGTGTTTAACAGAAACCTTAATGATTTACGATATTGTAGTCATCTTGAGGAGCACGTCCAACTCCTAGGAGTTTTTATTTTTTTGCACTCCTAGTTGTTGTTGTTGTCAAGTTTTATTTACTATCACAGTTGTATCCCATTTTTAAATCTGAATTCCATTATTAAGGTGACTCAAAAGACTACAGTATTGTAAATCATTAAAGTTTCTGCTTTGAACAGCTGTTTCCGTGGCTACATACTTGCAATTTTTCAAAGTAGCCAATCAAACACTACTGTTTACATGTACTAATATGAAAGATAATGAGCAAAAGAAATGTAATAACTTCATGCTGAGCTTCATTATCTCATGTGCAGGGAAAAACAGCTGAAATTCTGCTGAGCAGTAATGTGTAAAACTACTGTGAATGTGTACTGTGTAATGAACAGTACTGCGGTTCACGCTGAGCTGTTTTAATTGGGCAGTGCCGCACTGGTGGGATTATTACCATAGATCGGTAGCGTGAGAGAGATGAACACGCCCAGAGGAAAGAAAAGTCAAAAATGTGATCTCCTTAACATCTCAAATGTTTCTCCCAGGCAAAAACCAAATAGAGACTTTTGCTTGAGTCTCCTGCTTCTCACACTTGTCTCCTGAGACAAAAACACTAACACACTCACAATTGTCTCCTCTAAAGATTCAGAAAAGAAGTAAGAACAAAGAAGAAGACAAACAGAATAATATGGCTTAGAAAGGAACAGACTTTGAAGGACAGACAAGCAGCTCATTCAAGCCATCCAATCCATTTTACTTTAACTTTCTTTTCCGTTGAGAGTCTCGTGTTCTAAGTTAAGTTTTGCCGCAAAGTTTAACCAACGACTTTTGCCGCCTCAACTTTAAACTCCAGCCACGACAAGAGACTTCATTCATTTGCCAGCACGCCCAAACGTGATTGGTTTTTACCTGACATAAATCCGGACCTGAAAGGACCAACTTGGAAAAACCCTTTTCTCCAAGCCAAGGATGCCGAAAAGGGGATCCACATTCAAAGACAAACGATAAGCAAGTACCTCCAGATCCTAAAGCTGAACTGGTGCATTAAATTACTGTGATTCATGGTTCATTCAGGTCAGGTCTTATGAAATGCATATTTTACTAATCATGCTCATCATTCATTCTCTCTTAAATCTTTTTCTTTCTAATTTCCTTTCTTTCTGCAACGTGTATGAATGAGTTTTTGTGTGTGCGTGTTTGTGTTAGATATTAGTTTATGTGTTAGAATAATCAATAAAATCTCCTGTAGATTTTTAAAAGAAGTGTCTTGTGTTATGTGCTTGTAAATTTACTGTCTTAAACTGCCGAGTTACTAAATAGTGTTTTCACGATAGTTGGATATTCATATCCGCTACAAGAGCTTATTACGGCCCGAACAAACGAATGCTGGACGATTCAGTTGCTCAGTCGTAAACTAAGTGACTCTTTATAATTCCCTATAAATTAATTAATAATTTCATTTGAGCTGATTTGTCTTACAACACACTACCCAGATAGCATGGTAACATTGATACAATGTTGAGTTTTGATCCAAACCATCATTTTAGTTGAGATTGACATTTCAATGTTTCATGTATGTTAGATTAGCACTGAAATTTTGATGAAAGTCGACAGCACACATTGGTGGCGACAATGACATTGAACCAACAGTGATTTGTGGCTGAAATATCAACATGGCTTCAACATTACCTGAGGGTGCAAGAGTGATACTGAAGCAACATCATTTTGTAACATTAATTCAATGCAATTTGCATTGACGCATCAACATTGACTTAACATTGTTTCAATTATTACATGGTATCTGGGTATGCTTAGTTCCCTTTCAGTCGGTCACGTTCGACGTTTGTCAGAAGTGACCGACAAATTGGGATATCACTAGAGAGCCCTATCACCTTCGAGTGTAAACTAAATGAGCCAATGGACATTGGCGTGCGTGATTAATAGCACCTGCTCTGTCCCGCAGCGCGGGTATAAGTACGGATGCAGATGCACGCGCACTTTGTCTTTCGCTTCGGAGCCAAGCATTTGTGTTCCTGCAAGATCGCCTTTACTGTGTAAAGTACGAGTCTCTTGGAGAAGAAGAAAGCCTTCTTGTGAAGTCTGTGCTGGTGTTATGGCACTTACAGCAGCGGCCGCGAGTTACAGAGCTCTCAACTGCTGTTTTTACAGCAAAGCTGTCTTTGTCCGGTCGGTTTGCGATTTGGGTACCGGTTCCTACTCCGTGTATGACTGTAGGCGATCAGCGTGTACCTGCAGTCAAACTGCGGCTGATCCCCTGTGTGCTTCAGCACAACACAAAGAGCTGTCTCTTTCCCCCTTCTAAAGGAGCTTCACAGATGGACACTGCGTCTTTTTCAAGATGTCATTCCGTCTGTGCGTTTCTGGAGGCGGTCGTTTCCTATCCTCACTGACGGCCACAATCACTTTCTCTCATGTCTGCATAGCGTGCTTAGAATGTGTTTGTGGGTGGTTCATGTTCTCTCATGAGAGCATGCCCACGTCGGCGCATTGTTCGTCTTGCCTTTCTCGTAAGGGCTTGAGCGCCCAGCGCGCCTAGATGCGCGGTCGAGACTCGAGTGCCTCAAATGAGGTGGAGTCCCCTCACCTATTCCCCGATCTAGTTTCTTTTTCTAAATCTGAAAAGTGCTACTTTGGTGAATAAGCCAGGGTGACCTGAGGATCACAGTGGGGCAATACCCGCCGAGCCAATCTCCGTGGGCCCGCCACTCCTCTAGCGCATCGCAAACATGCTGTGACTGTGTTCGTGGGTGGTTTATGTTTAGTAAGAACATGGCCACGTCGGCGCTCAGCGCGCCGTGTGTCGTCCAGTTAGACGGCCACATTCACTGTCCCACATGGCTGGTAGCTTCTGGGTGGATTGCTGGTCCTTCTCATGGGAGACCTAGTGTTTCAGTCAGGGCTCCAGCAGAGGATCAGATGTCGATTGTTACATTGGAGAGGGTTGTTGGGCTCTGGAAATGAAGATGAGGCTGAGCGTCCCACGGTTGTGGCGTGCTCATGCTGAATCAGATTCAGAGTTGACGACCATGCTTTCCCGGGCCCCTGGGGGCGTAGCCCGCCCCCATGTTTTTTAGCCTGGATGTGCATGAAAAACTTGGCAGTATGGAAGCCTTCTGGTGCTAAATATGGAACGTCAAAAGGGCCATAATCTGCATTAAAAGTTTTTCCTCTCTCACTACCCTCGATGGTGGGGTGGCAGTGCTACGGGCACACCACCTCTGCCCTGCATGTGTCTTGGCCCCCGGCGAGTCTGTGGAAGGCCAAAGCACTCATTGCATGTGGGTAGTTCTGAGTCGGGGTTGAGCTACGCATGATGCAAGTCACAGCGCAGGCCCCTGGCCAGACGATGTCCACCATGGTGGTCCAGAAACACCTCTGGCTAGCCTTGCAGAGGTGTGAGAGGTCATCAAAGTGCGCTTTCTCGATGCTCTCATCTCACAAGCTGGCCTAAAACCCAGCCCGCTCAGTCCGCGGCAAAGCCAGGTGGTTAGCGAGAAGCGGTCCTGAAATGGGCAACCTGGAGCAGAGGTAGACAGTTCTTCGGGAGGTGATGCCCGCATCGCTCCCTCCCCCCGGAGGAGGGCCGGGTGGAGAATCTTTGGTTCCGTTCTGTCCCGCCTATGAATTAGAACTGTTCCGCAAGCCTCCAGGTCCCAAGAGGGCACGGCTGGCAATGTGCGGTTCTCCGCCTCGCCACTCTCAGCCCCCTCTCACCTCGCCAGCAGGTCCCAGTGTGTATGTTGAGGCCGCCTCCCTTGCGGCGTCTCCCATACACACTGCCACCTCGCAGAGTCTGACCCCACTTCGGGCCACTATGCCGTCTGAGTCGGGTCCCAGTACTCTGCCTCGCTGCCCCACGGCAGGTACATCTGTAGTGCCTTTGGTCCAGCTGGCTCGGAGTCTGGGAGCCTGGTTAGCGCTTCCCAGCCCATCCTGCTGGCTCATTCGTACCATCAGGCTCGGCTATGCGATTCAGTTCGCCCGGCGTCCCCCGGTGTTCAGGGGTGTCCATTACACTCGCGTGTCTCTGGACAATGCACCTGTTCTCCGGGCGGAGATTGCTGTTCTCCTGGCGAAGGATGCAATCAAGCTGGTCCCTCCAGCCGATATGAAGTCAGGGTTTTACAGCCCCTACTTCATTGTACCCAAGAAAGGCGGTGGGTTACGGCCAATCCTGGATCTACGTGTCCTGAATCGGTCCCTTCACAGGCTGCCGTTCAAGATGCTTACGCAGAAACGCATTTTCAAATGCATCCGTCCCCAGGATTGGTTCGCAGCAATCGACCTGATGGACGAGTACTTTCATGTCTTGATTCTGCCTCGACACAGATCCTTTCTACGGTTTGCGTTCGAGGGTCGGGCATATCAGTACAAAGTCCTACCCTGCAGGCTGGCCCTGTCGCCCCGCGTCTTTACCAAGGTTGCGGAGGCGGCCATTGTTCCACTCAAGGAACAGGGCGTTCGCATTCTTCTACCTCGACGACTGGCTCATTCTGGCCAGCTCGCAGGAGCAGTTGTGCGAACACAGGGACTTAGCTCACCTCAGCCGGTTGGGTCTTCGGGTCAACTGGGACAAGAGCAAACTCTCCCCCGGGCAGAGGATCTCTTATCTCGGTATGGAACTGGACTCGGTCGCCCGGACAGCGCGCCTCACAGAGGAACGCGTCCAGTCGTGTTGAACTGCCTGAGTTCGCTCAAGCGCAGGACAGCGGCCCCAATGAAACTTTTTCAGAGGCTCCTGGGGTATATGGCATCCGTAGCCGCAGTCACGCCACTCGGATTGCTTCATATGAGGCCGCTTCAGCACTGGCTTCACAACCGGGTCCCGAGATGGGCGTGGCGACGCGGTACGTTCCGTGTCCCCGTGACACCGAACTGCCGTCGTACCCTCACTCAGTGGTCGGACGCTTTGTTCCTGCGGCAGGAATTCTCCTCGAACTAGTGTCCAGGCATGCTGTGGTCTGCAGAGCTGCCTCTGCCACCAGGTGGGGAGCCATGTACAACGGGCATGCAGTATCGGGTTTGTGGACGGGGCCCCAACTGCATTGGCATATCAATTGCCTCGAGTTGCTAGCAATACGTCTTGCACTGGGCCGCTTCAGGGAGCTGCTGTCAGACAATCACATACTGGTCCGCTCGGATAGCACTGCGACCGTTGCGTACATCAACCATCAGGGTGGTCTACGCTCCCGTCGCATGTTGCAACTCGCCCGCCATCTCTTGACTCTATGGAGTCAGAAGCATCTGAGGTCGCTTTGTGCCATTCACTTCCCAGGCGTGCTCAACCGTGCAGCCGACGAGCTCTCACGGCAGCCTCCGCTCCGGGCGAATGGAGACTCCATCCCCAGGTGGTCCAGCTGATCTGGCAGTGATTCGGGGCCGCACAGGTAGATCTGTTTGCCTCTTCGGACACAGCCCATTGCCAGTTTTATTCCCTGACCGAGGGCACTCTTGGCACGGATACTCTGGCACACAGCTGGCCCCGGGGCCTACGCAAATATGCGTTTCCCCCAGTGAGCCTTCTCGCACAGCTCCTGTGCAAAGTCAGGGAGGACGAGGTGCAGGTCTTGCTAGAGGCTCCGTATTGGCCCACTCGGACCTGGTTTTCGGAACTGACGCTCCTCGCGACAACACCTCCTTGGCCCATTCCTGAAGAAGGACCTTCTGACTCAGAGACGGGGCACCCTCTGGCACCCGCATCCGGACCTCTGGAAACTCCATGTCTGGTCCCTGGACGGGACGCGGAGGTTCTAAGTGATCTCCCCCAGTCGGTTGTAGACACTATCACTTCTGCTAGAACTCCTTCTACGAGGAACCTCTATGCTCTGAAGTGGAACCTGTTCATTGAATGGTGCTCCTCTCACCGAGAGGACCCCCGATCATGTTTGGTCAGATCAGTGCTTTCCTTCCTGCAAGAGGGCTTGGAGCAAAGGCTGTCTCCCTCCACCCTTAAGGTGTATGTTGCCGCTATTGCTGCACATCATGATGCAGTCGATGGTAAGTCTTTGGGGAAGCACAACCTGATCGTCAGGTTCTTGAGGGAGGCGAGGAGACTGAATCCGCCTCACCCTTCCTCTATACCCTCTTGGGATCTCACCCTGGTATTTTCATCTCTCCGGGTCATCCCTTCGAGCCTTTGCAGTCAGTGGAGTTGAAAGTACTGTCTCTTAAGACCGTCCTCCTGGTTGCATTGGCCTCGGTCAAGAGGGTAGAGGAGCTGCATGCATTTTCGGTCGATGAATCGTGCCTGGAATTTGGGCCCGGTGACTGTCACGTTATTTTGAGACCCTGGCCTGGATATGTGCCCAAGGTTCCTACCACTCCCTTCAGAGATCAGGTAGTGAACCTGCAAGCGCTGCCTTCAGAGGAGGCAGACCCAGCCCTGGCTTTGCTCTGTCCCGTCCGCGCTCTGCACCTGTACGTGGATAGAACGCGAAGCTTTAGGACCTCAGATCAGCTCTTTATCTGTTACAGAGGCCAACAGAAGGGAAAGGCTGTCTCCAAGCAGAGGATGGCCCACTGGATAGTGGATGCCATCACCTTGGCTTATCAGTCCCAAGGCGTGCCTTGCCCGCTTGGGTTAAGAGCTCACTCCACTAGAGAAGTTGCCTCTTCCTGGGCGCTGGCGCACAGCGCCTCGCTGACAGATATCTGTAGAGCTGCGGGCTGGGCGACACCCAACACATTCGCTAGATTCTATAGCCTTCGTGTGGAACCGTTATCTTCCCGTGTACTCGCTTCCAGTAGCCGGTAACGCGAAGAATCCATTCTAGTGTCGGCTTGCTATGCCACTCCCGCCCCCTGGGCCGGATACGTGCATCCATTTGCTCCAGTAGAGTTCCCCGCTTGGCGAACCCTGTCGAGTTCCTCCGCCTTCCCTTGCGGCTCGGACATTGCAGAGTGTCTGATGCCAGGCCAAACGTCCGTCTCTGACGTTGATGTTTGGCTGGGTGCCATATGTTGTGACCCCTCCACGCGAGTGGTCCCATATGTGTATTGTCCACGATCAAACTCCCTACGGTGAGCCTGTGTCTTTCCCTTAGAAGAGTCAGCTCTGCTGTCACCTGTCAGATGAGTCTCCCCCTTATCTCTAGGCTGGAGCCATCCCAGGGACTCCATATGCGCACTGCCCACGGCCAGTCCATATGTGTGTTTCCACGTAATTCCTCCCCCGCTGGGTAGGTTGTGGCCTCCGCAGCGTCCCCTATGGTTTCGCTTCCCCAGTGTTGTCTAAGTCTTACTGAGTGGGTCTTGCAGAACAGCAGTAGACTCTCTCGGTGTAAGCTCGCCCCCTTCTCCACCCCAAGGTGCGCCAGGTGGCTGGAGCTTACGCTGGGCCCTGGAAGGGGTCAGTAATTGTGGCGTTTTATTTGGGATCCCAATTCGTTGGTCACTACTGACGTACGTCGAACGTGACCGACTGAAAGGGAACGTCTCGGTTACGTATGTAACCCTCGTTCCCTGAAGGAGGGAACGGAGACGTACGTCCTGTTGCCACAGTTCCTGTGCCTTCGCCGTAGTGCAGACTCATGCTTGTCTCCTCAGCGAAAAACAAAGTGCACGTGCATCTGCATCCGTACTTATACCCGCGCTGCGGGACGGAGCAGGTGCTATTAATCACGCACGCCAATATCCAATGGCTCATTTAGTTTACACTTGAAGGTGATAGGGCTCTCTAGCGATATCCCAATTCATCGGTCAATACTGACGTATGTCTCTGTTCCCTCTTTCAGGGAACGAGGGTTACAAATGTAACAGAGACGATTTTTCTCCTTAGCTAGAAAAACTGGATCACTCATATTTGTCTCCTATAAAGACTTAGAAAAGATCTCAACAACATCACACACTGTGCTGTGCTTTGGTCTCTCACATTTGTCCCCTTAAAAGTTTAGAAGAGATCTCAATAACATCACACATCAGATTTTTCTCCTCAGCTAGAGTCTCTGGTGCTCTCACTCTTCTCTCCTCGAAAGTTTAAATGAGATCTCAATAACATCACACACTGTGCTCAGACTTTTCTCCTAAACTAAAGACTCTGAAGCTCTCACTTTTGTCTCCTCTAAAGTTTGAAAGAGATCTCAACAACATTACACTGTGCTCAGACTTTCTCCTTAGCTAAAGACTTTGGCACTCTCTCATTTGTCTCCCCTACCGTCAACTCCCAATCCGTAACAGAGAAAGTTGATGTATGCAGAGTAATAGTAATGTAATGTAGCAGACCTTGCCCCCATTACACCAAATTATCTGCTTATGGGGCGACCCGATAGCCCCTTGTAGCTCATCCTGCTAAAGAGCTTATGGGTCGACAGGGGTGGAGGTAGAGTCAAGTTATGGCCAATCATTTCTGGTCAAGTTTCATCCGTCACTAAATGCCAACACTGCAGACCCGCTACAGTGGCACACAGATGCCAGTGACATTTCTACCGAAACCATGGTAATGCTCACCTATCCACAACAACCACAGACATTTTGGTTGGTATGCAAAGTTGTGAAGACCTTCCCAGGTTCTGATGGCCATATCAGAGTTGGCAAGATTAAGGTTAAGGATAAGACCTAACCCTTCTGTGTCAAGTGTGCACTGTAGCTATGGCATAGGCTGTGTGTAGCATGTGTAGCGTCTGGGGTGGATCAAAAATCATCAATACAACTATAAATTAAAGAAAGCTTTAAACGTTTGACCTCCTTCAGATAACCCATAGACCATGGCTCCGGCAGGTCTGGATGAAATTACCCTGGTGGCATCTTTGTTACCTTCAGTGAGGAGAAGCAGGAGGCTTTCTCCCCAGCTCTGGGGACTTCAAAGAGTCACCCATGCTCCCCCCCACATGGCACTAAGGGCCATGTGGCATACCCAAGACGCTGTGAAAACTCAATACACATCACACACACACATACAGAGACTCAAACGCACATTTGGAAACTGTATCTACATTTAGCCTCAAAATATGACTATACCAAAGTGTACCCGTTGCTGTATTCAAGTGAACGTGCATGTATCCCTAGTATATAAGATTAGTTATGATTGTAGTAGTGTTAGTTTTATTCTAAGCGGCATATTCAAGTATAAACTGTATTCCTCACTTTTATGTCTTTGACATTTGACAAGTTTGGTCTCATTGTAAAGCTCTCTTTATGCCCTAATTGACAATGTATGTCACATCACTGTAAAATGCATTGTTCTATTTTTAATGGTACTTTGAAGAAAATGTACTCAGGTCTGACACTTCATAAACCATGCAAATGAGGCCATAAATGGAGACAAAGAAAAAGTTTGCCCGCCAAAGTTGCACCCACACCATTGGCTGACGCACCCGAGGAGGCGTTTGGCTTGTTTGTCCTTAAAAGACATTCACACGCATATTTCCTTTGTCTCTCGATTATCTCTCGATCGTCTTCGATTGCCCGCCGCCACCTCACGACACGTCTCTCCCGGACGTCTCGGCGATCGCGCTTCCATCACGCTTCCTCTGCATCTTCGGACGCACCATCTGTTTGGCACAAGTTCGCTTCTGTCAAGCCTCCGTCATCCTCCATCACCTCGGAGACGGACTCTCTCTTCTTTATTTTCCGGTTATCTTACTCTCAAGTTAAAACCTTGTTTGAAAACCCCGCCGAGAACCCAGTCTCGGAAAAGGACCAATCGCTCCAGCCGCACGCATTGAAACTCCTCCAGGAAGACACGCAACCGCAGCACCTAAAACCTATGCAAGTATAGAACTATTCTTTTGAGCGTTTTAAGCTCCATGCATAAGCTGAGTTTCCTTGCTGGCTCTCAAAGGTTTAACTGTTTGTAATTTGCCACTTTCTTTGATCACCTCTGTTTTCCTGCCTTTACTTTCGCTTTTGTATATATGTGTATTCCTTTGTGTATATCTAGTCATATAACGTTAGTCCATGTAGTTGTAGTTTCGTATATTAAATACATTATATTCATGCTTGATTGCCTTTGTTGCTCATTCACGAACCAGGTCCCTTCTACGTTTGATTCTGCAAAACTGCTTTACGCTTTAATGCTATAATAGGAAGTTATTCTCGTGGCCAGAGACCAACTTCCTTTTATAAATAGTTTATGAGAAAACTGATGGTTTGCTGGACAAACTAGGATAGTCTTTCTCAAATCACTATTGAACTAGACCTAATCATATATGTAATTAATTATAATCCGTTGTAATTAATTCACAATATATGTGCATAATTCCCTCTTTGGTCGATCTATATTATAATTAATCATAACGCGTTATGACTTAATTATATATATATATTTCACCCATAATTTGAGCTAATTGATTAAATACATATAAATTCGCTACATATATACATTTTATTTTTTTGGTGGAGATACGCGAGCAACGTTTTAAACTTGGTTCTGTGCTTGAGCAACTCAGAATAAATCTGTGTGATTATTAATGTTTATGCGCGCTTTATACAGTGAGACAAGACGCAACGCGTTCCTCACATGGAAACGTTAACAAACTGCTATTTGTGTCCAAACATTTTAGCCAATTGTTAACCGTTTAAAATAAACTGCAGTTTCATTAATATTAAACTCGTTCCTGCAAAAGGGAGACAATCTTTTTGCAGAACAGCTTTAATATTAATTTCCGCTTGAATGAAACGAAGAAATCGTTTTTCAGCGTGATTAAAGACCGTTAGGGACGAGTCTCTCCCTCTCCGTCTAGAAGGCCTCATAAATCGTAGCGCTATAAAATTTGAATTATTGTATTGTCCGATAATACAAAATAGCGCCTCACTCCCTCACTCTTGGTAAACCATTGGCGTAGCTAACCAACGTTACCTAGTGCAAATCTAATCTGGGAAACAGTTTATCTGATTTATCCGATTGATGTGTGAAATTGGGAGTTATTAACACCCTGATCCAGTGTTAATTTGTAACGCAGCGAAGAAATCCTGCTAAAGTTACATGTTTGTGTCCAGTGAACTGGCACAAGAGAATCCGCCGAGATTCTAAATATTATAAGTGATAAGTTGCAGTTAAATCGGCCGTGCGCTAGATTTAAAAGTCACGATTTTTAAAGTAGGTGGACGCAGTACCTCTGACTAAACGCCAGAGGGCAGTCTGTTCAGGTGTGTGGCACACCTCCCTACGTCATTGTTGTGTGGACCCATTAACGCCATCGTGTGGGCGTTCCGGGGTTAGGTCTGCTTTCCTCGTGTTTGATCTGAATTATTTCCAACTTTCCTTTGGCTATTTTAATTTGCTGGCTGTTATAATTCTTTTGTTTTATTGTTTTGACGGTTATCCTGTCTATTTGTATTTGGAATGCGGTTTACTGATTTAAATTTAGTTTAAACACGTTTTAAATTTTAATTTTAATTAAGTTCCCCTTCCAACAAGAGAATTCACTTTCTGGAAGTGCTCCCCCTTGTGGACACTCCCCAGATAAGCCAATTCCCTCCCTTGGAGTTTTTCTTTTCCTTTTTCCTGTGTGTACATTTCTACTTTATTCTATTTTAACTCTTTCTCTCTTGAACTATTTTTACTTTGGAAATTTCTTCCTTTCGATTCCTTATTGTTTCTCTTTTTGTTTTTGTTTGTTCTTTTCTCATATTTATTTCTTTACTCTACTTCTTTTTCTGTCGATAGCATCCTTATACCCAAGCCTCCCTTATTTTATACACTTATTTAAATTTAATTAAACAACGTTTAATTGAAATTTAAATTCAAGTTTGGTGTCATCAATTGACATTTGCTCATCAAGGAGCAGCCCCCCCCCAAAAAGGGGGCACTCTCAAATAGGGAAGGCTTTCTCCTCTCTCCTCCTCCCACTCTCTTATTCTGTGCACTTATTTAAAATTTAATTAAACCAAGTTTAATTTAAGTTTGAATCAAGCGCCACTGAACTGTTTTTTTTTCTTCTTCTTTGCTTTATTGTTTGTTTCTGTTCTGCTTCTTAGCTAATTCATTCTGATTGTCATTTTAGACCCCAATTCTCTTGCCCTACACATTTAATTATTTAAATTTGGTTTAAGCAAGACTTAAATTTAGATTTAAATTTACAATTAAATTGTGTTTACTTGACCATTGGTGTACTTGCAGATAGTGCCCTCTAGTGCTCGGTGGTGAGTTGGCGGTTGTTTCAGTGAGTTCCAGTGAGTGGAGTCACCTGGCCTGGCGGATCCGGCACTGGCTGTGCGTGAATCGTGGACACTTCTGACCTCGTACCACCGGCAACACGCGGGACATCAGCAATTGGGTACATCAGGTGCAGGGAGGCAACGAGTCCAGGCTGACAACAAGGGCAATTTTGTCTAATTTCCTGTTTAGGCTTCTGCACGACAGAACCGCCCGTTGAGAGTAACTGCCTGCGGGTCAGACTCTTGGCTCAGGGAAAACTCAATTTTGATCTGTCAGTCTGGCCGTTGGCAAAACACCTCGCCTAAGTACAGTTGCAAAGCTACCAATTGTGCTAAAAGTCACCGTTTGTGTGGTTGCATCGTGGTACAAAGGGGACAGGGTGCCCACGGACACCGCAGTCGCAGTGGTGGAACGTCAAGGAAAGGCTGCCTCTGCCATTGAGTCCTTATCTGAGCAATCACAATTCACCCCAGGCCTAGAGCAATGACATACAGTCCACTCCCTTATTAAAAGCCACAGAATAGTAGATATTCTCTGATCATTTAAGTGTTTGGCCAACCCCTTCTATTCTTGAACCATACCATTTCCTTAGGTTTGATAACTCAATAGCGCCCTCATCAGGCCTGCCTTAAACCCTAACTGTGGTAATAAGTTTAAGCTCCTTAACTCCTCTCTCTCTCTCTCTGATCGTATCACACTTTCGTTTTATTTACTCGTAATTGTCTCTATTTTGTCTTGGTCTATTTGCTTTTCTGTTGTGTTTTGTTTCTTTCAGTTCATATAAAAGCAGTACCTGTGAGAGCCATCACGGAAGCTGAATAATAGATAAACGACCCGAGCAGCCAGAGTCATTAGAGGACCAACTGAGCTACCGCCTGTCAAAATCCTTATTCAGATTTGGCACTCACCCACACAAATTGGCCCACGTGGTCATTCCCGTCCATTGACGGCGTACATTCCACTAACTGTCTGCACCAGTTAGTTGGAATCACACACAAAGTTTATCTAATTACGTGAGATCGTAACCCGCCAGTCCTGCGCAAGCTTGCATTGGCTCCTTTTGTGCTGTCTTTCTCTCGTCAACAGTAAGCCACTATGTCGCGAGCATCTAGCCCTGACACCCACTGGGATCATCTTGAGACCTGGCTGGGCGTCATGACCAACACGTTCCTGCCCAATCCCGCCAGCGACCTCCAGCCCCTGAGCGGCGAGCAGCTGGATGAGGACCTGAATCAACTGATGGCCCACGATCCAACCCAGAGCTACAGCCACAAAGAATGGGCAAAAATCGTCGGCGGTCTTGCCCACAACCTCATTGCCCAGGCGAGGCTTGGTGAGAAAAACATCGCCCTCCTGGAACAGGAAGTAGCAGCGCTCAAGCTTCAGGCCGAGGAGGCCCGGAGGAATCAGGCCCAGACTCAACGTCACCTTGATCAGCTACTCCTCGAGACCCAAGACCAGCGGGGAACAACAGATGAATCCGACTCCGAGCTCCAGGTCGAGGTAGAGAGACTCCAAAAAGCCCTTGCAGAGCTTCACCTGGAGACAGGGCGTAGAGAACAGTTGGAGAAGGAATCCAGAGAGGAACTAACTGCAAAACTCCAGCAAGGTGAAGCTCTCCTAGCCAGAGCAGAAATCGAACTGAAAGAAAGGGACGCTAAAGCCAGGGCTTGTGAAAATCATCTTAAACAGGCCCGAAACGAGATTCTTGCTCTGAAACAACAAAGAGACGATTTAAGAGATGAACTGGACACTGTGCACAGAGAACTGAAATATTCTTATAAACTGCAAAGTGACTTGGGAGGGGAAACGCACGTCATCCAGCTCCCTCTGAACACTGGGCCTAGGTGCCGCAGTCAAGAATCCTTAGTTCGAGAGGGGGGCGATAGCCCACTGCCCAAAACATCCAGCATCCAAGAACCTTCATCAGCAGCAAAGGGGTGGGAACCTCTCCAGAAAACCCGTACCACGAGTCACGGCTTGGCTCCTAAAGAGCTGGACAAGCTAGCAAAGAATATTCCCACTTTCACCCCAAACCCTGCAGGGGGTCACGATGTGCACGCGTATTTACAGAACATTGATTTTCTATTGCAAAATGTGGCTGACATGAGTGCATGGGACAGGCTATATCTACTCAGAATCACGTCCAGCCGTGAGGTGCGCAGCTTTCTAGATCGGCAGCCAGAAGCTGTCAGATCGGACTACCAGCAACTGCGACAGGCTTTGATCAAAGAGTTTTCTGACCCTGAATCGGACCAAGGGCTCCTCGCTGCCATGGACCTTAAACAGGGCCGACTGGAAACCCCACAAGCTTACTACAACCGACTGCGAAGGGCCTACTTCGGAGCACGTAACGAGCCAGGAATGGAAGAAGATTTCAACTTCAAAACTCTGTTTCTCCGAAATGTGCATCCTGCGGTGAGTCATCACCTGGGAGTTTTGGCCTGCCCACGCAGCATGTCCACTCAGCAGCTGCGAGACTTGGTCCACAAGGCTTATTCTAAGCAAAAGACTGCATCTGAAAGGACTGTTAAACCCCCAACCATTTACCCGGTCTCCGATCACTGTCCAGAACTGTCCCTAGAGGGCACACACATGCACCACAGTGACAGACCGCTCAACAGAGAGTCAAGACCATTCCCGGCCAGCAGAGGGCAGCCTCATTATGAGGGTGCCCGTCCCAAGCACCAGACTGGGCGCCCCGAAAAATTCTGGGACAAGCCACGTCCATCTAACAACCCTAAGGGTGGGGCCACGTGGGAGACCAGCCGACGGTCCAGAAATGGCAGACACTCATCAGCCAGAACTTCAAGCCCGGACCACCAGCGGCAGAACGCCTCTCGACGTGCACCGAACAAGTCCAAGCCCGAGTTCTCACAGGAGCAGAACGATGCAGCTACTTCTGAGTCTGCAGAGATCCTGAGGGTCCTAAAAGAGCTGATCCAGAAAAAACCCCGCAAGGGAGATAAAGGAGACAAGGAAGACAAAAAGGACAAGCCAGACCCCTTATGACTAGGAGTGAGGACTACTCCCAACGTCTGCCCTGACAGCCCTCCGACGGAACCTCACACCCAGATCCCTGCTGACCAGATACTGACCACAGAACCAGCTAATGCACCATTAACTGACCACATCATCCTGTCACCTCAGCCGACGGTCGCATCTCCAGAGCAAACCAACCCACGTCAGCACACTGACAACCAAGCCTCCAAGTTACCAGAAAGCGCTGTTTTGGTTGTCTGCCTCCCTCACGAACCACATGAGACCAGCCCCACATGCCTACCGGTCAGCACTCAAGCCCCGGTACCAAGACTCCTGGGGAACCTTATCGAGAAGGGGGTGGCCCGGAAACTGTACATAGCCATCACTGTGGAAAATGACGTTAGAATTGAAGCCCTGGTAGACACCGGGGCAGATCTAACCTTAATGTCATCTGACTTGTTCGAAAGACTCAGAGTTGAAGCTAAGAGACAAAATCGGACTCTTAAACCACAAAGATGTGAGCTGAATGTGCAGTCATACAGCCAAAATGAGGTCCAACTTGAACAAATAGCTCCCATTCACCTAACGATCGGTCTAATGAGCTTGGTACATCCCAGATACATCTCACCAATGAACACGTTTCCTGCTCATTGGCAAAGACTTGCTAGACCGCTTTGAGCCCTTATTGGACTTCAGACAACTGAAAATTTGGGCTCAAGTGCGAGAACCCCTGCCCTTCCAGTCACCCAGATCACCCGAGCCAGACTGCCAGGTCACAAAGGTCACGGGAAATCTCACAGCTAGCCGCGGGAACCCCGTCTCAGCACCAGAACGGAGTTCAAGGTCGCTACTCTGCACTTTTCAACTCCCCACAGACTCTGACTCCTTCTGCCCCAAGGTCATAGCAGACCTGCAGCTGAATGAGTTAACGACAAAAGACATTATTCTTGCACTGTGGGCAGATAACTCCGCCATCAGCCACACCCTGTTTGAAGCTCTCATTGGGAACACACCGGACCTCCCATTTGCCACCAAGCGCACACGTTTCCCTTTAGACTCGCCTGTCAACCATGACGACGCCAAGGGCATCTGCGCTCTGAACCTGAAATGGAACGACCGGTGTCTAACCCATTACTTCTTGGTCCTTCCGGACCTACCACATGAAGTATACATCGGAGCAGACCTCCTGATTCGCCTCAAAGCCCATATGGATGTTATTAATGAGGTGGTGTGGGCTCCAATGACTTTACAGACTCCTGTTTTCCCTGTCGACATTGAAAACCTCCGGTCTGGTCAGACCATTCCAGAGGTCTGCATCTTGGTCAACGAACAGGAAGCCGTAGTACCCGCTTACACCAAAGGGGTCGCTGTTCGGCTCAACATGCAACGTGGTCAAACCCTAAACAACACGCTGGGTTTCTTCCAACTTTCACCCGAAGGTATGGGACTTGGACTCACTCTGGAAGCCACACCCCTCACTGAAGTATCATCCCGCGCAGTCTACATATTGTTCAACAACTGTACGGCCACAGATATCAGAATTCCCAAGACCTATCATCTGGGATGGCTAGTGAGTCACAACTTCCATGACTTCGAACTCATATTACCAGTCATTGGCTCAATACCACCTGCAATGATCCCAGAAGGAAGCTCAGACAACACAGTGTTCACAGCACCCTTCAAGATCATCTCCATCACTTCCATCATGCCAGTAGCCACAGAACAGGTGTGCAGAACGGAGCTGATGGAGGACCAACACCTCGCAGTATACACAGTCTCTAACCAGCCTGCCTGCGAAATTCATGATAGCACTACACCTCCAACGGCCAATGCGACACATGACGCTACAACGGAGGAGCCATTCCCAGGATTTGAGACTCAAGTCCAGCAAATTCTGAAAGATGCAGATGCCCTCAAGAATGATGCAGACCGTCAGAAACTCAGACAGGTCCTGTACAAATTCAAAGCGTCGTTTGCAAAAGACTCTTTAGACTGTGGCCTCACTAACCTCCATACGGTGCGTATTCCAACACACCCAAATGCTCCTCCCACTTTCGTCAGGCAGTACAAAATTCCCATCGCCTCACACGAACCAGTGCAGGAGATTATTCGCTCCATGGAAGAAAAAGGTGTCATTCGCCCATGCAACAGCACCTACTCCGCCCCCATCTGGCCCGTTCTCAAACCAAATGGCAAATGGCGACCCACCATTGACTACAGGAAGTTGAACCAACAAGTGCCACTGTCGCGATGGCCCATGACACAGCTGGAGCAGGAACTACCCAGAATCAGAGGAGCCGCTATCTTCTCTACGCTTGATGTGGCATCAGGATTCTGGACCATACCCGTGCATCCAGAGGATCAACACAAGCTGGCCTTCACCTTTGGCAACCGACAGTACACGTTCACGCGGTGCCCCTTCGGCTATGCCAACTCGCCAGCTGAGTTCAACATCTTCCTGAACAAAGCATGTCCAGATGCAAGAATGAGAGGTAATCTTATCTATGTAGATGATGTTCTCATGAAAAGCACAACTGTGGCTGACCACCTGATAGAGATAGACCATGTTCTGAACCAACTGGCCACCGCAGGTGCCAAGATCGCCCTCCACAAAGGACAATGGTGCCGGACCAAGGTCGACTACGTGGGTCTACGTATCGGTCCCCAGGGCATTGAACCACAGTCCAGCCGCATTCAAGCTATCCAAAACATCAAGCCCCCCACCAATGTCTCAGGGCTGCACAGTTTTCTAGGCGTGTGCAACTATTCACGGCAGTTCATAGAGAACTACTCGGACATTGCAAGACCTCTAACTGCTCTGCTGAAAAAGGACTGCCCATTTGTCTGGACAGAAGCCCAAACAAATGCGATGAACGAACTGAAACGACATTTGTGTACAGCTCCATATCTGGCATACCCCGATCCACAGAAGGAGTTCTACTTGGAAGCCGGATTCTCCAAGGACTGCCTGAGTGCTGGTCTTTACCAACGATATGACCAAGACAAAAGAGTCGTGGCATATGCCAGCAAAACACTTCTGTCACCAGAGTGCAAATACTCAGACTGTGAAAAAGCTTTGCTCTGCACCGTATGGGCCATCCAAATATTCTCCAACTACATCGGAGCACAAAAGGTTATCATAGAGACCTGTCACCAGCCTGTCACTTTTCTCAACAGCCAACGTATCCGAGATGGCGTAGTCACCAACTCACGCATTGCCACGTGGCTGATGGCCCTCCAGGGGCGCAACGTTGAGGCACGATATGCCCAAAATCACAAATCTGCACTGGGTGACGGCTTGGCTGCCTGCCAAAACTGCTCTGATGACACAGCAGCTTCGACACTGGAGATAGAGGTACCCCAACAACAACAACCAACCTGTCACCGATACTTCGAAGAGAATGCGTGCCAAGGTATGCCCACCGCCTACGTCGACGGATGTTCCTACAACCATGAGGGCATCCTAAAGGCAGGTGCAGGGGTGTTATGGTTAAACGACCAACCCTGTCCACCACAACACTTCAGGTTGGGTCCCCAATCATCGCAGTATGCTGAAGTAGCAGCAATTCTCATAACCCTTCAAATCGCATCGGCCCATAACATCAGAGAACTCCTCATTTGCACAGATTCAAACTATGCCAGACTCAGTTTCACATGCCACCTTCCAGGCTGGAAACAAAATGGCTTCAAGACCGCAAACAACAAGCCGGTCAAACACCAACACCTGTTCCAAGCTTGTAATGACATCACTCAAAAAAACGACATGATCATTTACTGGAAAAAGGTGAAAGGACACTCGAAGCAACCAGGCCTTGACAAAGACTTGAACGACCAAACTGATGCCCTTGCCATGACTGGCGCACTACATGGTAATCTATGGTCACCCCCAGCCCAATCGCCCACCCTTAGCGTAACAGCTATAACCCGCAGCCAACGAACTATGCCTGCAACAATTCCCACCTCACAACCACTTTCACTAGCTCCACAAATTTCCAGCAATGACATAGCCGACCTTCAAGACTCTGATCCCTCCATACAAGCTGTAAAATACCACCTCTCAGACCCCTCCAACCACCCGATCACCCAATCTGACTACACAACCTACCCCGGCCTCAAACGACTGCATGACGTCAAACACATGCTGCGTGTGAAAGAAAACATTCTGTGGTATGTCCCTGACGACCTCACTGCACCAAGGCTTGTGGTGCCACAGGACCAGAGGGGGGTCACGCTAATGTACGCTCACGACGCACCATGTGCTGGACACCACGGTACCAGAGCCACTTATGAGACACTGAAACAAGTGGCATACTGGCCAGGCATGCAGCAAGATGTGGCAGAGTATGTCAGAGGGTGTCTGGTTTGCTGTCAATTCCAACCGGCAAACCCAAACCACAGAGCTCCCCTGCAACGCAGAGGAATCACATTTCCATGGTCGGACCTCCAGATAGACTGGGTGGGACCCCTGCCCAGATCAACAAGAGGGAACAAGTACTTCCTCACGGTCGTGTGCCAATTTACCAAGTGGGTAGAGTGTCTTCCAGCACCTAACGACACTGCCCAGACCACGGCATACCTCCTGATGAACCACATTTTCAGCAGGTTCGGACTGCCGCTGAGAGTCAACTCTGACAGAGGTACTCACTTTACGGCCAAGATCATGCAGCAAATTTGGAGACTTCTGGGCGTACAAGCCCAATGGCACATCAGCCATCACCCAATTTCCTCGGGGCAAGTGGAACGGTCCAATCAGACTGTGGTTAGCATGCTGAGAAAGTATGTGTCGACCAACCAGAAAGACTGGGATGTAAAACTTCCTCTGGTGCTCATGGCCATCAGAGCCACTCCGCAGGAGTCAACTCGGGTGTCTCCCTTTGAACTAATGACTGGGCGACAGATGACTCTGCCGCTACACTTGCTGTATCAACCGGGAGACTCCAGCCTCGTCACCGCCTACACCACTCACCAGTACCTTGATGAGCTACACCGTCACTTGAGAACAACATTTGCTTTTGCCCAACAGCAACTTCAAAAAAGTGCGGAAGGCCAAAAGGCATATTACGATCGTAAGGCATCACACCAGGAACTGGGTGTGGGCGACAGGGTCTGGTACTATCATTTCACCCAGCCACCCAAGACAGCCTCCAAGCGGCTGGCAAAGAAATTCCTTCCCCACTGGACGGGACCTCATGAGATTGTGGACAAGCTCTCCCCGGTTGCGTACCGAATCAAACTGAGCCGGGGACGAAAAGAACCAAATTTCAAATGGGTCCACCGTAACCAAATTAAGAAACATGTGGCTGTTGACAGAGAAAGGCAGGGAGGGAACAATGCAAGCTAAAATCAGTTGCAAGCCTCAGAGGAAAAAAATTTGTCCTCGCCAGCCAAGGACATCCCTCGCTGACCAACCATGTCTCTCTCTCTCTCTCTCTCTCCTCCCCTCTTCTCTGTACCAGGATGCTGCTGTGGCTCACCCTCTTGTGCCTCCCGCCAACCAAAGGACAGCTGCAAGCAGACATCATATCACCAGGTCCAGCATCAGGCATTGTACTGAGGGAACAACCCGGACTTCTGATCACCAACTGCCGGACTTACACCCAGAAAGTGTACGTGCGGCTTGATCCCCGCAACGTCTACAGAGCACACTATCCCAGCAACGTTGCACAATACAGCTGGGCAGGTGCCCGATGGACGGAGAACGCCCTCACTCACGCGGAGGCCGATGTCAAGCACATGCTCATCCAACTGGAAAAAATGACCGTCACGCAAGCTGAGTTAAGTGGACATAACCGACGCACCAAACGGTTTTTAGGAGCGTTGCTCGGAGCTGCCGCTGCCGTCGGGACCCTGTTTAACCTCGGCATGTCTAGTGTCAACGCAGTGAGCCTAGCCACCGTAAGGCGGCATGTGACTGAAATTCAGACTGAGATTCCACAGCTGAGAGAACAGCTCACAACACAGAGTCAAACCCTACAAACCATCGGCAAAACTCTGAAAGGCACTGTGGTGGTTCTAAATACTCACAGTGTCTTGCTGAACCAAACGGTGAATTCAATGAAGCAACTGTTTTCCGTTTTCCAGAATGACTTTGCCCAAACTCAGCTGGTCACAGCTCTGATGACAGACATGCTGCGGGAAGTGAGCTCCTCCATGGACAGCTTGGCCATGGGTAGGATTCCCCCGTACCTTGTGCCCCTGAGCCTCATACAAACTGTGCTGGCATCGGCTACCGCCAGACCTACGGACCCTCTTCAAACCCACCTCGCCTACTCTCTGGGTAGCGCCATCCTACTACACGTCGACCCCGAACAGAGTGAGGTGGCCTTTCTCCTGAACCTGCCCATCATTGAATCAAGCAACATCTACCGACTCAAAGACATAGTCAATGTCGGATTTTGGCAAGGTAACACCCATATCAAGATACACACACCAAAAGTGGTAGCCTACCACGACAGCAACCCACAGCTGTACCTGACTCCCAATTTGCACATGTGTATTTTGACCAAAGACATTCACTACCTCTGCCCCAGCAAACCTTTTCTCAGAGACAACACTGAAGGAATCTGCGGGTTGCAACCCATGATCAGCAATACACGCTGCCCGGCCGAGGCCAAGCCTCGCACCCAAGTCATCGAAACACAAGCCGAGATTGTGGCCAATCGATGGCTCATCAACACCCCCATTCGCACTGCCACCCTGACCTACGATCAGCACGACACCGCCACTCGTGTCAGCCTGCCCAACCAAAGTATGTGGGTTCAGGTACCCACAGGCGCCATCCTCCACCTCGACGATCTGGCATTGTACCATCTCTCAAGTGAGGAATACCAGTCGGAACTGGAAATCCCAACCTTCTTCAAGGATCACAACCTCACCTTAGATCCAGAACTGGAACTTAGGATTGAGAAAGGGGGGTCCCAGTTGATCGACATTACTCCCATTGACACATCCCTCCAAGCACTGTCCCGACTGCCCATCCTGACCAGCTCACCTATAGCCCAGGCTTGGACGGCTGCCGACACGGCCCTTTGTCTCTCCATGGCAATCGGGTACATATTGACACTGGGCCTGGCCTTCATCCTGTTCAAGAGGATCAAAGGGATGCGAGAATCCCTGGACAAGTGCCTGCCTGCCCTTCCTAGAGGTTTCAAAAGGAAACCAAGGAGAGGAAGTACCAAGACGGAAAATATGCCAAATCTCATCGAGATGGACTCTCCATCTGAGGAACCAAAGGCCGAGGACTAGTAGCAAACCACCTGCTGCTTGACCATCATGATCCATCTACCATCCGACTTTTGTTGACGCCCAACGAGGTCCACACATGAACCTCGCCGGCCGAAAGGGGGACTGTAGCGCCTGGGGTGGATCAAAAATCATCAATACAACTATAAATTAAAGAAAGCTTTAAACGCTTTGACCTCCTTCAGATAACCCATAGACCATGGCTCCGCAGGTCTGGATGAAATTACCCTGGTGGCATCTTTGTTACCTTCAGTGAGCAGAAGCAGGAGGCTTTCTCCCCAGCTCTGGGGACTTCAAAGAGTCACCCATGCTCCCCCCCACATGGCACTAAGGGCCATGTGGCATACCCAAGACGCTGTGAAAACTCAATACACATCACACACACACATACAGAGACTCAAACGCACATTTGGAAACTGTATCTACATTTAGCCTCAAAATATGACTATACCAAAGTGTACCCGTTGCTGTATTCAAGTGAACGTGCATGTATCCCTAGTATATAAGATTAGTTATGATTGTAGTAGTGTTAGTTTTATTCTAAGCGGCATATTCAAGTATAAACTGTATCCCTCACTTTTATGTCTTTGACATTTGACAAGTTTGGTCTCATTGTAAAGCTCTCTTTATGCCCTAACTGACAATGTATGTCACATCACTGTAAAATGCATTGTTCTATTTTTAATGGTACTTTGAAGAAAATGTACTCAGGTCTGACACTTCATAAACCATGCAAATGAGGCCATAAATGGAGACAAAGAAAAAGTTTGCCCGCCAAAGTTGCACCCGCACCATTGGCTGACGCACCGAGGAGGCGTTTGGCTTGTTTGTCCTTAAAAGACATTCACACGCATATTTCCTTTGTCTCTCGATTATCTCTCGATCGCTCTTCGATTGCCCGTCGCCGCCACCTCACGCACGCCTCTCCCGGACGCCTCGGCGATCGCGCTTCCATCACGCGCTCCTCTGCATCTTCGGGATGACCATCTGTTTGGCACAAGTTCGCTTCTGTCAAGCCTCCGTCATCCTCCATCACCTCGGAGATGGACTCTCTCTTCTTTATTTTCCGGTTATCTTACTCTCAAGTTAAAACCTTGTTTGAAAACCCCGCCGAGAACCCAGTCTCGGAAAAGGACCAATCGCTCCAGCCGCACGCATTGAAACTCCTCCAGGAAGACACGCAACCGCAGCACCTAAAACCTATGCAAGTATAGAACTATTCTTTTCGAAGCGTTTTAAGCTCCATGCATAAGCTGAGTTTCCTTGCTGGCTCTCAAAGGTTTAACTGTTTGTAATTTGCCACTTTCTTTGATCACCTCTGTTTTCCTGCCTTTACTTTCGCTTTTGTATATATGTGTATTCCTTTGTGTATATCTAGTCATATAACGTTAGTCCATGTAGTTGTAGTTTCGTATATTAAATACATTATATTCATGCTTGATTGCCTTTGTTGCTCATTCACGAACCAGGTCCCTTCTACGTTTGATTCTGCAAAACTGCTTTACGCTTTAATGCTATAATAGGAAGTTATTCTCGTGGCCAGAGACCAACTTCCTTTTATAAATAGTTTATGAGAAAACTGATGGTTTGCTGGACAAACTAGGATAGTCTTTCTCAAATCACTATTGAACTAGACCTAATCATATATGTAATTAATTATAATCCGTTGTAATTAATTCACAATATATGTGCATAATTCCCTCTTTGGTCGATCTATATTATAATTAATCATAACGCGTTATGACTTAATTATATATATATATATTTCACCCATAATTTGAGCTAATTGATTAAATACATGTAAATTCGCTACACATGCGTAGCCTACGGCGTAGCCTGACATGCACCTCTCCAAAAATCGCTCATCGTCGCAGCAATTCCCCCTAAGCGGCAAAGTTCATGTTATATTTAATAAGTAATTTCATATTGTGAGTAATATCTCTGGGTGTTTATTTATATTTTTATTTGTTTATATTTGTGTATAGCCTGATCACGATTGCTCCCTGCCTGATCACAATTGCTCCTGCCTGATCGATTACTCCTGTCTGCCTCGCTGCTGAGTGGTTTGCATATGTAGCTCCGTATAGCTCTGTTTTGAATCTCTATTTACTATCATTCTTTGTTTTTTATATTATGAAATATAATTTACTCATTACCATTGAGTAAATTACATCTAATATTGCCTATCACATTAATCTGACATTGCTAGCTTTTTTCTTTTAATCTAAATCACTATCACAACGCGTTAGCATTTCGTTAGCCTGTTAACTTGTCATCCATGCCTACCATCTTTTCTCTCCTGCGCTCCTTTTTCTACGAGTCAATCAAACGACTGTGGTAAGCCAGAATCAGTCATCAAACATGGTGAGTCATGTCATTTTCCCCTGTTGTTGTTATTTGCACTGCCTGTCACATGTTTAGCATAGCTTTCTCTGTCAGCGACGAGGGACTCACATGTCATAAATGCAGGGAAATAGGCTGACGGAGAAGATTTCAGAATTAGAGACACGCATCCAAACTTTCATAGAGGATAGTAAGAATGCAAGGGCTCTAGATACTGTTTTGGATGTGACTAGCTTAGTAAAACCTGTACATTGTTCGGTTCCGGCTGTAGAGCTCGTGCAGCAGGGCAACTGGGTGATTGTGAGACGGCATAGTCGTGGGGCAAAACACTACTGTTCCATTCTGATTAAAACTTCAAACATGTTCTCCCCACTCAGTGATGCACCCACTGAGAATCCTGTTGAAAGTGCCCTAGTTATTGGCAATTCTATTACACGGAACGCGAAAATAGAGACACCAGCCATCATAGTCACATGTTTGCCGGGAGCCAGAGCACCTGACATCAAAGCAAATTTAAAAGTGCTGGCTAATACTAATCGTAAATTCTCTAAGATTAGTATTCATGTCGGCACTAATGATGTTCGACTTCACCAGTCGGAGAACGCTAAAATTAATATTAAAGAGGTGTTTGAACTCGCAAGTACGATGTCAGACACTGTAATTTGCTCTGGCCCTCTTGCTGCTCACCAGAGTGATGAGATACTTAGCAGACTGTCCTTACTCAATGGCTGGCTGTCTAAGTGGTGTCCACAGAATAATATAGGGTTCATAGACAATTGGAAAAGTTTTTAGGGGCAGACATGACGTGCTGAAAAGAGATGGTATCCATCCCTCATGGGATGGGGCCACTTTTCTCTCTAGTAATATGGCACATAGTCTTAAAGCCCTTTCACACTGAACACTACGTGAAAAAGCGAGACGAATTGCGGAAGAACGGACCTTTCACACCGAACACAAAACTGATCATCTTCTGCTAATTCACACCTGCACGCTAGGTGGCGCCGACCAACAATGCATTTGTCCTCATGTATTTGTCTCATACATGGCTATAACATCGTCCACTGCATAATATGCAGCGTTAAGATAAATAAAGTTTGGTAGTACATTAGAAACACAAACTATCTAATGCTTACAAGAATACATCTTAAAATATAATTAGAGGTACAAGCATCAAGCTACATTTCAAAATTTATATGATTATTAATGTCTTTGCTCAAAACACACTTTAAACCATCAACAAGTTATTGTAATAACCTCTGATTATGATCTAAAGTGGGTTTTAATTCGATAATGGGCAGACATGCATTCTTTGTATGTTTTATAATGGATTGAACGCTAAATCTGCTTATCATTTGTCATAAACATCCTATATTGTTATAATAAAATACCATGAGCTGCATAAAAAAACACACAGAAAACATATCGTCATAATCCTATCTATTTGCCTTCATATTTCGTCTGTAGAAAATGTTTCTCTCATTTTTTATATACGGAAGAGCAGGAGATATGCTTGTCGATTGCTCCTGTCTGCCTCGCTGCTCAGAGTGGTTTGCGTCTGTGACTCCGTATAGCTTTGTTTTGAATCTCTTACTTTTGTTCATTGTTGTTTATTATCATTACCTTATATAATACCTTATATAATATTGCCTACCACATTAATCTGACGTCGCTAGCTTGTAATCTTTGAATCTAAATCGCTGTTACAACGCTGCTTGCATCTCGCTAGCTTGTTAACTTGTCATCAGTCTCGCGCGCTCCTTTTTCAACGCGCTCATCAAACAGCTGTGGTAACTCGGATCAGTCTACAAACACGGTGAGTCATGTCATCCTTTCCCTGTATCGTGTCGTGTTCCATATGCAACATGTTCAGTATAGCTCTCCTCTGTCAGCGATGAGGGATTTACATGTCATAAATGTAGGGAAATAGTCAGGCTGACAGAGAGAATCTCAGAATTAGAGACACGCATCCAAACTTTAATCGAGGATAGTAAGAATGCAAGGGCTTCAGATACTGTTTTGGATGCGACTAGCTTAGTGAACTCTGTACATTGTTCGGTTCCGCTGTAGAGCCCGCGCAGCAGGGCAATTGGGTAACGGTGAGGCGGCCTAGCCGCGAAAAACACCACTCTTCCGCTCCAATTAGAACATCAAACAGGTTCTCCCCACTCAGTGACGCACCCACTGAGAATCCTGTTGAAAGTGCCCTAGTTATTGGCGATTCTATTACACGAACGTGAAAATAGAGACACCAGCCACCATAGTCACATGTTTGCCGGGGCCAGAGCACCTGACATCAAAGCAAATTTAAAAGTGCTGGCTAATGCTAATCGTAAATACACTAAAATTGTTATTCACGTCGGCACTAATGATGTTCGACTTCGCAGTCGGAGATCACTAAAATTAACATTAAAGAGGTGTGTGAACTCGCAAGTACAATGTCAGAAGAAGTAATTTGCTCTGGCCCTCTTCCTGTTCGTCGGAGTGATGAGATAGTTAGCAGATTATCATCACTCAATGGCTGGCTGTCTAAGTGGTGTCCGCAGAATAATATAGGTTTCATAGACAATTGGAAAAGTTTTTGGGGCAGACCTGACCTGTTGAAAAGAGATGGTATTCATCCCTCCCGGGATGGTGCTGCTCTTCTCTCTAGTAATATGGCACATAGTCTTAGAACTAAAACATGACAAACTGGGGTCCAGGTCAGGAAGCAGACAGACTGGCTAAACCGACCGTCTGCTAGCTGCCTCACGTTACAGAAGTCAGATAATTCCCAACACATAGAAACTCTTACACCTAGATATTATCACATAGAGACTGTGTCTGTACCCCGAATTAGTAAAAACAAAAAACTTCCAAACCCATTTAATGGTAAAAATTTAATTGATGTTCAACAAATAAAAAATAGAGATAAAAATGATAAACAAATGATAAAGCTTGGGTTGTTAAATATTAGATCCCTTCAAAAGCACTTATTGTAAATGATATTATCACAGACAATAATCTAGATGTGCTGTGTTTGACAGAAACTTGGCTAAAACCAGATGATTACATTACTTTAAATGAGTCTAGCCCGCAAGGTTATGATTATCGACACAATCCTCGTCAGAAAGGCAAAGGGGGAGGTGTTGCTGTAATTTATAGTAATATTTACAGTATTAGTCAAAAGTCTTCCAAATATAATTCCTTTGAAGTGATGGTGCTTTACGTAACATTATGTAAGTTGACATTTGTGCTGGCTACTGTATACAGGCCACCAGGGCACCATACTGATTTTATCAAAGAATTTGCTGCTTTTCTTTCAGAGTTAGTACTAACTGCAGATAAAGTCCTTGTTGTTGGTGATTTTAATATCCATGTAGATAATAAAAAAGACTCATTGGGATTGGCATTAACAGACATTCTAAACTCTATTGGTGTTAGACAACACGTGTCAGGACCCACTCATTGTCGTAATCATACTTTAGATCTAATATTGTCACATGGAATCGATATTGATGCCGTTGAAATTCTGCAGCAGAGTGACGACATCTCAGATCATTATTTAGTCTTGTGTATACTACATTTAGTCAAGGCAGCTAAACTGCCTCCCTGCCATAAATATGGTAGAACCATCACTTCTACCACTAAAGATCGCTTTCTAAATAATCTTCCTGATCAGTTTCATCGCCTTAGCATACCAGATAGCTTAGAAACAGAAACTATTGCCTCTGTCTTTTCCAGCACATTAGACTCGGTTGCTCCTTTGCGTTTAAAAAAAGATTAAGGAAATTAATCCAACGCCGTGGTACGATGAGCACACCCGGGCCCTAAAGGTAGCAGCCAGAAAAATGGAGCGCAGCTGGAAGAAAACAAAACTAGAAGTTTCTCGCATCTCGTGGAGAGAGAGAATGATTGAGTACAGAAAGGCCTTAAAAACTGCTAGATCTGCCTATTTTTCAAAACTTTTAGAAGAAAATAAGCACAACCCTAGGTATTTATTTGATACAGTGGCTAAATTAACAAGAAATAAAGCTTCAACTTCTGATGTTTCCAAAGAGCACAGCAGTAATGACTTTATGAACTTCTTTACTTGTAAAATTGATAATATTAGAGAAAAAATTATAACCATGCAACCGTCTACTACAGTATTGCGTCAGACAGTGCATTGTAGTGTCTCTGAGGAAAAATTAAATTCATTTACTGCTTTAGGAAAGGAAGAATTGTCTAAACTTATTAAATCATCAAAATCAACAACATGTATGTTAGACCCTATACCGACTAAACTATTGAAAGAGATGCTTCCAGAGATCATAGATCCTCTTCTTAATATCATCAATTCATCTTTATCACTAGGATACGTACCAAAAAGTTTTAAGCTGGCTATTATTAAACCTCTTATTAAAAAACCACAACTTGATCCTAGAGAATTAGTCAATTACAGGCCGATCTCAAATCTCACTTTTCTGTCAAAAATACTAGAAAAGGCAGTATCATCACAACTATGTTCCTTTTTAGACAGAAATAGTATCTGTGAGGATTTCCAGTCAGGATTTAGACCGTACCATAGTACTGAGACTGCTCTCGTTAGAGTTACTAATGATCTGCTCTTATCATCAGATCGTGGTTGTATCTCTCTATTAGTGTTACTGGATCTTAGTGCTGCATTTGACACTATCGATCACAACATTCTTTTAAATAGACTCGAAAATTATGTTGGCATTAGTGGAACTGCATTGTCATGGTTCAAATCATACTTATCTGACCGTTATCAGTTTGTAGTAGTAAACGAAGAGAGGTCATATCGATCACAGGTTCAATATGGAGTACCGCAAGGCTCAGTACTAGGACCGTTGCTTTTCACTCTGTACATGCTACCCTTGGGAGATATCATTAGGAAGCATGGCGTTAGTTTTCACTGTTACGCTGATGATACTCAGCTCTATATTTCTTCGCGCCCTGACGAAACTTACCAACTCACAAAATTAACAGAATGCATAGCTGATATAAAAATTGGATGACCAGTAATTTCCTACTTCTAAATTCAGAAAAACAGAGATTCTAATTTTTGGACCAAAACCTCTTCACGTAATAACCTAGAATACTGTCTAACACTTGATGGCTGCTCTGTTAAGTCTTCGTCGTCCGTTAGGAACCTGGGTGTGCTCTTTGATACCAATCTTTCATTTGAAGGCCATGTTACTAGCATCTGTAAAACCGCATTCTTCCATCTTAAAAATATATCTAAACTACGACATATGCTCTCAATGAAAAATGCAGAACAGTTAGTTCATGCGTTCATGACCTCAAGGCTAGATTACTGTAACGCTCTACTGGGTGGTTGTTCCGCTCACCTGATAAATAAACTACAGCTCGCATAAAAATGCAGCAGCTAGAGTTCTTACTAGAACTAGGAAGTATGACCATATTAGCCCAGTTCTGTCAACACTGCATTGGCTTCCTGTTAAACATCGTATAGATTTTAAAATCTTGCTAATTACTTACAAAGCACTAAATGGTTTAGCTCCCCAGTACCTGAGCGAGCTCTTAAAGCATTATAGTCCTTCACGCTCTATTGCGATCTCAGGATTCAGGCCAGCTGATAATACCTAGAATATCAAAATCAACCGCAGGTGGTAGATCCTTCTCCTATCTGGCACCTAAACTCTGGAACAATCTTCCAAGCATTGTTCGGGAGGCAGACACACTCTGTCAGTTTAAATCTAGACTAAAAACGCATCTCTTTAACCTGGCATACACATAACACATTATCAATTTATATTTTCAAATCCGTTAAAGGATTATTAGGCTGCATAAATTAGGTCAGCCGGAACCGGGAACACTTCCTATAACACCAGATGTACTCGTTACATCAGAAGAAGAATGGCATCTACGCTAATATTAGTCTTTCTGTTTATCCCGAGGTTTACCGTAGTCAACCAGATCCGGGCCGTATCCAGGTGAGACCGAGGACCGCGCCTTGACGCGACCACAACGTAGCCCTGAAGTATCAGCAGAGATTGAGTCAACTAGATCATCCATTGTGAAGGCCTCATCGACACAACAGCCAGTGGCACAGCTCCTCAACAAACCGTCCATACCGGTGTGATGAATACGATCCTCAACTGGACTGAACTGGAATAAATACTTTGAATGTTGCGATCCTATCAGACATAAGATAGCAACCTGAATCAATAAAGCACTGTTCGCCAGAGGAGAACTGGCCCCGACTAAGCCTGGTTTCTCCCAAGGTTTTTTCTCCATTTTAACACAGAAGTCTATTTGCCACCTGTTTGCCATCTGATGTCACCTGTTGGAGTTTGGGTTCCTTGCCGCTGTCGCCTTTGGCTTGCTTAGTTGGGGACACTTGACATTTGATATTCAACAGTGCTTTGATCTGCCGACATTGACACTATTCTTTAAGAGCTGCTGTGCAGCTAAAATTATATACCAGTTATCAATGTTAAGCTGCTTTGACACAATCTGCATTGTAAAAAGCGCTATATAAATAAAGGTGACTTGACTTGACTTGATATGCTTACATGATGACTGACAGATCCAAAACGTGCTGTCATAATCATAACACTCGGTGACAATGATCACATAATTCAGTGGAAAATGATTAAAAATTATATTATATCTCCTCCTGGATACTGTTCTTTGGTGTTTGTTTACACTAGTTTTCGAAACAGCGCCACCACTCTCGCCCTTCTGTGCAACTGCTTAGAGCATGTGATCTAAAGCGCAGCTCTAATTGGACGGCCTGTTTCATCGCCAAGCGACGGGAAAAAAAAAAAAATCCTTGCTTTTTCACGCTGTGAATGTTTGTGCCCAGTGTGAAAGGCTCCATAGGGATCTATTGTTTTAATTCAAGAGCGTCATTGCGGCAAAAATTTGATTTCATGTTCAGTCTTTAGAGCTGAAACATGACAAACTGGGGCCCAGGTCAGGAAGCAGACAGAGTGGCTAAACCGACCGTCTGCTAGCTGTCTTACGTCACAGAAGTCTGATAAATCCCAACACATGGAGACTCTTTCACCTAGATATCTCTTTCACCTAGATATCTTCACGTAGAGACTGTCTGTTCCCTGATTTAGTAAATACAAAAAACTCCCAAAAGGGTAAAAATTTAATTGATGTTCAACAAATAAAAAACAGATATGATACAGAAGAACAAACGATAAAGCTTGGGTTGCTGAATATTAGAACCTTTTCTTAAAAAACACTTATTGTAAATGATATGATCACAGAGCTGTGCTTGACAGGAACCTGGCAAAAACCAGACGATTACATTACTTTAAATGAGTCTAACCCTCAAGATTACTGTTATAAACAGAAGCCTCGTCTGAAAGGCAAAGGTTGCTGTAATTTATAGTAATATCTTCAGTATTACTCAGAAGTCTTTCAAATATAATTCATTCGAAGTGATGGTGCTTTATGTAACATTATGTAGTGTATGTGACCCACTCATTGCCGTAATCATACTTTAGATCTAATATTGTCACATGGAATCGATACTGATGCCGTTGAAATTCTGCAGTAAAGTGGTGACATCTCAGATCATTATCTAGTCTCATGTATACTACATTTAGCCAAGGCTGCAAAACTACCTCCCTGTTACAAATATGGTAGAACTATCACTTGTACCACTAAAGATTGCTTTATAAATAATCTTCCTGATCAGTTTCATCTCCTTAGCATACCAGATAGCTTAGAAGAACTCAATGTTGCAACAGAAACTATTGACTCCCTTTTCTCCAGGACATTAGACACAGTTGCTCCTTTGCGAGAAGCTTAAGGAAAATAATCCAACGCCATGGTACAACAAGCACACTCTGGCCCTTAACAGAGCAGCCATAAAAATGGAGAGCAGCTGGAAGAAAACAAAACTGGAGGTTTTTTCGCATCTCGTGGAAAAAAAGCATTTTTTTTGCGTACAGAAAGGCTTTAAAAACTGCTGGATCTGCTTATTTTTCAAATCTCTTAGAAGAAAACAAACACAACTCTATGTGTTCATTTGATACAGTGGCTAAATGAATGAGAAATAAAGCTTCAACTTCTGATGTTTCCAAACAGCACAGCAGTAATGACTTTATGAACTTCTTTACTTGCAAGATTAATAATATTAGAGAGAAAATTATAACCATGCAACTGTCTACTACAGAATCGCATCAGACAGTGCATTGTAGTGTCCCTGAGGAAAAATTCCATTCATTCGTTGCTATAGGAGAGGAAGAATTGTCTAAACTAGTTAAATCATCAAAAACAAAAACATGTATGTTAGACCCTATACCGACTAAGCTACTGAAAGAGATGCTTCCAGAGGTCATAGATCCTCTTCTTAATATCATTAATTCATCTTTGTCATTAGGATATGTACCGAAAACTTTTAAGCTAGCTATTATTAAACCTTTTATTTAAAAAAAAACACAACTTGATCCTAGAGAATTAGTCAATTACAGGCCGATCTTGACAACTATGTTCCTTTTTAGAAAGAAATGGTATGTGCGAGGGTTTCCAGTCAGGATTTAGACCGTACCATAGTATTGAGACTGCTCTCATTACAGTTACAAATTATTTGCTCTTATCATCAGATCGTGGTTGTATCTCTCTGTTAGTGTTACTAGATCTTAGTGCTGCATTTGACACTATCGAGCACAACATTCTTTTGAATAGACTCGAAATTTATGTTGGCATTAGTGGAATTGCATTGGCATGGTTCAAATCATACTTATCTGACCATTATCAGTTGTAGCAGTAAACGAAGAAATGTCATACCGATCACAAATTCAGTGTGGAGTACCACAAGGCTGATCCTTGGACCGTTACTTTTCACTCTGTACATGCTACCCTTGGGAGATATAATTAGGAAGCATGGCGTTAGTTTTAAATGTTATGATGATGATACTTAGCTCTATATTTCTTCGCACCCTGATGAAACTTGAAAACCAATTCACAAAATTAACGGAATGCATAGCTGATATAAAAAATTGGATGACCAGTAATTTCCTACTATTAAATTTAGAAAAAAAAACAGAAATTCTAATTATTGGACCAAAAATCTCTGCATGTAATAACCTAGAATACTGTCTAACACTTGATGGCTGCTCTGTTAAGTCTTCATCATCAGTTAGGAACCTTGGTTGTGCTCTTTGAAACCAATCTTTCATTTGAAAGCCACATTTCTAGCATCTGTAAAGCTGATTTCTTCCATCTTAAAAATATAACTAAATTACGACATATGCTCTAAATGACAAATGCGGAACAGTTAGTTCATGCGTTGATGACCTCAAGGCTAGATTATTGTAATGCACTACTTGGTGGTTGCCCTGCACACTTAATAAACAAACTACAGCTGGTCCAAAAAACAGCAGCTAGAGTTTTTACTAGAACCAGGGAGTATGACCATATTAGCCAGGTTCTGTCAACACTGCATTGGCTACCTATTAAACATCGTATAGATTTTAAAATCTTGCTGATTACTTAAAAGCACTAAATGATTTAGCTCCCCAGTACTCGAGCAAGCTCTTAACGCATTATAGTCCTACATGTCTATGGCGATCTCAGAATTCTGGCCAGTTAATAATACCTAGAATATCAAAATCAACCGCAAGCAGTAGATCCTTTTCCTATCTGGCACCTAAACTTTGGAACAGTCTTCCAAGCATTGTACGGGAAGCAGACACACTCTGTCAGTTTAAATCTAGACTAAAAAACGCATCTCTTTAACCTGGCATACACATAACACATTATCAATTTATATTTTCTCATCTGTTAAAGGATTGTTAATCTGCATAAATTAGGTCAGCCGGAACCGGGAACACGTCCTATAACACCCGATGTACTCGTTACATCATAAGAAGAATGGCATCTACGCTAATATTAGTCTCTCTGTTTATCCCAAGGTTTACCGTAGTCAGCCGGATCCGGGCCATATCCAGATCAGATGGAGGACCTGCACCTACCACAACCACAACACATCCCTGAAATGTCAGCTAAATTGTGTCAACTATCCCCTGTGAAGACCTCATCGACACGACAGCCAGTGGCACAGATTCTCAACAAAACCGTTTCCATATCAGCGTGATGAATCCGATCTTCAATCAGATGGAACTGGATTAAATATTTTGACTGTTCCGATCCCAATCTGACTTATGACCCGTAACGCTGCCTGAATCATTGAATCATAATCATGCACTGTTTGTTGTTGGCCAGAGGAGGACTGGCCACCCGACTGAGCCTGGTTTCTTCCAAGTTTTTTTTTTCTCCATTTTTTTCACCTGCTGGAGTTTGGGTTCCTTGCCGCTGTTGTCTCTGGCTTGCTTAGTTGGGGACACTTGACATTCAACTTGATATTCAACAATGTTTTTGATCTGCCTGCATTGGCACCATTCTATGCAAATTGAACTGAGCTGGACAATGACATCACTGTTTTCTCCAGAGCTGCTGTATAGATAAATGAACTAAAGTAATACCTAATGATTTTTACAATGGAATGAATCAGTACTGAACTTACTAAAGCTGGACAATGACACCATTTCCTTCTAGAGCTGCTGTGCAGCCAAAATTATTCCTGTTATCACCGTAAAGCTGCTTTGACACAATCTGCATTGAAAAAGCGCTATATAAATAAAGGTGACTTGACTTCATTATAGACTTCACCGTTACTGCCTGTAATGACATTATAATGGCATCTATCATGTTTAACACCTTGTGTACACTCTAGACAAAATCTTGTGGACCAAGTACTACTACAACTTTAACAAGGTTTACTGTGAAAGTTATTGAATTAACTGTATATCTAAAATATTTGGAATTGTTTGCTGTTTTCAGACCACTCATTGTTACTACTCAAAACTGAATAAACAGTAAACTTGAAACTCTGGTTCAAATGAGTTTTATGTGTTCTTGCCAAAACACCAGTGCAGATACAAAGAAGCCAGAAGCCTACGCTCACTAAAGGAGCGAAGGCTCGTGGTACCATCACAGAGAGGCACGAAATCACTCTCCAAGACATTCTCGTTCACTGTCCCTCGCTGGTGGAATGATCTTCCTGCCTTCATCCGCAATGCAGAATCCCTGGCAATATTCAAAAGACAGCTGAAAACTCATCTCTTTCGTGAGCACTTATCCTCATCTTAAAAAAAAAAAAAAAATTCTATACCTTTCTATCCTACCTTTCTTTGCTTCCTTCACTTCCTTTAATCTCTCTCTATTGTAGCTTATGATACTCTGAGCACTGCCTAAAACTTGTATTGTGAGCACTTCTTGTCCCTATTTGCCTCGTCATGATGACTCGCTTACTGTATTCCTCACTTGTAAGTCGCTTTGGATAAAAGCGTCTGCCAAATGAATAAATGTAAATGTAAATGTACAAATCCACCTGTTCCAGAACAAATACGGCTTTACATAATTCTCCACAACAGAGATAGCTTGTATTTCCTTTATTGAGACTTATTTAGATATGTTAGTTCTCTACTTTTGCCCAGTACCTTCAATGGAGAATATTTTTTCCCTTAGTTGGTTTAGGATCGTGGTGAGACCACTGAAACTCTCTGTCTCAAACACAAACTGAGGAGACGAAGCGATCAGCTCCAGCTCAGGACGAAAATACTCCTTACCAACCTGACAAAAAATAAATAAATAAATAAATAAATTATATATATATATATATAGATTAAAAATAAGATAATCAGCATTTATGGAATAGATTGATTTTTAATTTTTTAATGAAATCTATTCAAAGGAATATTATAGGTTAAAATAAGCCACTATCACACAATAAATACTGTAAATTACTGTAAAATGGCCAGATTTACTTTTCCAGAAAATGCACCATATCTTCCATTAAAATAATTTGTGGAAAATTAACACTGAGTTCATCCAATTTCATTATGTGATGCAAGACAAAAACAGTGATTTTGAAGATTAACTCATGTTCTCTTTTTTTTTGTTTGTTTTGTTTTTTATCACTTATTGCAAAACTGGCCATGATGTAAACCAGTGGTTCTAATGGATTTGAAAACTAGGTACGTGTGTTGGAGCAGGGTTGGAACTGATCTCTGCAGGGTTGTGGCCCTCCAGGAACTGAGTTTTGAACCCCTGCTGTATTGCATTAATAGAAGGTCATTTAAAATGAAGCTTTTTGATACAAAGTATTTCTCCAAAATTAACTTATAATAGTATTTTTGTAAGCATTGCAGTGTCAGTTGTCAGTGTGTCCAGACTTTGTAAATGCTCAGACTGGTAATCCTGTTCTTTGTTTACACATACACATAGCATCATAATGATAATTTACTTAATTTTTACTGGTAATATTACAACTTCTCATCATGGAAAATTGAAAGAACAGATTTATTGTTATTTCTGAAAAGGTCCCGTCATGGAAATATTACTACCTCTCAGGTCTTGTTCACAAATGATCTCCAATCTAAAAAATTTCCAGAAAAGACTGTATGAGTGAAAGCACTTATAAGCTCTAATAGAGGAGTTCTGTGCTAACCGCATGATAGAGTTTAAGCTATATTTAACCTGGAATATTCCTTTCAATTTATTTCATTATTCATGTTTACCCCAATGGCAAATCGTGTGATGTCTCGTTCATTTGCTTTCAGGATTACATTCTTTAAGTCCTCTTTGAGGTCATTTGATTTTCCATCAGTGATCACCAGCAATAACTTCTGAGAGTTGCTTCGCATTCCCACCTTCTCAGAAAACATCTCTTCACTGAGGGGGAATAAAAGAGCAATAAACAGCAACTTTTTGGCTTCACATCATAGCAGAACTCATTTATATTGCACAACAAATATATGGCAGTACAGTGGAGTTTGAACAGTAATCAAATAAATAATTGTGATTACAATTATGGCTGCACTCACAGTACAAAACGTATTGCAGAAGGCGTGTATGTATGTCCCTGTGCCTGGGTCACATCTTTCATTAGCTGGTCTGGGTCTCGATTCACGGCAAAGTTCTCAAAATGAAAGACAGCCGAAACTCTGGTGGAGAACTTGGCCACTGCCACCTGAGACACAGAATCAATATGAATATGACACCATAGTGATATAACAAATAAAGGCTGGAGGCTAGGCATCATACACTTGCAGAGTTAAGGTAGGGTAGGCAATATTTTTAAACACTTTAAACACTATAACAAAACACTTTTTGTTATACTGGTTGAAACTCTTCACCAGTATTCTGATAGCAATTAATAATAGAAGTGGTCTAAATATTAAAACATGTACATATATCTTCTGTGGAAATCTCAGGACCAAAAAATGTTCGTCCAATCATTGCATTTATTCGGTGCCTGTCAGCATAACAGTGCACTGAACCCCTTGCAGAATCTTTGAAAATATGAATAATTTTAACAAAATAAGAGAGATCATACAAAATGCATGCTATTTTTATTTAGTACTGTCCTGAGTAAGATATTTTACTTAAAAAATGTTTACATATGGTCCACAAGACAAAACAATAGCTGAATTTATTAAAATGACCCCGTTCAAAAGTTTGTTAACCCTTGATTCGTAATACTGTCTGTGGTTACCTGGATGATCTACGACTGTTTTTATGTTTTGTGATGGTTGTTCTTGAGTTCCTTGTTTGTCCTGAGCAGTTAAACTAAGCTCTGTTCTTCAGAAAAATCCTCCAGGTCCCAAAAATTCTTCAGTTTTCCAGCATCTTTTGCTTATTTGAACCCTTTCCAGCAGTAACTGTATGATTTTGAGATCCATCTTTTCACACTGAGGACAACTGACTCAAACACAACTATTAAAAAAGGTTCAAACATTCACTGATGCTCCAGAAGAAAACACGATGCATTACGAGCCGGGGGGGGCGGGGGTGAAAACGTTTGAACAGGTTGAAGATGTTACAATACAGAAGGGTCGGAGACACAGGAATGCAGGTAACAGGAGTTTATTGAACAACCAGATGAAAAAACAGAAGTGCCACTGAGTGAACGGAGAATATATAGATGAATGATATAGATAACTGGATAATACTGTCCTTTCTTGTTACAGTGATGGCGAGCAGACAAATGACTGGCGCAGAGAAGACACAGGAGAACTCACACTGCCTCGCTGCTCAGAGTGGTTTGTGTCTGTGACTCCGTATAGCTTTGTTTTGAATCTCTTACTTTTGTTCATTGTTGCTTAAATTATCATTACCTTATATAATACCTTATATAATATTGCCTACCACATTAATCTGACGTCGCTAGCTTGTAATATTTGAATCTAAATCGCTGTTACAACGCGTTTGCATCTCGCTAGCTTGTTAACTTGTCATCAGTCTCTCGCGCGCTCATTTTTCAACGCGTTCATCAAACAGCTGTGGTAACTCGGATCAGTCTACAAACACGGTGAGTCATGTCATCCTTTCCCTGTATCGTGTTGTGTTCCATATGCCACATGTTCAGTATAGCTCTCTCTGTCAGCGATGAGGGATTTACATGTCATAAATGTAGGGAAATAGTCAGGCTGACAGAGAGAATCTCAGAATTAGAGACACGCATCCAAACTTTAATCGAGGATAGTAAGAATGCAAGGGCTTCAGATACTGTTTTGGATGCGACTAGCTTAGTGAACTCTGTACATTGTTCGGTTCTGGCTGTAGAGCCCGCGCAGCAGGGCAATTGGGTAACGGTGAGGCGGCCCAGCCAAGGAAAACACCACTCTTCCGCTCCAATTAGAACATCAAACAGGTTCTCCCCACTCAGTGACGCACTCCACTGAGAATCCTGTTGAAAGTGCCCTAGTTATTGGCGATTCTATTACACGGAACGTGAAAATAGAGACACCAGCCACCATAGTCACATGTTTGCCGGGAGCCAGAGCACCTGACATCAAAGCAAATTTAAAAGTGCTGGCTAATGCTAATCGTAAATACACTAAAATTGTTATTCACGTCGGCACTAATGATGTTCGACTTCGCAGTCGGAGATCACTAAAATTAACATTAAAGAGGTGTGTGAACTCGCAAGTACAATGTCAGAAAAAGTAATTTGCTCTGGCCCTCTTCCTGTTCATCGGAGTGATGAGATAGTTAGCAGATTATCATCACTGAAGGGCTGGCTGTCTAAGTGGTGTCCGCAGAATAATATAGGTTTCATAGACAATTGGAAAAGTTTTTGGGGCAGACCTGACCTGTTGAAAAGAGATGGTATTCATCCCTCCCGGGATGGTGCTGCTCTTCTCTCTAGTAATATGGCACATAGTCTTAGAACTAAAACATGACAAACTGGGGTCCAGGTCAGGAAGCAGACAGACTGGCTAAACCGACCGTCTGCTAGCTGCCTCACGTTACAGAAGTCAGATAATTCCCAACACATAGAAACTCTTACACCTAGATATTATCACATAGAGACTGTGTCTGTACCCCGAATTAGTAAAAACAAAAAACTTCCAAACCCATTTAATGGTAAAAATTTAATTGATGTTCAACAAATAAAAAATAGAGATAAAAATGATAAACAAATGATAAAGCTTGGGTTGTTAAATATTAGATCCCTTTCTTCAAAAGCACTTATTGTAAATGATATTATCACAGACAATAATCTAGATGTGCTGTGTTTGACAGAAACTTGGCTAAAACCAGATGATTACATTACTTTAAATGAGTCTAGCCCGCAAGGTTATGATTATCGACACAATCCTCATCAGAAAGGCAAAGGGGGAGGTGTTGCTGTAATTTATAGTAATATTTACAGTATTAGTCAAAAGTCTTCCAAATATAATTCCTTTGAAGTGATGGTGCTTTACGTAACATTATGTAAGTTGACATTTGTGCTGGCTACTGTATACAGGCCACCAGGGCACCATACTGACTTTATCAAAGAATTTGCTGCTTTTCTTTCAGAGTTAGTACTAACTGCAGATATCCATGTAGATAATAAAAAAGACTCATTGGGATTGGCATTAACAGACATTCTAAACTCTATTGGTGTTAGACAACACGTGTCAGGACCCACTCATTGTCGTAATCATACTTTAGATCTAATATTGTCACATGGAATCGATATTGATGCTGTTGAAATTCTGCAGCAGAGTGACGACATCTGAGATCATTATTTAGTCTCGTGTATACTACATTTAGTCAAGGCAGCTAAACTGCCTCCCTGCCATAAATATGGTAGAACCATCACTTCTACCACTAAAGATCGCTTTCTAAATAATCTTCCTGATTAGTTTCATCGCCTTAGCATACCAGATAGCTTAGAAGACCTCGATGTTGAAACAGAAACTATTGCCTCTGTCTTTTCCAGCACATTAGACTCGGTTGCTCCTTTGCGTTTAAAAAAGATTAAGGAAATTAATCCAACGCCGTGGTACGATGAGCGCACTCGGGCCCTAAAGGTAGCAGCCAGCAAAATGGAGCGCAGCTGGAAGAAAACAAAACTAGAAGTTTTTCGCATTTCATGGAGAGAGAGAATGATTGAGTACAGAAAGGCCTTAAAAACTGCTAGATCTGCCTATTTTTCAAAACTTTTAGAAGAAAATAAGCACAACCCAAGGTATTTATTTGATACAGTGGCTAAATTAACAAGAAATAAAGCTTCAACTTCTGATGTTTCCAAAGAGCACAGCAGTAATGACTTTATGAACTTCTTTACTTGTAAGATTGATAATATTAGAGAAAAAATTATAACCATGCAACCGTCTACTACAGTATCGCGTCAGACAGTTCATTGTAGTGTCCCTGAGGAAAAATTTAATTCATTTACTGCTTTAGGAAAGGAAGAATTGTCTAAACTTATTAAATCATCAAAATCAACAACATGTATGTTAGACCCTATACCGAATAAACTATTGAAAGAGATGCTTCCAGAGATCATAGATCCTCTTCTTAATATCATCAATTCATCTTTATCACTAGGATACGTACCAAAAAGTTTTAAGCTGGCTATTATTAAACCTCTTATCAAAAAACCACAACTTGATCCTAGAGAATTAGTCAATTACAGGCCGATCTCAAATCTCACTTTTCTGTCAAAAATACTAGAAAAGGCAGTATCATCACAACTATGTTCCTTTTTAGACAGAAATAGTATCTGTGAGGATTTCCAGTCAGGTTTTAGACCGTACCATAGTACTGAGACTGCTCTCATTAGATCATTAGAGTTACTAATGATTTGCTCTTATCATCAGATCGTGGTTGTATCTCTCTATTAGTGTTACTGGATCTTAGTGCTGCATTTGACACTATCGATCACAACATTCTTTTAAATAGACTCGAAAATTATGTTGGCATTAGTGGAATTGCATTGTCATGGTTTAATTCATACTTATCTGACCGTTATCAGTTTGTAGTAGTAAACGAAGAGAGGTCATATCGATCACAAGTTCAATATGGAGTACCGCAAGGCTCAGTACCAGGACCGTTGCTTTTCACTCTGTACATGCTACCCTTGGGAGATATCATTAGGAAGCATGGCGTTAGTTTTCACTGTTACGCTGATGATACTCAGCTCTATATTTCTTCTCGCGCTCTGACGAAACTTACCAATTCACAAAATTAACAGAATGCATAGCTGATATAAAAATTGGATGACCAGTAATTTCCTACTTCTAAATTCAGAAAAACAGAGATTCTAATTTTTGGACCAAAACTTCTTCACGTAATAACCTAGAATACTGTCTAACACTTGATGGCTGCTCTGTTAAGTCTTCGTTGTCAGTTAGGAACCTGGGTGTGCTCTTTGATACCAATCTTTCATTTGAAGGCCATGTTACTAGCATCTGTAAAAATGCATTCTTCCATCTTAAAAATATATCTAAACTACGACATATGCTCTCAATGAAAAATGCAGAACAGTTAGTTCATGCGTTCATGACCTCAAGGCTAGATTACTGTAACGCTCTACTGGGTGGTTGTTCCGCCGCCTGATAAATAAACTACAGCTCGTCCAAAAATGCAGCAGCTAGAGTTCTTACTAGAACTAGGAAGTATGACCATATTAGCCCAGTTCTGTCAACACTGCATTGGCTTCCTGTTAAACATCGTATAGATTTTAAAATCTTGCTAATTACTTACAAAGCACTAAATGGTTTAGCTCCCTAGTACCTGAGCGAGCTCTTAAAGCATTATAGTCCTTCACGTCTATTGCGATCTCAGGATTCAGGCCAGCTGATAATACCTAGAACATCAAAATCAACCGCAGGTGGTAGATCCTTCTCCTATCTGGCACCTAAACTCTGGAACAATCTTCCTAGCATTGTTCGGGAAGCAGACACACTCTGTCAGTTTAAATCTAGACTAAAAATGCATCTCCTTAACCTGGCATACACATAACACATTATCAATTTATATTTTCAAATCCGTTAAAGGATTATTAGGCTGCATAAATTAGGTCAGCCGGAACCGGGTACACTTCCTATAACACCAGATGTACTCGTTACATCAGAAGAAGAATGGCATCTACGCTAATATTAGTCTTTCTGTTTATCCCGAGGTCTACCGTAGTCAACCAGATCCGGGCCGTATCCAGGTGAGACCGAGGACCGGCGCCTTGACACGACCACAACGTAGCCCTGAAGTATCAGCAGAGATTGAGCCAACTAGATCATCCATTGTGAAGGCCTCATCGATACGACAGCCAGTGGCACAGCTCCTCAACAAACCGTCCATACCGGTGTGATGAATACGATCCTCAACTGGACTGAACTGGAATAAATACTCTGAATGTTGCGTTCCTATCAGACATAAGATAGCAACCTGAATCGTAACAAAGCACTGTTCGCCAGAGGAGAACTGGCCCCCCGACTAAGCCTGGTTTCTCCCAAGGTTTTTTTCTCCATTTTAACACAGAAGTCTATTTGCCACCTGTTTGCCATCTGATGTCACCTGTTGGAGTTTGGGTTCCTTGCCGCTGTCGCCTTTGGCTTGCTTAGTTGGGGACACTTGACATTTGATATTCAACAGTGCTTTGATCTGCCGACATTGACACTATTCTTTAAGAGCTGCTGTGCAGCCAAAATTATATACCAGTTATCAATGTAAAGCTGCTTTGACACAATCTGCATTGTAAAAAGCGCTATATAAATAAAGGTGACTTGACAAGGGAAAATGAAGGAGACTTGGGAACACGCTGGAGACAGGTAAGTAGCTTGAAGGAGTCCTTGAGGTGAGCATGAAGGTAAGTCTAGATGCTAATGAGACCGGACGATGACTGTGTGAGTGTTTTTTTTTTTTTTTATCTACAACCCCAAATCAGAAAAAGTTGGGACAGTATTGAAAACACAAATAAAAAAAGAAAGTAGTGATTTCTAAATTTACTTTGACTTGTATTTCATTGCAGACAATGTGAACACAAAATATTTCATGTTTTGTCTGGTCAGCTTAATTTCATTTGTAAATATACATCCTTTCCTGTCATTCAGACCTGCAACACATTCCAAAAAAGGTTGGGACAGGAGCAATTTAGGGCTAGTAATCAGGTAAATTGGTTAAATAATGATGTGATTTGAAACAGGTGATGTCAACAGGTGATTGTAATTATGATTTGGTACAAAAGCAGCATCCAAGAAAGGTCTAGTCCTTAAGGAGCAAAGATGGGCAGAGGATCGCCAGTTTGCCAACAAATACGTGAGAAAATTATTGAAATGTTTAAAAACAATGTTCCTCAAAGAAAGATAGGAAGACATTTGCTTATTTCACCTTCAACAGTGCATAACATAATTAAAAGATTCAAGGAATGTGGAGGAATTTCAGTGCGTAAAGGACAAGGGCGCAAGCCTAAGCTGAACAACCGTGATCTCCGATCCCTCAGGCGGCACTGCATCAAGAATCGTCATTCATCTATAAGCGATATCACCACATGGGCTCAGGACTACTTTGGCAAACCTTTGTCAAGTACCACAATACGTAGTTACATCCACAAATGCCAGTTAAAACTGTACTGTGCCAAAAGGAAGCCCTATGTTAACAGTGTCCAGAAGCGCCGTCAACTTCTCTGGGCTCGGAGGCATCTGGGATGGACCATCACACAGTGGAAACGTGCACTGTGGTCAGATGAATCAGTATTTCAGGTATTTTTGGGGAGAAATGGACGCCGTGTGCTCCGGACCAAAGAAGAAAAGGATCATCCAGACTGTTACCAGCAACAAGTCCAAAAGCCAGGGTCTGTCATGGTATGGGGTTGTGTCAGTGCCCTTGGCAAAGGTAACTTGCACTTCTGTGATGGCACCATTAATGCTGAAAAGTACATAGAGATTTTGGAGCACAATATGCTGCCTTCAAGAAGACATCTTTTCCAGGGACGTCCATGCATATTTCAACACGATAATGCAAAACCACATTCTGCACACATTACAAAGTCCTGGCTGTGGAGGAAGAGGATACAGGTACTTGACTGGCCTGCCTGCAGTCCCGACCTGTCTCCAATAGAGAATGTGTGGCGCATTTTGAAGCGCAAAATGCGACAACGAAGACCCCGTACTGTTGCCCACCAGACTTGTTTGCAGCAAGAATGGGACAAAATTACACCTGAAACACTTCATCACTTGGTGTCTTCAGTCCCTAAATGTCTTAAGTGTTGTGAAAAGGAATGGCAACATTACAAAGTGGTAAATGCTTTACTGTTCCAACTTTTTTTGAAATGTGTTGCAAGAACCAAAATAGGAATTTTGTTTTTTTGAAAAAAAAAATAAAATAAAAATAAAAATCATGAGGAACACATTAAATAATGTGCTGTTGTATTGTCTGCAATGAAATACGAGTCAAAGTAAATTTAGAAATCACTACTTTCTTTTTTTATTTGTGTTTTCCATACTGTCCCAACTGATTTGGGGTTGTAGTACTGCCCTTCGGAAGCAACAGAAGATACTTGCATGTTTCCCGGAAGACAGATTAAATACAATCTACCTTGATCTTCAATTTCAAAAAATGTTCACCCCCGACTCTTAATGCATCGTGTTTCCTTCTGGAGCATCAGTAAATGTTTGAACCTTTTTTAGGGCCCAAGCCACTGGTGGCACAGGGCCCTCTTGATCCCCTAAGGATTATTAGGGCCCAAGCCAAAGGCGAAGGCCCTATTGTTGTCTTTAGGATTATTATTATTATTAGGGCCTGAGCACCGATGGTTGCTCCGTTTATTATTAGCGCCCAAGCCCTGTAAAGGGCGAAGGCCCTATTGTTTTCTTTAGGATGAAGCATGAAGTCAAGACATTGATGATGAAAATATTGCCAGCAGATTTTTGATATCTCAAACGGTTTGGCCATGGCGAGGCAACGAATTTATGGTGAAAAAAAGGGAAAGAGAAAATGTGTTATAACTTATGCATACATTGATTGATTTTTATGAAACTTTAGCTGTGTGTTCATTGTAGGACTCCGATCACATGGATGTGACTATTGTGAGTCAAAGTTATAGCGCCACCAACTGGTAGCAGGAAGTGTGTCACTTTTAAAATGCTTTTAGATCACCCTCTTTTTTTACCCGATTTGCTTCAAACTTCATCACAATAATGTCAAAACATGGCAGATATAGATACCTGTGATTGCATTTGTGATATCCTAAATATTGTTGCCATGACAACATGTCAAACTTTAATAATATTCTTGCGTGTTTTTGAGGCGCTTAACATGCTTTAAATTGCATGAAATAGACTGAATACCCTAGCAACCGCATAGCAACACCTTAGCAACCACCCAGAGTACCCTAGCAACCGCATAGCAACACCCTAGCAACCACCCAGAGTACCCTAGCAACCGCATACCAACACCCTAGCAACCACACAGAATACCTTAGCAACCGCATGACAACAACCTAGCAACCACACAGAATACCTTAGCAACCGCATAGCAACACCTTAGCAACCACCGAGTACCCTAGCAACCACCTTGAGTACCCTGACTCTATCTATCTATCTATCTATCTATCTATTTATCTATCAAAACTACTAAACTAAAACTTAGACTTTCAAACTGAAAACTCTCAAACTTCAAACTTTTAAAACTACTTCAAACTTTCTGGACCGGCTTTTTTTAAGCCAACTTAAAGTTTGTCTCGACAAACTTTTTTATCTAGTTATTATTCTTCTCCAAAGTGAATCGCATTTTTGAGGGCATAAAAACGTGCTCGAAAACTCATGAAACTTTGCACATGCGTCAGAAGTGGTGAAAATTTACGTCTGTTATGGGTTGCAGAATTAGGCGTGGCAAAATGGCTCGACAGCGCCACCTAAGGAAGTCCCCCTCGCGCTACATTTCACGTAGATTTTGAAATTCAGTACACATATTTAACAGCCCAATACCTACAAAAAAGTCTCTTGGAGCAAAATCAGGAAGTCAGATATTTTGAATTAACTTGTCAGTTTTTGCCATTTCCAGACATTGTACTTTAACAAACTCCTCCTAGGGCTTTAATCAGATCAATGTCATATGTGGTCAGTCTAATCTAAAGGCCTTTGCGACATTATATTGCAAAGATCTAGAGTTTTCACTGAAGGGCGTGTCGTGGCAGCCTGACAAAGTTTGATGTTTCGCCATGAAACAGGAAGTTGTTTTAACTACGGCATACAATGTCCGATCTGCCCCAAACTTCACATGTTTGATAAGAGTCCTGGCCTGAAGACATCTGCATGACAATATTCAGTTACAATTATAACGCCACCTGTGGGCAACAGCAAATGTCATGTTTTACACTGTGATTAACTCCTCATAGAGATTTAACCAGATCAACATCATATTTGGTCTGTCTAATCTTAAGGCCTTAGTGATGTTAAATTGTGAAGATCTTGACTTTTCGCTAAAGGGCATGTCCGTGGCGGCCTGACAAAGTTTGATGTTTCGCCATGAAAGAGAAAGCTGTTGTTACATCAAACATGTACAGGCATACAATGTCTGATCTGCCCCAAACTTCACGTGTGATAAGAGTCCTGGCCTAAAGACATTTAAATGCCAATACTCATTTAGTCATAGCGCCACCTGCTGGCAACAGGAAATAGCATGCTTTACACTGTAATTCAATCCCAGAAACACATTTCAATATGCCAAGAAATACCAAACATGTTAGAAACACATTAAATCATGCAACATTTGACTGAGTGCTAATGTGTGCGATTAACGCCATGAAATAGGAAGTTGTTGTAACTCAGGCATACAATGTCCGATCTGCTCCAAACTTCACATGTTTGATAATAGTCCTGGCCTGAAGACACTGTAATTCACTCCCAGGAACACATTTCAATATGCCGCGAAATACCAAACATACTAGAAACACTTTAAATCATGCAACACTTGGCTAAGTGCTAATGTATGCGATTAACGCCACGAAACAGGAAGTTGTTGTAACTCAGGCATACGATGTCCAATCTGCTCCAAACTTCACGTTTGATAATAATCCCGACCTGAACGCATCTACATGGCAATATTCAGTTACAGTTAAAGCGCCACCTGTTGGCAGCAGGAAGTGTGCCACTTTGAAATGCCATATTTCTCCTGTATTTTCTCGCTTACATGCATGTTGCCCACTGTTCACTGATTTCCTAAAGCCAACGGGTGGCGGTGAGCCCGGGTGCGAGGGCCCTTTCATCGCTGCTTGCAGCTTTAATTATTATTCTTTTCCCAAAAGAAGCACATTTTTGAGGGCCTAAACATGCTCGAAAACTCAAGAAACTTTGCACACGCGTCAGAATTGGGTGGGGCAAAATGACTCAATAGCGCCACCTATAAAAATTCAACGGTGTGCGCCTCGGGCTACGTTTGACGTACATGTACGAAATTCGGTACATACATGTACCGTCCCATTACCTACAAAATAGTCTCTTGGAGCAAAGTCCTGAACGGAACAGGAGGTCAGCCATTTTGAATTACCTGTGTGATTTTTGTGCAGTTTTTGCCATTTTCAGGCCTCATACTTTGAAGAACTCCTCCTACAGTTTTAATCCGATCATCTTCAAATTTGGTTTGTGAAATCATAAGGCCTGTGCGACGCTAAATTGCAAAGATCTTGAGTTTTCGTCAAAGGGTGTGTCCCTGGCGGCCTGACAAATTTTGATGTTTCGCCATTAAACAGGAAGTTGCTGTAACTAAGGCAAACAATGTCCGATCTGCCCCAAACTTCACACGCTTGATAAGAGTCCTGTCCTAAACACATGTCCATGCCCATATTCAGTTATAGTCATAGTGCCACCTGCTGGCAACAGGAAGTGACATGTTTAACACTGTTATGGACTCCTAACAGCATATTAAAATGTGCCAGCAAGTGCTAAACAGGCTAGCGACATGCTAGAAAAATGTTAGCAAAACACTTAGCTAAGTGCTAAAGCATGCTATTAATACAGTGAAAGAGGAAGTTGCTGTAACTAAGGCATGCAATGTCCAATCTACCCCAAACTTCACACATTTGATAAGAGTCCTGCCCTGAACATATCTACATGACAATATTCAGTTATAGTAATAGCGCCACCTACTGGGAACAGGAAGTGTGTCACTCTCAACATAATTTGAGATCACCCTCTTATTTTTACCCGATTTGCTTCAAACTTCATCAGAATAATGTCAAAACATAGCAAATGTAGACCTTTGAAAAGAATCGTGATATCTCAAGCACTGTTGCCTTGGCAACGCATCAAACTTTAATATTCGTTTTGGATGCTTTTGAGACTCTTAGCATGCTTCAAATTGCATGAAACACGACACACACGTCAGGATTGTTATCCAGTAGACATGGGCAAAGCCTTAGAAATGTGTGGGGAGGAGGGGCTCTATAGCGCCACCTTATAGTGCAGTAAATGTGGAGTGAATTTGACATAGTCCTTTGATGTTTAACCGTTTTAAATTCTTGTTGCCCGCTGTGCACATTTGTCCTGAAGCCACCGGGGTGGCGGTGCCACCTCGCTTGGGCCCGCCATCGCTGCTTGCAGCTATATTTAATTATTAGTTGTGTTTGAGTCCCTCAGTTGTCCTCAGTGTGAAAAGATGGATCTCAAAATCATACAGTCACTGCTGGAAAGGGTTCAAATATGCAAAAGATGCTGGAAAACTGAAGAATTTTTGGAACCTGGAGGATTTTTCTGAAGAATATTAGGCAGTTTAACTGCTCAGAACAAACAAGCGACTCATGAACAATCATCACAAAACAAAAAAAAACAGTCGTAGATCATCCAGGTAACCACACACAGTATTAAGAATCAAGGGTTCATAAACTTTTGAATGGGGTCATATTTATAAATTCAGCTCTTTTTTTTTTTTTTTTTTTGTCTTGTGGACTTTATGTAAACACCGTTTATGTAAAATATCATATTCAGGACAGTACTAATTAAAAAATAACATGCATTTTGTATGATCCCTCTTATTTTGTTAAAATTATTCACATTTTCAAAGATTCTGCAAGTGGTTCACAAACTTTCAAGCAGCACTGTATGTATTTCCATACCTCCGCACTATGAGGCGCCGGACTGGACAAAAGTGAAGCGAACGACACGAGCGATCAACACCGTGTGAGAGAGACCGAGTGTGCGCGCAAGAGAAACCGAGTGTGTCGGAGAGCGAGCGACACTGCGCAAGAGAGCATTAGTAAATTACTAAACATGGATCAGATTATATGCAACCATTAAAACAATTCTACTCTAGGAGTGGAATTTGGGGACTAATATTACAGTTATAAAATTGGGATAAAAGTTTAATAGAAAGAACACAACAGCCATTTACTGTAATTCTAGCTACCATTTCAATACCGTTTTACATTTGCAGCAATGGTTACAGCTATAGTTCTACAATATAAAAATGAATACATTACATAAAAGATACATAATTAACATCTCTAGTAGCCTCTGTAGTATATAATGTATACAGACATATCAAACTATTTTTCAGTAGATGGAGAAAAAAAATAAATAAAGAAGAAATAGATTATTGTACATAATTTGCCATTTATCAAAAAAGCACAGAAAAAAAATAGGCATTGACAAATTGGCTGAAACTGACCAAAACTGAATCCCAGCATAAATATAAACAGGAAGTTAAGAAAAAGGAAAATAGCATTTGCTTTAACTCAAATCCTTTAAAGAATTTGTTCATTTGTTCAATTAAATTCTCATTATTCGTTTACCCTGATGCTATCCCAGATGTGCACAACTGCCTTTCTTCAGCAGAACACAGACATTTTTAGAAAGAAATTTGAGATTTGTAGATGCATACCATGAAAATAAAAGACTGCAATTATTTGGAAAGTCCAAAAGTAATGCATGCACAACCTGATCAATTAATGTCTTATAGCAAAACAATAGGTGTATAAATAACAAAAACAAAAAAACAAACAAACAAACAAAAAAGCTTTAAAAGCTCTTCCTGTCTGCACTCAATTCATTATGTAGCTGTGTAACAAATATGTTACCATGTTTATGTGAAAAGTAAGTGATGCTTTGATTGCAGTAGAAAAATTAACTTCACATGAGAGTTCAGGTTTTTCAAATGGTATCAGAGCCCTGGTCAGAAGCACTAGTTTAAAGGTGAGAATGTTTTACTTATTGATTTGTTTCTTGCAAAAATCACAATGGTGGAACCCATTTTCTTGCATTGTATGCATCCTACAAAGCTTGAATTTCCTGCAGATTAAAAAAATGAGTTATTAACACTGCATACGTTTTAAAGGGGCTTATCATGAAAATCTGACTTTTCCCGTGTTTAAGTACTATAATCGTGTCTCTGGTGCATCTACCAGCACAGAAAATGTGAAAAAGGACAAGCCAGTAACTTTGTTTTGGCAAGCTTTTCTCTGCAAGCATGAGACAAATCGAGCCGTTCTGATTTCACTCCCCTTGTGACGTAGGGAGGTGATCTTATTATAATATTACCGCCCCCTGAATCTGTATGTTTCCACCCAATGTGCCGCCATTGTTTTCGCAAGCGACGAGTAACACTGGTCCTGGAGTGCAGCATCAGTCTGTCCCGCAGTTTAGCTACAACCCTGATCAAACACACTTGAATGTCTTCAGGATTACTAAAGCTATGTGAAGGAAGGTGAGTTGTGTCAGAGCAAAACTCTGCAGGACAGCAGCACTCAAGAACGTCCATCCCTGAGCTTGTGATATGTCTCAGCTATGTAAACATTATCACTGATCTGTTAACGTCTATAATAGCAAACATATGAGTCTCCATAAACTAAGTCACTAAGGACGCAGTGGTGCAATTTTATTTATGAAGGGAATGTATAAAGGTAAAATGATGCCATAAAGAATCGCATGCGCAAAGTAATATTTGTGGAAGTGTACACAAGATTGTAAGCGTAAATTAAATTTGCATGCACAAGAGAAGATTTGTAAAGGTGTAAATCGAGTTTCAAGTGTAAGAAAAAAATGATTTGCAGCATTTTACTGTTATTCGCAAGTGCAATTCATGAATTGTGAAACTGCAGCTTTATGCTAAAGCAAAATATGACCTGTATTCTTCTGACTTCTATTTTTCCGCGCTTAAACTTTTGGCACGAAATTCGGCCAAAAGCATTGCGAGCCTGTGAACAGTGATTTGCAAGCGAAAACAACAGTTTAAAGAACTGCAAAACGGATCTGTATGTGTAAAAAAAACAAACTGTTGCAAATGTCTAAATGACTTGTTGTGTACGTACCGCAAAAAGGTCCCGAAATAACCCGATTTGTACAGTTTCGTCTTTCTTTAAGCTGCGCTAACAGTTTTGGCACGATTCTCTCACTCACTGAGTTTTGCAAGCGTGAGGAGGAAGGCGGGTCCTTCTTCTTGTAGCCAATCAAATCAGCTTCTCGCTGACTCTCGATTTACTCTATTCTGATTGGTTCAATAAACACGCCAGATGTTCTCACTGCCGGAATGGTACTTTTAACACACAAATACATTAAAATAATAATAAAAATAATTAAAACATGATCCTTTATAAACTGTGGACAATTAGGCTGACTCCCATGTGTTCATACTGAATTTCGAGCTGGTGTTAACGTTATTGGATTGGTTTGGCATTACATTGAAATTTCATATAATCTGCTTACACCATTGAGCTGATGTAAGCTTTATAATCAAAATGACGATAACTTTATAATCCAAACCCCATTGGGGCTAGAGTACTGTTAAAATAAATAAATTAATTAATTCATTAATTAGTTAGTAATCTAACTTATTATCTGACAATGCTCAACACTTGATATGCTTTGGCAATGTAAAGCCTTTTTACTATGCCAATAAAGCTACTTAAATATAAATGTGTCAATCGCTGATGGATTTCTGATGCAGAGTTTCAGACCACGCCTCTGTTCATGGTATTTAACACTCAATTATGTATTTTGAAATATTGCCCTGGTCTGACTGAATCAATATTGATTCTGATTACTTTCATGTGACTGATCAAGCTAATGTAGCTACTAGTATTAGAAACTGTGTTTTCTTTGTGTCCAGATTTGACTAATGAAAAACACTTCAAATAAACATAAAACAACTTTGACAAAAGTAGTCTTTAATGTCTAAATATATATCTAAACGCAAGTAACTAATAATTATGTGGGAATCCAATGCTCCCAGCAATACACAGCCATGTATGTTTATAGGGCTGTTCGCCATCTAGTGGCTACACGATGGTATTACAGATGATAAATTATGAATAATTTAGAGATAAACATTTAGTCTATATTTTAGTAATATTTTGTAAAATCCCCTTAAATTACAATGTCAAAGACAAAAAATATTGTTGATTTAATTATTATTGAACCAAATTTTACTAGAAACCATACACATTTTCTAGGCCATACTAGACCTACTTTAAAGTAGCATCAAGATTAAAAACTAATATCATATGACCTGCTGTAGAGGATGAGGAGGAGAAATATACAGTGAACATAGAAATTTTCTTAACACCAGCTCGAAATTCAGTATGAACACATGGGAGTCAGTCAGCCTAATGGTACACAGCTTATAAAGGATCATGTTTTAATAATAATAATAATAATAATTATTATTATTATTATTATTTAAATGTATTTGTGCGTTAAAAGTACCATTCCAGCAGCGAGAACGAAGCTGAACTAAATATCTGACTATAAATATCTTGGCATCTGGCGTGTTTATTGAACCAATCAGAATAGAGTAAATCGCGAGTCAGCGAGAAGCTGATTTGATTGGCTACGAGAAGAAGGACCCGCCTTCCTCCTCATGCTTGCAAAACTTAGTGAGTGAGAGAATCGTGCCAAAACTGTAAGCGCAGCTTAAAGAAAGACGAAACTGTACAAATCGGGTTATTTCGGGACCTTTTTGCCGTACGTACACAAGAAGTCATTTAGACATTTGCAACAGTTTGTTTTTTACACATACAGATCCGTTTTGCAGTTCTTTAAACTGTTGTTTTCGCTTGCAAATCACTGTTCACAGGCTTGCAATGCTTTTGGCCGAATTTCGTGCCAAAAGTTTAAGCGCGGAAAAATGGAAGTCAGAAGAATACAGGTCATATTTATTTTGCTTTAGCATAAAGCTGCAGTTTCACAATTAATGACTTGCACTTACGAATAACAGTAAAATGCTGCAAATCTTTTTTTTCTTATGCTTGAAACATGATTTACACCTTTACAAATCTTCTCTTGCGCATGCAAATTTAATTTACAATTTTTTACTTAACAATCTTGTGTACACTTCCACAAATATTACTTTGCGCATGCAATTCTTTATGGCATCATTTTACCTTCACTCGATCTCTCTTGCGCGAACACTTGGTCTCTCTCACGCAGGTTCGCTTGCTCTAGGACACACTCGATCTCTCTAGCGTGCACACTCAGTCTCTCTCGCGCAGGTTTCCTTGCTCTCAGACACACTAGGTCTCTCTCGCGCAGTGTCGCTCGCTCGTGGCGTTCGCTTCGCTTTTGTCCAGTCCGGTGCCTCATACCGCACACCCTGCTCATGCAGACATCACAAGTCATCAGCGGAAAGTAAAGTTATGCAGAGCTGTAGACAGACAGTCACTGAGCGCCACAAACAAATAGCAGCCACCTAGGGTTGTGCGATTAATCATAATTGATTTTCGATTTCAATTTTGGCTTTCAACATTTATGAAAAAAATATAATTGAGGTAAAATGATTATTGTGCCGCTGCCGCATTCCGTTCTGTGCACCTTCCTTTGCTTTGAGACATGAGGTAATTTAACGCTGTCTCTCGTGAAGCTTTGCAGACTCTGCTGTGTACAGTCATGTGTTTTGAAGGAGTAATGGCTTTGGAGCACTCTGAAGGGAAGGTGGGATATCATGCTTTCAAAGCTAGCTTGCTATTGCTAGCCTCTCCAAAATTTCCTACCTTACCTTTAAATGACTACAGAGAAAAACTAGGCATCACACACTAAATGGCTGAGGATTATACCAAACTTTCATGTCATTCAAACACCAATGTTCACCCAAAATCTATAGATTGGGGAAAAATATGTGCAAAAGTTGTGTATTCCAGTCTTAAAAGACATAGACACACTGTACATACACACCTGGGCTCGTGTATTCAAGAACATGGCAATCAAGTTCTTGATGAATCTGATCATCGTTTTAAAATTTTCTGCGGTAATACTGCCAGAGTCATCAAACAGAATAATTGCATCCAGCGGGGGAATATCATGACACTCTGAAACACACAAAAACACAATCTGCAGGTTGACATAAAACTACATTGCAGCAGTGTTCCACCTGAAAATCTACAATTTGCAAATACTATGATTTGGCCACTAATTGTAATTTTGTATATATTTAGTGTGGATTTATAGTTGGAACACAGGCTTTTTCTATAAAAGGCTTTAGTTGATAAATGACAAATGCAAAATACAGGTGCTGGTCATATAATTAGAATATCATCAAAAAGTTGATTTATTTCACTAATTCCATTCAAAAAGTGAAACTTGTATATTATATTCATTCATTACACACAGACTGATATATTTCAAATGTTTATTTCTTTTAATTTTGATGATTATAACTGACAACTAAGGAAAATCCCAAATTCAGTATCTCAGAAAATTAGAATATTGTGAAAAGGTTCAATATTGAAGACACCTGGTGCCACACTCTAATCAGCTAATTAACTCAAAACACCTGCAAAGGCCTTTAAATGGTCTCTCAGTCTAGTTCTGTAGGCTACACAATCATGGGGAAGACTGCTGACTTGACAGTTGTCCAAAAGACGACCATTGACACCTTGCACAAGGAGGGCAAGACACAAAAGGTCACTGCAAAAGAGGCTGGCTGTTCACAGAGCTCTGTGTCCAAGCACATTAATAGAGAGGCGAAGAGAAGGAAAAGATGTGGTAGAAAAAAGTGTACAAGCAATAGGAATAACCGCACCCTGGAGAGGATTGTGAAACAAAACCCATTCAAAAATGTGGGGGAGATTCACAAAGAGTGGACTGCAGCTGGAGTCAGTGCTTCAAGAACCACTACGCACAGATGTATGCAAGACATGGGTTTCAGCTGTCGCATTCCTTGTGTCAAGCCACTCTTGAACAACAGACAGCGTCAGAAGCGTCTCGCCTGGGCTAAAGACAAAAAGGACTGGACTGCTACTGAGTGGTCCAAAGTTATGTTCTCTGATGAAAGTAAATTTTGCATTTTCTTTGGAAATCAGGGTCCCAGAGTCTGGAGGAAGAGAGGAGAGGCACACAATCCACGTTGCTTGAGGTCCAGTATAAAGTTTCCACAGTCAGTGATGGTTTGGGGTGCCATGTCATCTGCTGGTGTTGGTCCACTGTGTTTTCTGAGGTCCAAGGTTAACGCAGCCATATACCAGGAAGTTTTAGAGCACTTCATGCTTCCTGCTGCTGACCAACTTTATGGAGATGCAGATTTCATTTTCCAACAGGACTTGGCACCTGCACACAGTGCCAAAGCTACCAGTACCTGGTTTAAGGACCATGGTATCCCTGTTCTTAATTGGCCAGCAAACTCGCTTGACCTTAACCCCATAGAAAATCTATGGGGTATTGTGAAGAGGAAGATGCGATATGCCAGACCCAACAATGCAGAAGAGCTGAAGGCCACTATCAGAGCAACCTGGGCTCTTATAACACCTGAGCAGTGCCACAGACTGATCGACTCCATGCCACGTCGCATTGCTGCAGTAATTCAGGCAAAAGGAGCCCCAACTAAGTATTGAGTGCTGTACATGCTCATACTTTTCATGTTCATACTTTTCAGTTGGCCAAGATTTCTAAAAATCCTTTCTTTGTATTGGTCTTAAGTAATATTCTAATTTTCTGAGATACTGAATTTAGGATTTTCCTTAGTTGTCAGTTATAATCATCAAAATTAAAAGAAATAAACATTTGAAATATATCAGTCTGTGTGTAATGAATGAATATAATATACAAGTTTCACTTTTTGAATGGAATTAGTGAAATAAATCAACTTTTTGATGATATTCTAATTATATGACCAGCACCTGTATGTATGTCAAGGGGATACACACACACACAATAAAAATTTCAAATCCACATTCCAATTCCAAAAAAAATACATTGGAAAAAATATTGAAAAATTAAATATTATTGAAAATAGTTCAATAAAATTATATAATAAAGGTAACACTTAATATTTATTTTATATAATCATATTTTTACATAAAATGCAAAAAATAACAATTTGATTTTTATTAGGTCAAGAGACAGTGTAATACTTTTTAGAACACAGCATTAGAATAGTAATATTGTGACTGAGGAATTGTATTATCAGTTCAGTGTTGTAATACCCTGGAAAGCTGGCTTCATCATGTCAGCAGCAGTGAAGTGAGGGCTGATCTCTACACACTGACCATTAAGATAGTTAAACCCCTCACATTTGTGCATCAAACGAGGACCACACACCTGGAAGAGAGCCAGAGAGATGTTAAAGAAGAACCTGAGCTTTTAAATTAGGAAAATAATGAACTAACTGTGGTGTTTTCACCCTTTTCAACAGAACACACTCCATGTGGTGTACCACTAAGGCCCTGTACCAAATGGCACCCTTAACCCTCACGGTCTTCCTCTGAGTCCGCACTTTCACAACGTAATGCCGCTTTGACTGCCGGGTAAAGTTCTCTGCGTAGCTCACAGTCTTGTGGGCTCAAGTGCGCATCGAGGGCGCATAGCAGCCGCAAAGGGGGCGCTCACGAGCACCCTTCTTTAAGCTTAAATGATGAATGGGACACCCTAAGGTCTTGTGGACTTAACGGACACGCGCACGCAGTGGCCATTGTAAGTCCACAAGACAGAAAGTGCACATGAAGTGTGCCATTTGGGACAGGGCCTAACACTTCAACTTTTTTTCTCAAACACAATTTCTCACTAGAGCCCCCTAGTGGTGCAGTTCCAAATTACATATATTATATTAAGCAATTACTATGAATTGAACATCAAGTATTGTATACTTCTCAACACAACATCTCCCCATTACTCAAACAGAATTGCTTCTCTTATAAGATCATTACCTTATTCAAGTCTTATTTACTCAAACAAAAACTTATCTCAAACAAGCATATTCAAATGAATTTTAATGCATTCAAACAAGGCATTTCAAAGGAGCATAATGAAACACTTTTATCATTTTAACATAACAGAATAACATTTATCAAACATTTCAGGATTCAGTGTACATTTTACTTTTCTAGATAGGCAGCAATCCGCCTACACCCTTTACATATCTTCTTGGTCTGACTTATTTGTTTCTTATCAGACACATTACTCCATCACATAGTCTTGAGTCCACACAGGTGGGAGTCTCTGTCTTAAGCCCCTATTCAGACTCAAAGCAGTGTTCTCCGTTGTACGGCCTCTTTCAGTTATTTTATCCTGTGCAGAGTTTTCCTTTCTTTCTGGCCATATTGAAAGACGTGCCGAATTCCATCTTTTCCCATCACTTAAAATGAAAGAACTCGGTCTTGTTTGTTGTTGTACTGACAATGGATCAGTGAACCGGGCTTCTCCTTTTTTCACATGAAAAGGCTTCCTCACTCTCACTTTATCTCCAACTGCAATTTTAAAGAATTTAGATCCTCTCTTACGATCGGTGTATTGTTTACTTACAGAGATGCTTCCAGAGGTCATAGAACCTCTTCTTAATATCGTCAATTCATCTTTATCACTAGGATACGTACCAAAAACTTTTAAGCTGGCTATTATTAAACCTCTTATTAAAAAACCACAACTTGATCCTAGAGAATTAGTCAATTACAGGCTGATCTCAAATCTCACTTTTCTGTCAAAAATACTAGAACAGGCAGTATCATCACAACTATGTTCCTTTTTAGACAGAAATAGCATCTGTGAGGATTTCCAGTCAGGATTTAGACCGTACCATAGTACTGAGACTGCTCTCATTAGAGTTACTAATGATTTGCTCATCAGCTCATGGTTGTATCTCTCTATTAGTGTTATTGGATCTTAGTGCTGCATTTGACACTATCGATCACAACATTCTTTTAAATAGACTCGAAAATTATGTTGGCATTAGTGGAATTGCATTGTCATGGTTCAAATCATACTTATCTGACCGTTGTCAGTTTGTAGTAGTAAACGAAGAGAGGTCATATCGATCACAAGTTCAATATGGAGTACCGCAAGGCTCAGTACTAGGACCGTTGCTTTTCACTCTGTACATGCTACCCTTTGGAGATATCATTAGGAAGCATGGCGTTAGTTTTCACTGTTACGCTGATGATACTCAGCTCTATATTTCTTCGTGCCCTGACGAAACTTACCAACTCACAAAATTAACAGAATGCATAGCTGATATAAAAAGTTGGATGACCAGTAATTTCCTACTTCTAAATTCAGAAAAAACAGAGATTCTAATTTTGGACCAAAAACTTCTTCACGTAATAACCTAGAATACTGTCTAACATTTGATGGCTGCTCTGTTAAGTCTTCGTCGTCAGTTAGGAACCTGGGTGTGCTCTTTGATACCAATCTTTCATTTGAAGGCCATGTTACTAGCATCTGTAAAACCGCATTCTTCCATCTTAAAAATATATCTAAACTACGACATATGCTCTCAATGAAAAATGCAGAACAGTTAGTTCATGCGTTCATGACCTCAAGGCTAGATTACTGTAACGCTCTACTGGGTGGTTGTTCCGCTCGCCTGATAAATAAACTACAGCTCGTCCAAAATGCAGCAGCTAGAGTTCTTACTAGAACTAGGAAGTATGACCATATTAGCCCAGTTCTGTCAACACTGCATTGGCTTCCTGTTAAACATCATATAGATTTTAAAATCTTGTTAATTACTTACAAAGCACTAAATGGTTTAGCTCCCCAATACCTGAGCGAGCTCTTAATGCATTATAGTCCTTCACGTCTATTGCGATCTCAGAATTCAGGCCAGCTGATAATACCTAGAATATCAAAATCAACCGCAGGCGGTAGATCCTTCTCCTATTTGGCACCTAAACTCTGGAACAATCTTCCTAGCATTGTTCGGGAAGCAGACACACTCTGTCAGTTTAAATCTTGACTAAAAACGCTTCTCTTTAACCTGGCATACACATAACACATTATCAATTTATATTTTCAAATCCGTTAAAGGATTATTAGGCTGCATAAATTAGGTCAGCCGGAACCGGGAACACTTCCTATAACACCAGATGTACTCGTTACATCAGAAGAAGAATCTTTCTGTTTATCCCGAGGTTTACCGTAGTCAACCAGATCCGGGCCGTATCCAGGTGAGACCGAGGACCAGCGCCTTGACACGACCACAACGCAGCCCTGAAGTATCAGCAGAGATTGAGTCAACTAGATCATCCATTGTGAAGGCCTCATCGACACGACAGCCAGTGGCACAGCTCCTCAACAAACCATCCATACCGGTGTGATGAATACGATCCTCAACTGGACTGAACTGGAATAAATACTTTGAATGTTGCGATCCTATCAGACATATGATAGCAACCTGAATCGTAACAAAGCACTGTTCGCCAGAGGAGAACTGGCCCCCCGACTAAGCCTGGTTTCTCCCAAGGTTTTTTTCTCCATTTTAACACAGAAGTCTATTTGCCACCTGTTTGCCATCTGATGTCACCTGTTGGAGTTTGGGTTCCTTGCCGCTGTCGCCTTTGGCTTGCTTAGTTGGGGACACTTGACATTTGATATTCAAAAGTGCTTTGATCTGCCGGCATTGACACTATTCTTTAAGAGCTGCTGTGCAGCCAAAATTATATACCAGTTATCAATGTAAAGCTGCTTTGACACAATCTGCATTGTAAAAAGCGTTATATAAATAAAGGTGACTTGACTTGACGTGCTCTGACCTGAGTGAATTGATCAGGGCTATCCTCAGGCAGAACATTCAACTTTGTTCTCATAGGTCGGCCCCTCAAAAGCAGAAAAGGGGTCTTACCCATAGTAGCTAGGGGTGTTGCTCGATAGCTCTTCAGCATGGTTAGGACTGCAGATTTCCAGGGCTTACAAGCCATAGGGTGATAAACACTTGTCTTAAAAGGGTAGTTCACCCAAAAATGAAAATTCTGTAATTAATTACTCACCCTAATGTCGTTCTACACCCCTAAGACCTTTGTTCATCTTCGGAACACAAATTAAGATATTTTTGATGAAATCCGATGTCTCAGTGAGGCCTCTATTGAGAGCAAAGCCACTGGACCTCTCAAGGTCCATAAAGGTACTAAAAACATTTAAAAACAGTTAATGTGAGTACAGTGGTTCTACCTTAATAAAATAAAGCGATGAGAATACTTTTTGTGTGCTAAAAAAAAACAATATAACTTTTTTCAGCAGTTTAGCCATTTGATAGGAGATCCAAATCACTAATTCGAAACAAAAGATTTGTAAAGCTCAGAAGCAGTGTTTTGAAATCAGAGATTAACAAGATATTGTTGAAAAGTCATTATTTTGTTTTTTTGGTGCACAAAAAGTATTCTCGTCCCTTTATAATATTAAGGTAGAACCACTGAACTCACATGAACTGTTTTAAATATGTTTTTAGTACCTTTATGGATCTTGAGATTTGTGTCTAATTTGTGTCCTGAAGATAAACGAAGGTCTTACAGGTGTAGAACGACATGAGGGCGAGTAATAAATTACATTATTTTCATTTTTGTGTGAACTAACCCTTTAATGTGCGTTATTCCCAGTGTTTTCACGAAATCAGCAAATTCAGACGAAGTGAACTGCGGTCCATTGTCTGTCGTGATGGTGCAGGGGTTTCCTTCTCAAGCAAAGATCGTGGTCAGAAATTTCAGAACAGTCTCTGTTGTTACTAATAAAGCAAAACCAACTTCTGGCCATTTGCTAAAATAGTCAATCAGTGTTACTGCAAACTTACAAACTTCCCTTCTCGAAAGGTCCTACTGTGTCACTAGCAACATGCTGAAATGGGCCTTTCGGGAACTCCACCAGCTGCATTGGAGCTGTGAACGTTTTGGCCGATTTATCACTGGCCTGGCAGGTCACACACGCAGATAGGATTGTGTGAACAAGTTCATCCATTCGTGGCCACCAATACAACTCTCTCAGACGCTGTTTGGTTCGCACCAGCCCCTGATGTCCCTCGTGTGCCAGATGGATGAGGCGTTCCCGCAGTGCAATAGGAACAATCAAACGATTCCCTCTGAAAATCTGGAGATTCAACAGCCAGTTCATGTCTAACAGGGAAGTATTGACGCAAGTCCCTGGAGACAGACTTTTGCAGTTTAGTATCCTGACTGAATTGTCTGGCGTAACTGTGACAGCTCTGGACAGTCCTCGCATTCAGCTTTAAAGTCCACTAGTGGTAACACAGTCAGAAATGGCTGAATTTCTGCGATTTCAGAAATCAAATCCTGTTCAGTTGATACAGTGGTGACTGTATGGTATGGAGTTAATATTGTGCCATAATTAAACAAACAAATCCAGCATTTTGCAAACAAACATGATCTGCTTTGCAAAGGAAAACCTGACTCGCAAACAAACAGAAAGTGATGTGCAAATACAAATGTCAGTTTGAGTGAAAACACAGAGGAGTAACAAATATATGTATTGTGTTTTACAAATATAAATAAATGAGTCTACATCATATTTGACAAATAAATACAAACCATCCTACAAATAGCGTGTAATCTTTGAACAAATACCAAATCTAGTGCATACAATGCACACCTGTCTGTTACGATTGTAAGACACTTGCCTTTTTATGAGACCTCTCAGCTTGATTTTCTCACAAATGTGTGCAGGCAGATTTTCTCACAAATGCAGTTGAGCAACTTCCTCTTCCAAAACAGCAGATGACGCTTTGCTATGGGTCAATTTACGCTAGTCTCCCGAGAGAAGCCCAGAAACATGAGTTTATAATAATAATAATAATATATTTTGTTTTATAGCGCCTTTAAAAGTTGCACTTACAAGAACATACAAATACAATGGAATAGGGGAAATTTACATTACATTTACATTTATGCATTTGGCAGACGCTTTTATCCAAAGCGACTTACATTGCATTATACTATACATTTGTATCTGAGTATGTGCAATCCCTGGGATCGAACCCACTACCTTGGCATTGCTAGTGCCATGCTCTAACCACTGAGCTACAGGAAAGATAGAAACATGCATCAAAACACAAGACATATATAGGCTATCTATCTATCTATCTATCTATATATATATATATAGGCTGGCCTGAAAAAAAGTTTACAAGTTTTCAGCTGACGAAAATTAGTGGTGAACAGGTGAGTATGATGATTTCTGAAGGAACATGTGACACTGAAGCCTGGAGTAATGATGCTAAAAATTCAGCTTTGATCACAGGAATAAATTAGTTACTTTAAATTGCAATAATATGTCACAGTATTATTGTTTTTACTTTTTGATCAAATAAATACAGCCTTGGTGAGATTAAGAGACTACTTTCAAAACATAAAAAAAAAAACTTTAATGTTTCCAAACTTTTGACCGGTACTGTACATGCAGTGAAGATAATCAATGTAAGCGTTGCCTGAACCAAATTTGTGTGGCTATTATTAATATGTTTAAATGAAAATGAAAAGAGGCAGATTGGTGTTTTATAACATGTTTTGTATAATGTTGCTGGCGTCATGCAGAGATAGCGGAGTAGCCAGAGCTGAGTGATGTTATCAAGATTGCATTTTGCAGATAATGTAGAATTACTGAACTTTGCGTACTTGGTATTGAGAAACGCCCAACTCACCTGTTCACCGCTCATTTTCGTCAGCTGTAAACTCCTTGTAAACTTATTTTCTATATGTGATTATTTTGTTTTATATATAACTACATATGTCTTGAAATGTGTTTTGATATATGTTTCTATCTTTTATTTCCCCTATTCCATTGTATTTTATTTGTATGTTCTTGTAAAGCGCTTTGAGATGCAACTTTTAAAGGCACTATAAAACAAAGTTTATTATTATTATTATTATAAACGCATGTTTCTGGGCTTCTCTCGGGAGACTAGCATAAATTGACCCATAGCAAAGCGCCTTCTGCTGTTTTGGAAGAGGAAGTTGCTCATCTTCATTTGTGAGAAAATCTGCCTGCACACATTTGTGAGAAAATCAAGAGTTTGTATGCACTAGATTTGGTATTTGTTCAAAGATTACATGCCATTTGTAGGATGGTTTGTATTTATTTGTCAAATATAATGTAGGCTCATTTATTTATATTTGTAAAACACAATACATATATTTGTTACTCATCTGCGTTTTCGCTCAAACTGACCTTTGTCAGTTGCACAACACTTTCTGCTTGTTTGCGAGTCGAGTTTTCCTTTGCAAAGCAGATCGTGTTTGTTTGCAAAATACTGGATTTGTTTGTTTAATTATGGCACAATATTAACTCCATAGTATGGCTCAACGGCATACGTGAGAGACAATCCGCCACACAGTTTTTACTACCTGGATGGTACTGAACATCATACTGGAAGCACAGGAGCCTAGCAGACCAACGAGCTACCCTCATGCCTGCTCTATTCATGCCTTTTGTGGAGAGAGGAGTGGTAAGGGTCTGATGATCAGTTCTTAAAGTGAAACAACCGCCCAAACACACGCAAGTGCCTCCTTCTCCATAGTAGAGTATTTCAGCTCAGACGTTGATAGTGTCCTGGATGCAAAAGCTATCACATATTCAACACCATCATGATGTAGCTGTGTCAGAACAGTGCCAAGGCCGTAATCTGAGGCGTCTGTAGTAACGAATGTGGGTAGGGAAGGATCATAAATAGCAAGAACAGGGCTCTCCAGCAGCATTCTCTTAAGTGTATCAAAGCTATTGACAGTCTCTTTACTCCACTGTAGTGGTGTTTTTGCATCAGCTCGGAGCATTTGCCTCAGTGGAGGCAAATTCTCAGATGACAACCACAGTATTGTAGTTTGGAAGTTATTTGTTGATCCACGAAGTGAGTCCTAGGAACGAACGTGAAGCTACCATGTCTGTAGGTCGAGGTGCCTCCGCAATGGCAGTCAGGTGGTCTGGGCTGGGACGTAAGTCCTTCTTTTAGAAATTATATGGCCCAGGAACGGAATGCTTGCTTGGTTGACGGAGCTTTTGTCAAAGTTAATCTGCAAGCCAACCTCCTCTAGCCTTTGACGAACAGCTTGGAGGTTCTTATCATGGGCCTCCTGAGAATTACCATACACTATAATGTCGTCGAAGTAATGCTGTACACCGTCCAGCTCCCCTACGAGCATCATTTTTTTGAAGGCTGACGGTGCTGTAGCCAGCCCAAATGGAACCCGAGTTAAACGGAAAAGGCCTTTGTGCGCTATGAACGCAGTCAGATTACGACTGTCAGGATGGAGAGGCAGCTGATGGTAAGCAGAACTCAGATCAATTTGACTGTAATGTGTCTGCAAGTTCTGTCAACAAATCCTCCATGTGAGGTAATGGGTAGCAATCCATAATCACACTCTTATTGGGTTCACGGAGGTCTACACAAAATCTAATGTGTCCATCATGTTTAGGTACCACCACCAACAGACTAACCCATTCTGAAGCATCAACTGGTTCAATTATGCCCGCTGTAAAGAGACGATTAAGCTCAGTGGACACCTCCTTGCGGATGCTGAGAGGTAAGCGTCTCAATTTTTGACATTCTGGTGTCACTGTTGAATTAACACATCCGAGGTGAGTAGCAGATACAGGTGACACTGTGTACACAGGACTTGTGGAATGTTCTGTCATCTGAGAAAGTGCAGGTGAGATTTCACATTCATTGTCTATGTGCTTTACTTTTCCACTTACAATGTCCAGGTTCAGCAGTCTAATCAAATCTAACCCTAGCGAGGGAGACCCCGCAGTCACTACATAAAAAGTAGCGGAACTACGTTGTCATTTGCTGATACACCTACTAATGCCGATAAGCAGCCAACAACTCTCTTTTGCATAAGTTTGATTTTGGGCTCAGTCAATGTGCATTGTGAAAAGTGTTTCTTATACACAGCTTCTGGAAGTATGGAAACTGACCGCCCGTATCCACAACCAGTTGTAACATATGTTTATTTGCTCCTAGTGCTTCAACATTCACTTTGCAGGTGATCTTACCTAGAAATCGACCGATATATCGATTTATAGATATTTTCCCCAATATTTAAGCATTTTACCATAATCGGATATCGGTTTTGTAATATCGAATTTACTGATAAACGGCGCCATCTTGTGGGTGTTTTGCTGTAATTAGTAAACTGTATTTAACATAACAGCCATTAAGGCACAAATTAGATGTGTTACATAAATGCCTGAAAATGCCACAGAGTCACGTAAGATAATCCGTCATGTCCTGTCCCAATAAAGATGTAACTTTGCATGAATTACACAATACAGCCATGAATGAGCACATTTTGGAAATAAAAGCGCTGAATTTAATTCTCTCTCTGTTGTCTATGCTCATCATTAGTCTCGTGAAGTCGTCTGCATTTTGCTGTTCACTCAGCGGGTCGATGCTCAGGAAATGCTCCACGGCCACCGCATGTAACTTTTAACAAGATACACTTGTTTAAAACACCGTAATCATATAAACATTTACTATATAACGATTAATTCGCTAATAAACATCCAAGTAAACACAACTCTATGGAAATGAATTATTTATTATTATGTCAGCGAGCGATCGCAGTTTGAGTATAGTTCTGTGTAAATGCATAGATAAACAGCGCTTTGCCAGCAGATATTTCATAATCTACAATGACAAAAACATTAATAATTCTGATATAACATACCAGTTGAGAAATGCAATAAAATACAATGTTTTGTTTGTTATATTCCAATATTCCACAGAATATTATTCAGTTATGTAACATTATCCAGCAAATTATTCTTCATTCTTTAGCCTATTAAACAGCTTATAAATCTACTAAAACTGTAGTATTACATTTCTGCAAAGTTGATATGACTGCTGTCTTTAATTTATTTTCTTCATTTGAAAACATTAGACATTCTACATTTATTTTGCACTGTACTCGATTGATCGATTGCGCGATTGCTCCTGTCTGCCTCGCTGCTCAGAGTGGTTTGCGTCTGTAACTCCATATAGCTTTGTTTTGAATCTCTTACGTTCATTCATTGTTGCTTATATTATCATTACCTTATATCTAATATATCTAATATTGTCTACCACATTAATCTGACGTCGCTAGCTTATAATCTTTTAATCTAAATCGTTATTACAACGCGTTTGCATCTCGCTAGCTTGTTAACTTGTCATCAGTCTCTCGCGCACGCCTTTTCTTTTTCTACGTGTTCATCAAACAGCTGTGGTAAGTCGGATCAGTCTACAAACACGGTGAGTCATGTCATCCTCTCCTAGTATTGTATCGTGTTCTGCTTGTCACATGTTCAGTATAGCTTTCTCTGTCAAGCGATGAGGGATTTACATGTCATAAATGTAGGGAAATAGTCAGGCTGACAGAGAAAATCTCAGAATTAGAGACACGCATCCAAAGCTTAATTGAGGATAGTAAGAATGCAAGGGCTTCGGATACTGTTTTGGATGCGACTACCTTAGTGAACTCTGTACATTGTTCGGTTCCGGCTGTAGAGCCCGTGCAGCAGGGCACTTGGGTGACGGTGAGGCGGCCTAGCTGCGGAAAACACCACTCTTCCGTTCCAATAAGAACATCAAACAGGTTCTCCCCACTCAGTGACGCACCCACTGAGAATCCTGTTGAAAGTGCCCTAGTTATTGGCGATTCTATTACACGGAACGTGAAAATAGAGACACCAGCCATCATAGTCACATGTTTGCCGGGAGCCAGAGCACCTGACATCAAAGCAAATTTAAAAGTCCTGGCTAATGCTAATCGTAAATACTCTAAAATTATAATTCACGTCAGCACTAGTGATGTTCACTTCGCCAGTCGGAGATCACTAAAGAGGTGTGTGAACTCACAAGTACAATGTCAGAAAAAGTCATTTGCTCTGACCCTCTTCCTGTTCGTCGGCGTGATGAGATACTTAGCAGATTATCATCACTCAATGGCTGGCTGTCTAAGTGGTGTCCGCAGAATAATATAGACATAATATAGACAATTGGAAAAGTTTTTGGGGCAGACCTGACCTGTTGAAAAGAGATGGTATTCATCCCTCCTGGGATGGTGCTGCTCTTCTCTCTAGTAATATGGCACATAGTCTTAGAGCTGAAACATGACAAACTGGGGCCCAGGTCAGGAAGCAGACAGACTGGCTAAACCGACCGTCTGCTAACTGCCTCACGTCACAGAAGTCAAATAATTCCCAACACATAGAAACTCTTACACCTAGATATTATCACATAGAGACTGTGTCTGTACCCTGAATTAGTAAAAACAAAAAACTTCCAAACCCATTTAAGGGTAAAAGTTTAATTGATGTTCAACAAATAAAAAATAGAGATAATACTGATAAACAAATGATAAAGCTTGGGTTGTTAAATATTAGATCTCTTTCTTCAAAAGCACTTATTGTAAATGATGTTATCACAGACAATAATCTAGATTTGCTGTGTTTGACAGAAACCTGGCTACAACCGGACGATTACATTACTTTAAATGAGTCTAGCCCTCAAGGTTACGATTATCGACACAATCCTCGTCAGAAAGGCAAAGGGGGAGGTGTTGCTGTAATTTATAGTAATATTTACAGTATTAATCAAAAGTCTTTCAAATATAATTCCTTCGAAGTGATGGTACTTTATGTAACATTATGTAAGTTGACATTTGTGGTGGCTACTGTATACAGGCCACCAGGACACCATACAGACTTTATCAAAGAATTTGCTGATTTTCTATCGGAGTTAGTACTAGCTGCAGATAAAGTCCTTGTTGTTGGTGATTTTAATATCCATGTAGATAATGAAAAAGACGCATTGGGATTGGCATTTACAGACATTCTGAACTCTATTGGAGTTAGACAACACGTGTCAGGACCCACTCATTGTCGTAATCATACTTTAGATCTAATATTGTCACATGGAATCGATATTGATGCCGTTGAAATTCTGCAGCAGAGTGACGACATCTCAGATCATTATCTAGTCTCGTGTATACTACATTTAGTCAAGGCTGCAAAACTGCCTCCCTGCCATAAATATGGTAGAACCATCACTTCTACCACTAAAGATCGCTTTCTAAATAATCTTCCTGATCAGTTTCATTGCCTTAGAAGACCTCGATATTGCAACAGAAACTATTGCCTCTGTCTTTTCCAGCACATTAGTTGCTCCTTTGCGCTTAAAAAAGATTAAGGAAATGAATCCAACGCCGTGGGTACAACGAGCACACTCGGGCCCTTAAGGGAGAAGCCAGAAAAATGGAGCGCAGCTGGAAGAAAACAAAACTAGAAGTCTTTTGCATTTCCTGGAGAGAGAGAATGATTGAGTATAGAAAGGCCTTAAAACCTGCTAGATCTGCCTATTTTTCAAATCTTTTAGAAGAAAATAAACACAACCCTAGGTGTTAATTTGATACAGTGGCTAAATTAAAAAGAAATAAAGCTTCAACTTCTGATGTTTCCAAAGAGCACAGCAGTAATGACTTTATGAACTTCTTTACTTACAAGATTGACAATATTAGAGAGAAAATTATAACCATGCAACCGTCTACTACAGCATCATGTCAGATAGTGCACTGTAGTGTCCCTGAGGAAAAATTCAATTATTCACTGCTTTAGGAGAGGAAGAATTGTCTAAACTTGTTAAATCATCAAAATCAACAACATGCATGTTAGACCCTATACCGACTAAGCTATTAAAAGAGATGCTTCCAGAGGTCATAGATCCTCTTTTTAATATCGTTAATTCGTCTTTATCACTAGAATACGTACCAAAACATTTTAAGCTGGCTATTATTAAACCTCTTATTAAAGAACCACAACTTGATCCTAGAGAATTAGTCAATTACAGGCCGATCTCAAATCTCACTTTTCTGTCAAAAATACTAGAAAAGGCAGTTTCATCACAACTATGTTCCTTTTTAGAAAGAAATAGTATCTGTGAGGATTTCCAGTCAGGATTTAGACCGTACTGCTCTCATTAGAGTTACTAATGATTTGCTCTTATCATCAGATCATGGTTGTATCTCTCTGTTAGTGTTACTGGATCTTAGTGATGCATTTGACACTATCGATCACAACATTCTTTTAAATAGACTCGAAAATTATGCTGGCATTAGTGGAATTGCATTGTCATGGTTCAAATCATACTTATCTGACCGTTACCAGTTTGTAGTAGTAAACGAAGAGATGTCATATCGATCACAAGTTCAATATGGAGTACCGCAAGGCTCAGTACTAGGACCATTGCTTTTCACTCTGTACATGCTACCCTTGGGAGATATCATTAGGAAGCATGGCGTTAGTTTTCACTGTTACGCTGATGATATCAGCTGTATATTTCTTCGCGCCCTGACGAAACTTACCAATTCACAAAATTAACAGAATGCATAGCTGATATAAAAAATTGGATGACCAGTAATTTCCTACTACTACTGTTTCTAGCATCTGTAAAACCGCATTCTTCCATCTTAAAAATATATCTAAACTACGACATATGCTCTCAATGAAAAATGCAGAACAGTTAGTTCATGACCTCAAGGCTAGATTACTGTAACACTCTACTAGGTGGTTGTTCCGCTCGCTTGATAAATAAACTACAGCTAGTACAAAATGCAGCAGCTAGAGTTCTTACTAGAACTAGGAAGTATGACCATATTAGCCCAGTTCTGTCAACACTGCATTGGCTTCCTCTTAAACATCCTATAGATTTTAAAATCTTGCTAATTACTTACAAAGCACTAAATGGTTTAGCTCCCCAGTACCTGAGCGAGCTCTTAATGCATTATAGTCCTTCACGTCTATTGCGATCTCAAAATTCAGGCCAGCTGATAATACCTAGAATATCAAAATCAACCGCAGGTGGTAGATCCTTCTCCTATTTGGCACCTAAACTCTGGAACAATCTTCCTAGCATTGTTCAGGAAGCAGACACACTCTGTCAGTTTAAATCTAGACTAAAAAAGCATCTCTTTAACCTGGCATACACATAGCACATTATCAATTTATATTTTCAAATCCGTTAAAGGATTATTAGGCTGCATAAATTAGGTCAGCCGGAACTGGGAACACTTCCTATAACACCAGATGTACTCGTTACATCAGAAAAAGAATGGCATCTATGCTAATATCAGTCTCTCTGTTTATCCTGAGGTTTACCGTAGTCAACCGGATCCGGGCCGTATCCAGGTGAGATCGAGGACCTGCACCTTGACACGACCACAACGCAGCCCTGAAGTATCAGCAGAGATTGAGTCAACTAGATCATCCATTGTGAAGGCCTCATCGACACGACAGCCAGTGGCACAGCTCCTCAACAAACCGTCCATACCGGCGTGATGAATATGATCCTCAACTAGATTGAACTGGAATAAATACTTTGAATGTTGCGATCCTATCGGACTTATGATAGCTACCTGAATCGTAACAAAGCACTGTTCGCCAGAGGAGAACTGGCCCCCCGACTAAGCCTGGTTTCTCCCAAGGTTTTTTTTTCTCCATTTTATCACCTATTTGCCACCTGTTTGCCACCTGATGTCACCTGTTGGAGTTTGGGTTCCTTGCCGCTGCCGCCTTTGGCTTGCTTAGTTGGAGACACTTGACATTTGATATTCAACAGTGCTATGCATCGGCCTGTATTGACACCATTTTCTTTAAGAGCTGCTGTGCAGCCAAAATTATATACCAGTTATCACTGTAAAGCTGCTTTGACACAATCTGCATTGTAAAAAGCGCTATATAGATAAAGGTGACTTGACTTGACTTATTCGCAATCACAAAAGTTCATTATTTGCATGTGCTTTAAAGCCTTGTTGGTTAAACATTTCATTTGTGTGCAGTTCTAACGTGCTTTTTCTGAGTGTGTACACCCGAATGGTGTGCACACTAAAAGCCTGTCAAACAGCGCCCGAATAGTGGACGTTATCTTTTGCGTCTGATTGAACTGATACGGTCAAATACACGTAAGGTTTATATAAACACAGTTAGTTATGTCTAAAGTAATAGTAATCACTTGAGAAAAAAAATCAGATGTGTGTCTGTATTTTAGATGCGTACAGGACTTAAAGTAACAGCAGCCTAATAGTAAATATGCTGCCCCTTGTCTTTAAAGGGATAGTTCAGCCAAAAATGAAAAATCTGTCATTATTTACTCACTCTCAATTTGTTCCAAACCTGTATGATTTTTTTTTCTTCTGCTGAACACAAAAGAAGATATTATGAAGAATGTTGGTAACCAGCAACTGTTTGGTTACCCACATTTTTCAAAATAACGTTTGTGTTCAACAAAAGAAAGAAATTCATTCAAGTTTAAAACAACTTGAGAGTAAGTAAATGATGACAGAATTTTCATTTTTGGGTGAACTATTCCTTTAATGTTAATAAATTGTTTTTATTGTTAACGTGTGTTACAAACAGAAGGGGATGGAGACACTGATGGAATATGAACAGAGTTTATTTAAAAACAACCAGAAAGCATGAGCAGAGTGCAGGTGAGTATTGACTGATGCAGTTCGTGGCAGATGTGATTGTCGAGCTGATACTTGTCTTGTGATTTCCAGGGATCGTGGATGGCAGGCGGACGAGGAGCAGACCAGACACAGAGACACTCACGGGAAACAAGGAGAACGCTGGAGACAGGTGAGTATTCTTCAAAGGAGTCCTTAAGGTAAGCATAACAGGTGAGTATGCGTTAACGAGACCGGACAGTGACTGTAAGTGCTGCTGTGTCTTTTGTAATACTGCTGGTGATGGTGCTGATGAGTGACAGGTGTGGATGATCAGTATTCTGGTGAGGGAGTGCGCTATGATTGAGTGACTGTGGAGCCTGGCGTGTCTGTGACATTACCCCCCCCCCCTCCACGGGCCGCTCCTGAGGGCCGTGGACCCCGACGTCGTGGTGGTCGGCCTCTGCCATGCGGAGCTGGTCTATTGGGATGGCTGGCATGGAATTCTTCTAGTAGGCTTGGGTCGAGTATATCATTCCTGGGAACCCATGACCGTTCTTCGGGACCATACCCCTCCCAGTCCACCAGGTACTCCAGGTGACCACCACGGCGCCGGGAGTCCAAGATGTCTCGAACCAGGTATGCTGCTCCGTCGTCCACGATAAGAGGAAGGGGGGATTCCTCGGTCTCGCCAGGCTCTGTGGGGAGAGTGACAGAAGGATGGTGAGGTTTTAGCAGAGAAACATGAAACATGGGGTTAATCTTGTATTCAGGGGGAAGTTGTAGCTGGTAGGTGACGGGATTTCTCTGACGGTGGATGGTGAAGGGGCCAATGCACCTTCCTTGAACCTTCCAATGAACCAGCTTCCTACAGGGCAGGCGCATCCTGATGTCCTTGGTCGACAGCCAAACCTTCTGTCCTGGCTGGTAGTTGGGTGCTTCAGAACACCGAAGGTCAGCTGCCATTCTGCGCCTCCGTAGGGCTCCATGGAGTTGGAGATGTGCTGAGTCCCAGACCCTCTCGCTCTCCCGGAACCAGTAATCCACTGCTGGCACATCTGATGGTTCCCCGGTCCAGGGGAACAGTGGGGGTTGATAGCCGAGTACGCACTGGAAGGGAGTAAGTCCAGTGGTAGGTTGGCGGAGAGAGTTCTGGGCGTACTCGGCCCAACCCAGAAGCTGGTTCCAGGAGTCCTGGTGACCGTGACAGAAGGTACGCAGGAAATGGCCGATCTCCTGTATCTTCCTCTCTGTCTGCCCGTTCGTTTGGGGATGGTAGCCGGAGGAAAGGCTTACAGTCACAACTAGGAGCTTGAAGAACGACTTCCAGACTCGTGAGGTGAACTGTGGACCTCGGTCAGATACAATATCTTCAGGGAGTCCATAGTATCTGAAAACACAGTTAAACGTTATCTCAGCAGTTTCCATTGCTGTGGGAAGTCCTCGCAGGGGAATCAGACGACATGACTTTGAGAATCGATCCACCACCACCATGACACAGGTACATCCGTCGGAGACTGGAAGGTCCGTGATGAAATCCACTCCTAGGTGTGACCAGGGGCGATTTGGAACGGGCAGAGGTTGTAATTTCCCAGAGGGAAGATGGCGTGGGCTCTTCAAGATGGCACATTCCCTGCACCCTTGCACGTACCTCCTGACGTCAGCTGCCATGTTCGGCCACCAGAAGCGTTGTTTTAACAACGAGAGGGTTTCATTGACCCCTGGGTGGCCAGTGCCCAGTGACGTGTGTGATGCGTGGATGAGGGGAGTGCGCCGTGTCCGGGTGATGTATTGCAAACCTTGGGGGCAACCCAGCGGGGTGTTGGTGGAGGCACTGGACTCGGGCAGTGTCTCTTCAGACCAGACGATAGGATTCACAAAGAGTTTTTCAGGGAGTATGGGCTCTGGGTCTTCGGTGCACTCATCAGATCCATGAATGCGGGAAAGGGCATCAGCTTTTACGTTCTTTGATCCTGGTCGATAGGAGATTGTGAAATTAAACCTGGTGAAGAAAAGAGCCCATCTCGCTTGATGTGGATTTAACCTCTTGGCGTCCCGTAGATACTCCAGGTTCTTATGATCCGTAAGAACCACGAACGGATGTTGGGCTCCTTCAAGCCAATGCCTCCACTCCTCCAGGGCAAGCTTGATGGCAAGAAGCTCCCTGTTCCCGATGTTATAATTGACCTCGGCTGGGTTGAGTTTGCGGGAGAAGAAGGCACATGGATGAAGTCTACTGGGGTTCCACTGCTGCTGGGATAGGACCGCTCCCACTCCTGTGGTGGAAGCATCAACCTCGATGATGAATGGGGTATTGGGGTCGGGATGGACCAGGAGGGGAGCAGAGGTGAAAGCTTCCTTTAGAGTGTCGAAGGCTTGAGTGGCGGCTGGGGTCCAGGACAGAGACTTGGGCTTACTGCGTAACAGGTTAGTGAGAGGGGTGGTGATGATACTGTAGCCTTGGATGAATCTTCTATAGAAATTAGCAAAACCCAGGAATCTTTGCAGTTCTTTAACGGATGTGGGGATGGGCCAGTTCTTGATCGTGGAGACCTTCCTCTCGTCCATCCGGATGCCACTGTGATCAATGTTGTAGCCAAGGAACTGCACTGAGGGCTGGTGGAAGATACACTTCTCGGCCTTGAGGAACAGGTTGAAAGCCCTCAGGCGTTGCAGAACCTCCGCAACGTGGCGGCGATGGTCGGCCAGGCTCCGGGAGTAGATCAAGATGTCGTCGATATAGACCAGAACTGACTTGTGCAGGAACTCCCGGAGCACCTCATGCATGAAGTCATGAAATACGGAGGGGGCGTTGACGAGTCCATACGGCATAACAAGATACTCATAGTGGCCGGTAGGGGTCACAAAAGCTGTCTTCCACTCGTCCCCCTCACGTATTCGGATGAGGTTGTACGCGCTGCGGAGGTCCAACTTGGTGAACACAGTGGCACCTCGGAGATGTTCCAGCGCTGATGGGACGAGAGGAAGTGGGTATCTGAATTTGACAGTAATTTTATTTAAAGGTCTATAATCTGTACATCTATACAAGCCTCCGTCCTTCTTCGCCACAAAAAAGAAGCTGGAAGCAGCAGGGGAAGTAGACTGACAAATGTAGCCGTGAGACAGAGATATAGTCCTCCATGGCCTTCTCCTCCGGGATGGAGAGGGAATAAATTTTCCCTCTGGGCACTGGCTCACCGGGAATCAGATCTATGGCGCAGTCCCATGGCCGGTGTGGAGGCAGCGTGGAGGCCTTCTTTGGACAGAAGACATCGCTGAAGTGGGAGTAACATTTAGGGATGTCTGTTGAGCGATTTTTTTTAAGTGGACTTTCAACAGAAGTAGCGCAGACTTGGACTTCTTCAGAACGTGGAGAACTTGGAACAGGAAACTCAGGGAAACAGTCATTAAAACATTGGTTACCCCACTTTAGGATCTCTCCTGTCCTCCAGGAGATGATGGGGTTGTGCTGCTCCAACCAAGGGCGCCCTAAAATCACGTCAGTAGTTGAATCCTCCAGAACCAGCAGATGGATCTCCTCCACATGAAGGATGCCGATTTAAAGTTGAATAGGACCGACACTGTACCGCACTTGTCTTAGAGGTCCTCCAGTCACCGAGTGGATTTGGTAGGTTTTCGACGTGGCTGTTGTTTTGAGCTGAAGCTGGCGGCAGAGGGCTCCAGAGATGAAATTCCAGACCCAGAGTCGAGAAAAGCATTAACTGGAAGACAGAAGTCGGCAGCAGTAAGGTTTACAACAATGGTAAGTGGTTTCATCTTATTTAACGTAGGCATGATAACACTCACCATGGGTCGTGCGGGGCGAGTGGGGCATTCAGCAATGTAATGCCCAGCTTGACCGCAGTATAAACAGAGGTTCTGGGTCAGCTGTCTCTGCCGCTCAGCTGATGATAGACGAGAATTTTCTACTTGCATTGAATCGTTGGCTGGTTCTGGGGAGCTGACGGATTCTGGACAGCAGAGGATGGATGGGAAGAACGACTGGCCCTGGTTCTCTTCGAGACACAACTGCATACGAGTGGCGTATCTGATGAAGAGTTGGATAAACTGTTGCAGCGAGATGCAACCACACGCGGGGGTCCAGACCTTGACGGTAAGTGGTGATCAGGGCTTGTTCGTTCCAACCACTCGATGCAGCTAGGGTTCTAAACTGGAGAGCATAATCAGTCACAGACATGGAACCTTGTTTTAATTGATATAATCTCTCACCAACTGATGAATCCCAGGCGGGTTTTCCAAAAACTTCTTTGAAATGAGCAATGAAGCTTGACAGAGACTGAACAACGGGATTTTTCTGTGACCAGAGTGGTTCAGCCCAGCGAAGAGCTTTTCCGTCGAGTTGAGAGATTATAAACGCCACTTTTGAGCTGTCTGTGAGATACAGGTGCGGTTGTTTCTCCAGGACCAGCGAACACTGCAGCAGGAATCCGTTGCAATCCTCCGCCGAACCAGAGAAGGGCGCCGGTTGGGCCATGGGACTGGCAACCGCTGGTGGTGGAGGAGAAGCGGCGGGGAATGCGGAAGTGTGCGCTGGCGGTGTTGATGTAGGAGTGCTGGAGAGTGAGCGACGAAGTGCATCCACAAGATCTTGAATGGGATCCGGAGCGCTCATTCTGGCTGTTCAGACGGTTTGGTCCGGTCTTCTGTTACAAACAGAAGGGGACGGAGACACTGATGGAATATGAATAGAGTTTATTGAACAACCAGAAAGCGTGAGCAGAGTGCAGGTGAGTATTGACTGATGCAGTTCATGGCAGATGTGATTGTCGAGCTGATACTTGTCTTGTGATTTCTAGGGATTGTGGATGGCAGGCGGACGAGGAGCAGACCAGACACAGAGACACTCACGGGAGACGAGGAGAACACTGGGAGACGAGGAGAACGCTGGAGACAGGCGAGTATTCTTCAAAGGAGTCCTTAAGGAAAGCATAACAGGTGAGTATGCGTTAACGAGACCGGACAGTGACTGTGAGTGCTGCTGTGTCTTTTGTAATACTGCTGGTGATGGTGCTGATGAGTGACAGGTGTGGATGATCAGTATTCTGGTGAGGGAGTGCGCTGTGATTGGGTGACTGTGCAGCCTGGCGTGTCTGTGACAACGTGTTATAGGTACATCTGATCTTTTCATTTTATGTCATCATGTTAACACTTAATTTAATATTGTCTGTTTTGTACATTTACATTTATTTTTTATATAAGAAGTTATTTTAACTGAGGGGCCCCCAAATAAAATTCTGCTTATAGGGCCCCATAAAAGCTTGGGCCGGCTCATGAGCTTAGGAACAGCAACCACTGAGCAAATACATTTTTCCTCTGGACACAAAGCTCATATCATCTCAAGTTGTTTTCTTGAACATGATAATGAGTTCACTATACCCAAATGGTCTCCAGAGTCACCAGATCTCAAATAAATAGAGCACCTTTGGAATGTGGTTGAGCGGGAGATTTGCATCCTGGGCAGCCAACAAATCTGCAGCAACTGCATGAAGCTATCATGTCAATATGGACCAAAATCTCTGAGGAATGTTTCCAAAACCTTGTTGAATCAATGCCACTAATAATTAAGGCAGTTCTGAAGGCAAAGGGGGTCAAAAGAATGGACTTATTCTTTGGCCTTGCTTTGCTCCAAGTTTTCTTCTATAATAACTAGAGATGCACCGATGTATTGGCCGCCAATATTTATCGGCCGTTTTTTTGCTCAATTTACAACCTTTGGCATATCGGCTATAGCAGAAAATGGCAGATATAACAAACCGATGGTTTATTAATTAACTGCGTGAAGGCACTGAGCTGTATAATGTCTGTTGCATAATCCTAGCGCTGCTGTCTGCGATTTAATGTTAATCAAATAAAAAAAATAAAAATAAAAAAATAAAAATAAAAAAAATCGCACACTATTCTTGACTAAATAACTTTTAGACTCCATCCCCATCCGAATGATGGCCAAAACTTTACTGATGTTTTATTAAGTTCATTGCGTCTGTTTTCACTCCAAAAAAAAAATCACTATGAAGCACCATGAAGTACTTTTTTTTTTTTACATGAAAACACTAGTGTACACGCATAGTCGATCGCACAGCCTTGCAAAGCATACTTCATTCAACTTGTACGCATACACAGGCATTCGACGCGTGCAGTTTTGAGCAATCTCTTGCCACTACTTACAACCCATGTAAACATCTTCGTAATCTTTCATGCTAGAGTTGTACAAATGAGGGTACTTTCTAACCTGTTCTCACAGTCTCTCGTCTATGTAGGCCTCCATTGTTGCTGTAGCTTGCATGCGCTCCGGTCTGTTCTGTTTATGCAGTTTTTCTTTGACTACCTTGTGAATCGACGCCCCCAGGGCACGGTTGCCACCTTGTGGATAAACTAATTACTGCAAAAACAATTAAATGCACATGTGCAACCTGAGCATTTGTTTAGTTTATTTCTGTACCTGAAAACTGTTAAACCTACCTAAAAAGCACTGTTTATTTCATATGTATCTTTGTTCTGTTGTATTTATGTAGGCCAGCTGAATGTTAAATGGATCCAATCCATGTTCATTAGAAATTATTTGAGGATGCAGCAATAAACTAGCTAGCATAACTTAATGCATGTGTTTTTGAACTTTGCTGATTTAAAACATGATCAAAATACTATCTATTTTAATGACAAAATTTCAAATAAGAGAGCAAGTGACAAATGTCGCTATCGGAATTGGCCAATAATTGTTTGTTAAAATCGGTATTGGTATGGGCCGCAGTGTGTGTGCATATTATCATTACCTTATATAATACCTTATATAATATTGCTTACCACATTAATCTGACGTCGCTAGCTTGTAATCTTTGAATCTAAATCGCTGTTACAACGCGTTTGCATCTCGCTAGCTTGTTAACTTGTCATCAATCTCTCGCGCGCTCCTTTTTCAACGCGTTCATCAAACAGCTGTGGTAACTCGGATCAGTCTACAAACACGGTGAGTCATGTCATCCTTTCCCTGTATCGCGTCGTGTTCCATATGCAACATGTTCAGTATAGCTCTCTCTGTCAGCGATGAGGGATTTACATGTCATAAATGTAGGGAAATAGTCAGGCTGACAGAGAGAATCTCAGAATTAGAGACACGCATCCAAACTTTAATCGAGGATAGTAAGAATGCAAGGGCTTCAGATACTGTTTTGGATGCGACTAGCTTAGTGAACTCTGTACATCGTTCGGTTCGGCTGTAGAGCCAGCGCAGCAGGGCAGTTGGGTAACGGTGAGGCGGCCTAGCCGCTGAAAACACCACTCTTCCGTTCCAATTAGAACATCAAACAGGTTCTCCCTACTCAGTGACGCACCCACTGAGAATCCTGTTGAAAGTGCCCTAGTTATTGGCGATTCTATTACACGAACGTGAAAATAGAGACACCAGCCACCATAGTCACATGTTTGCCGGGGCCAGAGCACCTGACATCAAAGCAAATTTAAAAGTGCTGGCTAATGCTAATCGTAAATACACTAAAATTGTTATTCACGTCGGCACTAATGATGTTCGACTGGCAGTCGGAGATCACTAAAATTAACATTAAAGAGGTGTGTGAACTTCGCAAGTACAATGTCAGAAGAAGTAATTTGCTCTGGCCCTCTTCCTGTTCATCGGAGTGATGAGATAGTTAGCAGATTATCATCACTCAATGGCTGGCTGTCTAAGTGGTGTCCGCAGAATAATATAGGTTTCATAGACAATTGGAAAAGTTTTTGGGGCAGACCTGACCTGTTGAAAAGAGATGGTATTCATCCCTCCCGGGATGGTGCTGCTCTTCTCTCTAGTAATATGGCACATAGTCTTAGAACTAAAACATGACAAACTGGGGTCCAGGTCAGGAAGCAGACAGACTGGCTAAACCGACCGTCTGCTAGCTGCCTCACGTTACAGAAGTCAGATAATTCCCAACACATAGAAACTCTTACACCTAGATATTATCACATAGAGACTGTGTCTGTACCCGAATTAGTAAAAACAAAAACTTCCAAACCCATTTAATGGTAAAAATTTAATTGATGTTCAACAAATAAAAATAGAGATAAAAATGATAAACAAATGATAAAGCTTGGGTTGTTAAATATTAGATCCCTTTCTTCAAAAGCACTTATTGTAAATGATATTATCACAGACAATAATCTAGATGTGCTGTGTTTGACAGAAACTTGGCTAAAACCAGATGATTACATTACTTTAAATGAGTCTAGCCCAAGGTTATGATTATCGACACAATCCTCGTCAGAAAGGCAAAGGGGAGGTGTTGCTGTAATTTATAGTAATATTTACAGTATTAGTCAAAAGTCTTCCAAATATAATTCCTTCGAAGTGATGGTGCTTTACGTAACATTATGTAAGTTGACATTTGTGCTGGCTACTGTATACAGGCCACCAGGACACCATACAGACTTTATCAAAGAATTTGCTGATTTTCTATCGGAGTTAGTACTAGCTGCAGATAAAGTCCTTGTTGTTGGTGATTTTAATATCCATGTAGATAATGAAAAAGACGCATTGGGATTGGCATTTACAGACATTCTAAACTCTATTGGTGTTAGACAACACGTGTCAGGACCCACTCATTGTCGTAATCATACTTTAGATCTAATATTGTCACATGGAATCGATATTGATGCCGTTGAAATTCTGCAGCAGAGTGACGACATCTCAGATCATTATTTAGTCTCGTGTATACTACATTTAGTCAAGGCAGCTAAACTGCCTCCCTGCCATAAATATGGTAGAACCATCACTTCTACCACTAAAGATCGCTTTCTAAATAATCTTCCTGATTAGTTTCATCGCCTTAGCATACCAGATAGCTTAGAAGACCTCGATGTTGAAACAGAAACTATTGCCTCTGTCTTTTCCAGCACATTAGACTCGGTTGCTCCTTTGCGTTTAAAAAAGATTAAGGAAATTAATCCAACGCCGTGGTATGATGAGCACACTCGGGCCCTAAAGGTAGCAGCCAGAAAAATGGAGCGCAGCTGGAAGAAAACAAAACTAGAAGTTTTTCGCATTTCGTGGAGAGAAAGAATGATTGAGTACAGAAAGGCCTTAAAAACTGCTAGATCTGCCTATTTTTCAAAACTTTTAGAAGAAAATAAGCACAACCCTAGGTATTTATTTGATACAGTGGCTAAATTAACAAGAAATAAAGCTTCAACTTCTGATGTTTCCAAAGAGCACAGCAGTAATGACTTTATGAACTTCTTTACTTGTAAGATTGATAATATTAGAGAAAAAATTATAACCATGCAACCGTCTACTACAGTATCGCGTTAGACAGTGCATTGTGGTGTCCCTGAGGAAAAATTAAATTCATTTACTGCTTTAGGAAAGGAAGAATTGTCTAAACTTATTAAATCATCAAAATCAACAACATGTATGTTAGACCCTATACCGACTAAACTACTGAAAGAGATGCTTCCAGAGATCATAGATCCTCTTCTTAATATCATCAATTCATCTTTATCACTAGGATACGTACCAAAAAGTTTTAAGCTGGCTATTATTAAACCTCTTATTAAAAAACCACAACTTGATCCTAGAGAATTAGTCAATTACAGGCCGATCTCAAATCTCACTTTTCTGTCAAAAATACTAGAAAAGGCAGTATCATCACAACTATGTTCCTTTTTAGACAGAAATAGTATCTGTGAGGATTTCCAGTCAGGTTTTAGACCATACCATAGTACTGAGACTGCTCTCATTAGAGTTACTAATGATTTGCTCTTATCATCAGATCGTGGTTGTATCTCTCTATTAGTGTTACTGGATCTTAGTGCTGCATTTGACACTATCGATCACAACATTCTTTTAAATAGACTCGAAAATTATGTTGGCATTAGTGGAACTGCATTGTCATGATTCAAATCATACTTATCTGACCGTTATCAGTTTGCAGTAGTAAACGAAGAGAGGTCATATCGATCACAGGTTCAATATGGAGTACCGCAAGGCTCAGTACTAGGACCGTTGCTTTTCACTCTGTACATGCTACCCTTGGGAGATATCATTAGGAAGCATGGCGTTAGTTTTCACTGTTATGCTGATGATACTCAGCTCTATATTTCTTCGCGCCCTGACGAAACTTACCAACTCACAAAATTAACAGAATGCATAGCTGATATAAAAAATTGGATGACCAGTAATTTCCTACTTCTAAATTCAGAAAAAACAGAGATTCTAATTTTTGGACCAAAAACCTCTTCACGTAATAACCTAGAATACTGTCTAACACTTGATGGCTGCTCTGTTAAGTCTTCGTCGTCCGTTAGGAACCTGGGTGTGCTCTTTGATACCAATCTTTCATTTGAAGGCCATGTTACTAGCATCTGTAAAACCGCATTCTTCCATCTTAAAAATATATCTAAACTACGACATATGCTCTCAATGAAAAATGCAGAACAGTTAGTTCATGCGTTCATGACCTCAAGGCTAGATTACTGTAACGCTCTACTGGGTGGTTGTTCCGCTCGCCTGATAAATAAACTACAGCTCGTCCAAAATGCAGCAGCTAGAGTTCTTACTAGAACTAGGAAGTATGACCATATTAGCCCAGTTCTGTCAACACTGCATTGGCTTCCTGTTAAACATCGTATAGATTTTAAAATCTTGCTAATTACTTACAAAGCACTAAATGGTTTAGCTCCCAGTACCTGAGCGAGCTCTTAAAGCATTATAGTCCTTCACGTCTATTGCGATCTCAGGATTCAGGCCAGCTGATAATACCTAGAATATCAAAATCAACCGCAGGTGGTAGATCCTTCTCCTATCTGGCACCTAAACTCTGGAACAATCTTCCTAGCATTGTTTGGGAAGCAGACACACTCTGTCAGTTTAAATCTAGACTAAAACGCATCTCTTTAACCTGGCATACACATAACACATTATCAATTTATATTTTCAAATCCGTTAAAGGATTATTAGGCTGCATAAATTAGGTCAGCCGAACCGAACACTTCCTATAACACCAGATGTACTCGTTACATCAGAAGAAGAATGGCATCTACGCTAATATTAGTCTTTCTGTTTATCCCGAGGTCTACCGTAGTCAACCAGATCCGGGCCGTATCCAGGTGAGACCGAGGACCGGCGCCTTGACACGACCACAACGTAGCCCTGAAGTATCAGCAGAGACTGAGTCAACTAGATCATCCATTGTGAAGGCCTCATCGACACAACAGCCAGTGCCACAGCTCCTCAACAAACCGTCCATACCGGTGTGATGAATACGATCCTCAACTGGACTGAACTGGAATAAATACTTTGAATGTTGCGATCCTATCAGACATGAGATAGCAACCTGAATCGTAACAAAGCACTGTTCGCCAGAGGAGAACTGGCCCCCCGACTAAGCCTGGTTTCTCCCAAGGTTTTTTTCTCCATTTTATCACAGAAGTCTATTTGCCACCTGTTTGCCATCTGATGTCACCTGTTGGAGTTTGGGTTCCTTGCCGCTGTCGCCTTTGGCTTGCTTAGTTGGGGACACTTGACATTTGATATTCAACAGTGCTTTGATCTGCCGACATTGACACTATTCTTTAAGAGCTGCTGTGCAGCCAAAATTATATACCAGTTATCAATGTAAAGCTGCTTTGACACAATCTGCATTGTAAAAAGCGCTATATAAATAAAGGTGACTGACTGACTGACTGACATATGTGCCTGTGAGTTTGTGTGAAAGACAACATGCTTTCTCACATAAGTTCCTTATTTTTTTTTACAGAAGAGAGGAACAGAAAGAGGTCAAATATCTAATGGCTGTGCAAGACAAAAGTCAGTTCCCAAAAAACAGTTGACAGATACACACATACACGCCCTAGTGTAACAGCACACATAAACACCCTAACAGGGTCTCTGATCATAATGGAACTACACTACGGGAACTTTCTTGATTTCGTCATTTTATGATTCAGGAGTGTCCTCGATGTTCCCTTTTACAGACTGATATGAACTTTACCATTAACAAATAAACAACTATGCACCATAATGTCACCAAAGTGTGGGGTGAGGGCACAATCTTCGTGTGTAAGAGATAATGTACATTCAGCCAGTCATTATCACAAAATTAAACTCTGACACCAACACGTAGTGATTTACCACTCAGGTTATGTAATCTAGACAGTCGTGTAATAATATGTCCACAGTAATAATAATATGTACATTAGAAGTGTCAATAATTCTTGAAGTTTTCAATCTTTATTATCATAACAAATAAATAATACTACTTACAATAGCTTGATCTTCATCACAGGCAAGAGATAAACCAAACGCAATGCCTGGATCAACTGAAAGGGAAATCTAATTTCAAGATTACAATGAACAGGAGAATCTGACATAAAGTTTTTTACATTTATTACTTCAGCATTTATTTAAGTTGTATTTGACTGCCATTAAAGACACAACCACTATGAGCACTGTTAATGTTATACTTCAATGTCAATTCAAATTACAAAAACTGTTGTAATACAGTTTAAATGTTAACTTACTTTTAATGAATTTGTATAGCATCTCTCACAATACAATCACATTACATTTCAAAATAGCTTTACAAGAAGTAGTCCTGATGTTAAAGGATTAATTCACTTACAAATGAAAATTACCCCAAGCTTTACCCACCCTCAAGCCATCCTAGGTGTATATGAATTTCTTCTTTCTGATGAACACAATCGTAGAAATATTAATAAATATCCTGATGCATCCGAGTTTTATTATGGCAGTATGCGTTACCAAACGAGTATGAGCTGAAGAAAGTGTCTCCATCCACATCCACACGGCTCCAAAGGGTTAATAAAGGCCTTCTGAAGCGAAGCTATGCATTTGTGTAAAAAAAAAAAAATCCATATTTAACAAGTTATGGAGTAAAATAATCTAGCTTTCGCCAGACCGCCTTCCGTATTCTTCAAAAAGCTTACGCTGTACATCCTGCGCCATCCGTATTCAACTTACGGAACTGACGTGACACAGTTCCGTTTTTCCGTAATTTGAATACGGAAGGCGGTCTGGCGGAAGCTAGATATTTTACTTCATAACTTGTTAAATATGGATTTTTTTTTTTTTACACAAACGCATCGCTTCTCTTTAGAAGGCCTTTATTAACCCTCCGGAGTTGTGTGGAATATGTTTATGATGGATGGATGTGGATGGAGACACTTTCTTCAGCTCATACTCATTCGGTAACACATTCTGCCATTATAAAGCTCGGATGCATCAGGATATTTATAAAATATCAATGATTGTGTTCATCAGAAAGAAGAAAGTCATATACACCTAGCCTAGGATAGCTTGAGGGTGAGTAAAGCTTTGGGTAATTTTCATTTGAAAGTGAACTATTCCTTTAAGTGGAATATGTTAGGACTGTTTTTAAACTTTCTTCTGCAGTGTTGAAACATTCACACAAAAGTTCATTTCCTTTTTTGAGTGAGGAAACAATCCATTTGTCATAGTTCTAAATGTCAAAGCTGTTGATAGCAAAAGACATGTAGGGAAAAATCCATACATACTCGAAAGTATCAGTTTAGCACTTTCATTGTGTGATCACTGTGGCTGTATTACCAAAAGCAAAACCCATTAAAATAAATGTGAAAGCTTTTTTTATATTTTCCATCTCACATAAGTGGATGTGAAAGAACTAAGCTGAGGGCAAACCAAAACCCAGCAGAGCAGTTATACATTAATCGGATGGTGTCGGTAAATTTATTTAACCTTATGGTAACCTAATGTCTAACTGCCTAAAAAGGATTTGACTTCATCTGCTGGGCCTATGTAATGTATAAGTTTCTAATAGAGATGCACCGATGTATCGGCCAAAAATCGGTATCGGACGATTAAAGCTATTATTATCACTATCGGCCATCGGCTGATTGTTTAAAAACTGCCGATGATCAGGGCCGATTATATCCTGTCAATCAAAAGGATGTGGAAAAACGTGTTCAGACTGTAACTCATACATACTGTCTGTGAAGAAAATCACTCGTGTTGAATTTTAACACATTAACAGTTTAAAAATAGTGACGTTAAAGCAGACTTTTTTGACCCTATGAATCACCCGTAGTTCAAGCCAGGGTTGCCATGTCTGCGGTTTTTTTTTTGCTACATCAAATATTATTTGTAGCGCCTCCCATCCAATAATTGCAAAAAAGCTTTGTGCTTTGTTACTTCTGATAAGAATAAAAGTTTCCGTTTTCAAATTCTGTTCATTTTATCATGAAATTCAAACAATAAATGGCGTTTTGACGCTCTTAAAGGTGACGTTCAGTGTTTTAGAGATTAACTATTCCTAATTTTAACTCTTAATCTTAAGTGTTTAATGATTTAGGGTTAGAATGAACTGTGAGCTATTTAACTCTTAGATGTTCTGCTATTGAATAACAAATTATTAGTTGTATATAATACAGAACAAATAAAGTGAAGAGCTGAAATAAAAATATTTTTGTAGAATTATAGCTTTCAAGACATTTTAACGTTTGAAATTAGTTGGTTAGGTCAGTTAAAATATAAAGATGAATGTTTCAACTGCACTAGGGTGCTGTAACTGTACCTGACATGGGTACAATTAGAACAAAAATACATCTGTGGAGAACTGGGAAAAGTTACATGTTTGTAATTTCTAGTTTTTGTATGGTAATGCAAAAAGTGTTCCAACTGTACACGGTCTACCCTACTGTTGATGTGCCTCTGCTTCAAAACACACTACAGTACTATCATGATATGTGTCCAAAAAAAAACATGGAACTATTTTTTGTTAGTGTTTTACTGTAATAATGTTGTGTAGTCTCACCTGTCAGTGGGAGCAGCATGCATTTATTACCACTGTAAGAACACCTGTAAAGACCACCAGTTCCATTATGAAGGTGAGGGGCTGTCACCAACACACTAAAAGAGAACAAGAGAGTTATGCAAAGGGAGGATGTGCAGTGGTGAAACAGGATCTTCATGCAACATTAGCTGCGTTTCATTTCGAAGGCTGCAACCTTGGAGGGTCACATACATCAGGATTTCTCATTTCAGAAAAGTAACCATTAAAAAATTGACTGTTATACCTCATGGAGCATAAATTATGGTAATATCTTTCTCGCTGTGGAATGTAATGGTTACTTTTCCAAAATGAGGCAGCTTCAATGTTGTATGTGGCCGACAAATGCAACCTCTGAGACAGCTGTTTATATATTGCATAGTGGTGTTAACTTTTGTACATGATGATTCACACTGCATGTTCTGAGATGTACTGTCTAGGGAGAAGTCTGTAAAACTTTTCAGTAAATTTCCTCACAGAGGATTACTTTAGCACAACCTCGTCAATTTCCAGTCAACAGACTTTTTATCATCAGAATCAATAGAGCCAGAAATTAAAGGTGATTTTGGTCACATTGTAAAATAATAAAGCAAAATAATCTATGAATCTGTATGCATCACCTCTCAAACAATGAAAAGTCTACATGTGCAGCCATTACCATCAATAATTTATTCTACCTTTTGCAGAAATTCATAAAACACATACACAGGCTTTCTCACCTGTCTCCTTGCGTTGGTCCAAAATGGCAAACCCTATGACCGAAATGAGAGCCACCCTCAGGCTCAGTGAAAACTCTGGCATGCAGTGTCTCTAAACTGAACCCCAACGAATGACGTGCCACTGGGGGATATAGAAAATAATAAAAAAGGCTTAACCCAAAATAAAACCAATTGAACAGATTAAAAATCACTGATAGATTGCCACAAATTTTAGAAAACTGCGGTGGTATATTGATGGTATCAGATAGTAATATCATGGTACTTTTACATAGTCTGTGACTGTACTAGAGATAGTTGTCACACATTTGTCACAGGTGCAGAAAAGCCTATAAGAGCCTGTTTGATGGCAAGTTCCATTGTGACAGTTTATTGCATATAGTGTTACAACATGCCCCATTGAATATGATTTGTGGTAAAAAGAGTAATAGTAGTTTCTGACAAAAAAAAATAGAGTTCAGTTCTTGAAATAATACAATCATAAAATAATATGGTGTATACACATTATTGTTTACAATAATACAGTAAAGTATTATTTTGAAAGTTTTACTGGTTTGGAACGAAATGAGGGTGAGTAAATGCTGACAGAATTTTTATTTTTGGGTGAACTAACCCTTTAATAGTATCAAGTGATAATATTCAAAGTTAATTTGAAGGTATTTCTGAGCTGTAGAACACAGGATTTAGAGTTTAATGTCCATTGCAATGGACATTAGGTTTTAATCAAATTAATTATTAATATTATTAATATGATTTCATGTCTTCATGTTGTGACCATAAACTGTGATTCAGTTTTTCATTAGTTTTATTTTAGTAGTAGAGAAAAAACAGCAAATGTGAAATGAGTGAATACAGTAACACACACACACACACACACACTGATGCTTTGTTGATAAGTGCACACAATCATATATTAAATCAAAACCAGCAAGTACACAAAAACACACTAAAATACTTTTGGACATTTAAGTCACTTAATTGTACAGTATATGAATGTCATTTCATTAGAAATTAAATATCAAATTAATTGCAAACAAATGTTATTTTTTAAGAAAAGAAATCTTTGAAAACCAACATACTTTTTAAGGTCTTGTTTTCAAGTGTGGGTTAAGTGTGCAAATACAGTGGGGCCACTGTATTTAAAAAGATAATAGACAAATTAGGTTACTTACGCGGGAGAAATCCGAAAAATAAATAAATAAAAATCACTTGACGTAAGTGAAAGATCCAGTTCAGGGTGGGTTTAGGCTGCAAGGATGGTTTAAACTGATACATATTCATATTTGTCAGAGATTGTTGAGGATAGACGTTTTGGGTGAAATCAAATCCGTTCACTGTGAATAAGTTCCGCAATGAGAGTAAAGTGAAACTAAGCTGTAATGCTGTATTTGATATGAGGTATCATATGGGGGTTGCAGCATGAGAACGTTCCGTGAAGGGCGATGAAACCGCCCACTAGGCACCTGCAGGCAGTGTGACGAAGATGAGCGACCGGGGTCCGTTTACGTTTTGATAGTTTGTTTTCCAATTTGAAATGAAATATGCAGAAACGAGAAAACGGTCGTTTCCCGTTTTTTCGTTTGTTAAAAAAAAGGAAAAACGAGATTTTGGCTCGATTTTCGTTTTTTCTGGTCACGGATAGCAAACGGAAACACGACTTCAAAACTCGTTTTCCACATGTGGGCGGTCATTACACGCCCCTTTCAGCCGATTGGACAATCAAATCTGAGCCAGTGACGTCATCATCAGTTCTTTCAGTCTTTTTTTTTTTTTTTTAATCAGTATGTCATATATCGGCTTTCTTCTGTGCAACCTAACGCGTATTTCACAGAAATATGTATGCACAGATAAAAAAAAAAATAATAAAAATAAAAAAAAAAACATTTAAAAAAAACCTGCAGTAAATTTAATTAAGTCTGTTTTTAAGATGTCATTGTGTTTTTAAAATGTAAAATGTAAATGCCTCTACATCTGTAGCCAAAAGCATGACATCCTGTGGGCTACCACCGATCTATAGGCTATATATAATGATTGGCTATTCTCTATTATAGATCAGTGGCTACTGCACCTTTTTTTTTTTTTTTTTTTTTTTTTTTTTTTTTTTTCTTATTTTAATGTTTTGTTTACATTTTATACATTTAAATTCAATCATTTAGCAGACGCATGACATTCCTTGCATGACGCGTCGCATGAATGTGCATTTACATTTAGGCTACTTCCCCAGACGGCAGCTAATGTGACTTCATCAGAAGTCGTGACAGGTTATGAATAAACACCTTCTTTCTCGGAAATTAAGTTTATTCTCAACATTTTATTTTGACCGTTTTTAACGATTTTTTTTCTCAAAATAACACGTCTTTGACTTTGAGTTTATGCAACATTTTGTTTCGATTTTGTTCTCGAAATTTAGCTAGATTTTTTCTCAAAATAAAACGCATTTTTTTTCTTGTAATTTACTGAGTGTATTCTCAACATTTTATTTCGACAGTTTTTCTTGAAATTTAACAAATTTAATCTCGGATTATAATGACTTTAATCTCGAGATGGTTTTATTTTTCATTATTGCTTGGCCCTAATTCGTCAGAATCTGGCCAAAATAAATAAATAAAATAAAATAAAATAAAAAATTCTACATCCTACATCTTTCCCCCCACTTCTTTTCTTAATAATCATTACTAGATTAAGAATCTAATATGTAACAAAAAATAACGTTTTGACTTTAACGTTTAGGCTACTCTAAATTACTCTAGTTAAGATTTGACTATGGCACTGTAATCATGTAATAAAGTAGGCTACAACAACTGTTAAAAAGTCTTAAGTAGTCCTAGATACACTGCAATTCATTTATTTGAATAGGCTACAGATTTTATAGGCTAATTTTTATAGAGGCCTACAAACATTTTATTTTTTACAGTATATAGCTGTCACGGTCACCGTCATGTTTAGTTTGTTTGTTTTCATCTGTCACATGCTCCTTTGTTCTAGTTTCCCGCCACAAGCTGTCACCATGGACGCTAGCAGCGCCTTCTTTACTGCCGCCCTCGAGCGCCGCTCTCGAGCCGCCCGCTTCCCGCTTCCAGCCGTTCTCTCAGCGCGTCTCCTGCCGCCATCTGGCGTTGCTAAAAGCAGCAAATTCCGCGGTTTTTACACCGCTTTTCTATTAGAGCTTTTCCAGCGGTTCTTGCCGCTCTAAAAGAGCCCCCCAATCGCCGTTTTCACGGCGGCGGCGTTGTTCCAAATGCCGCGCCACAGCTGTGGCACATGCAGAGCCCCTCTGCATGATAACGACGGGCACGGTGAGTGCGTCGGCTGCCTGGGCAAGCCCCACGCAGAGGCGGCACTCACCGGGACTTCATGCTCTCACTGCGAGAGCATGAGTCTCGCCTCTCTGTGCTCGCGGATCGCCTTCTTTAGTGAAGGCGGTCCCGCCCCTCGCGCCCTCCCGTCTTCTTCCCGCGAGCCCGCCAGGAAGAGACAGCGGGGCAGAGGGGCTCAGCGCCTGGAGTTGTGTGAGCTCACGCCGGCTCAGCCCCCGCGTGCCTCACCCTCTCCCACGAGAGAGCTGTCTCCCGTCTTGTTCTCCCGCCCCAAGCAGCGTCCCTCGGCTGAAGCGAGCGACCTCATCTCTTTCGGCGGGTCTGACGACGAGCCGCTTGATGACTCCATGTCTCTCGCGGCTTCTGAAACGGAGGAATGGGCCGGCGATCCTGAAGACCCCGCCCACCTGCCGTCGCTTGAGCCCATCGACGTTAAACCTGGGATGGACGCCGAGTTATTCCGTGTCCTCTCCAAGGCCGTCGAAGAACTCGACCTCGAGTGGGCTCCGCCTGAAGAGCCAACGCGCAGTAGACTGGACAAGTGGTTCCTGCCGGGACGTCGCCAGGCCCCTCGCCAGCGAACAGCGCCGTTCTTCCCTGAAGTGCACGACGAGCTGACCAAGTCGCGGCGCGCACCCTACTCGGCCCGCTTACGCACTTCCCACCACTCAGCTCTCACTTCAGTGGATGGCTCTCAGGAGAAGGGATATGAGCACTTACCGCCCCTGGACGAAGCCGTGGCGGCTCACCTCTGCCCCCCCGCGGCCGTGGGGTGGAAGACCAAGAGGACCCTTCCATCTAAGCCCTGCAGGACCACCTCCGCCTTAGCTGGCAGAGCTTATACATCTGCAGGCCAAGCTGCCTCAGCACTGCACACCATGGCAATCCTCCAGGTGTTCCAAGCGAAACTCCTCCGCTCCCTTGACGAGTCTGGAATCGATGCACCTGCCTTTTGCGACCTCCGCAGCGCCACAGATCTAGCCCTGCGTGCCACGAAAGCCACAGCCCAGGCCATTGAACGTTCCATGGCCAGCCTGGTTGTGCTGGAGCACCACCTCTGGCTCAACCTAACGGAGATCAAGGAGATAGACAAAACGGTCTTTCTGGACGCCCCAGTCTCTCCAACCGATCTCTTTGGGCCAGCCGTAGAGGGCTTCATGGAGCGCTTCACTGCAGCACAGAAGTCGTCCCAGGCCATGCAACACTTCCTGCCCAAGCGCTCTAGCTCTGCCACGAGTCGCCCCAGGACTGCACTGACTCAGCAGCCGAGCAAACCCGCTCCCTCTACCTCCCAGGCAGTGCCCTCTAAGGAGCAGTGCCAGCGAGCACGTCCCGCAAAACGCTCTTCCTTCCCGAGGCGCCAGGGACCCCGGCCAAGGATTGTGCTGGACCCGACGCCTCCGAAGTCTTCCTGATCTCACAGGAAAGAAGAGGAAGGGGCAAAGTCCCGCTGCGGCCGGACCACCCCAAAAGCTCGCTCGTCTAGTTCCCCCGCCGCCCCGTTCATTTCCGGGTGTTGGGGATGAAGTGTGTGTTCTGCTACATGGGTCCACTGCTGTTGCGCCCAAGCAAAACGCCGTTCTTATGGCGAACACTATAAAAAATTCACACTCTCAAAAAAAGAGCAAACTTCCTCTTCCTCATTCGTTGGTGTACAGGCCCCCTCCCGGCGGTCTGTCATCCGACGGCATTCAACCCCTTGCCACACGGGCCGAGGCCTGGCAGGTCATCTCTGGAGTGTCACAATGGGTGTTGGGGATAATAAATCAAGGCTACTCTCTACAGTTCGCCCGACGGCCCCCGCGCTTCAGCGGGGTGCTTCCCACTTCAGTAAATCCGGATGACGCTCATGTCCTCCGCACCGAAGTGATGACTCTGCTAGGGAAAGGAGCTATAGAAATAGTTCCCCCCTCAGAGAGCGAATCAGGGCTCTACAGCCGTTATTGGGTGCAATCTTCGTCCATATGACGGCTGTGGTCTCGCCAGAGTGTGCCCTGGCTATTCAGCAGCTCGCGGCTTCCGTCAGGAACAAAGCTTATCTCCCTCTGAAGTTTTTCCAGAGGATGCTAGGGCTGATGGCTTCCGCCTCCCCGGTTTTGCAGCTCGGCCTTCTACGGAGGCGGCCTCTGCAATTCTGGCTAAAATTCCGGGTCCCACCTCACACCTGGCGGCACGGCCGCCTTCGTGTCAAGGTCAGTCAGGCCTGTTTAGCGGCCCTGAAACCTTGGACGAACCCTGTTTGGTTCAGTCGTGGAGTACCTCTAGAGGCAGTGTCCAGAAGGACGGTGCTCTCGACAGATGCGTCCAACTAGGGGTGGGGTGCTCTGTGTGAGGGCAGACCAGCCTTCGGCTCGTGGTCCCACGAGGAAAGCCATCTCCACATCAACTGCCTCGAGAAGTTGGCAGTGAGTCGAGCCCTTCACTCCTTCCAGGCGATCCTGACAGGGCGCCACGTTCTAGTCCAATCGGACAGCATGACAGTGGTGTCTTACATAAATCACCAAGGCGGCCTTTCGTCCAGCCGCCCCTGCGCACTGGCAAAGCGCCTCTTGGAATGGGCATTACCGAGGTTGCGGTCGCGCAGAGCGATGCACATACCAGGCAGAAAGAATCTGGGAGCAGACATGCTATCTCGGAGCAATGTCCCCTCAGACGAGTGGATGCTCTACCCCCAGACGGTTCTCATGATCTGGGAAATCTTCAGGAGGGCAGAGGTCGACCTCTTCGCCTCAGAAGACAACTCTCATTGCCCAACTTATTTTTCAAAGGACACAGATGGGCTGGCCCACAACTGGCCCAGCCTCCTTCTTTATGCATTTCCCCCGATCGCTCTGATCCCGCAGGTCATCAGACGTGTCAGGGAAGACAAGCACAGAGTCCTCCTGGTGGCCCCACTCTGTAGGAGCCAAGTTTGGTCCTCAGAGCTGTTCAGGCTTTCCACGGAAGCCCCATGGCCAATTCCCCTGAGACGGGACCTCCTCTCTCAGGCAAACAGGACGATCTGGCACCCTCAGCCAGAACTCTGGGCTCTGCACCTCTGGTCCCTCGATGGGAGCCTGTAAACCTCTCTGGGGACATGCTGAACACCATTTCCCAGGCAAGAGCCCCGTCCACGAGACGCCTCTACGCCCAGAAGTGGTCGGTCTTCGTTAATTGGTGCTCCGCACGAAACGTAGACCCTGTGGAGTGTGACGTATCCCCGATACTGTCTTTTCTCCAAGAGCGTTTTGACAAGGGACTCACCCCTTCTACGCTCAAGGTGTACGTAGCAGCCATTGCAGTGTTCCACACTCCTATCGCTGGCCAATCAGTGGGCCGAAACAGCCTCATCGTGCGTTTCCTGAGAGGTTCTAGGCGGTTGAACCCCCCACGTCCTCTCACTGTTCCCACTTGGGACCTTTCTACGGTCCTCAGAGTGCTCAAAGGGGCCCCCTTTGAGCCGCTGCGGTCAGCTGACCTCCGGCCCCTGACACTTAAAACCGCTCTGCTACTTGCATTGGCATCGGTCAAGTGTGTTGGCAACCTGCAGGCCCTCTCCGTGAGCCCTGCATGCCTTGAATTTGGGCCCAACAACTCCAAGGTCATTCTGAAACCTAGGCATGGCTACGTCCCTAAAGTGCTCTCGACCCCGTTCAGAGCACAGGTGGTGGCCATTTATAAGGAAAACTAGAAAAAGCCCCCCGACGGTGATACCTGTATTAGGTGTTGTCATATGTCAAATAGGAATAACAGTTTTATTAGCCTATATTTATTATATTTCATATTTGTCTTTTTGTCCATAGGCTACATATCGTGAAAACAAATGTAACACACACACACACACACCAACAACAACAACAACTATTTTGTGTTAAGAAGCTGCTCTTAATTTTTTATCGATGGCTTCGCAGCGCATTAGTATTGCTGTGCATGAATAACACTGAAAATATGAAAATAGCTACTGCGGGGCAAAGGATCGCCTTTCGACCAATAACAACCAACTGCAGAACCGCAGAACCATACGTCAAGACAGTCTGAGGACAACAGCGCCAGACTAACAGCCTGAGGCCAGAAGAGGGCGGAGTAACAGTCTTACGTCGGATGTGGGCGGAGTTAGCAACAAAAACAATCCTGGCGGAAGAAGAGAACAGGTTAAAAGTTTATTTGTGTTGTGTTTTTAATCGATCGTTAACAGTTAACATGACCCTAAACCTTTTGTAAATGGGCTTTGAGATGAAGTCACTTTATCGCGTCTTTTGCTATTTTACAAATGGACTGTCTCACGTTGCTTGGTTACATATTCATGGTTTGTGATTTTGCTTTGTTGTTGGCGCTGTTTTTTGTTTCATTGGTTACATTTTCCAATACTGACCAATGTTTATGTGGATTTTCAGAGGCATATTACGATTCGGAGAGGCTCTGCTTTACTTCATTTACAGCAATGCAAAACATACTGCAACAATTTCCAGTCCCCAGTGTTTTTAAACCGACCAGATGGCACAGGGCTGAATGCACACCTTCAAATTCACTCCAAAAAGGCTGTTGTCAATGGAGGTATGAACGTTTCTTTTATATTCTGAATTTAAAATGTTGTTTTTGCAATGCAATAAGTAGTAATTTTGGTAACACTTTAGAATACTGATCCTTCGTTAATGAATAACTACACAGGAACAAATGAGTAATGCATTATTAACACTCTAGTAACTACTATTAACTAACAAGAAACTCTGATTAATGAATTAGTAAGTAATAGTGCTCAATTGAAGGGAGTAGGTCACTATTAGCTAATCAGTAACTACTGTTTTTTCATACCTCCCAGAGAACTACTAAGAACTACTATATACAGGTTCATAATTAACATGTATGATGCATAATGTATAATTAATTCTAAAGTAAAGGTCATGGTAACCCACTAGTAATGACTGAAGTATTACCAAATCCTTCAGAAGGAATTACTAATTATTTGGATCAGTATTCTAAAGTGAGAAACATGATAACTCTCTAGTAACTACTGAAGTCATTGTAAACTTTTGAGGTTTGTGTAAAGTATTGGATAGTAATAACTCAAGAGTTACTACATCCTTCTAAAGGAACTACTAATTATTTGGATCAGTATTATAAAGTGAAGATCATGGTAACCCACTAGTAATTACTCAAGTGTTACCAAATACATCATAAGGAATTACTGTACAAAACTGTACAAAATCATACAAAAACACCAAAAGTTTACAATGACTTCAGTAGTTACTAGAGTGTTATCATGCTTTTCACTTTAGAATACTGATCTAAATAATTAGTAATTCCTTCTGAAGGTAATACTTTGGTAATTTGGTAATACTTCAGTCATTACTAGTGGGTTACCATGACCTTTACTTTAGAATTAATTATACATTATGCATCATTCATGTTATTTATGAACCTGTATATAGTAGTTCTTAGTAGTTCTCTGGGAGGTATGAAAAAACAGTAGTTACTGATTAGCTAATAGTGAACTACCACCTTCAACTGAGCACTATTTTTTACTAATTCATTAATCAGAGTTTATTGTTAGTTAATAGTAGTTACTAGGGTGTTAATAATGCATTACTCATTTGTTCCTGTGTAGTTATTCATTAATGAAGGATCAGTATTCTAAAGTGTTACCGTAATTTTGACTATAGAACTAATGAAACTTGTCTCTTTTATGTAATTTTTATGGCTATACATTAAAGTTTTTGATTTTGTTGCAGTAAATTAGCAGAATCACCCCAGGACAATGGAAGCTGATCAAAAACAAGATTAGTTTAATATGACTTTCATAAACGCATAAGCTACTTAAACAGATGGTGTGTTGTTATATCTGTCACATCTTTTCCAGGAATAACTTAATAATATTCTATTGTTTTAGAATGTTCCACAACAGTTGACCGGCTCTATTGACTGTGGGATCTTCATGTTAATGGTAAGAAAAAGAAGGGAAAGTTAAAAGTTTTTAAAAAGTATATGAGCTTTTCTTTTCACTAGAATGAAAAACAAACCTGAGGGCTTTTCATACTTTAAATAGTTAACCCTGGGTGATTGTTAACCCCAGATAAACGGAATCCTGGGTTATCTTGATTCACGTTTCACATTGATCATCATTTACCTGAGGTTAACAATTAATCCTGAGTATTCATACGCAGCGTTTCACACTGTACATTACTAAGCCCTGGGTTAACGTCCTTATTAGCATATTTGCAGTGTCAGTGTCACTGATTGGATGAAAAAGCACACAATATGTTTACATAAATGCTCAGGCATTGCACATCCTCATTACATATAGTCAACTTCACTATCAAGTTTATCCTGAATGGACATTTCAGACTATAAAATAATTAAACAGTATTTTCTGTCAGCATTTGTTGTTTTTTCTTTTTAATGCTGAATTTATTATTTATATACAATGCACAGTGTTTCTGTGACTGTCAAAAGCGCATAAATATACAAGCGTGGAGCGTTACTTTACCCACAGTTAAAAGTAGTGTTTAGAATGTAAGACTTGATTTTCCTGCTAAGACAAAACTGAGATCAAGTGCCCTGCAATAAAGCAATAAAACTCATCTGGAGAGAAGATCTCAAAGAAATAGCATAGGACAACGCCTTGCCCTCACAACATCTACAGGATGCAACCCCCCCACACACACACCCTCCTTCCCTTCCCCCTAACTCAAGTCACTGAAAGTTCTTCAAGATGTATAATGTAACTTGTGTATCTATTGTTTTTCCCCTTTCATGTTTGGTATCATTTTAAATGTCTCAGTGCGATTGGTAAAATGGTCTCAGTTTCACAGCAGTCACTTATGTTATGAGTAAGATTGAGAACTAAGGAGAATTCTGTCCTCCTTTTGTCTCTTCAAGATATCTGAAAACCCACCCCTCTCCCCCCAAAACAGGTGTTGGTGTAGTAAATATCTACAAATCCTTTGTTCTGGTCTGGGTATATAAGGTAAAGTGCAAAGCAGTCATGTGGGATCTTCTGTAGTCAGAAACCCCCATACAGTGATGGAGAAGTGTCTTAAAAACACTAATCCACCACTGTGTGTATGTACATTTCTTACTCTTTGAGCAATTGATGTTATGCATTTATTATTTCTGAATTGGCTTCTAATTGTCCAACTATGTAATTGGCATGATACATTTTTACTTGACAAATAAATATTATTTTTGATTTATTCTGCATTATTCTTAATTCATTATTTCTAGTAGATTAAAGCGAAGGTATTACCACAAATCTGTGTTCAGGATTGATCATACGGAAGGTTTAATAGATGGAGCATAGGGCACATCAATTAAGTCCATTTCGATTTCTGACTATCGCTGCCTTAAATAAGTTGCAGTTTTCGTAAATATATAAAAACTATGCTTTTGTTACGAGTAAGCAGAGCGCGACCGACTTAAAGGTAGATATTTACCCTGCATCCAATGTTTAAGGTCAGAACTGACGAGTTTGTGTCCGAAAGCACTCAATCGGCCAAGTGACTTTTCTAAAGCGATACCGGGACCGCAGTGAACGAATAATTGAAAGTAAAAGATAATCAGAATAACCAAATATCTAAATTAATGCATAACCAATGATTAACTTCTAATTGGAAACACGACTTAAGAGTAAAAATCATTTGAAATTGGAGTCAGATTAAACGAGTGAAATTAAGTGAACTTCACAGAGGCGCTGAAAAGACATACACGCGTTAACCTTCGCCCAGGCCGTCGGATTCCGTTTCTGGGGCGATGGGGGGTTCCTTACAAGAACGATGATAACCCGGGGTTAAGTGCAAGGTGGGGCAGAAGCCGTCACCACCATGGCTCCTCCCTCCAGCGCCTCCGCCGTGGTCCGCCATCCTGGCTGGGGACTGGGCCACCACCTGGCTCCTCCTCCAGCTCAACCGTCCTCCTCCTGAGCCACCTCCAGCACCTTCCATCTCACCTTCACTCCGTCTACCTCCAGGAGTTCCACAAGTTAGTTACATTACAGATATCTTGGCTATATTCATTAAAACCTCTAGGCTACTTGAGTAAAATCATACAATTTAAATTCATAGTATTGCTGTTATTACATATCTTCAATTAAAACATGGGCATTTAAAAATGGGCATAAATGGAGTAAACAGAGCCCTTTGATGTTTGTTTGTTTATTATTTTAATTATTATTTTCACATAACAATACACTGGCTGATGCATAATCATCCTGTACACACTAAACTTAAAACTCTAAAAATGTTATAATTTAAATGCATTGTTTGTAAGGGGGATCAGGGTCAGAATCCGAATCAGAATACGGTCTAAAATGGACTTCTGTATGGGTGAAGTAACATCAGAAGGAGTCAATAGTAATGTATGAAAAGTTCAAGATCGAGTACTAATTTGCCAGAAATATAGGTCAAATATGGAATACTGCATGGCTGATGTGACATCAGAAGGCGTCAATAAGTATATATATATATATATATATATATATATATATATAAGTTCAAGTTCAAGTACTCTTTGGCCAGAAATATGTCCATTAGGTCAAATATGAAATACTCTATATATGATGGATCACCAGAAGGTGTCAATGAATTCATGTAAAAAGTTCATAATTGAAGACTAATTTGCCAGAAATTTGTTCAGTAGTTCAAAATTGGTTCATATATGGCTGAAGTAACAGAGTGAATCAATGAGTATGTTTTCAAAGTTCAAGATCGAATACTCTTGGGCCCAAAATATGTTCATTAGTTCAAATATGGACTACTGTATGGCTGATATGACATCAGATGGACTAAATGAATCAGTACAGAAAGTTCATGATCGAGGATTAATTTGTCAAAAATATGTTCATTAGGTCAAATATGGAATATAGTGTGGCTGATGTGACATCAGAAGGCGTAAGTATATATAAAAAGTTCAAGAATGAGTATTCTTTGGCCAAAAATATGGCCATTAGGTCAAATATGCAATAATCTACAGCTGACGTATCACATAAGGAGTCAATGAGTTTGTATAAAAAGTTCATCATTGAGGACTATTTTGCCAGAAGTAGGTCAAAATTGGTTCGTATATGGCTGAAGTAACATCAGAGTGTATCAATGAGTATGTACTGAAAATTCAAGATCGTGTACTCTTAGAGTATTGCATTTTGTATAAAAAATATGCAATACTCTATAGCTGACGTATCATCAGAAGGAGTCAATAGTAATGTATAAAAAGTTCAAGATCGAATAAGCTTTGGTCAGAAATATGTCCATTAGGTCAAATGTTCAATATTCTATGGCTGACATATAATCAGGAGTCAATAAGAATGAGTCAATGAGTATGTATCGAAAGATCAAGATCGAGTACTCTTTGGCCAGAAATATGTCCTTTAGGTCAAATATGGACTACAGTATGGCTGATGTGACATCAGAAGGCGTAAGTAAGTATATATAAAAAGTTAAAAATTGAGTATTCTTTGGCCAAAAATATATCCATTAGGTCAAATATGCAATACTCTATAGATGACGTATCACAGAAGGAGTCAATGATAATGTATAAAAAGTTCAAGATTAAGTGCTCTTTGGCCAGGAATATGATCAGTAGTCAAATATGCAATATTCTATGGCTGATGTATAATCAGGAGTCAATGAGTATGTATAAAAGGACTAATTTGCCAGAAGTTTGTTCAGTAGGTCAAAATGGGTTCATATATGGCTGAAGTAACATCAGAGTAAATCAATGAGTATGTATTGAAAGTTCAAGATGGAGTACTCTTGGGCCAGAAATATGTTCATTAGGTCAAATATTGACTACATTATAGCCGATGTGACATCAGAAGGCATAAGTAAGTATATATAAAATGTTCAAGACTGAGTACTCTTTGGCCAAAAATATGGCCATTAGTCAAATATTCAATGTTCTATGGCTGATGTATAATCAGGAATCAATGAGTATGTATAAAAAGTTCATGATCGAGTACTCATGGGTCAGAAATATGTTCAGTAGGTCAAATGTGTACTACTGTATGGCTGATGTGACATCAGAAGGAGTTAATGAATCAGTATAGAAATTTCATGATTGAGGATTAATTTGTCAGAAATATGTTCACTAAGTCTAATATGGGCTTTTGTATGGAAGTAACTTCAGAAGGAGTCAATGATAATGTATGAAAAGTTCAGGATTGAGTGCTCTTTGGCCAGAAATATGTCAATTAGGTCAAATACTATGGCTGATGTATAATCAGGAGTCAATGAGTATGTATAAAAAGTTCATGATCTAGGACTAATTTGCCAGAAATATGTCCATTAGGTCAAATATGCAATACTCTATGGCTGATGTTTCATCAGAAGGAGTCAGTGAGTTAATACAAAAAGTTCGTCATCGAGGACAAATTTGCCAGAAATTTGTTCAGGAGGTCAAAATGGGTTCACATATGGATAAAGTAACATCAGAGTGAATCAATGAGTATGTATTGAAAGTTCAAGATCAAGTACTCTTGGGCCAGAAATATGTTCATTAGCTCAAATATGGACTATATTATGGCTGATGTGACATCAGAAGGCATAAGGAAGTATATATAAAATGTTCAAGATTGAGTACTCTTTGGCCAAAAATATGGCCATTAGGTCAAATCTGCAATTGTCACAGTGTAGAAAGGACCCAAAACTGAAAGCTGGTTTCAGTTATTTATTAATCAGCAGAAAAAAGGACAAAATAGGCTGTCTGCCGGTCACCGGCCATCTTGGCGGAACGCAGATCAGGAAAAGGAAACTTAAAGGGACCAGACATCAAACAGGCGGGTTGCGTGGTGCAGGGAGCTGCTGTCAGAGAGTGCACACTGGAAATGCCAAACACTCACTTCACTTGGCAGACACGGCGGTGCAGAAGAGCAGACTTGTAGGCAGAAGATAACAGGATGAAATCCTCGTCTGCCACACACACACGACGATACAGGACTAGATGAGCAGACAATGACAAGGCGTAAGTTGCAGACATGAATGAGCAAACAATAACCCGACAAAGAGGAGAGAAGAGCATGAGAACTAAATAGCCAGGTGATCAGGGCAAAGGAGGAACAGGTGAGAGATATGTGCAGAGCACGACCGCTGATTAAGATAGCGGACAGCTGAGCGAAAATGTACGTGCAGATAGGAGAGAAAGGAAAAGAGGAATCAAACCAAACTCCTGACAGCAATTCTCTATATTGGTGATGTATTATCAGGAGTCAATTGGCTTGAATAAAAAGTTCATGATTAAGGTCTAATTTGCCAGAAATATGTTCAGTAGGTCAAACATGGGCTCATGTATGTCTGAAGTAACATCAGAGTGAGTCAATGAGCATGTATAGAAAGTACTCTTGGGTCAGAATTATGTTCAGTAGGTCAAATATGGACTTCTGTATGGTTGATGTAACATCAGATAAAGTCGGTGAGTATGTATAGAAAGTTCATGATTGAGAGCTATTTTGACAGAAATTATGCAAATATACAATACTCTATGGCTGAAGTAACATCAGTGTAAAGTTCATGATCGAAGACTCTTGGGACAGAAAAAAAATTTAATTAGGTCTAATATGGACTTCTGTATGGCTGAAATTAAAACCGGAAGGAGTCAATGAGTCAGTATAGAAAGTTCATGATCAAGGATTAATTTGTCAGACATGCTGTATGTTCAGTAGGTCTAATATGGACTTCTTTATGGGTGAAGTAACATTAGAAGGAGTCACTGATAATGTATAAAAAGTTCAAGGTCGCTACACCATATATGTTATGTGTTATCTCTTCAATGCATAAGGAATGAAAGTCAGTTCTTGTATGAAATGCAATGAAACAACGCATTCCTTATATGTATTCTCTAATGCTCTATATGTTGTGTTTTCTCTTCAATGCACAAAGAAAAAAGAGTTAGTTCTTGTATGCAATGCAGTGCATCTGTCAGGACACAGACAGAGGCAGAGAGGTGAGTGAACACAGATGTATATTTCACAAGTTTACACGTACATGAAATCAAAATAAAGTAATTTGTATAGTAATTTATGCGTATTTGGCGTGCTGTCCAGGGGAGGGCTCCGAGCTCGGAATTTGGCCCGAACCCAGAGTACTCCCCCTCCTTAACTGGGATAGAAACCAGCCAAGAGTGAGGTGATGGGGTGGTGGAGGGATGCTGTGAAACTTGTCGCGGGATAGAGGTGAGAGACGGCTTTATATACCGGCTTCCTCTCGCACTGATTGGTTGATTTACTTGAACGTGCGCCTCCCGAATTTAGTTAAATAAACTTCATTTATTAGACAGAGGCACAAACACAGGCAAATGATGGAAGCAGGTGAGTAATGGATCAAGCACTTTCAGAACAGTCACTTAGCTGAAAAATAACAGAGTTTGTCTTTGCAGGAGGAATCAATGAGGAACGGAGAACAGGAGAACAGGAGACGGATGACGACACGAGTGGAGATACGGGAACTCAGGTGAGTAGCAGGTAAGGAGTCCAGGTACGTGAGACGAGACCAGACAGTGAAGTGAAGGGAGTGAGAGTCTTTATGGAGTCCTTGATGAAGCGGTGCAGGTGCAGGTGCAGGTGATCAGTACTCGGGAGACTGTGAGCGAGTGGGTGGAGTGTGGTGATCCGGTGACAATGTGTTGGTGTTGGTGGGTGTTGGCTGTGACTCCGTGATAGTAATCCCCCCCTCCACGGGCGGCTCCTGACGACTGGATGGGGAGACGACGACGGGGTCTACCTCAACCCCGGGGAGCAGGGCGGTCCGGATGTTCAGCATGGAATTGCGTGAGGAGCGAGGGGTCGAGGATGTAGTGACGGTTGACCCAGGAACGTTCTTCTGGGCCATAGTCCTCCCAGTCAACGAGGTATTCCAACTGGGGACCCCGTCGTCGGGAGTCAAGGATCGCCCGCACCCAGTAGATGGCCTCTTCTTCAGCGATGTCGGGAGGAGGAGGTACCACATCATCACCAGGATCTGTGGAAGGAGAAGACATGGATTCAGTGTGGGGCTTCAACAAGGAGACATGAAATGAAGGTGATATACGGTACTGTGCAGGGATGTTGAGACTGTAGGTGACCTCGTTGAGCTGCCTCTGTATGGTGAATGGACCTATGTACCGGGGACTCAGCTTGCGGCAGGGCAGTCGGAGATGGATGTCCCGCGTCGAGAGCCACACCTTTTGGCCAGGTTGGTAACGAGGAGTAGGGCCTCTTCTGGCGTCAGTGTGTCTCTTGTGTCTCCGAACTGCCTGCTGGAGGTGGACATGAGCTGAGTCCCACACACTCTTACTCTGCTGGAACCAGTGGTTGACAGCTGGAACCTCAGGTACCTCCTGATTTCCTGGATCTTGCACTGAGTCTGGCCGTTGGTCTGTGGATGGTATTCAGACAACAGGCTGACTGACACTCCTAGGAGCTTAAAGAAGGCTTGCCAAACTCGTGAGATGAACTGTGGTCCACGGTCAGAGATGATGTCTTCAGGAATGCCGAAATGATGGAATACATTGTGCAACAAGGCTTCAGCAGCTTCAAACGCGGTAGGAAGGCCCTTGAGGGGTATGAGTTTGCAAGCCTTGGAGAATCTGTCCACGATTACAAGCACACAGGTGAAGTTATTAGACGGTGGTAGGTCAGTCATGAAATCAATTCCCAGATGTGTCCATGGTCGACGAGGTACGGGTAAAGGAACCAACTTGCCCTCGGGGAGCCTCCTAGGAGTGTTGGCGACGGCACAGACTGAGCATCCCTTGATGTAGCGGGAGATATCCTGGAGTCATGGAGGGCCACCAGTAGTGTTGCCGCAGGAGCGAGAGGATACGTGAACTGCCTGGGTGTCCAGAGCCCAGAGAGGTGTGCGCTAAGTCCATGAGGGGCTGACGGTGGGCCGGTGGAACATAGAGAAGCCCCACAGGACCTCCCGGTGGAGCTGGTTCGGTGAGGTTAGCTTGGGAGATGCGTTGGTTGATGGCCCACTGGATTGGGCTGACGATCATGGCTGGAGGGAGAATAGGTTCAGGATCGGAGCTTTCAGGATCGGGTTGATACAGACGGGATAAAGCGTCAGCTTTGCAGTTCTTGGTTCCAGAACGGTAGGAGACCGTGAAATTGAATCTAGTGAAAAAGAGGGCCCAGCAGGCTTGGCGAGGGTTCAGTCTCTTAGCTTCTCGAAGGTATTCAAGGTTTCGGTGATCTGTGATGACTTCAAATTGATGTCGTGCTCCCTCCAGCCAGTGTCTCCATTCCTCCAGTGCTAACTTGATGGCAAGAGTCGTGATGGATCACCCTGCCGCTGTGACAACACCGCTCCGACCCCGGTGGATGGGGCATTGACTTCTACGACGAACGGGAGGTCAGGGTTCGGATGAACCAGGATCGGAGCGGTGAGGAAGGCTTCTTGGAGCTGGTGGAAGGCTTCTCGGGCAGATGGAGTCCAGGACAGAGACTTGGGCCGGCCTTTGAGGAGCGAGGTGAGGGATGCTCTGAGAAGACTGTAGTCATGGATGAAGCGACGATAGAAGTTTGCAAACCCCAGGAAGCGTTGTAACTCCTTCACGGTCATGGATAATGGCCAGTTGCAGATAGTTTCCAGCTTCCTCTGGTCCATCTGGATGCCATGTTGGTCGATGACGTAGCCCAGGAAATAGTAATCCCACACTTCTCCAGCGTGAGGTATAGGTGGTTGTTGACGTAGCTTCTCGAGGACCTGGGAGACGTGTTGGCGATGTTCGGCCAGGTTCTGGGAGTAAATGAGGATGTCGTCGATGTAGACCACTATGAACCGGTGGAGGAACTCCTGGAACACCTCATTCATATAGTTCTGAAACACGGAGGGAGAGTTGGACAGGCCATACGGCATAACCCGGTACTCATCGTGTCCAGATGGTGTGATGAAGGCAGTTTTCCACTCATCCCCCCGGCGGATACGAATGAGGTTATACGCACTCCGCAGGTCCAGCTTGGAGAAGATGCAAGCTCCCTGTAGCTGCTCCAGAGCCGCCGGGACCAGAGGAAGGGGATAACTGAACTTTACCGTCTGGGAGTTCAGGTGACGGTAATCGATGCACGGCCTCAAGTCTCTATCCTTCTTGGCCACGAAGAAGAAGCTTAAAGCGGCAGGGGATGTCGATGGTGCTGATGAAGCGTTGCTTTAGTGCCTCTTGGACATACTCCTCCATGGCCTTCTGCTCCGGGATGGACAATGGGTAAACTCTACCCTTGGGTAGAGTAGCCCCAGGCAGCAGGTCGATAGCGCAGTCCCATGGCCACTGAGGTGGTAGTTGCGTTGTCAACTGCTTGCTGAACACATCCTGGAATGCCCGGAATTTCTACTTTGAGGTCAGTTTCAGGACTTTCAACGGAGGTTGAGAGGATAGGAAGAACACTGGAGTCAGAAGAATAAGATTGGAGATTCGAGGAAGACGTTCTGATAGGGGATAAACAGTTCTTGAAACATTCGTCACTCCATTTGAGGATCTCACTCGTGTTCCATTGAATGTCAGGCTGGTGTTGTGTGACACTCATCCTGGGGCGTCCCAGGATGATGTCCGCGGTGGACCCTTCCAGCACCATGAATGTGATCTCCTCCTCGTGAAGACAGCCGATGCAGAGCGTCAGTGTGGGGCAGAAGTGCCGAATGTGACCACGGCCCAGCGGTTTTCCCTGGATAGTTTGAATGCGGAGATCTTGTTGGCAGCATTTGCGACGCACATTCAGTTTCTGGAGAATCTGGTTGCTGATGAAGTTCCCTGCGGAGCCGGAGTCGATGAGGGCTTGCGCTGAAACACAGACGTGAGAGTTAAGGATATGTACAGTGGTTCTGGTGAGTGGTGCAATGAGAGCGGGCAATTGGATTGTACTCACCGCTGGGCTTGGTGGTCGGATGGGACAGGCAGCGATGACATGGTCCTCTCCCCCACAATACAGACAGAGATGTTGCTGAATTCTTCTCTGACGCTCCGTACGAGTCAGTTGATAGGAATCGACCTGCATAGATTCGGGTGTTGGAAGGGCGACAGATGGTGTGGCTGGCAGAGGATTGGTAGTGGGTGTATGGAGAGTACATGCTGAATAGCGCTGGGCAACTCGGAAGGTTTTTTGGATGAGGTTTTCCAGCCCCATAGTATCATTGTACACGACCATTAACTGCTTGACATGTGGATTTAATCCCTGGTGAAAGGCTGTTATCAGGGCCGTTTCGTTCCAGCCACTAGCGGCCGCTAGGGTACGAAATCGGAGAGCATATATACTCACAGATTCATCACCTTGTCGTAAATTGAAGATTTGGTCGTGTAGAATGTAGCTGGTTGGGCCATGGGACTGACAGAGGCATCTGACGAAGAAGCAGCGGGTGCTGGGTGAAGGAGTGCTTGGCGGACGGCATACACGTGGTCAGCTGGGTCTATGGGTGCAGTGCTAGGAGACGGCGGTTGTAGTGAGGATCGTACTGCGTCGACAAAGATGGCAAACGGGTCCGCAGTACGATCCCCGCCTGTGTCCGAGGTGCTCTGCATGTGGTCTGGTCTTCTGTGAGGACACAGACGGAGGCAGAGAGGTGAGTGAACACAGATGTATATTTATTAGACAGAGGCATGAACACAGGCAAATGATGGAAGCAGGTGAGTAATGGATCAAGCACTTTCAGAACAGTCACTTAGCTAAAAGATAACAGAGTTTGTCTTTGCAGGAGGAATCGATGAGGAACGGAGAACAGGAGACGGATGACGACACGAGTGGAGATACGGTAACTCAGGCGAGTAGCAGGTAAGGTCCAGGTACGTGAGACGAGACCAGACAGTGAAGTGAAGGGAGTGAGAGTCTTTATGGAGTCCTTGATGAAGCGGTGCAGGTGCAGGTGATCAGTACTCGGGAGGCTGTTAGCGAGTGGGTGGAGCGTGGTGATCCGGTGACGACGCGTAGGTGTTGGTGGGTGTTGGCTGTGACTCCGTGACAGCAACTAGCACCTGTCGTGTTATCTCTTTACTGCTAAATGGATTAAGTTACTGCAATGCAATGCACATGTTATGTTAACTCTTCAATGCATAACGGATGAGTTATTTCATTCATTGCAACAGCACATATGTTATGTGTTATCTCTTTAATGCATAAGGAATAAGTTAGTTCTTGTGTACAATGCACAGAAACAGTGCATAACTTACATGTTGCAATGCAACACCACATTACGTTATATTAATTTCTTCTATGCACAGCACAATAATTAACTTGTCACGTGTATGTTCTGTTTACTTCAGTTCTGTCATGTCTGTAATCTTCCTCCACCTGTTCCTGTTTAGTTCTCTCATTTACCCTTGTATTTATACTGCCCGTTCTGTTCAGTCCTTGTCAGTCATTGTTTGTGTACCTTCAGTCGTTGTTGGTGTAAACTGTCATTGTTTGTGTACCTTCAGTCATTGTTGGTGTAAACTGTTCTTATGTGTATAACCAGTAAACGCTATTCTATCGTATCCTGTGTGCTTCATCTTTCTTCATGGACCGTGGGTTACATAACTATTGTATGCAATGCATACAATTTTATTTATATTTATTGCAATGCAACAGCATATATGATTTGTTGTCTCTTCAATGCACAAAGGAAAGAGTTTGTTCTTGTAATGCAGTGCAACAAGCACCTGTCATGTGTTATCTCTTCAACGCACAACAGATGCGTTATTTCATTCATCGCAACACCATGTGCAATGTGTTATTTCTTCAATGCATGAGGAAAAAGTTAGTTCTTGTATACAATAATATTAATTTCTTCTATGCCCAACGTAATAGGTTCACTATTGTATGCAATCAAGTCAAGTCATCTTCATTTATATAGCGCTTTTCACAATACATATTGTTTCAAAGCAGCTTCACAGTGACAATAGGAAAATTCTTATCGAGCTAAAGTTGGTTTTTGATTGAATCATTTGTAAAAATTTTACAGTTGTAAAAATGGTTAGTTATTTAGGGACCGCTTAAATGACACCTTTCCTACTGAAAACCGAATACCTTTAATGCATTCTTGCCGTTCATTTACGTGTTTAGTCTATAGGTTTGCGTGTTTGAGTGTGTATGTGCCCAGAAGCTTGGTCTTTTTTTAAAAAAGTGATATTTGCCAAATTACTTTACTGGTCCGCATAATACAGAAAAATTAGTTGTGTCCGCGGATCTATGCAAACTGGAATAATTTTGACAACGTTTTATCTATACATAGGGAAAGGAAAGAGAAATGGGCCTTCGCAGGGGATAGATTAGTTGAAACGTCAGGGCTGCGTTATGGCCTTCAAATGAAAGATTGGTATCAAAGAGCACACCCAGGTTCCTAACTGACGACGAAGAATTACCAGAGCAGCAATCAAGTGTTAGACAGTATTCTAGGTTATTACGTGAAGAAGATTTTGGTCCAAAAATTAGAATCTCTGTTTTTTCTGAATTTAGTAGTAAGAAATTACTGGTCATCCAATTTTTTATGTCAGCTATGCATTCCGTTAATTTTGTGTGGTAAGTTTCGTCAGGGCTCGAAGAAATATAGAGCTGAGTATCATCAGTGAAACAGTGAAAATTAATGGCATGCTTCCTAATGATATCTCCCAAGGGTAGCATGTACAGAGTGAAAAGCAACGGTCCTAGTACTGAGCCTTGCAGTACTCCATATTGAACTTGTGATCGATATGACATCTCTTCGTTTACTACTACAAACTGATAACGGTTAGATAAGTAAGATTTGAACCATGCCAATGCAATTCCACTAATGCCAACATAATTTTCAAGTCTATTCAAAAGAATATTGTGGTTGATAGTGTCAAAAGCAGCACTAAGATCTAGTAACACTAATAGAGAGATACAACCACGATCTGATGATAAGAGCAAATCATTTGTAACTCTAATAAGAGCAGTCTCAGTACTATGGTTCGGTCTAAATCCTGACTGGAAATCCTCACAGATACCATTTCAATCTAAAAAGGAACATAGTTGTGATGAAACTGCCTTTTCTAGTATTTTTGACAGAAAAGGTAGATTCGAGATCGGCCTGTAATTGACTAATTCTCTAGGATCAAGTTGTGGTTTTTTAATAGCCTTTTTAATAAAGAGGTTTAATAATAGCCAGCTTAAAAGTTTTTGGTACATATCCTAGTGATAAAGATGAAATAATGATATTAAGAAGAGGATCTATGACCTCTGGAAGCATCTCTTTCAATAGCTTAGTCGGTAAAGGGTCTAACATACATGTCGTTGATTTTGATGATTTAATAAGTTAAGAGAATTCTTCCTTTCCTATAGCAACGAATGAATATAATTTTTCCTCAGGGACACTACAGTGCACTGTCTGACGCGATACTGTAGTAGATGGTTGCATGGTTATAATTTTCTCTCTAATATTGTCAATCTTGCACGTAAAGAAGTTCATAAAGTCATTACTTCTGTGCTGTTTGGAAACATCAGAAGTTGAAGCTCTATTTCTCGTTAATTTAGCCACTGTATCAAATAAATACCTAGGGTTGTATTTGTTTTCTTCTAAGAGATTTGAAAAATATGTAGATCTAGCATTTTTTAAGGCCTTTCTGTACTCAATCATTCTCTCTCTCCATCACTTCGAAGGAATTATATTTGAACAACTTTTGAGTAATACTGAAGATATTACTATAAATTACAGCAACACCTCCCCCTTTGCCTTTCTGATGAGAATTGTGTTGATAATCGTAACCTTGAGGGCTAGCCTCATTTAAAGTAATGTAATTGTAACAGAAGTTTCTGTAACAGGGACAGGTCGCTCTAAGCACCTGATATTGGACCAGTGATTAGGTTTGTTACAGGAGGGTAAGTGATCAAGGCACACAAGGACACAGACAATAACTGGAAATGATTCAATGTATTTTGTTTGTGCAAAAAAAATAATAATACTGGAAGCAAATGTAACACAATCACAACAACAATTAAATAAAAATAAATAAAACCAAATGAAATAATTGTTCTTTTCAATCCCCTGTTGTTCTTTTTGATATCTTTGAGCTCTGTTCACTATTTAAATAGCTTTTCTCCTATTTGCTTCTAGTTATTCGATTTATGTTTCAGTTGTTTAGTTTCTATTTTGGTTTATAGATATTCAGTTTCACTAACTTTTAGTTTAATAAGAGCTTTTCTTATCTTTGGGTTTTTAGTTTTTTTGTTCAATGCTTTTATATTTCACTCATAGAAAAGATTAACCCAAATTAAAACAATTAAAATGAGAAAAAGAAAAGTACAATATCACAATAGTTCAATTCGAAACAATTTGAAAACAATTCAAACTCTTCAAACAATATAACAGTCAATAACTTCTCAGTCTGTGTATAAATGAATGTTCCTTTGTCATCCAAAGTGGAAAAATATGTTAGTGTGTGCAAAAGTCTCTTGGTGTAGACGAAACTGTGTTTCAACAGTCAATAGTGCAAAGTAATCGCTGAAGGAAAAGTCAGATCCTACCGATCAGAATATACGCAATGAAATGGATTCCACCTGGGGTGCGTTTCCCAAAGCGAACTATGGTCGCAAGTTCCGTCGTTACCAATAGAGTTCAATGGGACTTACGACCATAGTTGGCTAACGATGCTTTCGGGAAACGCACCCCTGATCAGTAGAAAGCACTAATCCATGGGTAAGCACAGGATTTCTCCATCTGTGTTTCTCTCAAATCAACAGTAGTTCGGTTGGGAGGCTCGCCATCTCGGTGTCTGAAGGGTTTGATCCAATCACACAAAAAAACCTGACCTGTTTATACAAACAGCGTCTTAAGTTTCAAAAGCATTTACACACCATTTCCTTTAGAACAACACAATGTACACTACACATTCATCAATCAACCATCAATCTATATGAAAATAGTATTCAAAAACCCCTTTTTTGAATATTCAACATATATAAAACATACCAGAATATGTCATCATGTGCAATATAGCATTTAAGTGCTTGATGGCGGACAAGATGGCGGCCGGAACAGTTGGCAATTTTCAAAGCTAAGGATTAATAAATGATTTTCTCACCTTAAACATTAAATTCAATCAGTGCAAACAACTGGAATTATATGTTTATATTGTTGTCTTGGTACAAGGACGTTTTTGGACATTTGTTCGGAGTGTGTTTGAGTTAAACAGACTAATTAGCACATTGAGGAAAAGAAAAAAAAAACAAAGATGACCGAGAAAAGACCAAGAGACCAAGGTAAAAAGATAAACAAGACTCTTTCATTCACCAGAGAAAACAAAGATTTGACTGAGGATGTAATGGAAGTTGTTAAAGCAGCTGATATACATTCTTACACTTCCAATGGAGGAATTGTCCCTCTCCCTGACTCAGCTCCATGCACTCCGGCCGCAAAGAAAGGGAAAGCTGAACCTACACTCTCCGAGTTGCAAGATAACATCGTGAGGCTTGTGGCTGAAAAAATAAAAGAAAATACGGACAGTCTTGCAGGTCTTATAAAGAAAAATGCAGACAGCATCGAAGCTTTAAAGGAATCATCAGATTTTTTTTTTCAACGAACTGCAAGACATGAAAACAGAAATAACAACGGTTAAGAAGGCAAGTGATGATCATCAGAAGAAAATAACAGGCCTGGAAGACAGATTGAATGAGATGGAACGTTATCACAGAAGATGGAACCTGAGGCTGTATGGCCTAACAGAGCAGGAAGGAGAAGACGTTAAACAGCGTGTGATTGACATTTGCAAGGCAGTCATTCAAGACCCCAAAGAGAATCTTCGTTGCCAAATTGATGTAAGCCATAGGATCGGACGGAGAGAGGATGGCAAAATTCGGCCGGTGATAACACGATTTATATCCAGATCAACCAAAGAAAAGGTATGGAAATGTGCGAAGAATTCGGAATTCCTCAAAACAAACAAGTTAAAGTTCGGCGAAGACTTAACTACAAAGGACAAAGAGACACGCACTAAACTGTGGCCACAGATTGAAGAGGCACGAAAGCAAGGGAAAAAAGCCTTCTTCGTTGGAGCCAAAGCCATCATTGAGGGTAAAGAAATTAGAATGTAATGATGGATCGGACTTGATGTTAAAGGAAACTGCTTTCATTGAGAAATGCAGTTGTATTCTAAATTACATCTAGTGATGTGCTGTTATACCTCATGTTTGAAAGTTCAAAGATCAGAGAATTATAAATTCTTGTTTGCTTGTTCAAATTAGTATATAAAAGGTGTAGAAAATCATTTTGTTTCTTTAATACACCTAAAACTCAGGGGGTTGTTTTTCTTCTGAGTCAACTTTTCAACTTGTCTTTGTCACTTTATTCACTCAATGTGAGGGGTATATGAGAACAGATTAAGAGGAAAGCTGTATTTTTATTTTGTAAAACTTTCAAGGCAGATTTTTATTTCCTGCAAGAAACGCACGCTTTAGCTTCAGATTTTGGCTTATGGAAAGAGTAAATCAGCTGGCATTGCCATATTAAAGGGATCCTTTCAGGGAAAAATCCTTAAAAATGTAGTTCATGATTCAGGAAGATGGATTATTTTAGTTATTGAATTTATGGAGGATATTTTCATTTTGGGTAATATATATGGTCATAACAATAGTCATAAAAACACACTTCTTTTTGCTGAATTTGAAGAACAGATAAATGCTTTATCGAATTCCTTCATTAATGCTAAACTAATTTTTGGGGGTGACTGGAACTGCATAAGACTGTCAACCTCAAAGATCCTTAAGAGGCACTTACGGAGAATTTAATAATCTCTGTCTGCACTTAAACTGTTGTGATGTACGGAGACTAAAAAATCCAGATCAAATCCAGTTTACTTGGAATAACAAAGATTTATCTAAGAGATCCAGGATTGATTTTTGGCTTATTTCAAATGAGTTACTAGACAGCGTGGAAGAAGCCAAAATAGAACCCTCAATATTTTCTGATCATAATTTGGTTACTTTAGTATTATGTATAAGGAATCAATTAATAAAATATAAACCAAATTATTGAAAATTAAATTATACACTTTTGAGTGATAAAATCTTCAAAGAAAAGGCCAAAAAAAATATAAATGAAAATGTAATAAAAGCAAAAAAAGAAGAAATATATGGCAAACATTGGGAATATACCAAATTTCAGATACGTAATATGGCAATCAAAAGGGGAAAAGAATTATCTAAGGAAAAAAGACTGAGACAAGATAGAATACTGAAGGAAATAATTTCTATTTATGAAAAGAATGATCAATCACCAGCCGATATCAATATTTTAATTGAATTACAATCTGAATTGGACAATACCTATCAAAATTTAGCACGGGGAGCTTTTATTCGTTCTAGACGGAAATGGATAGAACATGGTGAAAGGAATACAAAATATTTTCATAATTTAGAAAAAAGAAATGTTAGTGTTAATAGTATATATAAACTTAAAATTAATGAACAGCTCTCTGAAGACCCCCCACAAATTTCAAATTTTGTGGAAGAATTTTATAAGAAACTATACTCTGAACACAACAGTAATCAGAGCTCATACTTCCTCTCTTATATAAAAAATGTGGCACAAGGTATTGATGAAACTCAGAGGGACTTTTATGATCAAGATATAGCCATTGACGAACTAAAAAAGAACATCAGTAAGTTAAAAGATAATAAATCCCCAGGGAATGACGGCCTTACAGGTGAATTTTATAAGGTATTTCAAGATTATATTTCTGAAATCTTATTATTGGTTTTTAAGGAGGTTATAGAAACCTGTAGGCTTCCCCCAACTATGTGTCAAGGTTTAATTGCATTGTTACCTAAACCCAATAAGGACTGTTTGCTTCTTGACATTTGGAGGCCCATAACCTTAATTAATAATGACGCAAAATTGATGGCTCATATTTTTGCACAAAGAATAAAGTTGTGTTTAGATACAATTATAGATGATAGTCAGTCCGGCTTTATGCAAAGACGACATATTAGTAATAATATTCGATTAATCTTAGATTTAATAGATTATAAGGATTACATAACAGATAACAGTTACAGTCTATTTATAGATATATATAAAGCCTTTGATACTGTGAAACACGATTTTTTATTCGATTTATTTGGTTTTGGTCAATAGTTTAAAAGGGCGATACAAACTTTATATAGTGACTGTAATAGTTCAGTTAAACTTCCTTGGGGAACTACTCGTAGATTTAGCATCTCCCGGGGCATAAAACAGGGAGATCCGGCAGCCCCCTTTCTATTTCTCTTGGTCATGCAAACAATGGCATCACATTTACATCATAACTCTTTTCAAGGCATCAAAATTAGGGAAAAAGAAATTAAATGTTGTCAGCTTGCTGATGATACAGCCATTTTTTTTAAAGATATATCACAGGTTAAAAAAGTTATAGAGTGTCTCAATATATTTTCTGAAGCTTCAGGTTTATCTTTAAATGTTAAAAAAATGTACTCTTTTTCCACTTAAAGACAATAGTATTCCTTTAACCGAATTTGAAGGTATTCCAGTTAGAGAGGAGGTAACTTATCTTGGTATCAATATCTGTAAAAATCAGTCAGACAGAGTGCAATCAAACTTCCATCCCCTTATGTTGAAAATTAAAAAGAAATTTGATATGTGGCTCATGAGGGATTTGTCACTCAAAGGCAGGGTTCTTTTGTCCAAATCTGAGGGGCTGTCTCACTTACATCTAATATTTCGCAGGATAGACTAACAAAATCTTTTCTTAAAAAAATTGATTCAACCTTATTCAATTTCATATGGAAAAACAAGCCTCACTATTTAAATAGAAATATTTTATGTAATTCTTATAATCAAGGAGGATTGAACGTGCTGGATTTTGCTACTTCTAATACAATTTTCAAGTTGAACTGGATTAAACTGTAAAGAGGACGCGGAGTCCGAAGTAGAATCCATTTTATTGAGCAGCAACAGAAACAAACAAATATCGTAGACAGGCAATGGGTCAGTACCAGAATATCAGTCCAATCCTTGAACAAACACAAGGGATAATCCAAAGGCAGAGTGGCAGGCAGGCAATAGGTCCAAACACAGTAATCAGTCCAGTCAAGCAGCCAAAACAGAAAGGGATAATCCAGACAATCAAAGTCAAACAGGCAGAATCATACACATGGTTAGCAAACAAGAAAACAAGGTAAACACTCGGTAAGGCAGTGTAACTGGCAATACTTTGCAAAGCATGGATGTAGCTTCCCTGGCTAAATAGTCACCAAACAGGAAGTCAAGGTAGAAGCAGCAGAGGGAGTAGAACTCAGTCAGTATTCAGGGGACGGCTCCCTCTGCTGGCGTGGCGTTACATAAACATTATATTAAGCATAAAGATAAGTTATGGTATATAATTACAAAAGTTGGTATTATAGATTTTCTCTTAAAATGCGACTTTGAGGTTAACAAACTCCCTATTCAGTTATCCAATTTTCATAGATAGGCTCTTTTGTGTTGGCTTCTTATATACAAACATAATTCCCCACAAACAGTTAATTTGGAATAATAAAATCATTAAATATAAGAATAAATCAATCTTCTATAACAATTGGTTTAAAAATGGTATCTTAATGGTCTCACAACTGATAAATGACAAGGGCTACTTATTTACATATTCTGAATTTTTACAGACATTCTGTATTCCAATATCTCCACGAGAATATAGCATCGTATTTGATGCAATACCAACAGGTCTTTTGAGACTTCTGCAAGGCATCAGTGAATCTCACAAGCAATCAACGTTTAAAAAAGAGGTCTTGTTGGACGGTGTTGATATTAAAGACAGTAAATGTAATTATACATTTTTCAGACGTCTGCAACATTTCGACATAAATTCTTTTGGAATGACCATTTTGAGAATATTAATTGGAGATTGATTTGGATATTTAACAACAAATACTGCATCAATAATAAAGTTAATGAAATATACTTTAAAATAATTCATAAAATTTATCCAACAAACCATTTCCTAAAAAGATATAAAAATGATCTTTCTGAATCTTGTGTATTCTGTAAAATGGATACTGAAACTATTTTACATCTTTTCTTTTTTTTTTTTTTTTTGATTGTATGTATGTTAAATTCTTTTGGATTGATGTGGAATATTTATTTAATATGTTAAGTGGAACCCAAATTAATATAGAGAAAAGAGATGTTATTTTTTATTATGACAAAAAAGGTATAGATAAGAGTCATGTGTTTATGTTAAATCTTATAATATTACTTGGTAAATTTCATATACACAAATGTAAATGGTCTGAAAGGATACCCAATATCACCCATTTTAAGGCTGACATGAAGATTTATTTTGAAACCTTACAAGGACTCTCAAACCTCAAAGCAATCAGAACTATGGACATTTACAAAGACTTAAATTCCTCTTCTTTAATTTAAATATACATGTATACCCTTTTCTGTTTTTCTTTTCTTCTTTTTCTTTTTCCTCTTTAATTTCTGAAAATATTTTTTTTCTAATATTCTTGATATGAATGTTATTGTTCGTAATATATAATAACTAAGGTTAAAAGTGTTATTGATTCATGATGATATGTAACTCATCAAAGCATTATTTGTGAAACATTTATATCTGTTGAATATATGTGAAATTTGTACAATAAAAAAAAAAGTCACTTAAGCATTTAGTCATTTTTGTTACAGTACAGAAGGGTCGGAGACAGGAGATACTGTTAAGGATGTTTATTGGAGACACACAGCAGAGTAAACAGTAGTGCAGGTGAGTAGTGATGGTTTGTGAGGTGAAATGGATCGATGAGATGAGATAATACTGTCCTTGTATGTCGGCAGGAGAGAGGATTCTGGATGACGCTGGAGACTGGAGACGCAGGAGACTGGAGACACTCACACACAGACTGGAAACACACGAGGAGACTTGGAGACGTTGGAGACAGGTAAGTATGTCGAATGGAGTCCTTGAGGTAAGCTTGTAAGTAAGACTAGATGCGAGCGAGACCGGACAGTGAATGAGAGTGTGTGAGTGTCTTTTATGGTGGCGGTGATTGGTGAGCTGATGAGGTGCAGGTGCGTGTGATCAGTACTCTGGAGATGGAGTGCGCTGTGATTGGGCAGTGTTGGAACCTGGCGTGTCTGTGACAATTTTATCAATTTATTATTTTATTATTTTAAACTGCAATGACTTTAATCAGCTTTTTGTTTAATATTTTCAGCATTTTATTAGAATTATAATTATTTGAAAATTATATTCTTTTCTTTCTGTTTCTTATATCGCTGAATTCTAACCTGTGTTACACCATCATCTGGTTTTAGCCAGGTTTCTGTCAAACACAGCAAATCTAGATTATTGTCTGTGATAATATAATTTACAATAAGTGCTTTTGAAGAAAGGGATCTAATATTCAGCAACCCAAGCTTTATTATTTGTTTATCAGTATTATCTCTGTTTTTTATTTGTTGAATATCAATTAAATTTTTACCCTTAAATGGGTTTGGAAGTTTTTTGTATTTACTAATTCGGGGTACAGACCAACAAAGCTAACAAACTAGCAAAGTGCTAACGCGCTGTGATAGCGATTTGGATTAAAAGATTAAACGCTAGCGATGTCAGATTAATGTGATAGGCAATATCAGATATATGGTGATGATAAAATAGACAAGTAATTATAATAAATAGATTCAAAACAAAGCACTACGGAGCTACAGACACAAACTATTCAGCTGCGAGGCAGAGAGGATCAGACTGGAGCCAATGCCATGGAGCGGCGAGTTCTTGTATTTATTGCAATGCAACAGCATATGTGATTTGTAGTCTCTTCAATGCACTGAGGAAAGAGTTCGATCTTGTATTTGTTGCAATGCAACAGCATATGTGATTATTTGTCTCTTCAATGCACAAAGGAAAGAGTTTGTTCTTGTATGCAATGCAGTGCAACAGCATATGTCATGTCATGTGTTATCTCTTCACTGCGCAACTGATTAAGTTACTGCAATGCATGTATTGCAATGCAACAGCACCTGTCATGCCTTATGTCTGTACTGCACTACTGATTAAGTTACTTCAATGCAATGCACTTCATGTGTTATGTCTGCACTGCGCAACTGATTAAGTTACTGCAATGCAATGCACGTTATGTGTTATCTCTTCAACGCACAACGGATGATTTAGTTAATTCATCGCAACACCACAGGTTATTTGTATTCTCTTCAATGCACGAGGAATAAGTTAGTTCTTGTAGACAATGCAATGACTGTGCATAACTTACATGTTGCAATGCAACAGCTCACGTTATATTAATTTCTTCTGTGCACAAGCATAATAAGTTTATTGTATGCAATGCAATGAAACGGTTACTTCTTGATGCATTGCAATGCAACAGCGTATGTGATTTGTTTTCTCTTCAATGCACAAAGGAAAGAGTTCGATCTTGTATGCATTGCAATGCAACAGCATGTGTTATATTCAGTTCTTCTATGTACAACGTAATAAGTTAACTATTGTATATGAAATGCAATGAAATGGTGAGTTCTTGTATTTATTGCAGTGCAACAGCATGTGTGATTTGTTGTCTCTTCAATGCACTGAGGAAAGAGTTCGATCTTGTATTCATTGCAATGAAACAGTATATGTGATTTGTGTTCTCTTCAATTTACAAAGGAAACAGTTCGATCTTGTATGCATTGCAGTGCAACAAGCACCTGTCATGTGTTATCTCTTCACTGCACAACGGATTAAGTTACTGCAATGCACGTTATGTGTTATCTCTTCAATGCACAACGAATATGTTAGTTATTATATACAATGCAAGAAAACAGTGCATAACTTACATATTAGTTCTTGTATGTATTGCAACACAACAGCGATGTGTTATATTCAATTCTTCTATGCCCAACGTAATTAGTTAACTATTGTATTCAATGCAATGAAACGGCGTGTTCTTGTATTTATTGCAATGCAACAGCATATTTGATTTGTTTTCTCTTCAATGCACAAAGGAAAGAGTTCGATCTTTTGTGGAAATGCAGTGCAACAAAAGCACCTGTCATGTGTTATCTCTGCACTGCACAATGGATTATGTTACTGCAGTGCAATGCACGTTATGTGTTATCTCTCAATGCATAGACAGGGTATACATGATTTAGTTCATTCATCGCAACACCACATATGTTATCTCTTCAGTGCATAATGAATAAGTCAGTTCTTGTATGAAATGCAATGAAACAACGCTGTAACGAAGTTCTTTGTTCAGGGAAGGAAGAGGACAGGGTCGGCGTGACTGCTGACAGTTCTTTATTTAAAGTTTTCAAACTCAACACAAAAAGGCTGTGCATAAAGCACCACAGAAAGCACACAGTCACAACGTAACTTCTAGACCAGTAAGTCAGTTCGCAGCTGTCAGCAGTCCTTCTCTCTCTCACACGCTCCTGTTTCTCCTGGCGTCTTATACTCTCTCCACACCAATTACTGAAACAAGAGACAGGTGTTTGTTAATTACGTTTAACCCACTCACTCACCGTGCGTCTCCCGACTCTCTCTCCCGCTGCAGACCTCGCTGAACCACGCCCTCCTCGCCACATACCCCCACCGCCCGACTCAGGCCGGGGAGCCGTCCGGCCTGCAGCCCCCCCCCCATTTCTGGAGAGAAAGTCAGCTACGGCCATCTGAACACCCGGCCTGTGGACCACCTTGAACTTAAAGGGCTGTAAAGCTAGATACCAACGAGTGATCCTCGCGTTGGTATCCTTCATGCGGTGGAGCCACTGCAGAGGAGCATGGTCCGAACAGAGGGTGAATTCCCGTCCCAGGAGATAATAGCGGAGGGTGAAGACGGCCCACCTGATGGCAAGGCATTCTTTTTCTACGGTGCTGTACTTAGTCTCTCTCTTAGAGAGCTTACGACTAATGTACAGCACCGGCCGTTCCTCCCCCTCTATCTCCTGGGACAGGACGGCACCCAACCCCCTGTCCGACGCGTCAGTCTGCAACACAAAAGGGAGAGAAAAATCAGGAGAGTGAAGCAACGGCCCGCCACATAGAGCAGCCTTTTGCTGGCACGGCTCCGTCCACTGGACCGTATCTGGTGCCTCCTTTTTAGTAAGATCAGTCAAGGGGCTGGTGAGGTCCGAATAGTTAGGCACAAACCTTCTGTAATATCCCGCCAGCCCCAGGAATTGTCTTACCTCCTTTTTGGTCTTGGGGCGCGGACAGGTCGCAACCGCTGCTGTCTTATCAATTTGGGGACGCACTTGCCCATGCCCCAAGTGGAAGCCCAGATACCTTACTTCCACACGCCCAATCGCACACTTCTTCGGGTTGGCCGTGAGTCCGGCCCCCCTCAGCGACCTCAAGACAGCCCTCAGATGCTGCATATGCCGCTGCCAATCATTACTAAATATGATAATATCATCCAAGTAGGCAGCAGCATATGCAGCATGGGGCCGTAAAATCTTGTCCATGAGGCGCTGAAAGGTGGCCGGTGCCCCGAACAGCCCGAATGGAAGAGTAACAAATTTGTGTAAACCGAACGGCGTTGTGAAAGCTGTCTTTTCCTTGGATAATGGAGACAAGGGGATCTGCCAATAACCCTTTGTTAAGTCCAATGTTGAGTAAAAACGAGCCGTACCGAGCCGATCAAGCAGTTCGTCAACCCGTGGCATTGGATACGCGTCGAATTTCGACACAGCGTTCACCTTGCGGTAATCCACACAGAACCGCACTGAGCCGTCCGTTTTAGGAACCAAGACTATCGGGCTCGCCCAGTTACTGCTGGATTCTTCTATTACCCCCATTTCAAGCATCGCTCCTAATTCAGCCTGAACTACTTTTTCTTGTGTTCGGGCAGGCGTCTGACGGCTGCGAATCACCACACCCGGCTCTGTCTCGATATGGTGCTGAATGAGGTTTGTGCGGCCGGGTAGGGGAGAAAAGACGTCAGCAAACTCTGCTTGTAACTTAGTTAAATCGGTGAGCTGGGAGGGCGAGAGGTGATCTCCCCCTGGGGCCAGAGCGAGAGATTGTTTTTTTATATTCGCCTCCGGCCCGAGATCATCCTCTCCACCAATCACCGTCGCCAGCATCACCGATTCTGCCTCATTCCATTTTTTAAGGAGATTGAGGTGGTAAATTTGACGTGCTCCTCTCCTATCAGATCGTACTACCTCATAATCGAGCTCTCCAACTTGCCGTCCTTGCCACTTGGCGAGTAATTTTGAACTTGACGTTGGGAGTAATACAAGCACTTTATCTCCCGGTGCAAATTTGTGCAAATTAGTCCCCCTGTTGTACAGCCGGCTCTGTCTGTCCTGGGCTTGTAACAAATTCTCCATAGATAGCCGCCCCAAAGTGTGGAGTTTTGTTCTCAAGTCCAGCACATACTGAATTTCGTTTTTAGATTGAGAAGGTCCGTCCTCCCAAGTTTCTCTTAGGACATCCAAAACCCCACGGGGTTGGCGTCCGTAGAGCAACTCAAAGGGGGAAAACCCCGTGGAGGCTTGCGGGACCTCTCGCTGTGAACAACAGGGGTTCTAACCATTTATCCCAATTTTTGGCGTCCTCCTGGGCGAACTTACGAATCATGGTTTTAAGCGTGCGATTAAGCGTTCGACCAGCCCGTCAGTTTGTGGGTGAAAGACGGCTGGTGCGAATCGATTTAATGCCCAATAATTCGTAAAGTTCGCGTAACGTCCGTGACATAAGCGCCGTGCCTTGATCAGTGAGGATTTCTTCCGGAATCCCCACTCGGAGATTAAACTAAACAGCGCGTCAGCAACACTCTTAGCGGAAATGCTGCGGAGGGCCACTGCCTCAGGATATCGCGTTGCATAATCTACGATGACTAATGCAAACGATGTCCTCTTGCTGATCGCTCTAATGGCCCGATGAGGTCCATACCAATTCTCTCGAAGGGGACCTGCATTAATGGGAGGGGGCGCAAAGGCGCTTTTTGGGCGGCCGGTGGATTTACCAACTGACATTCACGACAAGACGCGCACCACCTGCGCACATTCTCGTGAATGCCTGGCCAAAAAACGGGTCATGAGGCGATTTAGTGTTGTCGTTTGACCTAAGTGACCAGCCATTGGATTAGAATGAGCCGCTTGGAAAAGCATTTCCCTGCGGCTCCTTGGAACTAACAACTGGGTGGTATCTTCTTTTGTCTGAGTGTCCTGGGTCACTCGATACAACCGATTTTTTATGATTGCAAAATACGGGTAGGTAAGCGGACTTCCAGGTTGGAGAGGCTGACCGTCGATGGCACGGACCTGTTCAAATGCGTGTTTCAGCGACTCATCCTGAGACTGCTCCAGGGGGAAGTCATCGCGCTCCGAGAGAATAAGTCTCTCGATATCACTCTGTTCCCCTGAAGCAGTACTCAGTGGTCCCCGATCAGTCTCCCCCGCCTGGACCCGCGCGTCCCTTCCCGGTGCATTTTTCCCCCAAGAGGCATCCGTACATAAACAACCCAATAATTCAGTAAACGCTGGCCAATTCGTTCCCAAAATTAACGGATGCCGGAGGTGCGGGTTAACTGCCACCTCAACACTATGCTTTTGACCCCGAAATTGGATAATGACCGGCACTACAGGATATTCCACCACATCCCCGTGCACACACCGCACCTTAACCACGCGGCTTGTATCCAATGCCCTAGATTGAATCAGGCTTTGATGGATCGAGGTTTGGTTACATCCTGAATCCACCAAGGCCTGATAGGTACCCCCCTTGATACTCACAGGTATTTGGTACCCGCCAGCTTGACCGGGGGCAGCCTGCGGGACATCCGGGACCCGGACCATTGTCCCCACCTCCATTACCGGACACCTATCCACAAAATGCTCCGGGTCCCCGCAACGCCAACAGGCCGGCCCAGACCTCCCCGCCGCCCCAGTGGCAGAGAGTGGGTTAAAGGATTGGCGTGGAGAGAGCGGAGAAACAGGAGCGGGGTCCAGCCTGGCCGCAGTTAGCCCCGCCCCCCTGGGCGGGACTCTCGGACTCACGAACTGACCCTGGCCATTCCCGCCCCGCCCCCGGGGCGGGACTCGAGGAGGGCCGGGCGGACGAGACCTAGGAAGAGGGACAGGTCGAGAGAGAGAGGGAGGGGGAAGAGAGAGAGAGACAGATGGCAGGGGTTCGCCGACCCCTGGGCACGCCACCATGTGGTCCTCCGCGAGGTGGATGGCTGAGTCCAGCGACGTGGGACGGTGGCACTGGTGATGAACTGCTCCAGCACCACACGATCGATGACCTGGTCGACGTCGCTTCCCTCAGCCAGTAGCCATTTGCGGCAGGAGTCCCGGAGCTGTTGGGCCAACACGAAGGGCCGGCCAGACTCAGCCAACTCCAGGGAGCGGAAGCGCTGACGATGCTGCTCCGGGGTCCGGCCGACCCTCTGGATGATGGCCCTCTTGAGGTCGTCGAAGACCAGGAGATTCTGTTCGGGAAGCTGCTGGGCTGCCACCTGAGATTCCCCGGAGAGTAACGGGACCAGGCGCATCGGCCATTGGTCCCTGGGCCACCTGCACACTTCCGCGGACTTCTCGAACAGATCGAGGAAAACTTCAGGATCGTCCTGGGGTCCCATTTTGTTTAAGGGCAGGTGGCTGGGCACAGCGCGCTGGTCGGGGGCTTCCGTACGAACCTCCCGGTCAATCCAGCTCCGGAACCTCTCGCGGTCCCCCTTGCTGGGCTTGAAGGATGGCCTGGAATCGCCGCTCCTGATCAGTTCTTAAGTCCAGCAGGGCCTGATGTTGATCTTGATGCAGGACCGCGAGGGATGAGATGATATCCGCAAACAGCGGGTTTCGGCACCAGTGTAACGAAGTTCTTTGTTCAGGGAAGGAAGAGGACAGGTCGGCGTGACTGCTGACAGTTCTTTATTTAAAGTTTTCAAACTCAACACAAAAAGGCTGTGCATAAAGCACCACAGAAAGCACACAGTCACAACGTAACTTCTAGACCAGTAAGTCAGTTCGCAGCTGTCAGCAGTCCTTCTCTCTCTCACACGCTCCTGTTTCTCCTGGCGTCTTATACTCTCTCCACACCAATTACTGAAACAAGAGACAGGTGTTTGTTAATTACGTTTAACCCACTCACTCACCGTGCGTCTCCCGACTCTCTCTCCCGCTGCAGACCTCGCTGAACCACGCCCCCCTCGCCACAAATGCATTCTCTCATGATCTATATGTTATGTGTTTTCTCTTCAATGCACAAAGGAGAGTTAGGTCTTGTGTGCAATGCAGTGCAACTAGCACCTGTCCTGTTATCTCTTTACTGCTAAACAGATTAAGTTACTGCTAAACAGATTAAGTTACTGCAACGCAATGCACGTTATGTGTTATATCTTCAATGCATAACGGATCTAGTTATGCATTGAAGTTGATCTAGTTCATTCATCGCAACACCACATATGTTTTGTGTTATCTCTTTAATGCATAAGTAATAAGTTAGTTCTTGTATACTAGGAAATAGTGCATAGCTTACATGTTGTACTGCAACACCACATTGTTATATTGATTTCTTTTATGCACAGCACAATAATTAAACTAGGTAACACTTTACATTAAGGTTCCCTTTGTAAAGGGTTTATAAAGTTGTTGGTAATGAGTAATAAGTCATTTACAAATGCATTATAAATCATTGATAATGCAGTTATAACTGCATGAATAAAAAAGGCGACTTTAATGCAATACCTGCCAAATAGTGAGCCGTTTTTAACTCACATGTTATAAATGCTTAATAAATGTATTTATTCACACTTATTTAACTCAAAACCAGATTCCTGGTTTATTTCATGATGCAGCAAAAATTGACTATCATAATTAGACTGAAGGGTGTTGTATTTGTGGTTTTCTTATTAATATCTCATGACTGCCACTTTTCTTACTATGTTGCTTACCAGAAGTTTCTGTCTTACCCATGATACTCTCCAAAAAGGTCATGATGCCTATCCACAGCTTGTTTATCAAGATTATCAAATTGAACCTTTATCAATATATTTATTATTTTCACATGAACAATTTACAGAATCAGTTCAGTATACAAGTAAACTATTTTTTCTAAACACCCTCTCACCCCTGTCCCACCCCTCAAGAGACAGAACACTTGCATGGAAATTATTACAGCCCTTGAGCTGATGTGTAAGATAAAAATTATAATAATAATAAAATAAATGTATAAATACATTAAAAAAAAAAAATGTTAAAGTAAAGAAGGGTTACATTATCACATCAGCATTTTCAATCAATGTAACATCCAAATTATTCAAATATTCAATAAATTTGCCCCAGATCTTTTTGAACATGGATGATTATTTTTTTCAAATTATACATTATTTTTTCCACAGGCACAAAAGACAAAAGTTCTCTAAGCCATACAGCATGACTGGGCGGTTCTTCTGATTTCCAATGTATAGCTATACAGTTCTTTGCTGCTATCAGAGCCATCTTAACAAAACGTAAATTCTTCCTTTGATGAAATTGGAGGACTGATTCATTGCCCAAAAGTGAACCCTTAATGTAAAGTGAACACATGTGAACCATTTATTAATGAGTTATAAACATTAATAACCTGTGAAAGTGCACCTTAATGTAAAGTGGAAACATGTGAACCATGTATTAATGAGTTATAAACATTAATAACCTGTGAAAGTGAACCTTAATGTAAAGTGGAAACCTGTGAACCATTTATTTATGAGTTATAAACATTAATAACCTCTGAAAGCGCACCTTAATGTAAAGTGAACACATGTGAACCATTTATTCATGAGTTATAAATATGAATAACCTGTGAAAGTGAACCTTAATGTAAAGTGAACACATGTGAATCATGTATTTATTAACGCACACACAGAAGATAGTATTTTTTTTCCTGGTGACATATTTTATTGTTGAAATATTAATAAGAAATTCATAATTATTCTTGATATTATGATAAAGGATACTGTAACTTTAGTATTTGGCCATCCACACAGTACCTGCGCGTGACAGAAGCAGGAGCGTCGGAGCGGTTATTTGTTTAAGATAACTACAAACTAACACAGCGATTACACATATAATATAAACACTTGAAAAACGTCTCAGGTTACGACTGTAACCCTTGTTCCCTGAGAAAGGGAACGAGACACTGTGTCGGTAATGACACTTTGGGGAATCCCCTCAGTGTAGCGCGTCTGAAGCATGAATGAAACTATTCCAATTCTGATCGTAACATGTGACGGCATACACGGAAGCTACAAAGGGACGCCGGCACACAACAGAGTTAGCTTTTGCGATGAAGCAAGCCGCTCCCAGGCATAAGGAGGTGTGGCAAAGAGGCTCAGTGTCTCGTTCCCTTTCTCAGGGAACAAGGGTTACAGTCGTAACCCGAGACGTTCCCTTGCGAGGGAACTTGCACTGCGTCGGTAACGACACTTTGGGGAACGGATACCCACTATGCCACACCGAAAAAGCGTACAGGCGTACAGGAAGTAGCGTACAGGCGTAGCCTCGGCCATGTCTGTACCATGGCATCCAACCCCAACGGGGCTGGATGCGTGAGAGAAAACCACAGTGGACAGTGGGTCGTCTCTCGAGACGCAAACAAATCCACCTCCACTGGGCCGAACCTCTCACATATCGACTTCACCACCTCGGGGTGAAGTCTCCATTCTCCGGGCCTCAACCCCTGCCTCGACAGGACGTCTGCTCCCTGATTCTGGTCCCCGGGAACATACATCGCTCTGAGAGACGACAGTTTCCTCTGGGACCACAGGAGGATCTGATGCGTCAGTCTGCACAGAGGGCGCAACCTCAGACCCCTCTGATGGTTCAAATACGAGACCACCAACATATTGTCTGCTCGTATTAGGACATGGTGACCGCTGAGATCTGGGAGAAAGCTGCTCAGAGCTTTGTAGACCGCCAGCAATTCCAGACAATTTATGTGCCATGAGGAATGCTGGGCTTGCCACAGACCTCTCGCAAAGCAGCCGTCCATGACCGCACCCCAACCTGTAAGGGATGCGTCTGTTGAAACGACTTTTCAGCAACATGACGCTCCCAATACTGGGCCTTGGGACAGAAACCAAGGTTTCTTCCATATGGACAGGGCACGAAGGCATCAGCGCGTGACCCTGATCATATGGAACGGATTCCCTCTCGAGGAAAACCCCTTGGTTTTCAACCACCATTGTAGGGGTCTCATGTGCAGAAGGCCAAAAGGTATTATGTTGGCCATGAGCCCCAGCAGTCTTTGAAACTGCTTTACAGTGATAGCGTAGCCTAGCTTTATCCTGGAAACCATTGCCGCGATGGACTCAATTGTGGGAGACAATTGTGCCCGCATCGTTGTTGAGTCCCATACCACCCCCAGGAACGTGGTCCTCTGGGCGGTCATATCGATCACAAGTTCAATATGGAGTACCGCAAGGCTCAGTACTAGGACCGTTGCTTTTCACTCTGTACATGCTACCCTTGGGAGATATCATTAGGAAGCATGGCGTTAGTTTTCACTGTTACGCTGATGATACTCAGCTCTATATTTCTTCGCGCCCTGACAAAACTTACCAATTCACAAAATTAACGGAATGCATAGCTGATATAAAAAATTGGATGACCAGTAATTTCCTACTACTAAATTCAGAAAAAACAGATATTCTAATTTTTGGACCAAAAACTTCTTCACGTAATAACCTAGAATACTGTCTAATACTTGATGGCTGCTCTGTTAAGTCTTCATTGTCAGTTAGGAAACTGGGTGTGCTCTTTGATACCCAATCTTTCATTTGAAAGCCATGTTTCTAGCATCTGTAACACCGCATTCTTCCATCTTATCTTAACTACGACATATGCTCTCAATGACAAATGCGGAACAGTTAGTTCATGCGTTCATGACCTCAAGGCTAGATCACTGTAACGCTCTCCTGGGTGGTTGTTCCGCCCGCTTGATAAATAAACTACAGCTTGTACAAAATGCAGCAGCTAGAGTTCTTACTAGAACTAGGAAGTATGACCATATTAGCCCAGTTCTGTCAACACTGCATTGGCTTTCTGTTAAACATCGTATAGATTTTAAAATCTTGCTACTTACCTACAAAGCACTAAATGGTTTAGCTCCCCAGTACCTGAGTGAGCTCTTAATGCATTATAGTCCTTCACGTCTATTGCGATCTCAGAATTCAGACCAGTTGATAATACCTAGAATATCAAAATCAACCGCAGGCGGTAGATCCTTCTCTTATTTGGCAACTAAACTCTGGAACAATCTTCCTAGCATTGTTCGGGAAGCAGACACACTCTGTCAGTTTTAATCTAGACTAAAAACACATCTCTTTAACCTGGCATACACATAACACATTATCAATTTATGTTTTCAAATCAGTTAAAGGATTGTTAGGCTGCATAAATTAGGTCAGCTGGAACCAGGAACACTTCCTATAACACCAGATGTTGTCATTACATCAAAAGAAGAATGGCATCTACGCTAATATTAGTCTCTCTGTTTATCCCGAGGTTTACCATAGTCAGCCGTATCCGGGCCGTATCCAGGTGAGATCGAGGACCTGCGCCTTGAAACGACCACAACGCAGCCCTGAAGTGTCAGCAGAGATTGAGTCAACTAGATCTTCCACTGTGAAGGCCTCATCGACACGACAGCCAGTGGCACAGATCCTCAACAAACCGTCCATGATGGCGTGATGAATACGATCCTCAATTGGATGGGACTGGAATAAATACTTTGACTGTTGCGATCCCATCGGACTTATGATAGCTGCCTGAATCATAATAAAGCACTGTTCGCCAGAGGAGAACTGGCCCCCCGACTGAGCTTGGTTTCTCTTAAGGTTTTTATCTCCATTTAACACCTGTTTGCCACCTGATGTCACCTGTTGGAGTTTGGGTTCCTTGCCACTGTCGCCTTTGGCTTGCTTAGTTGGGGATACTTGACATTTGATATTCAACAGTGTTTTGATCTGCCTGCATTGACACCATTGTATGCGTACTGAACTGAGCTTAATGATAATGATAATGTCACTGTTTACTCCAGTGCTGATATAGAAAAATTAACTAAATTAATAACTATTGATTCTTACATCGGAATGAATCAATACTGAATTTACTTAAGATGGATAATGACACTATTTTCTTTAAGAGCTGCTGTGCAGCCAAAATTATATACCAGTTATCACTGTAAAGCTGCTTTGACACAATCTGCATTGTTAAAAGTGCTATATAAATAAAGGTGACTTGACTTGACTTGGAGCGGCCGATGGCAGGGGCCGTCTCCTTGGTAACACGGAGAGACAAATCTGCGGCTTTACGCAACTCCGCTACATCTTCCGGAGTTGGTCCCTCACCCTCATCTAAATCTTTTAAAATATCAGCCTGGTATGCTTGCATAACCGCCATTGTATGCAGGCACGCACCAGCACGCCCAGCCGCCATATAAGCCCTGCCCACCAATAATGATGTATCACGACAGGGTTTGGTGGGCAGAACCAGGGCTTTGAGGGACGACGCAGCATCAGGGGAGAGGTAGCTGGCTAGAGCCTCTTCCACCCGAGGTATCATCCCATAACCATACTCACGCCCTCCTATGATGTTACTATAATCTAACAGAGGAGGGTTAGACAGTCGTGCAGAGTACGGTTTATTCCATGATTTACACAACTCATTGTGTAAGTCAGGAAAAAATGGTAAACCCCGGCGTTGCGGTTGAGATCTGTGCTGCAGGAAGAGCTCATCTAATTTACTCTGAACATTAAGTTTAGCCACAGCACGTGTTAAAACATCAACAAGCTTCTCACATGCAGGTGAATGCAGTGGCGCGCTCTCTACAATTTCACCTGCCTTGATGCTGAGCATGTCTAATTCCTCAGAATCAGACGGCTCAAGCATCGGGTTCCCCTCCCGTGCGGAAGAAGCCGCCAGGAGGCGGGCTTCCGCACGGCAAGCGGGAACATCGGAACTGCCAGACGAGGACTGAGAATGTGCCGCAGCAGTCTCGAGCCCTCCTGCCAGTTCCATCTGCGGACACGGGATCCAAACCACGGGGCTCGCAAGCCTGGCCGGCCTCATCAAATGCAGCCAAGCGAGAGCACAGCACTCTGATCGGCAGAGCTTCACTGTCCGCACAAGCAGCTCCCTCGAGAGCTGCCCGGGCGTGCTGCACTCCCAAACAAAGAACACACATCTGATGTGTGTCCCCACTCATTATAAAACTCGGGCAGGGATGCACACACTGCTTGAACTGTTCACTCGCCATGATAATATATATGCTTTGTGACAAACAACACCAAATAAGACACACAATGACAGAGAGCACTTGCTGAAGAGCAAAAAGCTAACTCTGTTGTGTGCCGGCGTCCCTTTGTAGCTTCCGTGTATGCCGTCACATGTTACATCATGACGCAACACCAATCAGGATTGGAATAGTTTTATTCATGCTTCAGACGCGCTACGCTGAGGGGATTCCCCAAAGTGTCGTTACAGACGCAGTGCGAGTTCCCTCGAAAGGGAACATAGTCTGCAATGTCACCTCAGTCAGCTTACCCATCAAATCAGTAACGTTAAACACAAAATTTCACTTCAGAGCATGTTGGAACAATACTGGTAACTCCGTGACTTCTTCCCATGTAAGTGGCAAGGCTTTATTGGATGCTCACTAGCGCCAACTCCTGTCACACGCCAGAACACGCATGCTTACTGATGTAACCCTGAAAGAGTGATGTGACCTGAAAGAGTATATAAAGTATAGCCTAATATATTATTGTCACGTCTAGTTTTCTATAACTATAGTTTACTATAGTTTGTTCTCCTACATTTTTGAGTTTAGTTATCTTCATAATAATAAATAGTACTGCTTCATCTAAATCCTGCTTCCTCACTGCTCTTTACAACCAAATGTGACAAAAATGTATAATATGCAATGTATTCTTTTTATGATTATTGTTATTATTACAAGTAGTGGTAGTAGGCTATATACTTTATGTTCTGTAACCGTGCATTCGGTCATTGATTTAATGATTTACACAACTGTTAAATAAAATAATACATATTTAGGTGCCTTTATTCAGCTTGTATCAAATATGTTTGGCTTATAGGTGTGATGCTTATTACCTTTTTTGGAATACTTGATTGTTTCTCTGAATTTTTTAATGTCAGTTTACTTGCATAAGCCACTTTTCATGAGAAGTCATGCTCTGTAATTTTGTTTCCACTTTACATTAAGGTTCACTTTCACAGGTTATTAATGTTTATAACTCATTAATAAATGGTTCACAGGTTTCCACTTTACATTAAACTTTTTTCGTTTTGAGTTTAAAGTTGTGTTTATTGATACATGCATCAAAAATAAAATATTTAATCAGAAAAAAATACCATCTTCTGTATGTACATTAATAATTAATAAATACATTATTCACATGTGTTCACTTTACATTAAGATTCACTTTCACAGGCCATTAATGTTTATAACTCATTAATAAATGGTTCACAGGTTTCCACTTTACATTAAGGTTCACTTTCACAGGTTATTAATGTTTATAACTCATGAATAAATGGTTCACAGGTTTCCATTTTACATTAAGGTTCACTTTCACAGGTTATTAATATTTATAACTCATTAATAAATGATTCACAAGTGTCCACCTTACATTAAGGTTCACTTTCACAGGTTATTAATGTTTATAACTCATTAATAAATTGTTCACAGGTTTCCACTTTACATTAATGTTCACTTGCACAGGTTATTAATGTTTATAACTCATGAATAAATGGTTCACAAGTGTCCACCCTACATTAAGGTTCACAGGTAACTAATACTGGAATTCAATTTTTTATTATTAATATCTCATCAGGTTATGGTTATTATCTTTATTTTCAAAATAAAGTTGGAATTTCATCTTAAAAAACAAGAAATCAGTTTTTATACACTGCTGTGGATAGGCATCATGACCTTTTTGGAGAGTATCATGGGTAAGAAAAGTGGCAGTCATGAGATAATAAGAAAACCACAAGTACATCACCCTTCAGTCTAATTATGATAGTCAATGTTTGCTGCATCATGAAAATAAATCAAGAATCTGGTTTTGAGTTAAATAAGTGTGAATAAATACATTTATTAAGTATTTATAACGTGAGTTAAAAACGGCTCACTATTTGGCAGGTACTGCGTTAAAGTCGCCTTTTTTATTCATGCAGTTATAACTGCATTATTAATGACTTATAATGCATTTGTAAATGGCTTATTACTCATTAACAAACACTTTTATAAACCCTTTACAAAGGGAACCTTAATGTAAAGTGTTACCATTAACTATTGTCAGGCATGGAAGGGTTACATTAAAAATATATTCTGTTACAGTTGCAAATTACTTCATAAAAAAAGTATTCAGTAACGTAATCCTAGTACCACAATATGAAAGTAATGTAATCTGATTACTTTTGGATTACTTTTGGATTACTTCAAGGGACAACTTTACTGTAAATAAATTGCATTTTTAAATTTAATTTGAATTATTTCTAATCAATTTCTGCAAGTTTTTAATTTTTACACGTTCCATACTTTTGAATGGGTCTCAACAATAAAAATATTTTAAAAATCTGATAAATTATCTATTGTAATATTATTATTGTTGTTGTTGTTTAGAGCTTAAAAATATAAAAGTCACATCAGATCATAACCAAACTGAACAAGCTCGGATAACACATCTCTGCTCATGTTTGTTCTGCTTTAATTTTAATGTTTAGTATTTTGGTTACTTTTAAAAACTATTAAAACTAAGAAATCATGTCTCATTTCCACAATTTGGGAATACACGTGTGTGTGTGTGTGTGTGTGTGTGTGTGTGTGTGTAAAGGACTATTCAGACATCTAGTGGCTACAGTATGGTATTACACATTATTGTTTTAGTCCTTTGATAAAGAAAGTGTTTTCGTAGCTGGAAGGCAGAGTTTGCACTGTACAACCATGTCGTTTGCATTTTCTTCTTTGAAAACAAAATAGCAGCGAAATTTCCATGAATTGAAAGCGTTTTTCCCCGCGGGCAGCATCGTTTCAACTAGCAGCAGTGATTCAATCTGCGTCTGAGGAGATTTTAGACGGGTGTTATTTGCGCATGCACCAGCGGGTGGCTCACGTGAGTCATCACTGGCAACAGAACTAGGAAATACTGTATAATCAAGCAGCGCTTAATATGATGTTATTATGGCAAAATAATGATTTATTTAGTTTTAAATGAAACGATTGTAATCCTGATAGTATCCCCCCTTTTTTCAAAATGTAACTCACTGATTCTTGAGAAGTGGGACACAACAGGATGCAATTTTGAAAAAAATAAACCTTATACTCTGACAAATTAAACTACATTTTTGTATCTTACATGTACTAAGCTACTGAGCTTTGCTTTGATACAACCTCCCAACTTTCTCTTTTTAATCAAAATGTGCTTTTTACCTTGCCATCACTTATATTGTGTCAACACTGTCAGACACCAAAAACACAAATTAATTTTCACTCACATTATGTAAGACCTATAACAAGTATAGTAAACACTAATTTTTACCAAGGCAGCAGAAGCCACAAAAAAAAAAAAAAAAAAAAAAAAATACTTTCAATATGTATATATATTTATTATAAAGATTTCCATCTGTGTTTCTTAAGTTGGACTGCGAAATATAACTTTAACTTTGTTTAACAGAAATCAAGATGATTTTAACATTTCAAAACACATTCTTATGTTAGCAGACAGATTACATTTTTAACCTATGACCAACAATTCCTCAACAAATATAAAATATCATAATGAAATATTATAAAAAAATATTAATCTGAAGGAGGTGACATAGACCTGACGGTGGTGACGAAAACCTGAGTTTATAGTCATTTTAACTGTCAAATACTGACACGGACAGAAGGGCAGAAGACAACAAGTTTGCAGAAAAGGTGATGTTTATTGACAAATGGTAGTGACACGCAGATGAGCAGGTAAGTGAAGGTAATGCTGGTACTTTGTAATGGTAAATATAAATCTTGATACTGTCCTTTATGTTGCAGGTTGACGGATACGTGGATGGCTGGGAGCAGAGTGGAGACGTGGACTCATGGAGACAGTAGGTGAACTCACACACAGAAGCACAGGAACAGAGACTGGGGTAGATCGCTGGAGTAGAGAGGTAAGTAGTAACAATAGCTTGGAGCATAACATGCGAAGTCCTAGGTATCAACGAGACCAGACGGTGAACTGAGGTGAGTGCTGTGCTTAAGTATCCGTGGGTGATTGCGTGATGATGGCGATCAGGTGTGTGTGGTTAGAACTCTGGTAAGGGAGTGCGCTGTGATTGGTTGATGGATGAGCCTGGCGGATCTGTGACAAATACATTGAATCAATCAATTACTTTATTAAAACAAACACAACAAACAGTATGTTAGCAAAACAAAAATAACGACTTTATTCAACAATATCTGTAGAACCTGTAAGAGCTGAACGTAAACAGCATAGAAGAATGACACAGAAGAGAGGATATTGTTAAATAAAGTCGTTATTTTTGTTTTGTTTTTGGGCACAAAAATGTATTCTCATCACTTCATAACATTAAGATTGAACCACTGTAGTCATATGGCCTATTTTAACAATGTCTTTAGTACCTTTCTGGAACTTGAAAGTGGTGGTTAAATTGTTGTCTATGGAGGAGTCAATAAAATTAAATTGAAGGGGATAACTGTGATAAATACATTCTATTATTAATCCCTCATTACATTTACAATAGAAAATGACAGCGAATTAACTCAATGGGAAAATATTAATAATTAATCATAACTCATTATGATTATTAATTATGAATATGTGAATCAGTTAATCAGATTAACTTGATGTAGCTACATTAAAATTAATATTACAATCAATTAACCTGTTTGTCCAGTGAACACTCAGTGTTAATTGTTTATTAATTCTAAGAAATGTTCATTTCCAGGTTATGGAAAAACAACATTCTTATTGTACCGTACTACTCAGAGCATGTAGTCAAGATCTAAATCATTTAAGAGGCAATTTATTAGCAGACGGAGTCAGAACCAAACATGTATTGTGCACAATATTTATTAACTAACTCAAACACATAACTAAACTAATAAACACATAACATACATGCAGGTCACACACATACGTAGGTAAGAATGAACAATGATAGAGTGGAACTGGAAGTGGGACCGGAAATGGAGCTATGGGAAAAAAGACAATCTGGAAAAGAATCATCAGTTTCCTCAGCAGTAAAACACCTTTGCTGACACAGGTGGTTTACAAATTCATACTAAATCGCTGTTTAGTGTTCAAATGTATACTTGCGAGATGCCTTTAGACTGAGGAGCATCGGATCTGCAGGCTGAGGACCATCAGATCTGCAGGCTGAGGAGAAATCTTGATGATTCGGTCCGAAGTTGTAACCAATACCTTCTGCATTGGTCGAAGACATATGAAACAACTTGAGCTGTTAATTTGACTCTTAGTGGGAAAAAGCACATGGTTGGGGGCAGGGCAGGCCCAGGCCCGAAGGTCTACAGGCAGCCCCTGCAGTCGCTGTGTTGTCGGAGAAGTAAGAGAGTGGGTGGAGCATTGCGTACCGGCTTTAAGCTCTGGGAGAAGTCACACCCCTAAGGGTTGACCTGACCAATGAAATGGGTAGGGTTTCCGAGTGGCAAAATTCCTCTATGGGGGCTTTTATGACCGAGCGTATTTTAAAATGGCTTTTCGAGTTGTTGAAAAGGAACTATTAAAGATTCTTGTAATACTGATCAGCATATCAACATATCATACACACAAGCATCTAAATCTTCTCGATACGAACCCATAGATACTAAACATGGCATAACTGAAGTTACCTTAAATGTATCATAAATAGTGGTGGGCATAGATTAATTTTTTTAATCTAGATTAATCTCACTGTAATCTTGGAATTAATCTAGATTAATCTAGATTAAAATGGCTCATTTGAATTCCGCCGAAGGCATTCAGAATATGTGTGCTACCCAAATAATGACTAAAAGTAAGTCTTTGAGAATGGGTTTCTCAAGCCAGGTGGCGCATTAGACCAGGGGCTCATCTCCTGTTTCCAAAATGCATCACAAACTGCTTGAGAAAGCTGTTCTACTATGATAATTGGTGATGAAAATAAATTATGTTCAATAAGATGTACTTGTGTTTACTAACTGTTTATTCAGTTAAACATGAATTTCTCTTTCACGCTTTCTCTGCGGCGTGCTGGTCATGTATTCTCCTCATGATAGTTCGCCTCGCAGGTAGTTTGTAAGATGGGTCACCTGTGGCCGCGTGGAGAACAAGCTCGAGCCCATCATCTTCAACCACGCTGATGGGCCGGCAGCTGGTGGCAATCCACTGAGCGAGGAGATTAGTTAGCTTGGCTGATAGAGCTGTGCTGACGGGCTTGCCTCGGTTGCACTCAAACATAGTAGTTTGACGACAACTCTTCCCCTGCGCTACATCAGTGCTTGGCCCGGCATCATCCGCATTAGCTAAGGGATGCTTTGCGTTTAGGTGGTATTTGAGACTGGAAGAACTCCTACAGTAAACTAATTCTGCATTGCACAAGGTGCAAACAACCTTAGTCTTGTCGAGGTTTCCATTGGGAAGCTTCTTAAAAATAAATTTTCCCTGAAGCAAACCCGGCGGCTTCATAGCTGCATCCATGTTAGCACGTCACGTTTGATGTGGTAATTTCATACACAAGGCATACACACAGGTTCGAAGACTCGTTCTCGCCCCCTACAGTGCAATTCGGCTAGGTATACATCCGCGCTAAAATATCAAGGTGAAAGTCATCATAGCTTGCGTAGTATAGACCCAGCTCCCAACCCAACTTTGAGAATAGATTAACGGCAATATTTTTTTTTATCGCCCGATAAGAGTCTCACGTTAACGCAGCACGTTAACGCAGCACGTTAACGCCGATAACGGCCCACCACTAATCATAAAACATGTGAATACACTGTGAGTACAATACAACAACAGTAATAATCGATACCATTTCCTGGGGATGTGCATGTTCATTTATAGAACAGTCTGTCTATAAATTAATGCAGGAAAGTCTGTGCTCTGTGGGAAAAATGCAGGAAAGATGCAGGTTTTCTGTGTCTTTTTGTCTCTGCTTCTCCACGTGCAACACACACATACTTCAGGGCAATAAAACTAAGGATGGTCTTCTCGGGGGATGGGGACAGACCCCAGAGTAAGTTTTAAATAATTATTTGTTTAATATCACAAATAATTGTGTCTGATTTGTCTCAGTTGTTACATAATCCCCCCGTTTCGATCATTGTTGTCCCTCTTATGGCAACAGTGAGCGACGTTGAAGGTGCAGAAAGATCAGACACACCACTGGCACACAAGGCTGGAAGGCTGTGATGGGCTCTGGTTGTATGTGTCTCCTGGAGTGGTGGTCATTCCATGGCAGTTGATGTAGACAGTAGACAAGCTCAGGTCTCTGAGCTGGTGCTGCAGGCGTCGAGGCAGCCAGTGCCTTGACAGTGTGTCACCTGTCACCCTGAAGTCAGTTAGTTTGGGCGAGATGTTTGCTGGTGGCAAGGTTCAGGTCTTTGAGCTTGCTCAGCAGGTGCCTTGGTAGCAGGTGCCTTGACAGTGTCACCTGTCGTTCGGACACCCGTGAAGCAGGTGGTTATAGGAAGAGGTTATGGGAGTTGTAGTGTGAAGAGTGTTTCAGACTGACCTAGGGTTGATGACAGAAGGGCAGCAGGCGTTTGTTACCTCTGCTCTCAGTCAGAAGGAGTCTGAAGTTTGCAGTGTCCTTCTCCTCTTGTGGCGGCGCCGACTTGAGCAGGTCTGAGTGGTGTTGTGTGAGTGGTCAGAAGCTTGTGCTTCTGAGTACTCCTCAGGTAAGTACTGTTCAAGGAGCTCTCTTACTAGCGTTAGAAGCTCCTACAGGTCCGACGCAGGCATGTCCAGTCGTCCTTATGCAGCCTCTGGATGGCTGCTGTGTAAAGGACGTGGAGGTTGTTGCTGAATGTTGAATGTCACTTCATGTGCCATTAAAGGGTTCGTCTGAATTAATCCTTCTCCTTCTGTGACTGCAGAGGTTTTCAGGAAATGGGCAGGTAAGGTGTCAAGTAGAAGGCTTTGGCTCCCCCTTTTGTACCTCAGTGCTTGGCTAGGGGAGGCTCTTCTGCTGATTCCATGTGGGGGAGAGAGATGTCTCTCCTGCTGTAGTTCTTTCTGTAGCAGGTAAGAGTATTTCAGTTCTCTTTGGACCATGTTAAGTTCATCTTTTATGTTGTCCAGCTGCTGGGTCAGAGCTTCAATCCCAGATCTGGACACATTCAGGTGACCTTCACAGGCCTTGATTCTGGCGTCTTTGTCCAAGAGTTCAGAATTTGCCATTTTTAACTGTAACTCTTTGTGAAATAGTTTCTTTTTCTTTTTTCAGGTCCTCTCTGGCTGTCTTTTCAGCTGTCAGAGCATTTTGAAGTCTGTGGATTTTCTTCTGTGACTCCACTCTGCCAGGGACATTGTGTCTGTCCTGAGCCCCCATCTCTAGCTGGTCTATGCAGCTTTTAGCATGTGTCAGCTCCTTGTGAGATTCTGCAATCTGGAATTTGAGGTTGTTTACCTCCTGTTTCAAACATGTGAGGTTGTGGCCCAGGAAGAAGTTGACCTCAGTCAGATCTTTGTGATCATACCTCTGGTTTGAGTCATCTGCCTTTACTTCTCTTTCATTGTTGTCCAGTTGCTTTTGGCTCTGGTGCTGCAAGTGATCAGCAGCCCTAGTTAGGAGGGTGTTCCTCACGACACCTAGCCAGTCCTTTGGTCTGCCATCTGGGCAGTTAGGCTGAGCATTCTGCAACATTTTGGCACACTTGTGGTGAGAGTAAGGGCAAGAGACTAATCCAAGATCGAACAGAGTTTGGAGCTGAAGGCACAGTGGGTAGCTAGGTTTAATAAATGACTTAAGATGGATCTTATGGTCAAATTATTTTTCAGAACTTACTCATGGCTCACAACAGGCTTGATCTCTGAACAAATGAAAAGAGAGAAAGGAAGAGGAGCGCTTTCCCATTAGATTGGGTTTATTAGTGGTGCTCAGAATTATGCCATAGCAATCGTTTAAATTACTTTGTAACTGGCTCATAAAATTGAAGCAACTGTTGTAAATAAACAAAATCAAGAAGGAAAGTATGTCTAGGTACTTGTGGTTCTATTGGGAGATTAAACCACACGGGAACAAAAGGAAAATGTAACTAAATCAAATAGATGAAAGAAATAATACTAGTAAAAATGAATAGCTGACTGCTATTACGATTAAAATCAATAAAAAGATTTAAAGAAGTGACTAAAACAGCAAAATGACCTAGTATCAGGAATAGTCAATAGCACTAGTGATTAACAGTTAGATTAGCTTTGGGGATCAGTCTATAGTTGGTCACAGCTGCAGCATGTTCAGGACCACACCCTGTGTGTGTCCCTCCATGAAGTTTAGTCAACGTGCTATTGAAAAATCTCAACAAATCCTAGAATTCTTCTTTAGCTACACAGTTTACATGTAATTGAATTTAGATTGAATTACCCTAGTAACTGCAGATTTAGTTGAACAGCGTTCAGGGAGAAATGCACCTAAGTGCAGGTGAAATTAGCTGAGAAGAATTAAAGATAAGGAAAGAGAGAAATCAGAAAACCAGGAAGGTGGTTAAACTGTAGAAGTTATTAGTTAGCTTAGCCTGAGCGGAAGGGCCGTTAGGTGGGGTTAGCTTAGCCAGCTAGCTTGGTTTGTTTACAATATGATGTCATGAGGTGGCGAGTTAGTACTTCCTGTGACAAGTTGTTGTCATGGGAAGCAGTGCACGTCAGAGCAATTCACCAGTTCATGAAGAGTGTCTGCACATCTGAAACGAGTCCTGCATCGAGTTAAAATGTGGCGCTTATACTTCAAAATATTCAAAAATTAGACGTTACATTCAGTAAAATGCGAATATGGTTTGGCATTCGCAAATTTTACTCATGTAACCCGTTCTTTCTACTTTAAACAACGTCTTGTACTTGTTTAAAGTGTAATTACACAGATGTGCTGTAAATTAAAGCTTGTTTAAGCATACATAGTTACGTCCATCTTGTGCATGAATACTGATGTTCCTTTCAGCAAGTGATACACAGTTGTGGTCACTAGGTAGCTATGCTTGTAGATGCAGCTAAAGTTTAGATGAATGACATCAATCTAGCTATAATTTTTTTTTAAGGCCGTTACACTGTAGAAAGAGGAGCATCACCCAAAACTACATTTATATAACACTGTACTGAGATTTACTCATCAGAAACAGGTTAAGCTATACTGCAATTGGTATTTCTTCAACAAAAGCAGAATAATCAATTCTGGTACAGTTTACATGCCGCTGAGCTGAGATTCCTTCATCAAAACAGACTTATGCTTTAATACTGAGATTAGGGTTTCTTCACTAAAATCAAACTAACTTTACTGATACCATTTGACACATGTTAAGATGTGTGTATGTGTATGTTAAGGATCTTTCAGTTACAGCAGAGATGTCAATTCAAGCACTTGTTTTATCTGCATCTAACAAGCCAGCCACTAGTGATCTGCATGCAAATCGAATGTCGTATCGAATGTTGTGTCGGGATTATCAAAGGCCCACTTTTAAGTGGACGGTGGTTTAAGTGAATGGCGCGAGGCCGTGCTAGCATAACCAGCTCCATCTGGTGTCACAGTGACATATCAGGAGTTAGCATTTCCTTTGACAAGTCGTTGTCATGGAAACCAACGTGCAGCAGTGCCCAATCGAACAGTGTATATCAAATGTCTGCAGGTTTCAAAATAGCTCATTGTAGATGGTCATGAGCATTTGAGGCTTACACATTCATTCAAGGTTTTCTTTCAATCAGTAAAATTCTTATTTTACTAATGCAGACTCCTGCTTTTCTGCGAACACACATTTTCACCTACTTTAAAAGCTTTATGGCCTATGCTGAATAGGTTCAACATCACTGGGGTCTTAAGAACCCCCTTCTGAGGGGCCTTGTGTGTCAGGTCACATGAATGGCATTGGGTGAGGGCAGGCTGTGCTGCCGAAAAGGTGACTAACTGGTGTCGGAGGCAAAGGTCCTGTTGGTGTCCTCCTTTCATTCCAGGTTGGTCTGAGTCTGTGGCAGTAACATTGGGACTTTCAGATCTGCCCTGGTTGGTGTCGAGGGCAGCACTCAATCCGCGGTCAGACTTCTGGGTCTGAGGAGTCCTTTATGCCGACTGGTTTTAACTGCTGATAGTCTGATTGAAGGTTTTCTGGCTGTTAAGTCAGAAATCGTCGTGATTCTGGTTGGATGTGATCCAGAACAAAGAGCCTGTCTTGGTGGGTCACACCAGTCAGGGCAAAATTAATGTCTCATATGTTGGCATGGATGTTGTGGTCTTCTAGGCAGCGGACTCTGGCCCCTCCCCCCTTTGTGCAGGGCTGGGGGAGCTTGCGCTGCTGCTGTGAAGTCCATCAGGGTGCATGTTCCTTGTGTGGTCCATTTGCAGTTGGTCGTACTGTTTTAGTTCTTTGTGGACCACAACAAGTTTGTCTCCAACGCTGCTGACTTGCTGAGTCAGTGTTTGGATTTCAGCTCTGCATGCGGATGGCCTTCAAGGGCCTTAGCTTTAGTGTCTCTTTAAATTCAAACAGTTCTTCACATTCTTTAAGTGTGTATCAAACTGCTAAAGTCACATGATTTCAGTAAACAAGGCTTTGTGATGCGTCATAGCTGTTTCAAAGTGATTTGAAATTTCAGTGGTTCGTCTCTAAGTCTCATGAATCCATATCTATACATGATTTGTTTATGAAATGTGTATAACACATTTAAATGACACATTTGATAAATAGAAGAGACATATTTAACATTCTCTTTTTGTCTGATTAACCCAGCTTTCATAAAACGAGCCCTACAGTTTACTGAAATATCACGTCTTAACAGAAACCTCATGTTTAAGGATATTAGATGATTCGTTGATCGCCTTTAATTGATTGCAACTTCAATAAAACATTTGTGAATGGTTTATTAATGATGTCTCGTTAAGTTTTCACTGCACTTACTGTTCTGACCAGCAGGGGTCACCAGCTTGTGGCGCTTTGAGCGGTTTGAAACAGTGAATCATTTGTGACGCAATTGATTCGTTTGATTCGGAGCTTCACAAAGCTTTGTATTCCCCATCAATAGTTCAAATCAAAGTTCCTCCTAACAAAGTCTAGTCTTTGGTTCGATTGTTACACTTCACGCTCGAACGGGTCTAGGTGTTAGCAGGGTGCTAGCAGCTTTTAGTCAAGGTAAAAGGTTTTAACTTGTAGGGTATACGTGTAGGGTTGCTAGAGAGCTAGCTTTGGCTACATGCGGTTGTTGTTTGCACAACGGTCTGTGACGTGGGTGCTGTTATCAGACTTTCAGAGGTGTCTGCTCTTACACACTCTGTTGTAATGCGTTGCCAAGAGACCAATGTCAGCTTACAATACAACCAGAATAGAGCAGAATTCTGATTGTGCTGTAAATCTGCACTGAGAGCTCTAGCATGGTAACGCATAACTCGCAAATCACAACAGCACATCACTTCACAGACAATGGTGAATTACTAGTTAGCTAGGCTAGAATTTACACCATAAATTCGACGCGACTGTTTCATATGAGCGGTCCAGCGCATTGATATGCATACGATGGCGTAACGAATAATGATAAGGCCTTATTAATCAGTGATTGAGGAGCATCGCCCAGAACACCATTACAAACGCTGTAGTGAGATTCTTCGTCACACAGGTAAATTTATGCTGCTTAATCTGGAATTACTTCGTCAGGAAAAGACTTATGCATTTAAAGCTGAAAGTGGGGGTTTCTTCACCCAAGATCAGGTTAGTTTATTCTGGTACCATTTGTACGCACTGCTAATCTGAGATTCCGTCGTCAGAAAAAGACTTATGCATTTAAAGCTGAAAGTGGGGTTTTCTTCGCCCAAGATCAGGTTAGTTTATTCTGGTACCATTTGTACGCGCTGCTAATCTAAGATTCCATCATCAGAAAAAGGCTTACGCTCGTTTACCAACTGAAATGATGATTTCTTCGATAATTTCAGGTTAGCTTCTTTGTACAATTTAAACATCCATTATAGCATCGAGGAACTTTCTGCCGTTCGAAGGAACACGCATTCACGCAACAGTTTTGCTGATTTTATCAGAAATTTGTACGTGCATGTATAAGATGTTAATAAAGCTTATGGAACAACACATGATTGATTATTGGGTCCGTCTGCAAACAATCAGTCAGGAGCAGTGAGTGATTTTGTCTTTTTCTTTTGTTGCTTGATTAACATTAATGACAAACAGCAGCAGGTTTGTTAGGCTGCTGTCACTTTAAGAACGAACACACAGACCGAATATTATGCTTACATTAATTTAAGACACGACCGACTGTGTTTTCAACCGCAATTAATCAATGTTATTTTTTTATTACTTGACCTACCTGTCCACGGATTATCTGCAGCGTCCGCAGATGTAACTGCGATCCGAGCATCACTTTAACTAGCAATTTATTAGCAGACGGAGTCAGAACCAAACATGTATTGTGCACAGTATTTATTAACTAACTCAGAAACACATAACTAAACTAACAAACACATAACATACACGCAGATCACACACATACGTAGGTAAGAATGAGCAATGATAGAGTGGAACCGGAAGTGGGACCGGAAATGGAGCTATGGGAAAAAGTCGAAGACAATCTGGAAAAGAATCATCAGTTTCCTCAGCAGTAAAACACCTTTGCTGACACAGATGGTTTACAAATTAATACTAAATCGCTGTTTAGTGTTCGAATGTACGATACTTGCAAGATGCCTTTAGGCTGAGGAGCATCGGATCTGCAGGCTGAGGAGCATCGGATCTGCAGGCTGAGGAGAAATCTTGATGATTCGGTCCGAAGTTGTAACCAATACCTTCTGCATTGGTCGAAAACATATGAAACAACTTGAGCTGTTAATTTGACTCTTAGTGGGAAAAAGCACATGGTTGGGGGCAGGGCAGGCCCAGACCCAAAGGTCTACAGGCAGCCCCTGCAGTCGCTGTGTTGTTGGAGAAGTAAGAGAGTGGGTGGAGCATTGCGTACCGGCTTTAAGCTCTGGGAGAAGTCACACCCCTAAGGGTTGACCTGACAAATGAAATGGGTAGGGTCTCCGAGTGGCAGAATTCCTCTATGGGGGCTTTTATGACCGAGTGTGATTTAAAATGGCTTTTCGAGTTGTTGAAAAGGAACTATTAAAGATTCTTGTAATACTGATCAGCATATCAACATATCGTATACACAAGCATCTAAATCTTCTCGATACGAACCCATAGACACTAAACATGGCATAACTGAAGTTACCTTAAATGTATCATAAAACATGTGAATACACTGTGAGTACAATACAATAACAGTAATAATGGATACCATTTCCTGGGGATGTGCATGTTCATTTATAGAACAGTCTGTCTATAAATTAATGCAGGGAAGTCTGTGCTCTGTGGGAAAAATGCAGGAAAGATGCAGGTTTTCTGTGTCTCTTTGTCTCTGCTTCTCCATGTGCAACACACATACTTCAGGGCAATAAAACTAAGGATGGTCTTCTCGGAGGATGGGGACAGAACCCAGAGTAAGTTTTAAATAATTATTTGTTTAATATCACAAATAATTGTGTCTTATTTGTCTCAGTCGTTACAAGCAGTTACAATTGCTGGACATGTTTTGTCCCATCTCTCAAGAATCAGTGAACTGTAATCTGATTACTACGTTTTTTGTCGTAACTGTAACCAGAGATGGGCAGTATTTTAATTAAATGTATTTAAAATACGTATTTAATTACTTTTGAGTATTTTGTAATTTGTATTTTCCTTAACAAAGAAAAAATCTAATGTAATTTGTAATTAAATACTTTGAGAGAAAGTATTTTGTATTTAAAATACTAAAAATACATTAAAATATGTTATTTTAGTCTCACATACAATAACTTTCATTACCAGGCTTAAAGGTAGGGCAGGTCATTTCTGGAGAGGCTAACAAAGCGAGCTAGCTTTGAAAGCTTAAGATCCCACCCTCCCTTCAGAGCGTCTCCAAAGCCACGCCTCCTTCAAATCATATGAACACGCACAGCAGGGAGCAAAAGCATCACAAGAGACGGCGTTAAATTACCTCATGTCTCAAAGCAGATAACATTACATTAATAATGAACATTTAATAATGAACACAACTAAAAGAGCTCTGACCTGTACCACTGCTGCAGATTCATTTCGGTGTTGATAGTGCTGCCATTGAAACACATAATTTCGAGTCACGAACCGCTCCGAGTATAACGTTACGGGTTGCCATCTCTTAATTACAGTAGCTATGGCGTGAGTGCAGCATAAGCTCATTTTTGTGGTTCAGGAGGAACTGTAACAGTGCATTCACACGGGGAGTTGGCGTCAACGCTTGATAGAAGGCGTGTCTGAAGCTTGGTGCTGGCGCAACCATCATAGTGGCAACAGCCAATCACATTACTTTCCGATGTTGCATGAATGCAATTGGCTAGCGTCTGCGCTAGGATATTTGCATAAGGCGATCTGATTGGCTGACGCTTGTGTTGGTGCTTGAAAAGTTGAGTGAAGCGACCCACAATTCAGTTCGGCAATGCATGACATCACCCATTCAAAGTAAATGAGAAGCATTAACACAAATGGCTAGAACTTGTGAATTGACTTGCTAGTTAAAGTGATGCTCGGATCGCAGTTACATCTGCGGACGCTGCAGATAATCCGTGAACAGGTAGGTCAAGTAATAAAAAAATAACATTGATTAATTGCGGTTGAAAACACAGTCGGTCGTGTCTTAAATTAATGTAAGCATAATATTCGGTCTGTGTGTTCGTTCTTAAAGTGACAGCAGCCTAACAAACCTGCTGCTGTTTGTCATTAATGTTAATCAAGCAACAAAAGAAAAAGACAAAATCACTCACTGCTCCTGACTGAATAACTTTAATATCTTTATAAGGATCATCAATATATATTTAATTGTTACAGTGAGGACTGTGCAGTTTAATTTCTGACTTGAATGCTACCATTAAATAGTTGTTAGTGCTTTTTGAATGCTTTGGCTACACATAGCAACTGAGAGCAACTCTCTCTTACGTGTATCTAACTCCACTGTTACTCTCGCACTTCAACTGATTGTGTGTAAATTTTGTTTGTATTTTTGTATTTTCAAATTACAAATTACTTGTATTTTAACTAAATACATTCTTTACAGCAGTATTTTTGTATTTTATTTAAATCCATTTGATGAGCAAGTATTTGTAATTTGTAACTAAATACTTTTTGATGTATTTGTGCCCATCTCTGACTGTAATGAATTACAGTTACTGGATTTTTATATCCTGATTACGTAACGCCGTTACATATATTCCGTTACTCCCCAGCCCTGACTGTTGTTGTCAGGGATTGTGCTGGTATAATTCACGCAAACACAAAGATGAAGAATACAAGGCAGTCTTTAATAAATCCACAGGAAGAGAGAAACGTAACACACATCCACACAAAGACGAGACCCGACAACAATGAACAGAAACCAGGGAACTAAAATACACAGATAATTAACTCATATGACGAACAGCTGTGAAGATGGGATTAGTGTCCATGGTGACAAATTGTGGCGAGAAACTAGACAAAGGAAGCACGTGACTGAAGGTAACAAACCAAAAGTCCATGAAAAAGAAACTAACTGAACAGAACCATGACATTACGCCCCCTCCGGCAAGGCACGTCCTCGTGCCGTGGAAGTATGAAAACAGATGGAGAGATGGTGGAGGTTTGGGAGGATGTGGCGAAGGGCTGGAGAGAAGGGGAGGCGGCTGGATGGCAGATGCACGCAGATTGGCAGATGATGCAGGTGGTGGTTCTGGAGGAGGATGGCTGACCGGGAGGGGGCGGAACATAAAAGTCCAGGGTGGTGCAGGAGGTTTAGAAAGCCATGGTGGAGACTGGAGCAGGAGGAGCCAGGTGGTGGTCCAGAGACCAGCCAGGACGAGGCCCCAGGGCGGAGTCGAAGATAGGAGGAGCCTGGGTGGTGTCGACATGATGGATGACAACACCCTGGGGACGACCAACGGAGAAGCAGCCGAGGATGGAGACCCAGAAGAAGCCGATGAGCCCATGCATAGTCGATGGTCCAGGAGACCGAGGAGGAGCCATGGCGACGAGCGTCCGAGGTGGAGGCGGAAGACAAGAGAGCAGAGGCTGAGCCGGTGGGACCGAGGACGGAGGTGGAGCCGGGGGGAAGGCGAAGCCAGATGGAGCCGAAAGTGCAGGCAGGTCGACGGCTGACCAAGGCGGAGCAGGAGAGACGAGGGAGCCCGGAGAAGCCGTATGATCATTGGATTCCAGTGGAGCCGAGGAAGGAAGGAACCAAGGCGGATCCGATGTGTCTCTGGGCCGAGACGGAGCAGGGGGCACAGAGGCTGGAGGCGGAAACAGGGGATCCTCAGTGCAGAATGGAGATGATGGCCTGAAGATACCAGGAAGCACTACCTGGCATGTAGGAGATGATGTAGGGCTGAAGGACATCAGCGGTGATGGGGTTGAGAAACTGGTTGACTGAGGTGGTGGGAGAGGGACGCAGGGAGGGAATTCTGGAGATCCTTGGAATGCTGGAGAATCAGAAGACGCCGGAGAGAAAGGGGAACTAGAAAAAACCTCACCACTAAAATCAATAAGATCCTCATCAAAAATGTCCTTCAAATCCTCATAATATTTTCCAGAGATGAAGCAAGTCTTATCCACCGTGGTGGAGTTGTGGGCGGGGCTTTCCTCCCAGCCCTCAAGCTCCACGAGCACTCCCTCATCGACGATGGATGTAGCCGGCTCACACACCTGGTCAAAACCTTGCGATGGAGTGGGCTCCGGGGCGATGTTACCATCCGATCTTGTCCTCGGTCCTGGCTTATCCATCGCGGCGGGCATACCTCCCCGGTCTGCGGTGGGCTCATGCAACATCTCCGTCGGTTCACTCACTGGTGGTGGTAGAGTGGTCTCTGGCGGCGCTGGAGTTGGAGCAGGGCTGGTGAGTTCATCCTCGGCAGAGCAGATGGTGAACGATGACATGTTGTTCACCAGCACCCACTCGGCGAAATCCTCACAAGGACCGCTCCCTGGGAGGCGTGCCCGGGACCGCTCTCTTAGGCCGGAGATGTAAAACGCGCAGAGCGAGCTGTAGGGATAGTGTGTTAGGCACGCCAACTCCAAAAAATCCCTGGTGTGAGATTCCAGGGAGTGGTCCCTCTGTTCCAAGCATAGCAGGGCAACGGCAGGAAAGTCCATTGAGACGTGGGGGGAGGGGGGAAAACAAAAAAGAAAGGAGACAAAAACAACAGAAAACTGAGGAAACGTATCTAAAACGTATCTAATCTAGGTCGGGTCTTCTGTCAGGGATTGTGCTGGTATAACTCACGTAAACACAAAGATGAAGAATACAAGGCAGTCTTTAATAAATCCACAGGAAGAGAGGAACGTAACACACATCCAAACAAAGACGAGGCCCAACAACAATGAACAGAAACCAGGGAACTAAAATACACAGATAATTAACTCAGCTGTGAAGATGGGATTAGTGTCCATGATGACAGATTGTGGCAGGAAACTAGACAAAGGAAGCACATGTGACTGAAGGTAACAAACTAAAAGTCCATGAAAAAGAAACTAACTGAACAGAACCGTGACAATTGTATGTAATGCATACAATTTTATTTTTATTTATTGCAATGCATTCAGAAGTCAATAACATATTTCTGGCAAATTAGTCCTCGATAATGAACTTTCTATACATACTTATTGACTCGATCTGATTTTAGATCAGCAATACAGTAGTCCATATTGACCTAATGAATATTTTTCTGGCCCGAATTCTTTATCTTGAACTTTCTACACATACTTATTGACTACTTCTGATGGTACATCAGCTGGCTCTCAAACTTTTTAGAGTGGAGTACCCCCTGAAGGGATTACCATCGTTCTGCGTACCCCCTTCTCTTCCACTTATAGTCACACCTTTTCCATAAAGGGACAATATTTGCCCCCTAAATTAATTTTCCAGTGCGTATTTTTACCTTTATGAATAAATTTATAAAATAAAATAATGTTTTAAATAAAAAAATGTTCAACGGAGAAATATGCAATGATGGTAAAACGAAGCGCTACTTTTAAATATTAAAGGGTTCACCCAAAAATGAAAATTATGTCATTTATTACTCAACCTCATGCCGTTCCACACCCATAAGACCTTCGTTAATCTTCGGAATGCAAATTGAGATATTTTTGTTGAAATCCGATGGCTCTGTGAGGCCTGCATTGGGAGCAATGACATTTCCTCTCTCAAGGTACTAAAAACATATTTAAATCAGTTCATGTGAGTACAGTGGTTCAGTATTAATATTATAAAGCGACGAGAATATTTTTGGTGCGCCAAAAAAAAAAAAAAATAACGACTTATATAGTAATGGCCGATTTCAAAACACTGCTTCGGAGCATAATGAATCAGCGTGTCGAATCAGCAGTTCGGAGCGCCAAAGTCACGTGATTTCAGCAGTTTGGCAGTTTGACACGCGATCCGAATCATGATTCGATACGCTGATTCATTATGCTCCGAAGCTTCCTGAAGCAGTGTTTTGAAATCGGCCATCACTAAAAAAATCTTTATTTTTATAGTTATTTATAGTTTTTTTGGTGCACCAAAAATATTCTCGTCGCTTTATAATATTAATATTGAACCACTGTACTCACATGAACTGATTTAAATATGTTTTTAGTACATTAATGGATCTTGAGAGAGGAAATGTCATTGCTGGCTATGGAGGCCTCACTGAGTCATCGGATTTCAACAAAAATATCTTAATTTGTGTTCCGAAGATTAACGAAGGTCTTACGGGTGTGGAACGGCATGAGGGTGAGTAATAAATAACATTATTTTCATTTTTGGGTGAACTAACCCTTTAAACTAAAACCGCCAGTAGGTGGCAGCAAGTCACTGTTTTTATGAGTGAGTCATCAAATCAGTCATTGAGTGAGGAAGCAAGTGGCTGTGAATAAATCATTGACTCTCACGATTCGTTCAAAGCCACAGCCGCATTTGTGTGTTGTAGTTCTGCTATGGTTTTCGTTAAAATATGTTTTCATCGCAAAATAGAGTAAATACTGGCAGTACTGTGTTTAAAATGTACGTTTTGTTTTTGACCTGTTGTATAATAATGTCACATTTGCAGTCATGTGGATATTTGGGAACAATTGCATTCTTGCTCGTTATCAACATTAAATACAAGAACTCACACAAAGGTATGTTTTTGTATCGAAGAAAGTTTGGTAACACTTTAGTATAGGGAACATGTATTCACTATTAACAATGACTTTTCCCTCAATAAACTCCTAATTTATTGCTTATTAATAGTTAGTAAGGTAGTTGTTAAGTTTAGGTATTGGGTAGGATTAAGAATGAAGGTCATACAGAATAAGGCATTAATATGTGCTTATTAATTACTAATAAACAGCTAATATTCTAGTAATATGCATGCTAATAAGCAACTAGATAAAAGACCCTAAAATAAAGTGTTACCGAAAGTTTGAGTCTTAAATCGATATCGATCCACTATCCGTGTCTATATTTGTTCTTCATGCGAATAAGTACTAAATCTCCACTTTTACAAAGGTGCATTGTTGAGAACAGCAGTAATTTAGTAATTTAAGGCTGCGGACTGCACGCAATCTATCATATGCATGCTGCTTCTGTGAATGCAGTCATTTTTGACTGCAACAGATTAGGTAATTTGATTAAATGTAATGGATATACAGCATTTTGCCAGTTAGAAATACATGCTCGGTTTTAATATTATTTTAAGGTATGGTAGAGTTAAATGAACTACTCAGAATTTTGTTTCGTACCCTAGTTTGAGAACCACTGGCAATAGCCCATATTGGACCTACTGAACATATTTCTGGCCCTAGAGTCCTCGATCATGAACATTCTATAGATAATCATTGAACATGCTATAGATACTCATCCTTCTGATGATATGTCAGCTATACAATAGTGCATTTTCGACGTAATGAACATATTTCTAGCCAAAGAGTTCTCTATATTGAACTTTCTATGTATACTCCTTACCTCTTTCTGATGTTACATCAGCTAAGTCCATATTTGACCTACTGAACATATTTCTGGACAAAGATTACTCGATCTTGAACTCTCTATACATACTCATTGATGCCTTCTGATGTTACATCAGTGAGGCATGTATATAAAGTTCAGGATCGAGGACATTTGGAACAGAAAAACTTTAATCGGGTCTAATATGGACTTCTGTATAGCTGAAATAAAAACAGAAGGAGTCAATGAGTATGTGTAGAATGTTCATGATCGAGTACTAATTTGCCAGAAAAATATGTTCATTAGGTCAAATATGGAATACTGTATGGCTGATGTGACATCAGAAGGCGTCAGTAAGTATGTATGGAGTAAGGAGTCAATAATAATGTAAGGAGTCAATAGTAATGTATGAAAAGTTCAAGATTGAATACTCTTTGGACAGAAATATGTCCTTCAGGTCAATTATGCAACACTCTATGACTGGCGTATCATCAGAGGGAGTCAGTGAGTATGTATAAAAAGTTGATGAGCGAGGACTAATTTGCCAGAGGTATGTTCTGTAGGTCAAATTTGGGCTCATGTATGTCTGAAGTAACATCAGAATGAGTCAATGAGTATGTATTGAAAGTTCAAGATCGAGTACTAATTTGCCAGAAATATGTTCATTAGGTCTAATATGGACTACAGTATGGCTGATGTGACATCAGAAGGTGTAAGCAAGAATATATTAAAAAGTTCAAGATTGAGTATTCTTTAGCCAGAAATATGTTCATTAGGTCAAATATGCAATACTCTATAGTTGACGTATCATCAGAAGGACTCAATGAGTATATATAGAAAGTTCATGATCAAGTGCTCTTGGGTCATAATTATGTTCAGTAAGTCAAATATGGACTTCTGTATAGCTGATTTATTATCAGAAGGCGTCAATGAGTATATATTAAAAGTTAAATATCGAATACTTTTTGGCCAGAAAAATGTTCAGTAGGTGTAATGTTGACTTCTGTTTGGGTGAATTAACATCAGAGTGAATCAATGAGTATGTATTGAAAGTTCAAGATCAAGTACTCTTAGGACAGAAATACACTACCAGTCAAAAGTTTGGAAACGGTAAGATTTTTAATGTTTTTAAAAGAAGTTTCCTCTGCTCACCAAGGCTGCATTTATTTAATTAAAAATACAGTAAAAACAGTAATATTGTAAAATATTATTACAATTTAAAATAACTGTTTTCTGTTTCAACATATTTTATAAAGTAATTTATTCCTGTGATGGCAAAGCTGAATTTTCAGCATCATTACTCCAGTCTTTAGTGTCACATGATCCTTCAGAAATCATTCTAATATGCTGATTTGCTGCTCAAGAAACATTTATGATTATTATCAATGTTGAAAACAGTTGTGTACTTTTTTTCAGGATTCCTTGATGAATAGAAAGTTCAAAAGAACAGCATTTATCTGAAATACAACATTATACACTACCGTTCAAAAGTTTAGGGTCAGTAAGAATTTTTATTTTTTATTTTTTTGAAAAGAAATTAAAGAAATTAATACTTTTATTTAGCAAGGATGCATTAAATCGATCAAAAGTGACAGTAAAAACATTTATAATGTTACAAAAGATTGTAATAATATTTCACAATATTACTGTTTTTACTGTATTTTAATTAAATAAATGCAGCCTTGGTGAGCAGACGAAACTTCTTTTAAAAACATTAAAAATCTTACCGTTTCTAAACTTTTGACTGGTAGTGTACGTTAATTAGGATATATAAGGAATATGGCATGGCTAATGTGATGTCAAACGGTGTAAGTAAGTATAAATAAAAAGTTCAAGAACGAGTACTCTTTGGCCAGAATTATGTCCATTAGGTCAAATATACAATACTCTATGGCTGAAGTAACATCAGTGTGAGGCATCTTTATAAAGTTCATGATCAAAGACTCTTGGGACAGGAAAAAATGTAATTAGGTCTAATATGGACTTCTCTATGGTTGAAATAAAATCAGAAGGAGTCGATGAGAATATAGTAGAAAGTTTAAGATCGAGTACTCATTTTAAGATCTTTAAGATTGTTGAAGAAAGTTTAAAATCGAGTACAGATCATATTGCTACAACGGCCCGGTCCTGCAGATTTGCCTTGTACAACATTAGGAAGATTAGACCCTTCCTATAGGAGCATTCCACACAAATTCTTGTCCAAGCCCTTGTTCTATCCAGACTGAACTATTGTAATGCTCTCTTGGCAGGCCTTCCAGCATGTAATGTCAAACCTCTACAACTGATCCAGAATGCTGCAGCAAGACTGGTCTTTAACGAACCGAAGAGAGCGCATGTCACACCTCTCTTCATCAGTTTGCATTGGCTGCCAATAGCTGCTCGCATCCAATTCAAGGTTCTAATGCTTGCCTACAGAACAACCACTGGCTCTGCACCACTATACCTAAACTCACTACTTCACACTTATGCGCCCTCCAGAAGCTTGCGTTCCCTTTCGAAAGGTAACTCAACTCTGCGTTTACCGCATTTGGGGAACGTCACACGTGAACCGATGTCTGAAAGCCAGAGAATCAAACCACTCCAATCCTATTGGCCGGCGACAGCCTATGACACAACATAGCGTGAACCCGGAAGTATAAAAGGGGCACCTAGAGAATCAGTCGGAATCCTTTCGTCTTTCGGAACTGTTCTGTCTTTGCCTTTGGTTTCAAATCCGGTAAGATTACGTTCTTATTATGTCTGAGAAACGCTTTAGGAAGTGTGCCAATCCGTGTCCGAGGTTTCTGACACCGGACGATACTCATACCTTGTGCGTTTTCTGTTTGGGCGAGGAGCACGCGCGGACAGTGCTTGAGGGCGCTGTCTGCGTTAACTGTGAGCGTCTCTCTATGAAGACGCTCCGTTCTCATCTGGCCCTCTTCTCGAGGGGAGAGGCGTCGGCATCTGTGCCCGGCGGTTCTGGCCCTGCTCGTGCTGAGGCAGAGCGGCGGCTGAAATCGTGGGGTTCGCAGGTGGAGCTCGCCAAGGAATTTGAGAGAGGTGTAAACCTTTCTCAGGCCGAGGCGGCTGACGAGGACGAACTCCTGGGTGGCGATGACGTCTTGTCCTTGACGTCATCGGATCCAGGAGCGAGTGCTCTTTTGGCTGCCAGCCCCAGAGAGCAGGAGATGGCTGTGGAGGAAGAGGCAGGTGAGCCTGCTGCTCCCTCCAAGCCTCCCTGCGCTGCGTATGCAGAGTTATTAGAGGTCATGGAACGCGCTTCTGGCAGGCTGCAGCTGCCTTGGGAGCGTGTCAGGAAAGAAACCGCGCGTGGCAGACTAATAGTTCTGGCCTCCTCCTGAGGGTGTTGCAGGCCGTATGCCCATTCCCCTTTTTCTATGTGTAGGTGCAATGGCTGAGTTTAATAGCTAAGGCTGTAGGCTGTTATTTCAGCCTCCCTGGTGCTGTTTCTCAGGTGGTAGGCCCTTATCTTTTTTGAGCTACGGTGCTAGCTTTTTAGCTCCCGTCCTCTAGGGCCCAGTTCAGACCTATGGTTCTGTTTAGTGATGAACATTTATCCTTTTGGATGGCATGTAAATACAAAGCTTGTTGCTTTGGGTTCTGAGCTATTGCCCTTCATGTATGTGAGCTTTACTCTAGTGCTGCCACAGGTTGGCACCTGTTCTCATATAGTAGGCTGTTGTTGGCCTCTATTTAAGGACGTGGTGTTTTTTGTATTCCCCTGTTAGGGTTTAGGTGTTTCACTGAGTGCATCACCTGTTGGATTGCACACTCAGGTTGAGTGTAGAGAGTTGTGCTTTTGCTACCTCTGTTAGCTCCCTTTTTATCATTGCCACAGTAGCTATATTTCATATATCTGTTGAAGTTGTTGGCTCTTTATTGTTTAGCCTCCTTCTATTTTGCAGCTTGTGTTTATGGCGCATGGGTTGGTTTATGGTCATGAGTTTTGCTCACGTGTGTTAAGCACTGCCACAGGTTTTGCTCGTGTCTGTTTTAGGTTTTAGGCTTTGTAGGCCTTCCTTAAGACCATGGTAGCATCTTACGGTACCCTGTTATTATTTTAGTTTCTGGTACATTGCCTGTTGGAATGTGTAGACTTAGCTCAGTTTGTGTATAGCTAGTTGCCCACAACTGTTTTGGGTCTAGAGCTGGTCCCCTGTAGCTTGGTCCCTCTTATGACCATTAGCTTGCGTTACATGTTGCTGAAAGTAGTAGGCTGCTCCAGGCCTCCTTTTTAGTTTACATGTTGGCACAGTTGTTTTGATCTTCTTTTAGAGCTATCACTGGCTGACGCCATGTGCTCTTAATTTGTAGGCCTCTCCAGGCCTCCTTTCGGGTTGCATTTGTGTGGTGGTTCTTTATATGACTCATCTCCATGGGTGAATTGTTATTTATTCTATGACCCCTTCTGCCATCGGCCACGCCCACCTCTGCTCAGAGAAGGCCTTTGATGAGGCCTCTCGTAGAGTTCTGTGGCGGAGCTGTACTCCTCTTTAGAGTTAAGGTGGTTTTTCTGAGTACCTGGCCTGCTGGCTGTTTTGGTCATTAGACTTTCCTGGCTGGTGCCATGTGCTTTTTGGAGTTGTAGGCCCTGTCTGGGCCTCCTTTTCAAATGGCATGTTGGCGCAGTTTTGTGTTGGTTTCTTATATGACTCATTACCATGGATGGGTCTTGATTGCCACTAGCTGACGCCTCGTGTTCGCAAGTCATAGGCTTTTTTAGGCCTCCTATGTGTCATGTTGGAGTTCGGCTTTGTACTTCTCTCACTCTGAGAGTAAAAGGTGCTTTTACTGAGTACGCTTTGAGTGGCTTGCCTCTCAAGGTTAACTTTTGTGTTAAACCGCACTGTTGTTCGGTTTTTCTGCATTTGCTGCCTTGAGTTTGGTTTCTCCTTTAGCTCTAGTTGAGCTAAGTAGTTTCCTCATAAGTAACTTGGTTCTATTTGCTCCTAGAACTTTAGTGGCCGCTAGTCTCGCGCCGCGTGTTGTTAGGTAGGCCCTCGGGCCTCCTTGCTTAATATGCTGGCGTTTGTTCTTGTATACTCCTCTCGCTGAGAGAGTGAAGGTACTTTATTAAGTATACTGCTGGTTGGCCAGAGCCCCAGGTGACTTATTAACCTCCTTTGTAGTTGGGTTATTTGTTCTCCTCAGAGCTTGAAACACTGCCATGGGCTGATGCCACATGTTTTACTGAGGTTATAGGCCCTGTTTGGGGCCTTCTTTAGTGCATGTTGGCGTATGTTGTACTCCTCTTGCTTAAAGAGTAAAAGATTCTTTTACCGAGTACACTGCTCGTTGGATTGTGTTGGATGGACTGCTACGTGGGCACTCACATCGGCTCTATATTCGCTACTAGGTCAAGTGGCTTTTTGCTTTTAGCAGGTTTTTTAAGGCCAAGATGTACGGCTTCGTCAGGCCGCTCTTGGACTCCACTATTGACTAGTATTCTGGTGTGCTATGTAGTTCTTCAGAGCTTTGTCATGTTGCAGGCCTTTTTTTTTTTTTCGGCCTCCGTGATTTGTGCCTACAGTTTGGTCTATCTGTTAGGTTAAGCTTCGTACTCCCCTTTGGGTTGTTTGTGTAATTGTGCTTAGCTCCCTAAGCTGATCATTGGTTGAAGACATCCATGAAGCCTCCCGTTGAGATCAGCCCCCAGGCTGGTTTGTGCTCCCCTGTATCAGGGCTTCTCAGCGCACAGCCTCCTCAGTGCGTTTGTCAGGCACTGAGTAGATCCTTGGTTTGAGCAGAGTATACTCCCCTCAATACGAGGGTTCATAGCACTCAGCTGAGTTCTGCTCTCCAGGGTGCCCATCTCTACGCGTGGGTTTGAGTTGCTTATTGCCCCTTCTGCAGTCGCTTTTACCTGCTCTCTTCTCTGAAGTTTGTGTTTTTGAGATTCTGTATTCAGACAGGGTTGGCCAAGACTAGGTTTGTCCTCTGTCAGACCAGCCTCCCTGGTGGCATTGGGGGTGACTTCGTTCCCCTCTAGTGACTGGCTGGGGCTCCTTTCGGTTCCCTGGCCACATTCCCTTTAAGGGACCACTTTTCCCCGGAAAATTTGGTCCCAGATGCCTTTAGCGGCCTTGGTAGGCTTTCTACGGAAGGCCTCTTTGAGGCTCAGCTTGGGCTGTTGGCCGTAGGAAATGCTGTCACTGACAGCCTTGCGTGACCCGAGGGTGAGTTGGAGCGTTTCTCTTGAAGCTGCTTTTTCTAGCCGTCTTTGGCATGCACTCTCCTCAGCATGGCGGCGTGGGTATTTCGTTCCCCAAATGCGGTAAATGCAGAGTTGAGTTCCCTTTCGAAAGGGAACGTCTCAGGTTACGTATGTAACCATGGTTCCCTGAGAACAGGGAACGAGACTCTGCGTTGCCATGCCATGCCTCGGGCTGCCTGCTGAACAGTCCCTCAAGACGATAAAATTCCGACTGATTCTCTAGGCGCCTCTTTTATACTTCCGGGTTCGCGCTATGTTGCATCATAGGCTGTCGCCGGCCAATAGGATTGGAGTGGTTTGATTCTCTGGCTTTCAGACATCGGTTCACGTGTGACGTTCCCCAAATGCGGTAAACGCAGAGTCTCGTTCCCTGTTCTCAGGGAACCATGGTTACATACGTAACCTGAGACGTTCTGCAAGTGAACGGCGCCTTGTGGTACCTTCCCAAAGGGGCACAAAATCATTCTCACGGACCTTTTCTGGGTCTGTTCCTGGCTGGTGGAATGACCTACCACTCTCTATCCGAGCAGCTGAGTCTTTAGCTATTTCCAAAAAACTGCTAAAGACATATCTTTTTCGTCAACACTTGACCCAGTAATATTTATGGAAGCACGTTTCCGCCACTAAATTAAAAAAAAAAAAGAGTAATTGCGACTTTTTATCTCGCAATTGCGAGTTTATATCTTGCAATTGTGAGTTTATATCTCACAATTGCAAGTTATAAAGTCAGAATTCTGAGATATAAACTCGCAATTGCGTGATATAAAGTCAGAATTCTGAGATATAAAGTCACAATTGCGTGATTTAAAGTCACAATTGTGAGATATAAAGTCAGAATTCTGAGATATGAAGTCACAATTGCATGATATAAAGTGAGAATTCTGAGATATAAAGTCGCAATTGCGTGATATAAAGTCACAATTGCGAGATATAAAGTCAGAATTCTGAGATATAAAGTCGCAATTGCGTGATATAAAGTCAGAATTCTGAGATATAAACTCGCAATTGCGAGAAAAAAAGTCAGAATTGCGAGTTTTTATCTCAGAATTCTGACTTTTTTTTCTCGCAATTCCGAGTTATAAAGTCACAATTCTGAGATATCAACTCGCAATTGCGAGAAAAAAAGTCAGAATTGCGAGTTTTTATCTCAGAATTCTGACCTTTTTTTTTTTCGCAATTGCGAATATATCAAAACTATGGAAGCCCATTTCCGCCACATAAGAAAAAAATTAAAAGTTGAAATTATGACTTGCTAAATCGAAATTATGACTTTAAAAGTCATAATTATGAGATAAAAAGTCGAAATTATGACATACTATGTCGAAATTATGAGATTAAAAAGTCGAAATTATGACATAACTAAATTGAAATTATGACTTGCTGCTCATTGTTGATCTGACGCTGACGCGACCCGACACGACAGGATGAATTGTGAACACATTAAGGAATATTTTAAACGTGTTTTTACTAATGATGAAATTCTTGCCTTATTATCGGAACGGCATTGAACAGCTCTGAGCAAACGCGCTCTTGAACTGATTTTAAGCACGCTTTGGCACAGAAAGAGCAAAACGGATGTGGCTGCATGAGATGGCATCTTGAACATATTCTGATGTATTATTATGGAAATTTGATCCTCATGAACACCACCACCCAGAATATGTTGTAATGCACGATTTCGTTAAAGAACAAATTTATGTAGCGCTATACGTTCTCGGTTTTTATTTTTTTATTTTTTCTGAGAACCTATGAAATAATAATGACACGTCCAGTAACCTATGCTCTGTCGGTACATACAGTTTCCTGAGGGTGGCGCTGTTGTGGGGATCATTTTTCCATAATAACACATCACAAAATGGTGTAATGCAAGATTTCGTTTGAGAAATAATTTTCTTGCCCTCCACGTGCTCGGTTTTAATAACATTTGAAAATTTAAATTAATTGATGTATATCTTTAATCTGTTACAAATTCTAATAAAGTAATAGGCTAGCCATTGCATATCATTAAATCTCAGCTGCAAACATTATCTGTCATCTTTCTCCGTGCTTTTAAATATAAAGTAAGGCATGAACAGTTAAATGCCCCCACTGGGCAATGATAAATATGTGCAATACCACTTTTATTTGACAATAATCTTACCTCTTACTCTATTTCCTGTTATTCTATTCTATTCTATTCTATTTTGTAGCCTATATAGTACAACTGTACGTACAAATTTGTATTTTTTTATTTATTTATGAGCTCGTTCATTTCTCTTTATTCTTTATTTTTTATTTTACTATCTGTTGTTGTCTCTGTCACCAAAACAAATTCGTTGTGTGTGCAAACATGCCAATAAAGCTCCTTTTGATTCTATTGGATTCTGATTAAATAAAAGAGGTAGCCTACTCTGGTTGAATTTATCATGTGCGCCATTTATTAGAACATACAAGATAATTTTACAGGAATAGGCTGTATCACTGATTAATGAAAACTGCTGCCCGATCACAATCTCCTGTTGCAATTGTTCCGCAACTGGCATTACAGTACCATTCAACCAATATTTTTGGTGCATCCATGACATTGGTACGAGATTTGAGACACCTCATGCAGCCACATCGATTTTGTTCCTTTTGCGCCAAAGCTTGTTCTTGCTTAAAATAAGTTCAAGAGCGCGTTTGCTCAGAGCTGTTCAATGCCGTTCCGCTAATAAGGCAAGAATTTCATTATTAGTAAAAACACGTTTAAAATATTCCTTAATGTCTTCACAATTCATCCTGTCGCGTCGGGTCGCGTCAGCATCAGATCAACACTGAGCAGCAAGTCATAATTTCGACTTAGTTATGTCATAATTTCGACTTTTAAAGTCATAATTTCGACTTTTAATTTTTTTATGTGGCGGAAATGGGCTTCCATACAAAACTTACTCGCGGGCACCATAGGTCATAGGAAACCAAGATGTGAGAGCTGCAGCACATGCCAGTAGCCTTTCTATTTTCTCCATCAGCGTTTCTTGAGGACAAGGTATGAAGAAAGTTTCTATTTTAGCCTGATAATCTTGTTCGGGTTGAATGTGTTAAAATGCTTTTTGGCAAGTATACGATTTACCGAGTGTTCTGGGCTTATTATTTTATGTAACCTAATCTTACATCGTATAAGTGGCTTTATATGTATTGAGTGATACTATATATCGTATCCTGTAGTTTAATATTGTACCCAAACCGAGTGAGGTTTGCATCAAGACAAGAGATTCTTTATTAAAATTGTTTTTGATGATTTTTTTTCTGGCTTATATACTCGGGTCTAGGCCTAATAGGCCTACCAGCCTGTGTTTGCGCTTGTTAATTTCCATTAAACGGGTTTTCGCAGGATGGACGACTTAATCTCATTTTTGAGGGAGAGAAACATCCCAAATACAACGATAGAAAGGCTGGAGGAGGATAAGGTAAGATTTAACCAAACTGTTAATCCCACTGAATAAATAATTTAAAAAAAAATGGTTCACCCAAAATTAAAATGATCATTTTTTAATATTATTAACATTGAGTGGCATGGCATCTGGTGCACAGAATTCATTGGCACATGCTGCTAGGTACATCTAGTTTTCATTTGCATGTGCTAACTAGTGGATAGTTGTCATGTGCCACTGACATTGTTGCAGTGCATGTTGCTATATGTTGTAGCACCTCCAATCTCGAGTGACACGTGCCACTCTCTGCGGAGCATTATGTAGATGGTGTAACATACGCACTTAATGGCAGAAAAATATTTACTAAAATGTTGCTTTCAAACACATGGTTTATTATATACCAGTTAATTTGTGCAACCATTAGGCTTCTCCATATGTTTAATATAAGTTTCGTTTTTTTTTTTTTTTTTTTTTTTGTTTGTCTTAGGCATGTTGGTATTAAAAAAAGGTTTAAGCCAGTTATTTATATCTTTAGTTGCAGTGTGTCAGTTAGAAATCAGTTTACATTTGCACACATTCCCTGTGCCATTAATTGGAATAATCCAGTGAGATTTCTGACAACAGCTGGTGCTCCACACAGAGGTCTAATCTTGCCTTCATCAAGTCCATCTGGGATTACATGAAAACCATAACTTTGGTAGAAGTTAAAGTCAATGTTTAGAATATTACCTGAGTAAAAGTTGTAAAGAATGAAAAGTATTTTTTAAAATATTGAATGTAAGTATGAAAAGTACAAGTAAATTCAAAATAGAAAAGGAGCAAATAAATATAAAAAAAATTGCTCTATACACAGTTTGAGCAGCAAGATTGTGTACATAAGAAAACATTTTTTGCAAATATAGAATCTGAATCTGAATAGGCATTTAGATTCTTTACAGTTACACACTTGACTGTTTTAATGAGTGAGTGAACTGAATCATTCATTCAACCAATTCATTCAAAAGGATTCATTCACCAAAGGGAAACACCATCCAGTGCCGTTTAGAACTATTTTTGTGGCCAAAATATAGCAAAATGTGCAATATTGTGTCTAAAATGTAAAAAAAAAAAAAAAAAAAATTAATTCTAACTTCATTAAACTTGTATATTACAATCTAACTTTCAAACGCCAAACCACTGATTTATCAAACCTGCTTTCCTGCAGTCTGTTCATCCAACTAGTAAGTAATGAATGTGATTTAGAGAAATGTTTTGTAAATGTATAGTACATTTTATTAAGGAAATGTAGTGAAGTAAAAGTGAAAGTTGACAGAAATATAAAAACTCAAGTGAAGCACAGAATCTCCCAAAACATACTAAAGGACTGTAACGAAATATTATTTGTTACAACACACCACTGCATGAAGAAACAGAAATAAACTGAGACAGACTAAATCCAGAAGAACTGTGGCAATGTCTCCAGGACACTGGAGAAAGCTGAAAGAAGGCTTCCTGCAAAGCTACAGAAATGTGAACATTTTTAGGCACTTGTGTAAAATTACAGTAATGTGAGGATGCTTTTGTGACAAAACATCTTTTGTCCAAGGTACACCAGTGCAGTTTTACATGAAGCTTTGCATGCAAGTTTCTTCAAGTGTCAAGCATTTTATTTTTTTCTGTTACTTGATGTAATCTTAGATGATGGTGAGATCAGATCTCTGTGTGGAGCACTAACTGTTGTCAGACTCCTTGTACATACATAAATCTCACTGGATTATTACAATTAATGGCAAAAGGAATGTTCAGAAATGTGTTTCCTGATGTAAATAAATGTAAATATGTTTCCTGATATTTACCGACATTATCAGATTTCCAGTGTAAACAGATGCAAAAGTAGCCCAATCATGTTTTCAGGGGGAGGGGGGATTACCACGGTAAAGAGAACGTATCAGTGAGGGGGTCACTTCAACCTGCAGACTTGAAAAACAACCTACATCAACAGTGTAAAAGTAGCCCAATTCTTGGGAACACTGAAGATGTCATGCAGCTCATAGTCATATGGAAGTAAACAAGGAGGACATTAAAGTAAGCAATTATGATTTTTGATTATTTATAGTGAAAAACAAAGACAAAGATATGACAAATGCTTTTTGAAACTTATGTTATGAACCCTAATGTTTTGCTTGATGTGTTCTGACGCACATCCTGATTTTGCTGAGTTAGACACGTTCCTGGGTCAACATATTTTGTTGACCCTGGAACAACGTTCCTTTACGAATATTTAGTCCTAACCATATCACTACCCCTAAACCTAACCCTACCCATAATTTATCCCTAAAATCAGAGGGAAATGATAGATGAATAACACTGATGTAGAAGCACCAATTCATGATTTTAAGCCTAAACTTGACATAATCTGTAAACTTGTCCCTCAAATCTGATTGGTTGATTTGAATGTTGTTCCAGGATCAACAAAGATGTTGACCCAGGAACATGTTGAACTCGGCAAAATCAGGTTGTGCGTGTTCTGACACATACCTGTCTTGATAGCATTGGTTATGTAAAATCGTTGAAGGAGCTCCCATGAACATTGAGTCGTGATGAATGTTGATCTGGAGTGATGTACAAGTCAAATTCTGATATGACTGTTCAGAATAGGGGGGTATTTTTGTTCCGTATTTCCAAATAAATACAGGTGCTGGTCATATAATTAGAATATCATCAAAAAGTTGATTTATTTCACTAATTCCATTCAAAAAGTGAAACTTGTATATTATATTCATTCATTACACACAGACTGATATATTTCAAATGTTTATTTCTTTTAATTTTGATGATTATAACTGACAACTAAGGAAAATCCCAAATTCAGTATCTCAGAAAATTAGAATATTGTGAAAAGGTTCAATATTGAAGACACCTGGTGCCACACTCTAATCAGCTAATTAACTCAAAACACCTGCAAAGGCCTTTAAATGGTCTCTCAGTCTAGTTCTGTAGGCTACACAATCATGGGGAAGACTACTGACTTGACAGTTGTCCAAAAGACGACCATTGACACCTTGCACAAGGAGGGCAAGACACAAAAGGTCATTGCAAAAGAGGCTGGCTGTTCACAGTGCTCTGTTTCCAAGCACATTAATAGAGAGGCGAAGGGAAGGAAAAGATGTGGTAGAAAAAAGTGTACAAGCAATAGGGATAACCGCACCCTGGAGAGGATTGTGAAACAAAACCCATTCAACAATGTGGGGGAGATTCACAAAGAGTGGACTGCAGCTGGAGTCAGTGCTTCAAGAACCACTACGCACAGACGTATGCAAGACATGGGTTTCAGCTGTCGCATTCCTTGTGTCAAGCCACTCATGAACAACAGACAGCGTCAGAAGCGTCTTGCCTGGGCTAAAGACAAAAAGGACTGGACTACTGCTGAGTGGTCCAAAGTTATGTTCTCTGATGAAAATAAATGTTGCATTTCCTTTGGAAATCAGGGTCCCAGAGTCTGGAGGAAGAGAGGAGAGGCACACAATCCGCGTTGCTTGAGGTCCAGTGTAAAGTTTCCACAGTCAGTGATGGTTTGGGGTGCCATGTCATCTGCTGGTGTTGGTCCACTGTGTTTTCTGAGGTCCAAGGTCAACGCAGCCGTATACCAGGAAGTTTTAGAGCACTTCATGCTTTCTGCTGCTGACCAACTTTATGGAGATGCAGATTTCATTTTCCAACAGGACTTGGCACCTGCACACAGTGCCAAAGCTACCAGTACCTGGTTTAAGGACCATGGTATCCCTGTTTTCCTTAGTTGTCAGTTATAATCATCAAAATTAAAAGAAATAAACATTTGAAATATATCAGTCTGTGTGTAATGAATGAATATAATATACAAGTTTCACTTTTTGAATGGAATTAGTGAAATAAATCAACTTTTTGATGATATTCTAATTATATGACCAGCACCTGTAGATTATGACCTACAAATAAATGTAAAGAGAGAAAAAAATTGTATGCACAAGTAAATAGAAAGAGATCCACAAATATATATTTTAGGAGTTTAACAAAAGTTAATAGAAATCACAAATAAATAAAATGAGATTTGCTAATAAAAAAATAAAAAAAAAACCTATTCACAAATGTTTTTATATCATAAGCACAACTCTGCCTGCATTAATTTGTGAATCTCCACCTGTACATTTGTGAATTGGTTTCTGCGTATTTGTGGATCACTGCACGCATTTGTGGATCTCTTTCTGCGCATTTGTGGATTTTGAAACAATACTCTAGCCAATCAGATAATGGTCACATTACGATGACCAATCGCAGCACATTCTCGCTACAACCAATCGCATTTTGCTTTACAGTCATGGGCGGTCTCATCCTGCATTGGTTTTAATATGATGTATGGGGTTCTTAAACATTGGTAAAGAAAAAGATATTTAAAATTTAGATTTCATTAGACCATTAGACTGTGTGTCAAGCCAAGCCAAACTACAGGTGCTGGTCATATAATTAGAATATCATCAAAAAGTTGATTTATTTCACTAATTCCATTCAAAAAGTGAAACTTGTATATTATATTCATTCATTACACACAGACTGATATATTTCAAATGTTTATTTCTTTTAATTTTGATGATTATAACTGACAACTAAAGAAAATCCCAAATTCAGTATCTCAGAAAATTAGAATATTACTTAAGACCAATACAAAGAAAGGATTTTTAGAAATCTTGGCCAACTGAAAAGTATGAGCATGTACAGCACTCAATACTTAGTTGGGGCTCCTTTTGCCTGAATTACTGCAGCAATGCGGCGTGGCATGGAGTCGATCAGTCTGTGGAACTGCTCAGGTGTTATAAGAGCCCAGGTTGCTCTGATAGTGGCCTTCAGCTCTTCTGCATTGTTGGGTCTGGCATATCGCATCTTCCTCTTCACAATACCCCATAGATTTTCTATGGGGTTAAGGTCAGGCGAGTTTCCTGGCCAATTAAGAACAGGGATACCATGGTCCTTAAACCAGGTACTGGTAGCTTTGGCACTGTGTGCAGGTGCCAAGTCCTGTTGGAAAATGAAATCTGCATCTCCATAAAGTTGGTCAGCAGCAGGAAGCATGAAGTGCTCTAAAACTTCCTGGTATACGGCTGCGTTGACCTTGGACCTCAGAAAACACAGTGGACCAACACCAGCAGATGACATGGCACCCCAAACCATCACTGACTGTGGAAACTTTACACTGGACCTCAAGCAACGCGGATTGTGTGCCTTTCCTCTCTTCCTCCAGACTCTGGGACCCTGATTTCCAAAGGAAATGCAACATTTACTTTCATCAGAGAACATAACTTTGGACCACTCAGCAGCAGTCCAGTCCTTTTTGTCTTTAGCCCAGGCAAGACGCTTCTGACGCTGTCTGTTGTTCAAGAGTGGCTTGACACAAGGAATGCGACAGCTGAAACCCATGTCTTGCATACGTCTGTGCGTAGTGGTTCTTGAAGCACTGACTCCAGCTGCAGTCCACTCTTTGTGAATCTCCCCCACATTGTTGAATGGGTTTTGTTTCACAATCCTCTCCAGGGTGCGGTTATCCCTATTGCTTGTACACTTTTTTCTACCACATCTTTTCCTTCCCTTCGCCTCTCTATTAATGTGCTTGGACACAGAGCTCTGTGAACAGCCAGCCTCTTTGCAATGACCTTTGTGTCTTGCCCTCCTTGTGCAAGGTGTCAATGGTCGTCTTTTGGACAACTGTCAAGTCAGTAGTCTTCCCCATGATTGTGTAGCCTACAGAACTAGACTGAGAGACCATTTAAAGGCCTTTGCAGGTGTTTTGAGTTAATTAGCTGATTAGAGTGTGGCACCAGGTGTCTTCAATATTGAACCTTTTCACAATATTCTAATTTTCTGAGATACTGAATTTGGGATTTTCCTTAGTTGTCAGTTATAATCATCAAAATTAAAAGAAATAAACATTTGAAATATATCAGTCTGTGTGTAATGAATGAATATAATATACAAGTTTCACTTTTTGAATGGAATTAGTGAAATAAATCAACTTTTTGATGATATTCTAATTATATGACCAGCACCTGTATTCTATTTTATGCACCATTTGAAAATGCCAGAGAAACCGCGCTCTCTGTTATTGGCAGCAACGCTATATCGTATACAGACGCATTATTGCAGTGTCATGTTATTCTGGCTAGAACAGTAAGCATCAATTATTAACTTAACTGGACTCAACCTTGTGATAAACAAAATAGATCGCGAAAATAGATTATCATACAACAGCCAACAGCATTTCCATTTATCAGTCAAACATTTTAATGACCGATATGAGCAGCATGCTAGCTATAAAACATTAGGGTCTTAAGTAATATTTTAAACGTTAATGAAACCTTTTAAACCGCATGTATCAAACTCAGTTCCTGGAGGGCCACAGCCCTGCAAAGTTTAGTTCCAGCCCTAATTAAATGCACCTGATTCAGCTAATCAAGTCCTCCTAATCGAAGGCTACAGGCATGTTTATTGGAGCAGGGTTGGAACTAAACTATGCAGGGTCTGTGGCCCTCCAGGAACTGAGTTTGACACTGAGTTTGTTGTAATCGTTATCATTGTTTGTAGAGACGATAGCCTATGTGGGTTCTTTTTAAACTTGACAGGTTGTTGAATTCCAAATAGATTATGCATTTCATTTCATTTTCCAGCAGTCAAACACTTGAAATGATTACACAAATATTTCAAATGAATCCGACTTAATCATTTTTGATTGTAAAAGGTAACTACAGCATCCAAAATAAATACAAACGTGTATTTTTCAGCATTACAACGTTTTTATTTGCATCCACTCACAAAAACCATATACACGCTGTAGTTATGAGTCTCATACTGACACATCACTGATGGTCATTCGGGTTCATATTTGGTATTATGGTATTGTGCAAGTGTGGAATACTGTATTTCAGAAGTAGAATGGGTTATCTGTTCTGCCGGTGTCGCACCGCACTCATTGTGGACAAGCTGCATTTACATGACCCTATTAATGTAAACCATTTATTTATAATGATTATAATGTCTACTATTTGCTGCGTAGCACCGGGCCGCTCGCATCAGCTAGAGAATTCATGTTAACCTGATTTACTGATCCTGTTGGCAATATAAAGAAGCATTATACTCCAAAAAATCTTTTGTGTTGTGGACCCCGTCCGAATAATGGCCAAAACTTTACTGATGATTTTCATGAAGTTTTATTGTACATCAGCAACCATGAAATGTCAATTTTTAACTCCACAAAATCAGCATAAGGGCTTATGCCTTTTTGAGAGGTGCTTGATAAACCTGTAAATGTTATATCCATAAGAGAACTCAGATGAACCATAATAATTTACACGCACTACTGTTCATTATTGTCATGAATCAGTATAATTTGCCGATTCATTATTTAACCACACACATGGTACTTCAGCTCATTTCCAACTAAGCGTCCCTCTTTTGAATCTCTTTGAAATGAATCTGTTCCTGCCTGGTTGTAAAGCAAAAAGTAATTGGCTGTAGCGAACGTGCTGCGATTGGTCAGTGTAATGTAACCATTATATGATTGGCAAGAGTAGTCAGTGGGTTGAGAAAGTGATTCACAAGTGTACAGGTGGTGATTCACAAATTAATGCCAGGAAGAGTTGTGCTTATGATATAACACATTTGTGAAATGTTTTTTATTAGCAAATCTCGTTTTATTTATTTGTGAATTCTGTTAATTTTTGTGAAACTCCTAACATATATTTGTTCTATGTATTTGTGCATACATTTTTTTTTTCTTTTTTTTTTTTTTTTAATGAATCTATTTACATTTATTTGTGGGTCATAATCTATTTATTTGGAATTATGGAATAAAAATACCCCCATATTCAGACGGCGATACATCTGACCTGTATCGGATGTAGTAATGCATATGGAAGTGGCACAATTTGTTACTGAAAAGATCAGATTCCATGTGGTTTTTCGCTGTTCACCCTGTCATGAGAGAAACAGATCTGACCAAAAAATAAACAGATTTGGGCCACATTTACCTGCAGTCTCCATGTAGCTTAATTCACTCAGGAAAAAAAAAAAAGAAGAAAAAAAAAACATTATTTAGTAAGTTTTGGTTTATCTTGTGCAGACCTACATTACAATTATAGGGGCAGTTACAAAAATAAAGGGTTTGCGTAACGCATAACCTGATATTGCAGAGTTCAACATGTTCCTGGGTCAACATTTTTGTTGATCCTGGAACAACATTCAAATCAACCAATCAGATTTGAGGGACAAGTTTACAGATTATGTCAAGTTTAAGCTTAAAATCATGAATTGGTGCTTCTACATCAGTGTTATTCATCTATCATTTCCCTCTGATTTTTGGGATAACTTATGGGTAGGGTTAGGTTTAGGGGTAGGAATAGGGTTAAGACTACATTTTCAGACTAGAATGTTGTTCCAGGATCAACAAAATATGTTGACCCAGGAACGCATCTAACTCAGCAATATCAGGACGTGCTTTGCGTAACCGATACAACTGTTAATGTGGTATCTGTAGTGAACACTGATACATTTATTTCTGTGAGTTTTCTCGAATGGGCAGTTTGTGATCAGAAATGTACAATAGGACTAGTATTGCATAACATTCAGTGGCACGTGCCACAAACTGAATACATTTTGAAAAATATAACTGATTTGTAAATGCATTTTTTTTAAAACCACTAAATTATGCTGGGTACACACTAAAAGATTTTTGAAAACTTAAAAGATTTTCAAAATGTGAGAGACCACAAACATGAGGATGGACAAATCCTAGATTTAACCGTTTTGCTCCATTAGTGTGTGGTGTGCCGTGATGTGAAAAACACCGCACACGAACGGATTTTCAACTAAAGTCCTGACCGTGAACACGAGAAATCTCCCAAAATCTCTGGAGACTTCAGAATAAACATGACGGACAATAGGCAGGAAGACAATTGCATTGATAGTGTTTGGAATTATTTTGGTTTGTTTTACAGGACACGTTGTATAAACACTCATGCTGTTGCAACAAATCGACAAGCTGATCCTCCATCTCTTCTGTCCAAGTCCATTTTTGTGCTGCCATGACTGCATTTATGCTTCTGTCTTCTGTCAGCTTGCTTTCTGATTGGATATTGTTTCTCCAAGCATGCGTGCGTTTGTCCTCTGGGTTCACCCCACACATCAGGATTTCTGATTCGCAATCAGGGCACCTCCAGTGTTCTTCTGAGTAGATTCAGTTACTCTTAACACACCTCACACCACAGGAAAATCTGATAAGATAATCTGTAGAACCATCAAGGTAATTGGTATAATGCCTAGGATTGTCGGAAGGGGAGAAATCGGCCCAAAATCAGCCCGATTATCTTGTGATGTGTACCCAACATTAAGCTATTTAGTTAAGATTTTATGTAACACGTGCTCTGTAGCTGCTCACCTCATCTGTGAGTCACTACTTGGAGGTGCCAGTGAAATCTGGATATTGCACAAAGCATAGAAGGATGTGCCAGTGGTTTTCACCCTTTCGAAATACCAGGATTTAATTGCCTGACAGAATAAAATTAAGACTAAAATTAAGTCTTTCTCTCTCTCACTAGTGAGAATTTATACTTCTCAGTTATAACTTTTGTTTCCTTTTTCTCAGAATTGTGAGATGTATAGAGAGGTGGTATTCACATTTAAATTACATCATGGCATCTGATGCACAGAACCCAGTGACACGTGCCGCTTATTGACACACATGCTTATTGACACATCAGGTGGCACGACCGGTAGCATTTGCATGTGTCACTGACATTGTCCACCTCTGACCGACAGATAAGGGGATGTAGCGAATTTACATGTATTTAATCAATTAGCTCAAATTATGGGTGAAATATGTATATAATTAAGTCATAACGCGTTATGATTAATTATAATATAGATCGACCAAAGAGGGAATTATGCACATATATTGTGAATTAATTACAACGGATTATAATTAATTACATATATGATTAGTTCTAGTTCAATAGTGATTTGAGAAAGACTATCCTAGTTTGTCCAGCAAACCATCAGTTTTCTCATAAACTATTTATAAAAGAAAGTTGGTCTCTGGCCACGAGAATAACTTCCTATTATAGCATTAAAGCGTAAAGCAGTTTTGCAGAATCAAACGTAGAAGGGACCTAGTTCGTTGAATGAGCCACAGAGGCAATCAAGCATGAATATAATGTATTTAATATACGAAACTACAACTACATGGACTAACGTTATATGACTAGATATACACAAAGGAATACACATATATACAAAAGCGAAAGTAAAGGCAGGAAAACAGAGGTGATCAAAGAAAGTGGCAAATTACAAACAGTTAAACCTTTGAGAGCCAGCAAGGAAACTCAGCTTATGCATGGAGCTTAAAACGCTTCGAAAAGAATAGTTCTATACTTGCATAGGTTTTAGGTGCTGCGGTTGCGTGTCTTCCTGGAGGAGTTTCAATGCGTGCGGCTGGAGCGATTGGTCCTTTTCCGAGACTGGGTTCTCGGCGGGGTTTTCAAACAAGGTTTTAACTTGAGAGTAAGATAACCGGAAAATAAAGAAGAGAGAGTCCATCTCCGAGGTGATGGAGGATGACGGAGGCTTGACAGAAGCGAACTTGTGCCAAACAGATGGTCATCCCGAAGATGCAGAGGAGCGCGTGATGGAAGCGCGGTCGCCGAGACGTCCGGGAGAGACGTGCGTGAGGTGGCGACGGGCAATCGAAAGACGATCGAGAGATAATCGAGAGACAAAGGAAATATGCGTGTGAATGTCTTTTAAGGACAAACAAGCCAAACGCCTCCTCGGGTGCGTCAGCCAATGGTGCGGGTGCAACTTTGGCGGGCAAACTTTTTCTTTGTCTCCATTTATGGCCTCATTTGCATGGTTTATGAAGTGTCAGATCTGAGTACATTTTCTTCAAAGTACCATTAAAAATAGAACAATGCATTTTACAGTGATGTGACATACATTGTCAATTAGGGCATAAAGAGAGCTTTACAATGAGACCAAACTTGTCAAATGTCAAAGACATAAAAGTGAGGGATACAGTTTATACTTGAATATACCGCTTAGAATAAAACTAACACTACTACAATCATAACTAATCTTATATACTAGGGATACATGCACGTTCACTTGAATACAGCAACGGGTACACTTTGGTATAGTCATATTTTGAGGCTAAATGTAGATACAGTTTCCAAAGGTGCGTTTGAGTCTCTGTATGTGTGTGTGTGATGTGTATTGAGTTTTCACAGCGTCTTGGGTATGCCACATGGCCCTTAGTGCCATGTGGGGGGGAGCAAGGGTGACTCTTTGAAGTCCCCAGAGCTGGGGAGAAAGCCTCCTGCTTCTCCTCACTGAAGGTAGCAAAGATGCCACCAGGGTAATTTCATCCAGACCTGCCGGAGCCATGGTCTATGGGTTATCTGAAGGAGGTCAAACGTTAAAAGCTTTCTTTAATTTATAGTTGTATTGATGATTTTTGATCCACCCCGGACGCTACAGTCCCCCTTTCGGCCGACGAGGTTCATGTGTGGACCTCGTTGGACGTCAACAAAGTCGGATGGTAGATGGATCATGATGGTCAAGCAACAGGTGGTTTGCTACTAGTCCTCGGCCTTTGGTTCCTCAGATGGAGAGTCCATCTCGATGAGATTTGGCATATTTTCCGTCTTGGTACTTCCTCTCCTTGGTTTCCTTTTGAAACCTCTAGGAAGGGCAGGCAGGCACTTGTCCAGGGATTCTCGCATCCCTTTGATCCTCTTGAACAGGATGAAGGCCAGGCCCAGTGTCAGTATGTACCCGATTGCCATGGAGAGACAAAGGGCCGTGTCGGCAGCCGTCCAAGCCTGGGCTATAGTTGAGCTGGTCAGGATGGGCAGTCGGGACAGTGCTTGGAGGGATGTGTCAATGGGAGTAATGTCGATCAACTGGGACCCCCCTTTCTCAATCCTAAGTTCCAGTTCTGGATCTAAGGTGAGGTTGTGATCCTTGAAGAAGGTTGGGATTTCCAGTTCCGACTGGTATTCTTCACTTGAGAGATGGTACAATGCCAGATCGTCGAGGTGGAGGATGGCGCCTGTGGGTACCTGAACCCACATACTTTAGTTGGGCAGGCTGACACGAGTGGCGGTGTCGTGCTGATCGTAGGTCAGGGTGGCAGTGCGAATGGGGGTGTTGATGAGCCATCGATTGGCCACAATCTCGGCTTGTGTTCCGATGACTTGGGTGCGAGGCTTGGCCTCGGCAGTGCAGCGTGTATTGCTGATCATGGGTTGCAACCCGCAGATTCCTTCAGTGTTGTCTCTGAGGAAAGGTTTGCTGGGGCAGAGGTAGTGAATGTCTTTGGTCAAAATACACATGTGCAAATTGGGAGTCAGGTACAGCTGTGGGTTGCTGTCGTGGTAGGCTACCACTTTTGGTGTGTCTTGATATGGGTGTTACCTTGCCAAAATCCGACGTTGACTATGTCTTTGAGTCGGTAGATGTTGCCTGATTCAATGATGGGTAGGTTCAGGAGAAAGGCCACCTCACTCTGTTCGGGGTCGACGGGTAGTAGGATGGCACTACCCATAGAGTAGGCGAGGTGGGTTTGAAGAGGGTCCGTATGTCTGGCGGTAGCAGATGCCAGCACAGTTTGTATGAGGCTCAGGGGCACAAGGTACGGGGGGATCCTACCCCTGGCCAAGCTGTCCATGGAGGAGCCAACCTCCCGCAGCATGTCTGTCAGAGTTGTGACCAGCTGAGTTTGGGCAAAGTCATTTTGGGAGACGGTAAACGGTTGCTTCATTAAGTTCACCGTTTGGTTCAGCTGGAAACTGTGAGTACTGAGAACCTCCACAATACCTTTAACGGATTTGTAGATGGTTTGCAGGGTTTTACTCTGTGTTGCCAGTTGTTTTCTCAGCTGCGGACTCTTAGTCTGAATTTTAGCCACATGTTGTCTTATGGTGGCTAGGCTCACTGTGTTGGCACTAGGCATGCCGAGGATAAACATGGTTCCGACGGCAGCGGCGGCTCCGAGCAAAGCTCCCAAGAACCGTTTGGTGCATCGGTTGTGTCCACTTAATTCAGCCTGTGTGACAGTCGTTTTCTCCAGTTGAGTGAGCATGTGCTTGACATTGGCCGTGAGGTGAGTGCCTCTGTTAGAGTTGACTCTAAGTGGCAGTCTGGGCCTGGTGAAGATGTGGTTCATCAGGAGGTAGGCCAGGGTCTGGGCAGTGTCATTAGGTGCTGGAGGACACTCTACCCCCTTGGTAAACTGGCACACGACCGTGAGGAAATATTTGTTACCTCTTGTTGATCTGGGCATGAGACCCACCCAGTCTATCTGGAGGTCCGACCATGGAAATGTGATTCCTCTGTGTTGCAGTGGGGCTCTGTGAATTGGGTTTGCCGGTTGGAATTGACAGCAAACCAGACATCCTCTGACATACTCTGCCCCATCATGCTGCATGCTGGGCCAATATGCCACTTGTTTTAATGTCTCATAAGTGGCTCTGGTACCATGGTGTCTGGCACATGGTGCGTTGTGGGCGTATATTAGCGTGCCCCCCTTTTGGCACTGTGGCATTACAAGCTTTGGCGCTGTGAGGTCATCAGGGGCATACCAGAGAATGTTTACCTCCACACGCAGCATGTGTTTGTTCTCATGCAGTCGTTTGAGGCTAGTGGCCGCAGTGGGATCAGATGCCATGATCGGGTGGTTGGAGGGGTCTGAGAGGTGGTTTAATATAGCTTGTATGGAGGTGTTTGAGACTTGGAGATCAGCTATATCATTGTTGGAAATTTGTGAAGCCAGTGAAAGTGGCTGTGAGGTGGGAACTGTTGCAGGAACAGTTCGTTGGCTGTGGGTTATTGCTGCCAGACTAAGGGTGGGCGACTGGGGTGGGGATGACCGTAGATTGCCATGTAGTGTGCCAGTCTTGGCAAGGGCATCAGTTTGGTCATTTGAGTCTGTCACACCCTGGTTGCTTTGAGTGTCCTTTCACCTTTTCCCAGTAAACGATCATGTCGTTTGTTTGAGTGATGTCATCACATGCTTGGAACAGGTGTTGATGTTTGACCGGCTTGTTGTTTGCGGTCTTGAAGCCATTTTGTTTCCAGCCTGGAAGGTGGCATGTGAAACTGAGTCTGGCATAGTTTGAGTCTGTGATGTTATGGGCTGAGGCGACTTGAAGGGTTATGAGAGTAGCTGCTACTTCAGCATACTGCGATGACTGGGGACCCAACCTGAAGTGTTGTGGCGGGCAGGGTTGGTTGTTTACCCATAACACCCTTGCACCTGCCTTTAGGATGCCCTCATGGTTGTAGGAACATCCCTCAACGTAGGCGGTGGGCATACCTTGGCACACATTCTCTTCAAAGTATCTGTGACAGGTTGGTTGCTGTTGTTGGGGTACCTCTACCTCCAGTGTTGAAGCTGTTGTGTCATCAGAGCAGTTTTGGCAGGCAGCCAAGCCATCGCTTAGTGCAGACTTGTGATTTTGGGCATATCGTGTCTCAATGTTGTGCCCCTGGAGGGCCATCAGCCACGTGGTTATGCATGAGTTGGTGGCCATGCCATCTTGGATGCGTTGGGTGTTGAGGAAAGTGATAGGCTGGTGACAGGTTTCTATGATAACCTTTTGCGCTCCGATGTAGTTGGAGAATCTTTGGATGGCCCATACCGTGCCTGCTTTGTTCAGGAAGATGTTGAACTCAGCTGGCGAGTTGGCATAGCCGAATGGGCACCGCGTGAACGTGTACGGTCGGTTGCCAAAGGTGAAGGCCAGCTTGTGTTGATCCTCTGGATGCACGGGTATGGTCCAGAATTCTGATGCCACATCAAGCGTAGAGAAGATAGTGGCTCCTCTGATTCTGGGTAGTTCCTGCTCCAGCTGTCTCATGGGCCATCGTGACAGTGGCACTTGCTGGTTCAACTTCCTGTAGTCAATGGTGGGTCGCCACTTGCCATTTGGTTTAAGAACGGGCCAGATGGGGGCGGAGTAGGTGCTGTTGCAGGGGCGAATGACACCCTTTTCTTCCATGGAGCGAATAATCTCCTGCACTGGTTCGTGTGAGGCGATGGGAATTTTGTACTGCCTGACGAAAGTGGGAGGAGCATTTGGGTGTGTTGGAATACGCACCGTGTGAAGGTTAGTGAGGCCACAGTCTAAAGAGTCTTTTGCAAATGACGCTTTGAATTTGTACAGGACCTGTCTGAGTTTCTGACGGTCTGCAGCATTCTTGAGGGCATCTGCATCCTTCAGAATTTGCTGGACTTGAGTCTCAAATCCTGGAAATGGCTCCCCCCTTGTTGTGTCACTTGTCAAGTGGGCAGTCAGAGGTGCAGCAATTTCATGAGTTTTGCAGACAGGCTGGTTAGAGACTGCGTATGCTGCGCGGTGTTGGTCCTCCATCAGCTCCGTTCTGCGCACCTGTTCTGTGGATATCGGCATGATGGAAGTGATGGAGATAATCTTGAAAGGTGCTGTGAACACTGTGTTGTCTGAGCTTCCTTCTGGGATCATTGCAGGTGGTATTGAGCCAATGACTGGTAATATGAGTTCAAAGTCATGGAAGTCGTGACTCACTATCCATCCCAGATGGTAGGCCTTGGGAATTCTCATGTCTATGGCCGTGCAGTTGTTGAACAGCATGTAGAACACACGGGTTGATGCGTCAGTGAGGGGTGTGGCTTCGAGTCCAAGTTCCACGCCTTCGGGTGAAAGTTGGAAGAAACCCAGCGTGTTGTTTAGGGTTTGACCATGTCGCATGTTGAGCCGAACAGCGACCCCTTTGGTGTAAGCTGGTACTACAGCTTCCTGTTCGTTGACCAGGATGCAGACCTCGGGATTGGTCTGGCCTGACAGGAAGTTTTCAGTGTTGACAAAAACAACAGGGGGCTGTAAAGTCATTGAGGCCCACACCACCTCATTAATAAAGTTCACTTGAGCTTTAGGGTGCATCAGGAGGTCCGGAAGGACCAGGAAGTGATGGGTTAGACGCCAGTCGTTCCATTTCAAGTTCAAAGCGCGGATGTCCTTGGCAGCCGTCATGGTTGACAGACGAGAGTCCCATGGGAAGCGTGTGTGCTTGTTGGCAAATGGGAGGTCCGGTGTTCCTTCAATGAGAGCACTGACCAGGGTGTGGCTGAAGGCTGAGTGGTCTGCCCACAGTGTGAGAATAATGTCTGTTGTTGTTACATCATTCAGCTGTAAATCTGTCATGACCTTGAGGCAGAAGGAGTCAGAGTCTATGGTGAGTTGAAGAGTGCAGAGTGGCGAACTTGAACTTTGCTCTGGGGCTGAAACGGGGTTCCCGCGGCTAGCTGTGAGATTTCCCGTGACCTCTGTGATCTGACAGTCTGGCTCAGGTGGTCTGGGTGACTGGAAAGGCAGAGGTTCTCGCACTTGAGTCCAGATTTTCAGCTGTTTGTAGTCCAATAAGGGCTCAAAGCGTTCTAGCAGGTCTTTGCCGATGAAAAGGGAAAACGCGTCCCTTTGTGATATGTACACAGGAGGTACCAAGCTCATTGGACCGATTGTGCGGTGGATGGGAGCTATTTGTTCAAGTTGTACCTCATTTTGGCTGTACGACTGCACATTCAGCTCACATCTTTGCGATTTAAGAGTCTGATTTTGTCTCTTAGCTTCGGCTCTAGGTCTTTCAAAAAGGTCAGATGACGTCAGAGTGAGATCTGCTCTGGTGTCTACCAGGGCTTAAATTCTCACATCATTTTCCACAGGAATAGCTAGGGTCAGTTTTGGGCAGTGATCAGAGACTGGATAAATGGTTGGATTTTCTACTGTCTTTTCAGACGCAGCTTTTTGCTTAGAATAAGCCTTGTGGGCTAAGTCTTGCAGCTGCTGAGTAGACATACTGCATGGGCAGGCCAAGGCTCCCAGATGATGACTCACCGCAGGGTGCAGATTTCGGAGAAACAGAATTTTGAAGTTGCAATCTTCCTCCATTCCTGGCTCGTTACGTGCTCCGAAGTAGGCCCTTCGCAGTTGGTTGTAGTAAGCTTGTGGGTTTTCCAGTCGGCCCTGTTTAAGGTCCGTGGCAGCAGGGAGCCCTTGGTCCGATTCAGGGTCAGAAAACTCTTTGATCAAAGCCTGTCGCAGCTGCTGGTAGTTGGATTTCACAGCTGCTGGCAAAAGTTCTTCGGCGCTGGACGTCTTGGGCAGTGGACTTTCAACCCCCTTTTGGACTAGGGATTCTTGACTGGCCAGGGGAAACTCTGTGATGGATGTTTCCCCTCCCAAGCCACTTTGCAGTTCTCTGTAACGAGTATCGAGTTCATCTTTTGAATAGTTTCTTTGTTGTTTCAGAGCAATGACTTCTTTCCGGGCCTGTTTAAGATGATTTTCACAGGCCCTGGCTTTAGCGTCTCTTTCTTTCAGCTCAGTCTCTGCTCTGGCTAGGAGAACTTCACCTTGTTGGAGTTTTTCAGTTCGTTCCTCTCTGGATTTCTTTTCCAACTGCTCTCTACGCCCCATCTCCGGGTGGAGCTCTGGGCTCAGGGCTTTTTGAAGTTTCTCCCCCTCGACTTGTAGCTCGGAGTCGGATTCATCTGCTGTCCCACGCTGGTCTTGGGTCTCGAGGAGTAGCTGATCGAGGCGACGTTGAGTCTGGGCCTGATTCCTCTGGGCCTCCTCGGCCTGAAGCTTGAGCGCTGCTACTTCCTGTTCCAGGAGGGCGTTGTTTCTCTCACTAGGCCTCACCTGGGCAATGAGGTTGTGGACAAGGCCGCCGATGATTTTTGCCCATTCTTTGTGGCTGTAGCTCTGGGTCGGATCGTGGGCCATCAGTTGATTCAGGTCCTCATCCAGCTGCTCGCTGCTCAGGTGCTGGAGGTCGCTGGCGGCATTGGGCAGGAACGTGTTGGTCATGATGCCCAACCAGGTCTCAAGATGATCCCAGTGGGTGTCACGGCTAGATGCTCGCGACATAGTGGCTTACTGTTGACGAGAGAAAGACAGCACAAAAAGAACCAATGCAAGCTTGCGCAGGATTGGCGGGTTACGATCTCACGTAATTAGGTAAACTTGTGTGTGATTCCAACTAACTGGTGCAGACAGTTAGTGGAATGTAGGCCGTCAATGGACGGGAATGACCACGTGGGCCAATTTGTGTGGGTGAGTGCCAAATCTGAATAAGGATTTTGACAGGCGGTAGCTCAGTTGGTCCTCTAATGACTCTGGCTGCTCGGGTCGTTTATCTATTATTCAGCTTCCGTGATGGCTCTCACAGGTACTGCTTTTCACGTGAATTGAAAGAAACTAAACACAACAGAGAAGCAAATAGACCAAGACAAAATAGAGACAATTACGAGTAAATAAAACGAAAGTGAGTTACAATCAGAGAGAGAGAGAGAGAGAGGAGTTAAGGAGCTTAAACTTATTACCACAGTTAGGGTTTAAGGCAGGCCTGATGAGGGCGCTGTTGAGTTATCAAACCTAAGGAAATGGTATGGTTCAAGAATAGAAGGGGTTGGCCAAACACTTAAATGATCAGAGAATATCTACTATTCTGTGGCTTTTAATAAGTGAGTGGACTGTATGTCATTGCTCTAGGCCTGGGGTGAATTGTGATTGCTCAGATAAGGACTCAATGGCAGAGGCGGCCTTTCCTTGACGTTCCACCACTCGACTGCGGTGTCTGTGGGCACCCTGTCCCCTTTGTACCACCATGCAACCACACAAACAGTGACTTTTAGCACAATTGGTAGATTTGCAAATGTACTTAGGCGAGGTGTTTTGCCAACGGCCAGACTGACAGATCAAAATTGAGTTTTCCCTGGGCCCAGAGTCTGTCCCCGCAGGCAGTTACTCTCAACGGTCAAGTAAACACAATTTAATTGTAAATTTAAATCTAAATTTAAGTCTTGCTTAAACCAAATTTAAATAATTAAATGTGTAGGGCAAGAGAATTGGGGTCTAAAATGACAATCAGAATGAATTAGCTAAGAAGCAGAACAGAAACAAACAATAAAGCAAAGAAGAAGAAAAAAAAAAAAACAGTTCAGTGGCGCTTGATTCAAACTTAAATTAAACTTGGTTTAATTAAATTTTAATTAAGTGCACAGAATAAGAGAGTGGGAGGAGGAGAGGAGAAAGCCTTCCCTATTTGAGAGTGCCCTTTTTGGCGGGGGCTGCTCCTTGATGAGCAAATGTCAATCGATGACACCAAAACTTGAATTTAAATTTCAATTAAACGTTGTTTAATTAAATTTAAATAAGTGTATAAAATAAGGGAGGCTTGGGTATAAGGATGCTATCAACAGAAAAAGAAGTAGCGTCAAGAAATAAATATGAGAAAAGAACAAACAAAAACAAAAACAAAAGAGAAACGAAAGGAAGGAATTCCCAAAGTAAAAATAATTCAAGAGGGAAAGAATTAAAATAGAATAAAGTAGAAATGTACACACAGGAAAAAGGAAAGGAAAAACTCCAAGGGAGGGAATTGGCTTATCTGGGGAGTGTCCACAAGGGGGAGCACTTCCAGAAAGTGAATTCTCTTGTTGGAAGGGGAACTTAATTAAAATTAAAATTTAAAACGTGTTTAAACTAAATTTAAATCAGTAACCGCATTCCAAATACAAATAGACAGGATAACCGTCAAAACAATAAAACAAAAGAATTATAACAGCCAGCAAATTAAAATAGCCAAAGGAAAGTTGGAAATAATTCAGATCAAACACGAGGAAAGCAGACCTAACCCAGAATGCCCACACGATGGCGTTAATGGGTCCACACAACAATGACGTAGGGAGGTGTGCCACACACCTGAACAGACTGCCCTCTGGCGTTTAGTCAGAGGTACTGCGTCCACCTACTTTAAAAATCGTGACTTTTAAATCTAGCGCACGGCCGATTTAACTGCAACTTATCACTTATAATATTTAGAATCTCGGCGGATTCTCTTGTGCCAGTTCACTGGACACGAATATGCAACTTTAGCAGGATTTCTTCGCTGCGTTACAAATTAACACTGGATCAGGGTGTTAATAACTCCCCATTTCACACATCAATCGGATAAGTCAGATAAACTATTTTCCAGATTAGATTTGCACTAGGTAACGTTGGTTAGCTACGCCAATGGTTTACCAAGAGTGAGGGAGTGAGGCGCTATTTTGCATTATCGGACAATACAATAATTCAAATTTTATAGCGCTACGATTTATGAGGCCTTCTAGACGGAGAGGGAGAAACTCGTCCCAAACGGTCTTTAATCACGCTGAAAACCGATTTCTTCGTTTTAATCAAGCGGAAATTAATATTAAAGCTGTTCTGCAAAAAGATTGTCTCTCTTTTGCAGGAACGAGTTTAATATTAATGACACTGCAGTTTTATTTTAACAGTTAACAATTGGCTAAAATGTTTAGACACAAATAGCAGTTCGTTAACGTTTTCATGTGAGGAACGCGTTGCGTCTTGTCTCACTGTATAAAGCGCGCATAAACATTAATAATCACACAGATTTATTCTGAGTTGCTCAAGCACAGAACCAAGTTTAAAACGTTGCTCGTGTATCTCCACCAAAAAAAATATATATATGTAGCGAATTTACATGTATTTAATCAATTAGCTCAAATTATGGGTGAAATATGTATATAATTAAGTCATAACGCGTTATGATTAATTATAATATAGATCGACCAAAGAGGGAATTATGCACATATATTGTGAATTAATTACAACGGATTATAATTAATTACATATATGATTAGTTCTAGTTCAATAGTGATTTGAGAAAGACTATCCTAGTTTGTCCAGCAAACCATCAGTTTTCTCATAAACTATTTATAAAAGAAAGTTGGTCTCTGGCCACGAGAATAACTTCCTATTATAGCATTAAAGCGTAAAGCAGTTTTGCAGAATCAAACGTAGAAGGGACCTAGTTCGTTGAATGAGCCACAGAGGCAATCAAGCATGAATATAATGTATTTAATATACGAAACTACAACTACATGGACTAACGTTATATGACTAGATATACACAAAGGAATACACATATATATACAAAAGCGAAAGTAAAGGCAGGAAAACAGAGGTGATCAAAGAAAGTGGCAAATTACAAACAGTTAAACCTTTGAGAGCCAGCAAGGAAACTCAGCTTATGCATGGAGCTTAAAACGCTTTGAAAAGAATAGTTCTATACTTGCATAGGTTTTAGGTGCTGCGGTTGCTTGTCTTTCTGGAGGAGTTTCAATGCGTGCGGCTGGAGCGATTGGTCCTTTTCCGAGACTGGGTTCTCGGCGGGGTTTTTAAACAAGGTTTTAACTTAAGAGTAAGATAACCGGAAAATAAAGAAGAGAGAGTCCGTCTCCGAGGTGATGGAGGATGACGGAGGCTTGACAGAAGCGAACTTGTGCCAAACAGATGGTCGTCCCGAAGATGCAGAGGAGCGCGTGATGGAGCGCTGGTCGCCGAGGCGTCCGGGAGAGACGCGGCGTGAGGTGGCGACGGACAATCGAAAGATGATCGAGAGACAATCGAGAGACGCGTGTGAATGTCTTTTAAGGACAAACAAGTCAAACGCCTCCTCGGGTGCGTCAGCCAATGGTGCGGGTGCAACTTTGGCGGGCAAACTTTTTCTTTGTCTCCATTTATGGCCTCATTTGCATGGTTTATGAAGTGTCAGATCTGAGTACATTTTCTTCAAAGTACCATTAAAAATAGAACAATGCATTTTACAGTGATGTGACATACATTGTCAATTAGGGCATAAAGAGAGCTTTACAATGAGACCAAACTTGTCAAATGTCAAAGACATAAAAGTGAGGGATACAGTTTATACTTGAATATACCGCTTAGAATAAAACTAACACTACTACAATCATAACTAATCTTATATACTAGGGATACATGCACGTTCACTTGAATACAGCAACGGGTACACTTTGGTATAGTCATATTTTGAGGCTAAATGTAGATACAGTTTCCAAATGTGCGTTTGAGTCTCTGTATGTGTGTGTGTGATGTGTATTGAGTTTTCACAGCGTCTTGGGTATGCCACATGGCCCTTAGTGCCATGTGGGGGGGAGCATGGGTGACTCTTTGAAGTCCCCAGAGCTGGGGAGAAAGCCTCCTGCTTCTCCTCACTGAAGGTAGCAAAGATGCCACCAGGGTAATTTCATCCAGACCTGCCGGAGCCATGGTCTATGGGTTATCTGAAGGAGGTCAAACGTTAAAAGCTTTCTTTAATTTATAGTTGTATTGATGATTTTTGATCCACCCCAGACGCTACAGGGATAAAAAAGTAAATAACTAGGCTAATTCAATTAAACACTTCAAAGTAATTTTTTTTTTTCTAACAATCTGTTAGTTTGTGGCACATCTGTATTTTAGTGGCATGTGCTACTGAATATTTTGTAATACCAGTGCCTACTCTATGTTGGTTATTACACAAACTGCCCGTTCTAGAAAACACACAATATACGTGACGTGACCACAGATACCTCATTAACTGGTATATAATTTACAGTAAAACTTTATTTTCACATGATGCTGGATGTAATACTTATCTGGAGATGTAGTATTTGACTTTCTGTAGCCACATTAATAGACATGCAGTTAATGGGCCTATTACCTACAAACTTGCATTGCATTGTGAAGAGGCAGTGTTAAGGTCAAGCACTCTTCTGAATGATTTTGAGACGAGGAAAAAAAAAAGATCAAAAAAGTGTCAATTACTGGTGGTATACACCCCTGCTGGTTGTTACCACTTTATATACTGTTTCACTTTTTTTTTTCAGTTGGGACCACCAGAAGTGTCTGTTCTTTTAAAATTCCAGTTGACACAGCTGAACAATGTGGAAGCTTGTTTTTGCATCATGTGCCAGTGACATTGTTGCGGAACATGTCTACTGACACCTGCTATTGTCTGCGAAAGCATTTGATTGTATAACGTACACAGTGCAGAACGATATTTAATTATATTAATTAAATGTTGCATTAATTTACTTTAAAACGTAAGAGTAAATGTCACAAACCATTAAAATGACATCTACTGTTCTGAAAAGCTTTATGATAGCTGACAAATCATTCAATAGTAACTATTATTTTTTTTTATTTTAAGGAAAACAACAGCTCATACATCTCATCTGTTTTTTTTTTTGTTTGTTTTTTTCAATTTTTTTTTTTTTTTTTGTAAGCAATTTCTTAAATGTTTGGCCTGTGATAAGTATGAATCAACCCAGGCATAGGCATACTGTAATTTCATGAATATCAACAATCATTTATTTAAATATTGCATAATAAGACAATTTTATTTATTTTCAGATTGATGTCAGTGTCCTCCTGCTAATGACTGATGACCAGATGAGAAGCTATTTTCCCTCGTATGGAGATAGACTGGCAGTGATGGGGTTTTGTCGAAGGCAAGAAAGAGAGCCAGCTTACAGAAAGTCAAAGCTGTTTGAGCGTCTCAAATCAAAATTGAACAAAAGACAAAAAACAAATAATTTAGAAACTGAAAGCCTAAACCAAACAACTAGAACAAAAACTTCTCAGCACACTGTGAGAAAAGTTGGAATTGGGTGGATGAACTATGATGGACAGGGCTTTGTTCAAATGAGAGCAAAAAAAGGAGGAGGAACAAGGAAGCTGAGTGTGCCAAAAGATTGGAAAAGAAAAGAACTGATGGAGGAGGCAATTCGTTTGTTTTTCCCAAATGGAAAGAATTCTCATGGCAGCCTTTCAGAATACGAGTTTGATCTAACAAGCTATCAGAAAGTGTCATTAGATGAAAAAAAACACAGTGGGGGAAATGTATGATATATCAAAACTCACCATGATGAGGTTCTATCTCACAACAAAAAAGCGGGACAGGGAAGCTGAAACGGAAAGTGAAGTGGAAATATCAGATTCAGACACAACAGAGGACTTGCACAATAAAAATCAGGATCAAAGTCTTCCCACTTCTTCCAACAAAATGACTGACTTCTTTCAAGCTTCAGACACTGATGTAATTTTTGTGGAAAGTGCATACAGTGAAGATGTGTCTCCCTTACGTTCCACAGAGGACCTGCAGGATTCCGATGATCTGAATGTTCCTTTTCAAAGTTCTTCACTAATCTCACCAGATGATTTGGATACAAGCGATGTAGTGACCGGATTCACTGGAAACCTCACTGGACTAGATGAACAAATCTTAGATGACACTTTGCCTCTAAGCCCAGAACCCCCTGTTCCATACAAAAAAATTCTTGTTGTTCATCGTGGACAGATATTTTCTGAACTCCTTGCACATTTCTGTGATGATACACTGGAACATGCACAAAGTGAAGTAGAAGTGAAGTTACTCCTGCCAAATGGGCAGTTTGAGATGGGCCATGACGTCGGTGGAGTGTTCAGGGATTGCCTGTCAGAATTTTGGCAAGAATTTTATGACCAGTGCACACTTGGGAACTGTTTTAAAGTTCCCTTTCTTCGTCCTGATTTTAGGAAAGAAAAGTGGGAAAGTGTTGCCCGAATAATTCTGTTTGGCTGGAAGAAAGAGAAATATCTCCCAATCAAACTTGCACCTGTCATCTTCGAGCAAGCAATACAAGGATCTGTAAAAAGTGATCTGACTGACAACTTTTTGAAGTATGTCTCGGAAAATGAGTGTGTTGATTTAGAAGGCTGCAGAACAGACTTCTGTAGTGCAGACCAGGACGAATTGCTTGAATTGAATGGGTGTCTGGCACCCTCCAACCAATGCCTCCACTCTTCCAGGGCAAGCTTGATGGCGAGTAGCTCCCTGTTGCCGATGTCATAATTAGCCTCCGCCGGGTTGAGCTTGCGGGAGAAAAAGGCACATGGATGGAGTCTACTTGGTGTCCCCTGCTGCTGAGATAGCATCGCTCCAACTCCGGTGGTGGAGGCATCCACTTCCACAACGAATGGGAGGTCGGGATCAGGGTGGATGAGGAGTGGAGCAGTGGTGAAGGTTTCTTTCAGGGTGTTGAAAGCGATGGTGGCAGCTGGTGTCCAGGACAGAGACTTGGGCTTGTGGCGGAGTGAACTTGTGAGTGGGCTGGTGATGGAGCTGTAGTTCTTAATGAAACGGCGATAGAAGTTTGCAAACCCGAGGAAGCGTTGGAGTTCTTTGATTGTGGAGGGAGTAGGCCAGTTCCTGATGGCATCCACCTTCCTCTCGTCCATCCGGATGCCACTGCTGTCGATGTTATAGCCAAGGAACTGCACTGAGGGCTGATGGAAGGAGCATTTCTCGGCTTTCAGGAAGAGATGGAATTCCCTCAGGCGTTGCAGGACCTCCGCAACGTGGTGGCGATGTTCGGCCAGGCTTCGGGAGTAGATGAGGATATCATCGATGTAAACCAGGATGAACTTATGGAGAAACTCCCGGAGCACCTCATGGATGAAATCCTGGAATACGGAGGGGGCGTTGACCAGGCCATACGGCATGACGAGGTATTCATAGTGGCCGGTGGGCGTGACGAAGGCGGTCTTCCACTCGTCCCCCTCACGTATCCGGATGAGGTTGTAGGCGCTGAGGAGGTCCAACTTGGTGAAGACAGTGGCACCATGGAGATGTTCCAGGGCAGCTGGGACGAGAGGAAGGGGGTAACAGAATTTCACGGTGATGTTATTTAGTGCTCTGTAGTCTATGCAGGGCCGCAAGCCTCCGTCCTTTTTTGCCACAAAGAAGAAACTCGAAGCAGCAGGGGAAGTAGACGGGCGGATGTAACCTTGAGCCAGGGCCTCTTCGATGTATTCCTCCATGGCCTTCTCCTCCGGGATGGAAAGGGGATAGATCTTTCCCCTAGGCACTGACGCACCCGGAAGCAGGTCGATGGCGCAGTCCCATGGCCGGTGTGGAGGCAGCTTGGAAGCTCGCTGAGGGCAGAAGACGTCGCTGAAGGGGGTGTAACACGATGGTATGTCCACTGAGCGTTTCTCGATGGGGCTCTCGATGGAGGTGGCACAGACGGAGAGATGTTCAGGACGTGGAGACGAAGGAACAGGAAGCTCAGAGAAACAGCTGGAGAAGCATGTGTCACCCCACTTCAGGATCTCGCCGGTCTTCCAGGAGATGACTGTATTGTGCTGCTCCAACCAGGGGCGCCCTAGTATCACGTCAGCGGTGGACTCCTCCAGAACCAGCAGATGTAATTGTTCGACATGTAGGATGCCAACTTGTAACTGGATGGGTCCGACGCACCGGCGTACTGTCTTCCTGCTTCCGGTCACTGAGTGGATCTGGTAGGTGGACGGCGTGGCCGTGGTCTTGAGTTTAAGTTGTCGGCAGAGGGCGCCGGAGATGAAGTTGCCTGCTGACCCAGAATCAAGGAGTGCGACCACTGGAAGAGAAATGTCAGCAGCAGTAAGGTTTACAACAGTGGTGAGTGGTTTCATCTTTGATATCGAGGGAATGAAGGCACTCACCATAGGACGCGGAGGACGAATTGGGCATGTGGAGATTACATGCCCAGGTGAAGCACAGTATAAACAAAGATTCTGGGTCAGCCGCCTCTGCCGTTCAGAAGGTGTGAGCCGGGAATTTTCCAGAAGCATGGGTTCGTGGGCTGGTTCTGGAGGGCTGACGGATTCTGGTCAGCGGGGAGCAATGTCAAACAGTGGCTGGCCCTGGTGTTCTTCAAGACACGACTGCATACGAGTGGCGAAGCGGATGGAGAGTTGGATGAACCGTTCTAGCCCGATGGAATCCTCGTATGCAGCGAGATGCAACCGCACTCGAGGGTCCAGACCTTGACGATACGTTGTAATCAGGGCTTGTTCGTTCCAGCCGCTCGAGGCTGCCAGTGTTCTAAATTGCAAAGCATAATCATTAATAGACATTGAACCCTGTTTCAGATTGTAAAGCTTCTCACCAATAGAAGAGTCGGTAGCGGGTTTTCCAAAGACTTCTCGGAAATGAGCGACGAAACCAGAATAAGACTGGGTTATAGGGTTGTTTTGAGACCAGATGGAATCGGCCCATTGAAGTGCGTTTCTTGTAACTGAGAGATAATGAAAGCTACCTTAGAGGTATCCATGGGGTAATAGTGCGGTTGCATCTCCAGGACCAGCGCACATTGTAGGAGGAATCCACTGCAATCCTCCGCCGAACCAGAGTAGGGCGCCGGTTTGGCCATGGGACTGGCGTGCATAGGCGGTGAAGGAGTGGTCGTTGTGTTGACGGACGTGATCGCTGGCAGTGGTGAAGATGGGGTGACGGTGAGTGCTCGGCGCAAAGCGTCAACGAGCTCCTGGAATGGGTCTTGATGGCTCATACTGTTGTTCGTCGGTGTTGGTCCGGTCTTCTGTTACATAACAGAAGGGTCGGAGACAGAAGATAGCGGAGATGGTAACTTTATTGAACAACAGTTGAGTAAACAGAAGTGCAGGTGAGTATAACGTGAGTTTGGCAGGTGAATGGTGAGATGAGATGTAATGATACTGTCCTTTTGTGTTGTTTAGGTGAGGATCCTGGAAGACGCTGGTGAACACACTTGACTGGAGATTGGAGACACTCGCACACTGACGAGGAACACGAGGAGATACAAGGAGACGCTGGAGACAGGTAAGTAGATCGCTGGGAGTCCTTGAGGTAAGCATGTAGGTAGTTCTAGATGCGAACGAGACCGGACAGTGACTGGATGTGTGTGAGTGTCTTTTGTAGTGGAGGTGATGAGCGTGCTGATGAGGTGCAGCTGCGTGTGAACAGTATTCGGGAGATGGAGTGCGCTGTGATTGGTGGATGTCGGAGCCTGGCGTGTCTGTGACATTACCTTTGTGCTTGTTGCATTATTGTGAACCTGTTGTACATCCTATAGGTTAAACAGTTTTGAAATGTTAAACAGTTTTATGAAATTTGTTCTATTGAAATATTTTTACTGTGGTTTGTTGCATTCGTCCTTGTATTTTTCTTTTCTTTTCTTTTTTTTTTTTGTGCATTGAAGATGGAAAAGATACCACAAGCAAATAAATAATGCACATCAAAGTTTAAAACAGTTGCTTCTCTTTTTTAATTTTTTTTTTTTTTTAATTTTTTTAATTTATTTTTTTTAAATTTGAACCTTTTAAAATCTATTGCATGTAGCTCTGTAAAGGCAAACAAAAGCTGACAGCCAATGTATCATGTAAATGTAATCCAACCATTTTGGTTAAATTAATGTTACATAATCTATAGAATTACATTTTCATTCAATTATTAAAACCTGGAATAAAGAGTGTAATTTTGCTTGGCATAATACAAACAACACCAATTTACAGGTGCTGGTCATATAATTAGAATATCATCAAAAAGTTGATTTATTTCACTAATTCCATTCAAAAAGTGAAACTTGTATATTATATTCATTCATTACACAGAGACTGATATATTTCAAATGTTTATTTCTTTTAATTTTGATGATTATAACTGACAACTAAGGAAAATCCCAAATTCAGTATCTCAGAAAATTAGAATATTGTGAAAAGGTTCAATATTGAAGACACCTGGTGCCACACTCTAATCAGCTAATTAACTCAAAACACCTGCAAAGGCCTTTAAATGGTCTCTCAGTCTAGTTCTGTAGGCTACACAATCATGGGGAAGACTGCTGACTTGACAGTTGTCCAAAAGACGACCATTGACAGCTTGCACAAGGAGGGCAAGACACAAAGGTCATTGCAAAAGAGGCTGGCTGTTCACAGAGCTCTGTGTCCAAGCACATTAATAGAGAGGCGAAGGGAAGGAAAAGATGTGGTAGAAAAAAGTGTACAAGCAATAGGGATAACCGCACCCTGGAGAGGATTGTGAAACAAAACCCATTCAAAAATGTGGGGAGATTCACAAAGAGTGGACTGCAGCTGGAGTCAGTGCTTCAAGAACCACTACGCACAGACGTATGCAAGACATGGGTTTCAGCTGTCGCATTCCTTGTGTCAAGCCACTCTTGAACAACAGACAGCGTCAGAAGCGTCTCGCCTGGGCTAAAGACAAAAAGGACTGGACTGCTGCTGAGTGGTCCAAAGTTATGTTCTCTGATGAAAGTAAATTTTGCATTTCCTTTGGAAATCAGGGTCCCAGAGTCTGGAGGAAGAGAGGAGAGGCACACAATCCACGTTGCTTGAGGTCCAGTGTAAAGTTTCCACAGTCAGTGATGGTTTGGGGTGCCATGTCATCTGCTGGTGTTGGTCCACTGCGTTTTCTGAGGTCCAAGGTCAACGCAGCCGTATACCAGGAAGTTTTAGAGCACTTCATGCTTCCTGCTGCTGACCAACTTTATGGAGATGTAGATTTCATTTTCCAACAGGACTTGGCACCTGCACACAGTGCCAAAGCTACCAGTACCTGGTTTAAGGACCATGGTATCCCTGTTCTTAATTGGCCAGCAAACTCGCCTGACCTTAACCCTATAGAAAATCTATGGGGTATTGTGAAGAGGAAGATGTGATATGCCAGACCCAACAATGCAGAAGAGCTGAAGGCCACTATCAGAGCAACCTGGGCTCTTATAACACCTGAGCAGTGCCACAGACTGATCGACTCCATGCCACGCCGCATTGCTGCAGTAATTCAGGCAAAAGGAGCCCCAACTAAGTATTGAGTGCTGTACATGCTCATACTTTTCATGTTCATACTTTTCAGTTGGCCAAGATTTCTAAAAATCCTTTCTTTGTATTGGTCTTAAGTAATATTCTAATTTTCTGAGATACTGAATTTGGGATTTTCCTTAGTTGTCAGTTATAATCATCCAAATTAAAAGAAATAAACATTTGAAATATATCAATCTGTGTGTAATGAATGAATATAATATACAAGTTTCACTTTTTGAATGGAATTAGTGAAATAAATCAACTTTTTGATGATATTCTAATTATATGACCAGCACCTGTACATATAAATTCATATAAATTTTAATCACCTGCTCTGTAATCATTTCAAAGGTTCATCAGAGGACAAACATCCATCAGTTTCAAGCCATAAATATTTTATTCCTGAGGTTCAAAACATTGTGTTGTACATCTGAAAAGCTTGCAATGCTTAATGTGTATTTGAGTTAGACAGTAATGATGGCAGTAAACTGCATATATCAACAAAAAATATGCAAAATATGTAGCTTGAAAAATTGTATACAAAAAAATCTGACATTTTTCATACAATTGTTTACACACACATTTTATATATATATATTGGTCTATGTTTTAACATATAAAACTATGGGCCAGAATTACTAACAGCTTAAGCCAGCCATTAAAAAAACTACTGTCAGGATTTACTAAAGGGATGCAGTGAGGAATTAGCACTGAGAAGGCGGAGGTCATTATGAAAATGATCTATCTGTTCTTTAAGGTGTGCCTTGTCAGTAAATCAGCCGCAGAATTTTCCCCATCGGCATGTTTATGGAATTAAGCTCTAACGCTAATTTGCGCTGTTTAGTAAATCTGGCCCTAAATAACAAGACCTCCATTTGCCATAGCATGCTGGCCTCCTTTGTGCATGAATGTTGATATTATGGAACAAATTATTCCTGCCCTGTGAAAACACAAATCATTAAAAATGTCAAATGTAACATCGCTATGATTTTTGTATAACCATGCACAGGGAATCATGATGGGAAAATATTAAAGGGTTAGTTCACCCCAAAATGAAATTTCTGTCATTTATTACTCTAATGTCTCCCTAATCCCCCCAATGTCGTTCCACACCCGTAAGACCTTCGTTGATCTTCGGAACACAAATTAAGATATTTTTATTTAAATCCGATGGCTCAGGCCTGCATCGCCAGCTATAACACTCCCTTTTTCAAGGCCCAGAAAGCTATTGAAGACATTTAAAACCGTTCATGTGACTACAGTGTTTCAACCTTAATATTATAAAGCGATACTTACTGGATACTTACATGGAGCTTGGAGTCTAATTATGTCCACAGCATATGAACCAGGATCCCCAGTTGAAGTGGAGTTGGTATTGGTACATGGAGTTGGTACAGTTGGTATTCTAAAGAGACATGAGAGAAAATTAATACATTGTATGCGATTATTAACCCTAAACAGATCACAGAGACTCCCATTTAGTTGTCACACAGGAAAGTGGTCACATACTGTAACTAATGTAAACTAGTAAATGTGAGGCAGTGACAGAAATAAACTTTTCCAATAGGCAATTTTAGTCATCTTTTATCCAAGTATTTTAAATATAACCAATAAATTCAGTTTTAATAACCAGACACACAGGGCTGTTATCAATCAAATGAAATCATTATCAACAAAATCCATCTTTGAATTTCATATGCTGCATCAGAATTGCCATTTAGATGTACTTACACAGATTCAATCTGTTATATATCTAGTTCAGTCATTAAACACTAGATGGTGCAGACTTGATGGTCCTTAACACAATCTGATAATATCCACAGAGTTAACTACTTGGCACAAGCTGATTGGTTCATGTTGCATATGCAGCCAATAGGCTTGCTCCTTTATGTTTAAATGGCTGATTAGCATTCACTAGAGCAGTCGCAGCGCGCTTTCAGAGTTCCTCTGAAACCCTCCACCTTCCCTAGCTGGGTCAGCTCCACCTGTATAGACCTGCTATGGGGTTATTATATATGCTGTTCTTGCAGCAGCAGCAGTGTTGGGCTAGTTACTCAAAAAATGTAATGTATTACTCATTACTAGTTACTCCTTTCAAAAGTAATATTATTACTTATTACTTTCTGGCAACAGTAATTACTTACACTACTAGTTACATTACTTTTTCTTCAAAATTGAAAGGAAACCGCCATTAGGTGGCATAATGTCACGGGCATGAGCCAGTAGTTTTGTAAAGGCTTGTAAAAGCAAACTATGGGCAGCGTTGAGGGTAACTCATTACTTTTTTCAAGTAACTAGTAAAGTAATGCATTACTTTTTAATTTACAAGAAAATATCTGAGTTACTTTTTTTTTTCATGTAAGTAACTCCAGTTACTTTATTTTCCCATTTATTGACTGACAGCTCTCCTGTCTCCATGCTGAGAGAAATCAGGACAGAGTAAGTGCAGAGGCCTTGCGTTGTGTAAACATAGTGTGTATACTATACTAGATACTATAACAGATTCAGTATGCCTCAAAATGAATAAAAACAGTGAAATGCAAACTCAGAACATGACACAAACCTATATTGAATATGTTAAATAATACAAATATCCTATATGTATTTAATCCTGTTATAATAACCAGTGTCTTTGCTGTTTCTTCAGTTTGAAAGGTTTGTTTGAGCTGCACTGTCTACTGTACAGACATGAATTTACATTACTTTCAGCCTCGGGCTTATTCATTTCACTTTTGCCATAAAAGGGCTTTTACATTTGCCAAAAATAGAGTTTTCTATATTAAAAACAAACAAGCAAGCCCAGCCCAGATTTAAAAAGTAGCTCAGTAACGTAATTAGTTACTTTTTTGGTAGTAACTCAATACTGTAATGCATTACTTTTAAAAGTAACATTCCCCAACACTGACAATGGGTAATGGATTTTTGAGCAATAAGCAGGATGCAAACCTCAGGTGCCTATATGGTTCAAGGTTTCAAGACATATCACTATAAATCACATTTATCACTATAAAAGGCAACAATAATAAAAATTATCATAAAGTGAAAAATAACTTCTGCTTACATTTAATTGTGTCTTAGATACTCTTGATTTGGTATGATGTCCACATCTGCTTGTCACTGAACAAGGACAATGGAGCCTTTTAACAGAGAAGCTTGTTTTGAGACTTTATTGTCCTCCTCATGAAAAAGGCAAAACAGCAGTGTGAGATGTAATGTTCAGACAAAAAAATTTAAATACTTATGTTAAAAAAAAAAAAGGTATAGGCTATATATACCTCTAATCTGGAGCTCTCGAGTTCATCCTCTCCATCCTCTTGAGATGATGACTGATGCTAAGTTTATATCCAGATGTATAAGAATGGTGTCATTTTTCTTCTAGAAATCTTATTGTGAGCGTTAAGTTACAATGTTAGATCAAATACCAGCCATGGACAGCAAAGTCATATTTTGTAGTGTTATGTCACTGTTTTAAGAATTAAAACAAAGGATATGTACTGTATATTTTGTATTTTTTATTGATCAATTAATAGAATATGAAATATTCTATAAATAATATGAAAAGTGTGCTCACAGTTCAGCCATCAATACTGTTTGTTGCCTCGTGAATGGTTGTGACCTTTAAGTAAATGGGAAAAGCAATTACATGTTTAAACATTCAGGAGGCAACTTCAAATATCACTGTGTTATGTGTAACAAAAGAATTCAAGACAAACGCAAAAGGATGAAGACAGATTATTTGAAATCTTTACATTAATGGGCAGGTGGTAGTTGTTAGAAATGCTAACTTTGGATTTCCTACAAGGTAAAGACAATAATGATGAAGACTTACTCCTTAATTAGCACAGCCAGCCAGCTTGAGGCCATTCCTTTTCCTTTCAGAACTTTGAGGTTCCCTCTTGTGGTCCAAGGTTGCAGACACAGATGTAAATTTAATGCAAAAAAATATATGATTAATATTATTATTATTATTGCAACATTACCTTCAAATAGCTTATAATGAGGAGAGTAGGCTAATATACAATTTTCTAGTCCTCCAAGTCCAGTCCTTGAAGGATCAGTTCACGAAGTCGGAGGTAAAGGTCTGTAATTTCATAAACATCATCTGGCATGACAAGGTTATGCTCAGCCATGAGTTCTACACATAGTTGGAAGACATCCTCATCACAAGGATAGTCTTTAAATAAACACTCCTCCTGGCAAATACTCAGTTTCATTTCTGCAACTGGATACAAGTAATTCTGCACGCCATATAAGCTGGGAACAGCAAACATGATTGAAGGTCAACCACTGGGGGCATGTGGATTGTGAGTTGGCCGTATCCTGTGGCTATTCCAGGCACTGACCGTTTCATCTAGCTCTTCCTTCAATAAAGAAAAGAAATAGAAAAAAAGTAATAATTGTTAATCACATTGGTGACACTTTACAATAAGGTTCCATTTGTTAATGTTACTTAATTTATTAACTTGAATGAAAAATGAACAATACATTACAGTATTTATTAAATTTGGTTAATGACAATACAGTCATTCATTGTTAGTTCATGTTAATTCACAGTGCATTGACTAATGTTAACAAGCACATTTGATTTTTAATAATTCATTAGTTCATAAAACATGAAATAAGATCAATAAATGCTCTATAAGTATTCTTCTAGTTCAGGTTGACTAAAGTAGGCTACTTAACTAATGTTTTAATCCAAGTTCAATACTCTTTATAACCACTGTGAACAAAATGTGTTACCTGAATGAAATGCAGGAAGCAAAACTGGATAAGAGATTTATCAATAAAAGTGTCAACAAAGTGTCCATCTTCTTTTAGTTGGTCAAAATGATCCATCCAAAACTGTACGCACTGGCTTCTCAAGGAGGACCACCATCGTTCAATTCTCTGGTTCCCAGTGCTTGGACTAAGTGTGACACATTCTGCACTTGCAGTGTCTCTGAAGAATGTTTGCATCTCTGCAATATGAGTATTTTCAGTTCCATGGTCGATGCAAATTCTTTGTGGGCATCCTATTATCAGCAACAGCTTGTATAAAATAACCTGCAATTACTCGTGGGTTATTATTTGTTTTGTACGCTTCAAGCCAGATCATTTTTCTTGAAAAGCCATCTATGTATCCGTTTATGCATATTCCGTAAGGTTTTAATTTATCGTACCCGTCTATATGCCAAACATAATTTGGCCCGCGACTGTTATACACGCGTCGCCGCAGACGCCCATGCGCCCGTAGATCAACTCCTTGTCCATCTAACAGTCGCATCAACTGACGGACAGTTTCTCTGTCTGTAACAATTCCGGACATCCAACATTTCTGGTGCATCTAACGATAGCCGTGCTGCCGTCCTGATGTCTGAAGCTGTTGGTGTATAAAATGTGCAACTTCAGCTTCGTCAGTTTTATTGCGCCTCCGCCACAACTGATTCCTGCATAATGTTCTCTCTAATGTCCGGAGACTAATCTTTATGTTATGTCTCCTCCAGTAAAATCAAAATTTCTTTATTGGTAAATCCGCGCTGAAAATAATCCTTTATGATGTCTTCCATTTTATGTAGAATAATAACGAAGCACCAATCCTGATGGTCAGTCGCAATGAAAGGAAACGCAAGCAAAGTAAGAAGTCAGAATTCTGACTTTATAACTCGCAGTTGTGAGAAAAAAAGTCAGAATTGTGACTTTATATCACGCAATTGCGACTTTATATCTCAGAATTCTGACTTTATATCACGCAATTGCGAGTTTATATCTCAGAATTCTGACTTTATATCACGCAATTGCGACTTTATATCTCAGAATTCTGACTTTATAACTCGCAATTGCGAGAAAAAAAGGTCATAATTCTGACTTTATATCACGCAATTGCGACTTTATATCTCAGAATTCTGACTTTATGTCACGCAATTGTATGGAAGCCCATTTCCGCCACATAAGAAAAAAATTAAAAGTCGAAATTATGACTTTAAAAGTCATAATTATGAGATAAAAAGTCGAAATTATGACTTACTAAGTCGAAATTATGACTTTAAAAGTCATAATTATGAGATAAAAAAGTCGAAATTATGACATACTATGTCGAAATTATGAGATTAAAAAGTCGAAATTATGACATAACTAAATCGAAATTATGACTTGCTGCTCATTGTTGATCTGACGCTGACGCGACCCGACACGACAGGATGAATTGTGAACACATTAAGGAATATTTTAAACGTGTTTTTACTAATGATGAAATTCTTGCCTTATTATCGGAACGGCATTGAATAGCTCTGAGCAAACGCGTTCTTGAACTGATTTTACGCACGCTTTGGCGCAGAAAGAACAAAACGGATGTGGCTGCATGAGATGGCATCTTGAACATATTCTGATGTATTATTATGGAAATTTGATCCTCATGAACACCACCACCCTCAGAATATGTTGTAATGCACGATTTCGTTAGAGAACGAATTTATCTAGCGCTATACGTTCTCGGTTTTTATTTTTTCTGAGAACCTATGAAATAATAATGACACGTCCAGTAACCTATGCTCTGTCGGTACATACAGTTTCCTGAGGGTGGCGCTGTTCTGGGGATCATATTTCCATAATTACACATCACAATATGATGTAATGCAAGATTTCGTTTGAGAAATAATTTTCTTGCCCTCCACGTGCTCGGTTTTAATAACATTTGAAAATTTAAATTAATTGATGTATATCTTTAATCTGTTACAAATTCTAATAAAGTAATAGGCTAGCCATTGCATATCATTAAATCTCAGCTGCAAACATTATCTGTCATCTTTCTCCGTGCTTTTAAATATAAAGTAAGGCATGAACAGTTAAATGCCCCCACTGGGCAATGATAAATATGTGCAATACCACTTAGCCTATTTATTTGACAATAATCTTACCTCTTACTCTATTTCCTGTTATTCTATTCTATTCTATTCTATTCTATTCTGTAGCCTACATAGTACAACTGTACGTATAAATTTGTATTTTTTTTTTTTTTTATTTATGAGCTCGTTCATTTCTCTTTATTCTTTATTTTTTATTTTACTATCTGTTGTTGTCTCTGTCACCAAAACAAATTGGTTGTGTGTGCAAACATGATTCTATTGGATTCTGATTAAATAAAAGAGGTAGCGTACTCTGGTTGAATTTATCACGTGCGCCATTTATTAGAACATACAAGATAATTTTACAGGAATAGGCTGTATCACTGATTAATGAAAACTGCTGCCCGATCACAATTTCCTGTTGCAATTGTTCCGCAACTGGCATTACAGTACCATTCAACCAATATTTTTGGTGCATCCATGACATTGGTACGAGGTTTGAAGTTGTTAAATGAAAGCTGCCATCTCATGCAGCCACATCGGTTTTGTTCTTTTTGCGCCAAAGCTTTCTTGCTTAAAATCAGTTCAAGAGCGCGTTTGCTCAGAGCTATTCAATGCCGTTCCGCTAATAAGGCAAGAATTTCATTATAAGTAAAAACAGGTTTAAAATATTCCTTAATGTGTTCACAATTCATCCTGTCGTGTCGGGTCGCGTCAGCATCAGATCAACACTGAGCAGCAAGTCATAATTTCGATTTAGTTATGTCATAATTTCGAGATTTAATCTCATAATTTCGACATAGTATGTCATAATTTCGACTTTTTATCTCATAATTTTGACTTTTAAAGTCATAATTTCGATTTAGTAAGTCATAATTTCGACTTTTTATCTCATAATTATGACTTTTAAAGTCATAATTTCGACTTTTAATTTTTTTCTTATGTGGCGGAAATGGGCTTCCATACAATTGCGAGTTTATATCTCAGAATTCTGATTTTATATCACGCAATTGCGACTTTATATCTCAGAATTCTGACTTTATATCACGCAATTGCGACTTTATATCTCAGAATTCTGACTTTATATCACGCAATTGCGACTTTATATCTCAGAATTCTGACTTTATAACTCACAATTGTGAGAAAAAAAGTCAGAATTGCGAGAAAAAAAGTCAGAATTCTGACTTTATATCACGCAATTGCGAGTTTAAATATCAGAATTCTGACTTTATATCACGCAATTGCGAGTTTATATCAGAATTCTGACTTTATAACTCACAATTGTGAGATATAAACTCGCAATTGCGAGATAAAAAGTCAGAATTCTGAGATAAAAAGTCGCAATTACTCTTTTTTTATTATTTAGTGGCGGAAACGGGCTTCCATAAATATTAGCACTTACTTTCTATTTATATTTTACTTTTACTTTCTCTATTCTTTCTTCTTCTATTTATTAAAAAAAAAAAAAAAAACCTTGCTATGTGCACTTTACTGATGAAACTGTAACTTGACAAGGCACTTACATAATGTTGTACTCGTGTTGATTTGATTGCTTCTAATACTCTCATTTGTAAGTCGCTTTGGAGAAAAGCGTCTGCTAAATGACTAAATGTAAATGTAATGTAAATGAGTACTCTTGGGCCAGAAATATGTTCATTAGGTCAAATATGGACCACTGTCTGATTGATTTAACATCAGAAGGAGTCAAAGAGTCAATATAGAAAGTTCATGATCGAGGACTAATTTGCTAGAAATATGTTCAGTAGGTCTAATATGGACTTCTGTATGGGTGAAGTAACATCAGAAAGAGTCAATGATAATGTACAAAAAGTTCAAGATTGAGTGCTCTTTGAGAAAGCTCATGATTGAGGGCTTTTTTTTTTTTTTTTTGCCAGAAATATGTCTATTACATCAAATATTCAATACTCTATGGCTAATGTATCATCAGAAGGTGACTCCTGAGTTTATATAAAAAATTCGTCATTGAGAACAAATTTGCCAGAAATTTATTGAGTAGGTCATATATGGCTCTGTGGATGATGTATCATCAGAAGGAGTCAATGAGTTCATATAAAAAGTTCATAATTGAGGACTAATTTTCCAGAAATTTGTTCAGTAGGTCAAAATGGGTTCATATATGGCTAGAGTAACATCAGAGTGAATCAATGAGTATGTATTGAAAGTTCAAGATCGAGAACTCTTGGACCCGAAATATTTTCATTAGGTCAAATATGGACTACAGTATGGCTGATGTGACATCAGAAGGCGTAATTTAAAAAAAAAAAAAAAGTTCAAGAACGAGTACTCTTTGGCCAGAAATATGTCAAGTAGGTCAAATATGCAATACTCTATATAGCTGATGTATCATCAGAAGGAGTCAATTGGTTTGTATAAAAAGTTCATGATCGAGGTCTAATTTGACAGAAATATGTTCAGTAGGTCAAACATGGGCTCTTGTATGTCTGAAGTAACATCAGAGTGAGGTAATGAGTATTTATATAAAGTTCATAAGTGAGTACTCTTGGGTCAGAAATATGTTCAGTAGGTTTAATGTTTACTTCTGTATGGGTGAAGTAGCATCAGAAGGAGTCAACAGTAATGTATAAGAAGTTCAAGACTGAATAAGCTTTGGTCAGAAATATGTCCATTAGATCAAATATTCAATATTCTATGGCTGATGTATAATCAGGAGTCAATGATTATGTATAAAAAGTTCATGATCTAGGACTGATTTGCTAGAAATTGTCTCAGGTTACGTATGTAACCATAGTTCCCTGAGAAAGGGAACGAGATGCTGCGTCCGATAGGATCACTTTGGGAACGCCCCCAGTGTGATAGCGTCTGATGCACGTCTGTCAACTAGTCCAATGGTGAGAGTGAACATCACGGGCGGGTGACGTCACGACCAGGAAAGGATACGGCCACGTCTGTACTGTAAGACTTGATTTTCCTGCTAAGACAAAACTGAGATCAAGTGCCCTGCAATAAAGCAATAAAACTCATCTGGAGAGAAGATCTAAAGAAATAGCATAGGACAACACCTTGCCCTCACAACATCTACAGGATGCAACCCCCCACACACACACACACACACACACCCTCCTTCCCTTCCCCCTAACTCAAGTCACTGAAAGTTCTTCAAGATGTATAATGTAACTTGTGTATCTATTGTTTTTCCCCTTTCATGTTTGGTATCATTTTAAATGTCTCAGTGCGATTGGTAAAATGGTCTCAGTTTCACAGCAGTCACTTATGTTATGAGGAAGTTTGAAAACTAAGGAGAATTCTGTCCTCCTTTTGTCTCTTCAAGAGATCTGATAACCCACTCCTCTCCCCCAAAACAGGTGTTGGTGTAGTAAATATTTACAATCCTTTTGTTCTGGTCTGGGTATATAAGGTAAAGTGCAAAGCAGTCATGTGGGATCTTCTGTCGCCAGAAACCCCCATGCAGAGATGGTTGAATGTCTGAAGACATTCACACATCACTGTGTGTATATGCATTTCTTTGAACAATTGATGTTCTGCATTTATTATTTCTGAATTGGCTTCTAATTGTCCAACTATGTAATTGACATGATACATTTTACTTGACAAAATAAAATGTTATATTTGATTTACTCTGGATTCTTCTGAAATCATTATGACTAGTAGATTACTAAAGTCCATCATTTCCGTAAATCTGCGTCAGGACAGGTCAAACTAGAGAGCCCCATGAAAGGAGCATAGGGGCACATCATGGGACTTTTTGAGTTTGTCTGTTATTGGCTTAGCAAGTTGCAGTATCGTGACTAAGAAAACTGTATTTTTGTATGAACAAGCATGTGGCGGTTCGACTCAAATGCATTAGTAAACTCTGCACCCTCTGACTAAGAATCATAAACTGGCGAATTTATGTCCGTGAGACCGCAGCCGGCCGATGTGAAAGTCTCTAAGCGATGATGGGTCCGTAATGAACGAATAATTGAAAATATGGGATACCCAGAATAATCAAATATCTAAATTAATACATAACGAATGATTAATTTCTAACTGGAAACACAACCTAAGAGTAATAATTATTTGAAATTGGAGTCAGATTAAACGAGTGAAATTACGTGAACTTCACAGGGGCGCTGAAAAGACATACACGCGTTAACCTTCGCCCTGGCCGTCGGATTCCGTTTTTGGGCCGATGGGGGGGTTCCTTACAAAGTGGTGACATTCCCTCCGTGATCTCCCATATCCAGTTGGCGAGTGTCTTTTCAGCGGAAAATTGGGATTTGCAACAAGCGAGAGGTTTGATCAGCTCTTTCTTCAGCTGCTGTGGTAAGTCCATTCTTATTTGCCTTTTAGAAGTGTTGAGGGAAAGATAGACGCATCCCATATAGACACATTTGTAGAATGGGTCGGCATACCCAGATTTAAGACCGGAGACCGAAATCCGGTGGGGCTGGAGAATTAGGCAACCACATTTTATCAGGGACATGATAGCGGCAGCGTAGATGAGGAATGATATCCCTTGCGTTAACTTTAAAGATCTCTTTGTTTGCCTACGCAACAAGAGATTAAGCTTAAATTGGAATAACAGCATCCAAATTTTATTCTGGTATTCAACAGAGGGCTGTAAGTTAAAACCTAAATTCTGAGGTAAAGAATGCTCAGCTACATGTTAATTTGCTTTGCTGCAACAACGTTGCAACACTGAAAATAAGCAAATGGTCACGTTAACTTGTGAAAAAAATCTTGTGATTGGATAAACCAAAATAGAACAAGGAACAAAACCTCTCACTGTAATCCTTTGTGTGTGAAATGTAAAGCTGGACAAAACAGTGTTGTGAAACTAAAAATCTATAAAAGAAAAGAAGCTATATTTCTGTCTCAGTCCTGGAGAACTGCTGCCATGCAGAAGTCCTAGAGACTGCAATTGGGAAAATACCCTAAATGTTAAAACTGATGTACATAATGATAATTATGATGTTAGAGACTTGTAACCAAGCCTGAGGGTTTCACCCATTCAGAGGACATGCTCAGCTTGTCTTTGTTTCATAAAAGAAATTTAGCCAATGAATAAGATGAATCACATCACTATACTTTGAAATTGTTCAAGAGGTGCTAAAACGGTTTACGACTTATGTCACAAAAGGTGTAAACAGCACTGTTTAAGGCTCAGTCTTATAAAACATATCCTTTACCTTGGTCTTATTTCAGACTTTAATATTACTGCACTCTTGTATGTTTTTAGTGTCTCAAAAGAGACTGAAAGAACAAACAGACCAAAAATTAATCTTTGTGCTCTCAATCAGACCTGTGTTTGTCCAACCTTTCTTTTCATATCCAAATAGATTCTCAGAAGAATGTAATTGATAACATCTTAGTCCAAAACAAGAAAATTGTGTCCAATTTTATAATGTAGTCACAAAAATCTTTAAATGATTTGACTCAATATTCACAGCATCAAAGTCTATAACTGTTTCCAGTTTGGCCTGTTGCTGTTATCACACTGCTCATGTCAGCACAGCTGTAGCTTCAGGGCCAAATGCCTTCTAAAAGATCAGTGAGATGACAATTTACTCAGCCAAGACCCTCTTGAAACCAGCAAATAAAATTATTTTTAATTTATACTATTTTAATATAATATAATTTATATTATGATCACATTATGATATATATTATATTATAATGGCCAGGATGGCCTTTAATCTCATGATGATTCAAGCAATGGTTTGAAGAAGAAAGATTTTTGGAGAACAGCAGAAGGAATCAGGATGTAGTAAGATGGAACTAGAGTGTAGACAGAAGTTGGGAGCACTATCAGTGCTGGAAGAATTGTAAGGGATCAACGGAAGGATTCAAATTTGTAATTGTGTTAGACACATTGTTCTCATAGAACACACACTCTAGTTGTTTGTGCTACTACATGTGCACCTAGACTAGTTGAGTTTATTCTTTAAAACACATGACTGCTTTACTGTAAGTGATGCGTGACACACTTAGGTTTAAGGTTGTAGATGCTATGCATTCTAGACCATGTGTCTTGTGTAAGTTGGAATAACTGTAATACTGAAATTGTACAACAATTTCAAGTTGTATGTGTGTCTATGTTAAATTTGCTTGTCTCCTAAGTGGAACACTCAGCTATTTTCCGTATAGCTGCAGTTAGACCATGTACAGGAGCATAGAATTGCCATAAGGCTACAGTGTGCTTCACAATTGCTCTAATTAAATTGTTAGGAAAGAAAAATGGAAGGAAGAAATCAAAGTAATGGGAAAGAATTTCTTTATCTTCTATCTGTGCAAGAATCTTTAATGAGAAAAATTACAACGCCCAGTATTTTTACCAACCAAAATTATTAACCTGATTGTCATATCTTGAATAGGCTAAATCCATTCAAGATCAAAACATGAATTCAAATTTGATTCTATTGATCTGTAACCCAGTGACAAGGGGAGGAACAAGTTTTGATTTTATTTGCAACAAAACCACAAACAAAGTGGACAAGTGTTAGCAAACTCCTCTCTGGGAGCGCTAGATCATATGGGATCTGATCAGGAAAGTTATTTTACTGGACATGTAATTAAAGTTGTGTGGAATGTTAATATCAGGCAGAAACTCTTTTGTTTTTACAGACCACAGAGGTCCAAATGGTCAAGTATTTGAATGACACCATAAATACCAATTGCTAAACAAACAGCACAGCACCACAAATGGTGATCTGGTGCCCTAATCACAGATCTGACTAGTGTGAGATTCCCCAGGAGACCTGGGTGTCATAATCCTCACAACACAACAGACTGTAAGCACAGCTGCAGTAGCAACTTAAGGTGCAAGATTCTCTGACAATGCTTAAACTGACCACTAACATGCAGTTTTATCTGGCCTTTTCTTTGCAGAAACATAATCATAATAATGATCTATGTCTTTGTAAACTAAAACAAATTTTCTTCTAATGGCATAAAATCTTAACAGATTAAAGCCATCTGCAACAACTGTCTGGATAAGACCATTCAAGAAAATTAAGATGGCACCATCTATCTTAATGCAATTTGTTTAAAGGTTCAGGATCAACTGTTTTTCTCTGTGTGTCTGTTTCCCTTTCAGGACTGACAGCTGCCATTTTAGGGCCAGATTCCACAAGGGTCTGGTCCCACCTGCATTAAGCCAGGACACACAGCTTTACATGCAGAAGATGGGTGTGTAGAAACTTCAAGAGGCCATCCACACCTCATAACACTCACAGATAAATGGCCTCCCAGTGTAGAACTGGAACTAAATTATGCAACACAAATTATGGTAGGATAGACACCACCCATCTTCTATACATGCATACAGAACGCACACACCCTACTACAAACTCACAACATCTCTACCTGGCATAGATCATAAGACTATCTAGGCTAAAATTATTCACATCATGCAAATCTGCATCATACATCATTCTCCTTCATACATATAGGACAAGGGAAATTATTGTCATAATTTCTTTTCTTTTTAATTGTATCAATTTTGAGGTGTTATGGAAACACTGTAATATGCAGGACATGTGCATGGCTTTAGTCACACATCAATTAATAGAATTTCTGATCATTCAAATTCTAAATTCCAAATCTAAATGAGACCTATTCAGTAATACAACTGGTCTCTTTGGACAAAATGTTTATTATGTCCAGTCCTTGGCATTGTTGCAAACTAGGAGGGCCCCCTAGTTTCCAACATATGACTAATGGCAAATTTATCTAAACAGTTAAAACTGAAATGCAGACATTTCTGTCAATCTGTTACATAATTTCCAATCAGACCTGTATTCTTGAGTGTGACTTAGCCTGTACATCAAATGCACAGATGATGGTTGTAAAAGCTAAACGAGATTTTAAATCTCTGTTTCTGTAAATTCCATTCTCTAAGTGATTTGATTGAAACCTTAGTTTTGCATTAAGGATTTGCAGTTAAGACAACTATTTTATAGACAGTTTTATAATTGTAATTATGAAATTGTGTATTTCTATGTTTAAGTATGTGATATATTTAATTATGTATACCACTGGTAAATATACTAGTTATTTTGACTCTTTGCCACTTTTCCTTTAACTCATCCAGACCAAGTCTAAATTCCACTACCATGTCACAGTGATAGTGAAGAATCGGGTGATTAGAATGAGACCTGCTCACTAAGGATAGGGCTCTGAAAAGGAGACCTTGTTTACCCTCGCACTTTTGACATGTTCATCATGTGGTATTTTGTGTTCTTGTGTTTATCCAACAACCATTTTCCCATCTTACAATAACACCAAATTCATTAGTGTTCAAGTATTGCATGATAATACAGAAGTTGTTCAGGTGTCCTGCACGCAATGGAGCATCATCAGTGAAATTAATCCTTCACCCATGGAGATTTGACCTGCCCGGCAAAACAAGCCTTCTACTTGAAGGTAACCGAGGACTTCTCACAGGATCAATTAAACCTGGGGCGGACACAGATGTTTCCATAAAGTGTAATGAGACTTTCCTGACACATTCTGCTCATGCTGACCAACACAACAGACTTGGTACAACCAGTCATTCTACAGGCAGAATACCACCACAGCCAAGTGCAGGTGGATGCAAACCTGACCAAGAGGATCACAGACATCATGTCCAGCGGCTACAGCATCCAGTCAGCACAGTACATCCACACTAAAGGAACTGTGTGTCACAGAGATGCATTCTGCAGTACTTTCATCTTAATGTTCAACCTGCCTTAATGTTGTTATTTCAGGTGACGACTTGACTCCTGCACCCAACGACTGGTGCTGCTAGGTGCCAACCCATGAACACTCTGAAAACAACACCCAATATATGGAAGCAGGAAATGTCCAAAAGTGGCCCTCAGGACTGATTTGAATTTGTCCCAATAGGCCAGGGGCGGACTGTAAGACTTGATTTTCCTGCTAAGACAAAACTGAGATCAAGTGCCCTGCAATAAAGCAATAAAACTCATCTGGAGAGAAGATCTAAAGAAATAGCATAGGACAACACCTTGCCCTCACAACATCTACAGGATGCAACCCCCCCCACACACACACACACACCCTCCTTCCCTTCCCCCTAACTCAAGTCACTGAAAGTTCTTCAAGATGTATAATGTAACTTGTGTATCTATTGTTTTTTCCCCTTTCATGTTTGGTATCATTTTAAATGTCTCAGTGCGATTGGTAAAATGGTCTCAGTTTCACAGCAGTCACTTATGTTATGAGGAAGTTTGAAAACTAAGGAGAATTCTGTCCTCCTTTTGTCTCTTCAAGAGATCTGATAACCCACTCCTCTCCCCCAAAACAGGTGTTGGTGTAGTAAATATTTACAATCCTTTTGTTCTGGTCTGGGTATATAAGGTAAAGTGCAAAGCAGTCATGTGGGATCTTCTGTTGCCAGAAACCCCCATGCAGAGATGGTTGAATGTCTGAAGACATTCACACATCACTGTGTGTATATGCATTTCTTTGAACAATTGATGTTCTGCATTTATTATTTCTGAATTGGCTTCTAATTGTCCAACTATGTAATTGACATGATACATTTTACTTGACAAAATAAAATGTTATATTTGATTTACTCTGGATTCTTCTGAAATCATTATGACTAGTAGATTACTAAAGTCCGTCATTTCCGTAAATCTGCGTCAGGACAGGTCAAACTAGAGAGCTCCATGAAAGGAGCATAGGGGCACATCATGGGACTTTTTGAGTTTGTCTGTTATTGGCTTAGCAAGTTGCAGTATCGTGACTAAGAAAACTGTATTTTTGTATGAACAAGCATGTGGCGGTTCGACTCAAATGCATTAGTAAACTCTGCACCCTCTGACTAAGAATCATAAACTGGCGAATTTATGTCCGTGAGACCGCAGCCGGCCGATGTGAAAGTCTCTAAGCGATGATGGGTCCGTAATGAACGAATAATTGAAAATATGGGATACCCAGAATAATCAAATATCTAAATTAATACATAACGAATGATTAATTTCTAACTGGAAACACAACCTAAGAGTAATAATTATTTGAAATTGGAGTCAGATTAAACGAGTGAAATTACGTGAACTTCACAGGGGCGCTGAAAAGACATACACGCGTTAACCTTCGCCCTGGCCGTCGGATTCCGTTTTTGGGCCGATGGGGGGTTCCTTACAAAGTGGTGACATTCCCTCCGTGATCTCCCATATCCAGTTGGCGAGTGTCTTTTCAGCGGAAAATTGGGATTTGCAACAAGCGAGAGGTTTGATCAGCTCTTTCTTCAGCTGCTGTGGTAAGTCCATTCTTATTTGCCTTTTAGAAGTGTTGAGGGAAAGATAGACGCATCCCATATAGACACATTTGTAGAATGGGTCGGCATACCCAGATTTAAGACCGGAGACCGAAATCCGGTGGGGCTGGAGAATTAGGCAACCACATTTTATCAGGGACATGATAGCGGCAGCGTAGATGAGGAATGATATCCCTTGCGTTAACTTTAAAGATCTCTTTGTTTGCCTACGCAACAAGAGATTAAGCTTAAATTGGAATAACAGCATCCAAATTTTATTCTGGTATTCAACAGAGGGCTGTAAGTTAAAACCTAAATTCTGAGGTAAAGAATGCTCAGCTACATGTTAATTTGCTTTGCTGCAACAACGTTGCAACACTGAAAATAAGCAAATGGTCACGTTAACTTGTGAAAAAAATCTTGTGATTGGATAAACCAAAATAGAACAAGGAACAAAACCTCTCACTGTAATCCTTTGTGTGTGAAATGTAAAGCTGGACAAAACAGTGTTGTGAAACTAAAAATCTATAAAAGAAAAGAAGCTATATTTCTGTCTCAGTCCTGGAGAACTGCTGCCATGCAGAAGTCCTAGAGACTGCAATTGGGAAAATACCCTAAATGTTAAAACTGATGTACATAATGATAATTATGATGTTAGAGACTTGTAACCAAGCCTGAGGGTTTCACCCATTCAGAGGACATGCTCAGCTTGTCTTTGTTTCATAAAAGAAATTTAGCCAATGAATAAGATGAATCACATCACTATACTTTGAAATTGTTCAAGAGGTGCTAAAACGGTTTACGACTTATGTCACAAAAGGTGTAAACAGCACTGTTTAAGGCTCAGTCTTATAAAACATATCCTTTACCTTGGTCTTATTTCAGACTTTAATATTACTGCACTCTTGTATGTTTTTTAGTGTCTCAAAAGAGACTGAAAGAACAAACAGACCAAAAATTAATCTTTGTGCTCTCAATCAGACCTGTGTTTGTCCAACCTTTCTTTTCATATCCAAATAGATTCTCAGAAGAATGTAATTGATAACATCTTAGTCCAAAACAAGAAAATTGTGTCCAATTTTATAATGTAGTCACAAAAATCTTTAAATGATTTGACTCAATATTCACAGCATCAAAGTCTATAACTGTTTCCAGTTTGGCCTGTTGCTGTTATCACACTGCTCATGTCAGCACAGCTGTAGCTTCAGGGCCAAATGCCTTCTAAAAGATCAGTGAGATGACAATTTACTCAGCCAAGACCCTCTTGAAACCAGCAAATAAAATTATTTTTAATTTATACTATTTTAATATAATATAATTTATATTATGATCACATTATGATATATATTATATTATAATGGCCAGGGATGGCCTTTAATCTCATGATGATTCAAGCAATGGTTTGAAGAAGAAAGATTTTTGGAGAACAGCAGAAGGAATCAGGATGTAGTAAGATGGAACTAGAGTGTAGACAGAAGTTGGGAGCACTATCAGTGCTGGAAGAATTGTAAGGGATCAACGGAAGGATTCAAATTTGTAATTGTGTTAGACACATTGTTCTCATAGAACACACACTCTAGTTGTTTGTGCTACTACATGTGCACCTAGACTAGTTGAGTTTATTCTTTAAAACACATGACTGCTTTACTGTAAGTGATGCGTGACACACTTAGGTTTAAGGTTGTAGATGCTATGCATTCTAGACCATGTGTCTTGTGTAAGTTGGAATAACTGTAATACTGAAATTGTACAACAATTTCAAGTTGTATGTGTGTCTATGTTAAATTTGCTTGTCTCCTAAGTGGAACACTCAGCTATTTTCCGTATAGCTGCAGTTAGACCATGTACAGGAGCATAGAATTGCCATAAGGCTACAGTGTGCTTCACAATTGCTCTAATTAAATTGTTAGGAAAGAAAAATGGAAGGAAGAAATCAAAGTAATGGGAAAGAATTTCTTTATCTTCTATCTGTGCAAGAATCTTTAATGAGAAAAATTACAACGCCCAGTATTTTTACCAACCAAAATTATTAACCTGATTGTCATATCTTGAATAGGCTAAATCCATTCAAGATCAAAACATGAATTCAAATTTGATTCTATTGATCTGTAACCCAGTGACAAGGGGAGGAACAAGTTTTGATTTTATTTGCAACAAAACCACAAACAAAGTGGACAAGTGTTAGCAAACTCCTCTCTGGGAGCGCTAGATCATATGGGATCTGATCAGGAAAGTTATTTTACTGGACATGTAATTAAAGTTGTGTGGAATGTTAATATCAGGCAGAAACTCTTTTGTTTTTACAGACCACAGAGGTCCAAATGGTCAAGTATTTGAATGACACCATAAATACCAATTGCTAAACAAACAGCACAGCACCACAAATGGTGATCTGGTGCCCTAATCACAGATCTGACTAGTGTGAGATTCCCCCAGGAGACCTGGGTGTCATAATCCTCACAACACAACAGACTGTAAGCACAGCTGCAGTAGCAACTTAAGGTGCAAGATTCTCTGACAATGCTTAAACTGACCACTAACATGCAGTTTTATCTGGCCTTTTTCTTTGCAGAAACATAATCATAATAATGATCTATGTCTTTGTAAACTAAAACAAATTTTCTTCTAATGGCATAAAATCTTAACAGATTAAAGCCATCTGCAACAACTGTCTGGATAAGACCATTCAAGAAAATTAAGATGGCACCATCTATCTTAATGCAATTTGTTTAAAGGTTCAGGATCAACTGTTTTTCTCTGTGTGTCTGTTTCCCTTTCAGGACTGACAGCTGCCATTTTTAGGGCCAGATTCCACAAGGGTCTGGTCCCACCTGCATTAAGCCAGGACACACAGCTTTACATGCAGAAGATGGGTGTGTAGAAACTTCAAGAGGCCATCCACACCTCATAACACTCACAGATAAATGGCCTCCCAGTGTAGAACTGGAACTAAATTATGCAACACAAATTATGGTAGGATAGACACCACCCATCTTCTATACATGCATACAGAACGCACACACCCTACTACAAACTCACAACATCTCTACCTGGCATAGATCATAAGACTATCTAGGCTAAAATTATTCACATCATGCAAATCTGCATCATACATCATTCTCCTTCATACATATAGGACAAGGGAAATTATTGTCATAATTTCTTTTCTTTTTAATTGTATCAATTTTGAGGTGTTATGGAAACACTGTAATATGCAGGACATGTGCATGGCTTTAGTCACACATCAATTAATAGAATTTCTGATCATTCAAATTCTAAATTCCAAATCTAAATGAGACCTATTCAGTAATACAACTGGTCTCTTTGGACAAAATGTTTATTATGTCCAGTCCTTGGCATTGTTGCAAACTAGGAGGGCCCCCTAGTTTCCAACATATGACTAATGGCAAATTTATCTAAACAGTTAAAACTGAAATGCAGACATTTCTGTCAATCTGTTACATAATTTCCAATCAGACCTGTATTCTTGAGTGTGACTTAGCCTGTACATCAAATGCACAGATGATGGTTGTAAAAGCTAAACGAGATTTTAAATCTCTGTTTCTGTAAATTCCATTCTCTAAGTGATTTGATTGAAACCTTAGTTTTGCATTAAGGATTTGCAGTTAAGACAACTATTTTATAGACAGTTTTATAATTGTAATTATGAAATTGTGTATTTCTATGTTTAAGTATGTGATATATTTAATTATGTATACCACTGGTAAATATACTAGTTATTTTGACTCTTTGCCACTTTTCCTTTAACTCATCCAGACCAAGTCTAAATTCCACTACCATGTCACAGTGATAGTGAAGAATCGGGTGATTAGAATGAGACCTGCTCACTAAGGATAGGGCTCTGAAAAGGAGACCTTGTTTACCCTCGCACTTTTGACATGTTCATCATGTGGTATTTTGTGTTCTTGTGTTTATCCAACAACCATTTTCCCATCTTACAATAACACCAAATTCATTAGTGTTCAAGTATTGCATGATAATACAGAAGTTGTTCAGGTGTCCTGCACGCAATGGAGCATCATCAGTGAAATTAATCCTTCACCCATGGAGATTTGACCTGCCCGGCAAAACAAGCCTTCTACTTGAAGGTAACCGAGGACTTCTCACAGGATCAATTAAACCTGGGGCGGACACAGATGTTTCCATAAAGTGTAATGAGACTTTCCTGACACATTCTGCTCATGCTGACCAACACAACAGACTTGGTACAACCAGTCATTCTACAGGCAGAATACCACCACAGCCAAGTGCAGGTGGATGCAAACCTGACCAAGAGGATCACAGACATCATGTCCAGCGGCTACAGCATCCAGTCAGCACAGTACATCCACACTAAAGGAACTGTGTGTCACAGAGATGCATTCTGCAGTACTTTCATCTTAATGTTCAACCTGCCTTAATGTTGTTATTTCAGGTGACGACTTGACTCCTGCACCCAACGACTGGTGCTGCTAGGTGCCAACCCATGAACACTCTGAAAACAACACCCAATATATGGAAGCAGGAAATGTCCAAAAGTGGCCCTCAGGACTGATTTGAATTTGTCCCAATAGGCCAGGGGCGGACTGTAAGACTTGATTTTCCTGCTAAGACAAAACTGAGATCAAGTGCCCTGCAATAAAGCAATAAAACTCATCTGGAGAGAAGATCTAAAGAAATAGCATAGGACAACACCTTGCCCTCACAACATCTACAGGATGCAACCCCCACACACACACACACCCTCCTTCCCTTCCCCCTAACTCAAGTCACTGAAAGTTCTTCAAGATGTATAATGTAACTTGTGTATCTATTGTTTTTCCCCTTTCATGTTTGGTATCATTTTAAATGTCTCAGTGCGATTGGTAAAATGGTCTCAGTTTCACAGCAGTCACTTATGTTATGAGGAAGTTTGAAAACTAAGGAGAATTCTGTCCTCCTTTTGTCTCTTCAAGAGATCTGATAACCCACTCCTCTCCCCAAAACAGGTGTTGGTGTAGTAAATATTTACAATCCTTTTGTTCTGGTCTGGGTATATAAGGTAAAGTGCAAAGCAGTCATGTGGGATCTTCTGTTGCCAGAAACCCCCATGCAGAGATGGTTGAATGTCTGAAGACATTCACACATCACTGTGTGTATATGCATTTCTTTGAACAATTGATGTTCTGCATTTATTATTTCTGAATTGGCTTCTAATTGTCCAACTATGTAATTGACATGATACATTTTACTTGACAAAATAAAATGTTATATTTGATTTACTCTGGATTCTTCTGAAATCATTATGACTAGTAGATTACTAAAGTCCGTCATTTCCGTAAATCTGCGTCAGGACAGGTCAAACTAGAGAGCCCCATGAAAGGAGCATAGGGGCACATCATGGGACTTTTGAGTTTGTCTGTTATTGGCTTAGCAAGTTGCAGTATCGTGACTAAGAAAACTGTATTTTTGTATGAACAAGCATGTGGCGGTTCGACTCAAATGCATTAGTAAACTCTGCACCCTCTGACTAAGAATCATAAACTGGCGAATTTATGTCCGTGAGACCGCAGCCGGCCGATGTGAAAGTCTCTAAGCGATGATGGGTCCGTAATGAACGAATAATTGAAAATATGGGATACCCAGAATAATCAAATATCTAAATTAATACATAACGAATGATTAATTTCTAACTGGAAACACAACCTAAGAGTAATAATTATTTGAAATTGGAGTCAGATTAAACGAGTGAAATTACGTGAACTTCACAGGGGCGCTGAAAAGACATACACGCGTTAACCTTCGCCCTGGCCGTCGGATTCCGTTTTTGGGCCGATGGGGGGTTCCTTACAGTACCATGGCATCCAGTTCAAGAAGAGCTGGATGTGTGAGGGAGAACCAAAGTGGACAGTGCGTCGTATCCTGAGACGCGAACAGATCCACTTCCGCTTGGCCATAAATCTCCCATATGAGCTTCACCACCTCTGGGTGAAGTCTCCATTCCCCTGGCCTCAGTCCCTGCCTCGACAGGATGTCTGCTCCTATATTCTGTGTCCCTGGAATATAGATAGCTCTCAAGGAGAGCATCTTCCCCAGGGACCACAGGAGGATCTGTTGCGCCAGTTTGTATAGTGGACGCGACCGCAGACCCCCCTGTCGATTTATATAGACCACCGATGTGTTGTCTGTCCTGACAAGCACATGATGGCCCCTCAGGTCTGGAAGGAAGAACTTCAACGCATTGAAGACCGCCATCATCTCCAGGAAATTTATGTGCCACGAGAGCTGATGACTCTTCCACAGACCCTGAGCTGAGCGGCCTTTCATTACCGCTCCCCAGCCTGTGAGAGAAGCATCCGCCGTCAAAGTGACACGACGACATCGAACTCCTGACACAGGGCCCTGGGACAAGAACCAATTTTTCTTCAATATGATCAAGGCGTGGAGACAGCGCCGCGTGATCTTGATCATACGAAGTGGGTTGCCCCTCGGGGAAAACCCTCTGGTCCTGAGCCACCACTGTAATGGTCTCATGTACAGCAGGCCAAAAGGTATCACGTTGGACGCTGCTGCCATCAGACCCAACAGTCTCTGAAACTGTTTTACAGTGCGTGACTGGCCTAGCTTCAATTCTTTCATGGCTGATAGAATAGCAGTGATGCGAACTGGTGAGAGACATGCCTGCATTGTCACTGAATCCCAGACCACACCAAGAAAAGTGGTCCTCTGTCGTGGAGTAAGCACGCTTTTCTTGGCATTCAGTCTCAACCCCAATTTCTGAATATGGGCGAGAACGACATCTCGATGCTGAACCGCCATCTCCTCTGACTGTGCAAATATTAACCAGTCATCGATATAATTCAGGATGCGTATGCCCTGCAGCCTGTGTGGCCCCAGCGCTGCATCTACGCATTTCGTGAATGTGCGGGGTGTAAGAGCTAGGCCGAATGGAAGAACCCGAAATTGGTACGCTTCGCCCCCGAAAGCGAACCTCAGGAACTTCCTGTGCTGTGGAAGGATGGAGACATGGAAGTATGCGTCCTTGAGATCTATTGTGACAAACCAATCCTCGGATTTGATTTGAGTCACGATTTGACTTATCATCAGCATCTTGAATTTTAGCTTTCGTACTGCTCGATTCAGATGTCGTAGATCTAAAATAGGGCGCAACCCCCCATCCTTTTTTGGAACCAAGAAATGCTGGCTGGAAAACCCCGACTCCCTGTCGGCAACCAAAACCCTCTCTATAGCCTCTTTTGCTATTAAGGTTTTTATTTCTTGCTCCAACACCAGAGCCTGCTGTGGAAGTACTGTCGTTTGCAGCACACCTTTGAATAGAGGTGGGCGGCACCAAAACTGGATTTTGTAACCTTTCTCTATAATTTGCAGGACCCAACGTGAGATATTTTGAAGAGATTTCCACTCTACCAGAAAATCTACTAAGGGAACCAGCCTCTCGAGGCCGGCCTCTGATGTATTGTTTACAGCACATTTTTTATGTAAATTTATCCTCCTCAGAGGATGTGAATGTGACGCAGCGTTGTGTTGTTCTGAACTCTGCGTCACTAATACGGTGGGAACCGCTGCACCCCGAAGCATCAGAGGTGGCGGGGTTGGCAGAACGGACCCCTGAGGGCCGCGAGGTGGGATGGGCACCTTATACTGAGGTGTGTACCGCACCACCCCGTGTGGGGCTGCCCTCAGAAGTCTGACACCACTGGCGTCAGGACTTCTTCTGCCCAGCCTTCTTCGCCTGAAGCAAAGCCCTCAGGTCTGTATTCGGCTTAGAAGGCTTGGGCTGAGAGTGCCGTCCCGGCCCACCGTGTCTTTGAGGTGGAGCACGAGAGGCGACACTCTCTTTTTGATGTGCTCGGTATGAGGAGCTATACGGCTGGGGTTGCTCACGCCCAGCAATGTGTATTTATCCTTTCCTGGTCGTGACGTCATCACCCGCCCGTTCACTCTCGCCATTGGACTAGTTGACAGACGTGCATCAGACGCTATCACACTGGGGGCGTTCCCAAAGCAATCCTATTGGACGCAGCGCGAGTTCCCTCGAAAGGGAAATGTTCATTACGTGAAACTTGCAATACTATATGGCTGATGTATCATCAGAAGGAGTCAATAAGTTTATAGAAAAATTCATCATCGAGGACAAATTTGCAAGAAATTTGTTCAGTATGTCAAAATGGGTTCATATAAGGCTGAAGTACCATCAGAGTGAATCAATGAGTATGTATTGAAAGTTCAAATATGGACTACTTTATGGCTGATATGACATCAGAAGGACTATCTAACACCCAATATCTAACACCCAATAGTGTGAATAAGTATGTATAGGAAGTTCATGATCGAGGACTAATTTGCCAGAAATATGTTCAATAGGTCTAATATGGACTTCTGTATGGGTGAAGTAACATCAGAAAGAGTCAATAGTAATGTATGAAAAGTTCAAGATCGAGTACTTTTTGGCCAGAAATATGTCTTTTAGGTCAAATATACAATACTCTGTAGCGAATTTACATGTATTTAATCAATTAGCTCAAATTATGGGTGAAATATATATATAATTAAGTCATAACGCGTTATGATTAATTATAATATAGATCGACCAAAGAGGGAATTATGCACATATATTGTGAATTAATTACAACGGATTATAATCAATTACATATATGATTAGGTCTAGTTCAATAGTGATTTGAGAAAGACTATCCTAGTTTGTCCAGCAAACCATCAGTTTTCTCATAAACTATTCATAAAAGGAAGTTGGTCTCTGGCCACGAGAATAACTTCCTATTATAGCATTAAAGCGTAAAGCAGTTTTGCAGAATCAAACGTAGAAGGGACCTGGTTCGTGAATGAGCAACAAAGGCAATCAAGCATGAATATAATGTATTTAATATACGAAACTACAACTACATGGGCTAACGTTATATGACTAGATATACACAAAGGAATACACATATATACAAAAGCGAAAGTAAAGGCAGGAAAACAGAGGTGATCAAAGAAAGTGGTAAATTACAAACAGTTAAACCTTTGAGAGCCAGCAAGGAAACTCAGCTTATGCATGGAGCTTTAAACGCTTCGAAAAGAATAGTTCTATACTTGCATAGGTTTTAGGCGCTGCGGTTGCGTGTCTTTCTGGAGGAGTTTCAATGCGTGCGGCTGGAGCGATTGGTCCTTTTCCGAGGCTGGGTTCTCGGCGGGGTTTTCGAACAAGGTTTTAACTTAAGAGTAAGATAACCGGAAAATAAAGAAGAGAGAGAGAGTCCGTCTCCGAGGTGATGGAGGATGACGGAGGCTTGACAGAAGCGAACTTGTGCCAAACAGATGGTCGTCCCGAAGATGCAGAGGAGCGCGTGATGGAAGCGCGGTCGCCGAGACGTCCGGGAGAGACGTGCGTGAGGTGGCGACGGGCAATCGAAAGACGATCGAGAGACAATCGAGAGACAAAGGAAATATGCGTGTGAATGTCTTTTAAGGACAAACAAGCCAAACGCCTCCTCGGGTGCGTCAGCCAATGAGCGGGTGCAACTTTGGCGGGCAAACTTTTCTTTGTCTCCATTTATGGCCTCATTTGCATGGTTTATGAAGTGTCAGATCTGAGTACATTTTTTTCAAAGTACCATTAAAAATAGAACAATGCATTTTACAGTGATGTGACATACATTGTCAATTAGGGCATAAAGAGAGCTTTACAATGAGACCAAACTTGTCAAATGTCAAAGACATAAAAGTGAGGGATACAGTTTATACTTGAATATACTGCTTAGAATAAAACTAACACTACTACAATCATAACTAATCTTATATACTAGGGATACATGCACGTTCACTTGAATACAGCAACGGGTACACTTTGGTATAGTCATATTTTGAGGCTAAATGTAGATACAGTTTCCAAATGTGCGTTTGAGTCTCTGTATCTGTGTGTGTGATGTGTATTGAGTTTTCACACCGTCTTGGGTATGCCACATGGCCCTTAGTGCCATGTGGGGGGGGGGAGCATGGGTGACTCTTTGAAGTCCCCAGAGCTGGGGAGAAAGCCTCCTGCTTCTCCTCACTGAAGGTAACAAAGATGCCACCAGGGTAATTTCATCCAGACTTGCCGGAGCCATGGTCTATGGGTTATCTGAAGGAGGTCAAACGTTAAAAGCTTTCTTTAATTTATAGTTGTATTGATGATTTTTGATCCACCCCAGACGCTACAACTCTATGGCTGAAGTAACATCAGTGTGAGGCATCTTTATAAAGTGCATGATCAAAGACTCAAAAAAAATTTAATTAGGTCGAATATGGACTTCTGTATGGCTGAAATAAAATCAGGAGTCAATGAGTATATATTAGAAAGTTCAAGATCGAGTACTCTTGGGCCAGAAATATGTTCATTAGGTCAAATATGGACTACTGTCTGATGTAACATCAGAAGGAGTCAAAGAGTCAGTACAGAAAGTTCATGATCGAGGATTAATTTGTCAAAAATATGTTCTGTAACTTCAGAAGGAGTCAATAATAATGTATGAAAAGTTCAAGATGGCCAGAAATATGTCCATTAGGTCAAATGCGCAATATTCTATGGCTGATGTATAATCAGGAGTCAATAAGTATGTATAAATTTCATGATCTAGGGCTAATTTGCCAGACATATGTCCATTAGGTCAAATATTCATGTATTTGGACTTCAGAAGGAGTCAATGAGTATGTATAGAATATTCATGATCCAGTACTATTGGGCCAGAAATATGTTCAGTCAGTCAAATATGGACTAATGTCTGGTATATCTAACACCAGATAGAGTCAATAAATATGTATAGGAAGTTCATGATCGAGGACTTATTTGCCAGAAATATGTTCATTAGGTCTAATATGGACTTCTGTATGGGTGAAGTAACATCAGAAATAGTCAATAGTAATGTATGAAAAGTTCAAGATCAAGTACTCTTTGGCCAGAAATATGTCCTTTAGGTCAAATAAGCAATACTCCATGGATGATGTATCATCAGACGGAGTCAAAGAGTTTATATAAAAAGTTCATTATTGAGAACTAATTTTCCAGAAATTTGTTGAGTAGGTCAAAATTGGTTTATTTATGGCTGAAGTAACATCAAAGTGAATCAATGAGTATGTATAGAAAGTTCATGATCCAGTACTATTGGGCCAGAAATATGTACAGTAGGTTAAATATAGACTTCTATATGGCTGATGTGACATCAGAAGACGTCAGTGCGTATATATAAAAACTTCAAAGTCGAATATTCTTTGGCCAGAAATATGTTCAGTCAGTCAAATATAGAGTAATGTCTAGCATATCTAACACCAGATAGAGTCAATGAGTATGTATAGGAAGTTCATGATCGAGGACTAATTTGCCAGAAATATGTTCAATAGGTCTAATATGGACTTCTGTATGTGTGAAGTAACATCAGAAATAGTCATCAGTAATGTATGAAAAGTTCAAGATTGAGTACTCTTTAGCCAGAAATATGTCCTTTAGGTCAAATATGCAATTCTCTATGGATGATTCTCTATGGATGACTTGGTTTTCCTGCTAAGACAAAACTGAGATCAAATGCCCTGCAATAAAGCAATAAAACTCAACTGGAGAGAAGATCTCAAAGAAATAGCATAGGACAACGCTATTTTTAATAGCCCCCCTCAATTTCACAGCAGCCACTGGTATTATGAGGAAGATTGAAAACTAAGGAGAATTCTGTCCTCCTTTTGTCTCTTCAAGAGATCTAATAATCTACTCTCCCCCCAAAACAGGTGTTGGTGTAGTAAATATCTACAATCCTTTGTTCTGGTCTGGGGATTTAAGGGAAAGTGCAAAGCAGCCATGGGGGATCTTCTGTAGCCAGAAACTCCCATGCAGAGATGGGTGAATGTCTGAAGACATTCACACATCACTGTGTGTATATGCATTTCTTTGAGTAATTGATGTTATGCATTTATTATTTCTGAATTGGCTTCTAATTGTCCAACTATGTAATTGGCATGATACATTTTTACTTGACAAATAAAATGTTATATTTGATTTACTCTGGATTCTCCTGAAATCATTATTACCAGTAAATTATGGGAGGCTAATGCTACCGTAAATCTGTGTCCAGGGTAGAACAAACTGAAGGCGCATGAATGAAGGAGCAGTAGGCACTTTATCTGAAGACCTTTTGATTTCTGTTTACCACTGATTTAGCAAGTTGTATGGAAGTGGCTAAATTAAAATACACTTTTGTTCGAGTGAGCAGTAGGCAACCGACTAAAGGTATTAGCTAACTTATTACACCCTCTGACGAAGATCAGACTGGTGAGTTTATGTCTGTGAGTTTACTGCAAACCCGGGGCGAGTATCTCTGTGCGGCATCGGGTCCCTGATGACCGAATAATTGAAAGTATGGGATACCCAGAATGATCAAATATCTAAATTAACACATAACCAATGATTAATTTCTAATTGGAAACACAACCTAAGAGTAATAAAAATTTGAAACTGGAGTCAGATTAAACGAGTGAAATTAAGTGAACTTCGCAGGGGTGCTGAAAAGTCACCCTTCGCCCTGGCCGTCAGGATTCCGTTTTTGGGCCAATGGAGGGTTTCCTACAAAGTGGTGACATTCCCTCCGTGATCTCCCATATTTAGTTGGCGAGTGTCTTTTCAGCGGAAAATTGGGATTTGCAACAAGCATTTGATCATCTTCTCTTTCTTCAGCTGTTGTGGTAAGTCCATTCTTATTTGCCTTTTAGAAGTGTTGAGGGAAAGATAGACGCATCCCATAGACACATTTGTAGAATGGGTCGGCATACCCAGATTTAAGACCGGAGACCAAAATCTGGTGGGGCTGGAGAATTAGACAACCACATTTTATCAGGGACAGGACATGATAGCGGCAGCATAGATGAGAAATGATATCCCTTGCTTTAACTTTAAAGATCTCTTTGTTTGCCTACGCAACAAGAGGTTAAACCTTAAATTGGAATAACATCATCCAAATTTTATTCTGGTATTCAACAGAGGGCTGTAAATTAAAACCTAAATTCTGAGGTAAAGAATGTCTTGCTACATGTTTATTTGCTTTGCTGCAACAACGTTGCAACATTTAAAATAAGCAAATGGTCACGTTAACTTGTGAAAAAATCTTGCAATTGGATAAACCAAAAGATAACAAGGAAAAAACTCTCACTGAAATCCTTTGTGTGTGAAATGTAAAGCTGGACAAAACAGTGTTGTGAAACTAAAAATTTTCAAAAGAAAAGATTTGGTTAAAATCCTGTCTCAGTCCTGGAGAACTGCTGCCATGCAGAAGTCCTAGAGACTGCAATTGGAAAAATACACTAAATGTTAAAACTGATGTACATAATGATAATTATGATGTCACTGAGAGACTTGCAACCAAACCTGAGGGTTTCACCCATTCAGAGGACATGCTCAGCTTGTCTTAGTTTCATAAAAGAAATTTAGCCAAAGAATAAGATGAATCACATCACTATACTTTGAAATTGTTCAAGAGGTGCTAAGAAGGTTTACGACTGATGTCACAATTGGTGTAAACAGCACTGTTTAAGGCTCAGTCTTATAAAACATATCTTTTACCTTGGTCTTATTTCAGACTTTAAAAATTACTGCACTCTTGTATGTTGTTCAGTGTCTCAAAAGAGACTGAAAAAACAAACAGACCAAAAATTAATCTTTGTGCCCTCAATCAGACCTGTGTTTGTCCAACCTTTCTTTTCATATCCAAATAGATTCTCAGAAGAATGTAACTGACAACATCTTAGCTCAAAAATAAGAAAATTGTGTCCAATTCTATATTGTAGTCACAAAAATCTTTAAATGATTTGACCCAATATTTTCACCATCAAAGTCTATAACTGTTTCCAGTTTGGCCTGTTGCTGTTAACACACTGCTAACAATGTCAGCACAGCTGTAGCTTCAGGGCCAAATGCCTTCTAAAAGATCAGTGAGATGACAAATTACTCAGCCAAGACCCTCTTGAGACCAGCAAATAAAATTATTTTTAATTTATACTGTTTTAATATAATATAATTTATATTATAATCACATTATGATATATATTATATTATAATGGCCAGGGATGGCCTTTAATCTCATGATGATTCAAGCAATGGTTTGGAAGAAGAAAGAATTTTGGAGAAGAGCAGAAGGAATCAGGATGTAGTAAGATGGAACTAGAATGTAGACAGAAGTTGGGAGCACTATCAGTGCTGAAAGAATTATAAGGAATCAATGGAAGGATTCAAATTTGTAATTGTGTTAGACACATTGTTCTCATAGAACACACATTATAGTTGTTTGTGCTACTACATGTGCACCTAGACTAGTTAAGTTTATTCTTTAAAACGCGTCTGCTTTACTGTAAGTGATGCGTGACACACTTAGGTTTAAGGTTGTAGATGCTATGCATTCTAGACCATGTGTCTTGTGTAAATTGGAATAACTGTAGTACTGAAATTGTACAACAATTTCAAGTTGTATGTGTGTCTATGTTGAATTTGTTTGTCTCCTAAGTGGAACACTCAGCTATCTTCCGTATAGCTGAGTTACACCATGTACAGGAGCATAGAATTGCCATAAGGCTACAGTGTGCTTCACAATTGCATTAAATAAATTGTTAGAAAAGAAAAATGGAAGGAAGAAATCAAATTAATGAGAAATAACTTATTTGTCTTCTATCTGTGCAAGAATCTTTAATGAGAAAAATTACAACGCCCAGTATTTTTACCAACCAAAATTGTTAACCTGATTGTCATATCTTGAATAGGCTAAATCCATTCAAGATCAAAACATGAATTCAAATTTGATTCTATTGATCTGTAACCCACTGACAAGGGGAGGAACAAGTTTTGATTTTCCTTTGCAACAAAACCACAAACAAAGTAGACAAGTGTTAGCAAACTTCTCTCTGGGAGCGACAGATCATATGGGATCTGATCAGGAAAGTTATTTTACTGGACATGTAATTCAAGTTATGTGAAATGTTAATATCAGGCAGAAACTCTACTGTCTTTACCACAGAGGTCCAAATGGTCAAGTATTTGAATGACAATAAATACCAATTGCCCTAATCACAGATCTGGCTAGTGTGAGATTCCCCCAGGAGACCTGGGTGTCATAATTTTCACAACACAACAAACTGTGTAAGCACAGCTGCAATAGCAACTTAAGGTGCAAGATTCTCTGACAATGCTTAAACATCAGCAGTCAGATTTGACCACTAACATTCAGTTTATCTGGCCTTTTTCTTTGCAGAAACATAATCATAATAATGATCTATGTCTCTGTAAACTAAAACAAATTTTCTTCTAATGGCATACAATCGTCTCAGGTTATGACTATAACCATGGTTCCCTGAGAGAGGGAACGAGACACTGCGTCCCGAAGGGGGCGCTATGGGAACGCCCTCAGCGTGAATGCGTCTGATGCACGTGTGTCAACTAGTCCAATGGCGAGAGTGAACGTCACCGGCAGTTGACGTCACGACCAGGAAAGGATAAAAACACATCCGGAAAGACCGGCTTCAGTTTAAATTGCCGAAGCAAATCGATCACAGGGATGCAGGGAGTATGGCAACGCGACGCAGTGTCTCGTTCCCTCTCTCAGGGAACCATGGTTATAGTCATAACCTGAGACGTTCCCTTTCGAGGGAACTCGCACTGCGTCCCGAAGGGGGTGCTATGGGAACGATATCCCAAAACGCCATAATTCCAAAATGCCTGTCCGTGTGAAACTGTGGCACACTAAGACGAGAGCACTGATGAGCCTGGAGCTGCGTCCAGGTCGAGATATATCATCTCACAACGTGAGTGGCGAGGATCAGCCTACCACATCACAGACTTCCTTGAGGAAAACCCCCAACAACAAGGCTGTGGAAGCTGCCATACTCCTAGTAGAGTGCGCTCTGACAGACAGTGGATACTGCTGACCAGAGACCTCATATGCAAGTGACATAGTCTCAACTATGCACTTACTAACCATTTGTATGGACGCAGGGAGACCCCTTATTGCACGGTCCAAAACAAACAGTTGATCTGAAGTCCTCCACAGGGCAGCTCTGTGGATATTAGGTGTCCAGTGCTCACACTGGACACACAAGATTCAACTTTTCCTGGTCTGGATCTGAGAACAGAGGACAGAAAGCTTGCAGCACTATAGGCCGTGGAATATTGGCCAGAACCTTAGGTATAAACCCGGTAGGGTAAAGGAACACTTTGACCATCCCTGGTGCACACTCAAGGCACGTAGGGGATACAGATAGGGCCTGAAGGTCTCCTACTCTTTTAGGGAGAAATGGCAAGGAGGAAAACAGTTTTCAATGTCAGAAATTTTTCTGAGACAGAATCAAGCGGCTCAAATGGAGCTGCAGATAAGCCTTCCAACACAAAGGCCAACTCCCAAGCAGGAACCCTAGTGCATGTTGCAGGCCTCAGCCTCAGAGTGCCACGAAGGAAACGATACCTCAAAGGGTTATACCCCACAACTGTACCATCCACAGGGTCATGGAATGCAGAAATACGAGGATAGTTTCCTTGTGGCTGGAGTTCTGGAGTGAAGTATGGTCTCCACAACCTCGATTGAGAGACCAGATACTATGAGTTGGGCCCCCTCAGGGGCCAAACCCACAGGTTCAATACTTCTGGGCGGGGTGAAAAATCAAGCCCTTCACCTGAGATAGAAGATTTCTCCTGATCAGAATCTCCGAGGGAGAGCCGTCGAGGAGAGACACAAGTTCCAAGAACCATATTCGACTTGGCCAGTAAGGTGCTACTAACAGTAGACTTATCCCTTCCCGGCGAATTTTGTCCAGAACTCCTGGGAGCAGAACAATTGGGGGAAAAACATACAGACATGGCCCTGGCCATGTCTGTACCATGGCATCCAGTCCAAGAGGAACTGGATGCGTAAGGGATAACCACAGTGGACAGTGCGTCGTATCTTGAGACGCAAAAGATCCACTTCCACGTGGCTATAAATCTCCCATATGAGCTTCACCACTTTGGGGTGAAGTCTCCATTCCCCTGGCCTCAGCCCCTGTCTCGACAGGACATCTGCTCCTATATTCTAGGTCCCTGGAATAAGATTGAGCACAGACGCGAGCACAGACCCCCCTGTTGATTTATATAAGAAACCATCGATGCATTGTCTGTCCAGACAGCTCAATGACCTCTCAGGTCTGGGAGGAAGAACTTCAACGCATTGAAGCCATCATCTCCAGGCAATTATGTGCCACGAAAGATGATGACTCCTCCACAGCCCTTGAGCTGAGCGGCCTTCCATTACCACTCCCCAGCCTGTGAGAGAAACATCTATCATGAGAGTGACCCAATGATATTAAGCTCCTAACACAGGGCCCTGGGACAGGAACCAACTTTTCTTCCGTATAACCAAGGCGCAGAGACACCGCCGCGTGATCTTGATCATACGAAGTGGGTTCCTCCTCAGGGAAAACCCTTGGTCCTGAGCCACTACTGTAAGGGTCTCATGAACAGCAGGCCAAAAGGTATCACCATTGGACGCAGCTGCCATCAGACCCAACAGTTTTAGAAAACTGTTTTACAGTGGGTGACTGGCCTAGATATATCTCCTGTGTGACTGAAAAGATTGCAGAAATATGAGTGGGCAACAGAACGGCCCGCAGCATCACTGAATCCATACCATGCCCAGGAAGGTGGTTCTCTGTAATGGAGAAAGCACACTCTTCTTGGCGTTCAGCCACAACCCCAATTTTTATATGAGCAAGAACGACATCTCGATGTCGAACTGACCATCTGTTCCGACTGCGCTAATATTAGCCAGTCATCTAATCAGTTCAGAATGCGTATGCCCTGCAGCCTGAGCAAGGCCAGAGCTGCATCTACGCATTTCATGAACGTGTGGGGTGATAGAGCTAGACCGAATGGAAGAACCTAATATTGGTATACTTTGCCCTGAAAGCAAACCTGAGGAACTTCCTATGCTGTGGAAGGATAGAGACATGGAAGTATGCATCCTTTAGAACTATCATGACAAACCAGTCCTCGGATCTGGTTTAGCGTCAACATTTTGAACCCAAGTCTCCTGACTGAATGATTCAAATGATTAAGATCTAATATAGGACACAACCCTCCATCCTTCTTTGGAACAAAATAGTAGCGGCCCTAAAAACCCTAACTCTCTGCTGGGAGGAGGAACCCATTTTGTAGCTCCTTTCGCAAAAGAGTTTACTTTCTGTTCCATTACCAGAGCCTGCCCAGTGAGATAAATTTGGCAGAAGCCTCAACTCTGCCAGAAAATCCACAAAAGGGAACCAGCCTCTCAAAGCTGGTCTCTGGTATACCTAGAGCAGCCACTTTGGTGACCTGAAATACACTGGCAGGAAACAACCCATTTGACTGCTTTTCGACCCTCCTCAGAGGGTGCGAACCTGACGCAGCGTCGTGTGAACGCTGAGTCAGAGCTTGCTGGAAACTGCTGCGCCCTGAAGCACCAAGGGTGCCAGGGTTGGTAGAATGGCCCCATACGGACAATGAAGTTGAGCAGGCACCGTATACTGAGGTGTACACCGCTCTATACCGTATGGGGCTGCCCTTAGATTTCATTCAGAGGGTGCGAGCCTGATGCAAAGTCGTATGAGCGCTGAATCAAAGCTTGCTGGAAACCGCTGCGCCCCAAAGCACAGAGAGTGATGGGGTTAGCAGATCGGTCCCCTGAGGGCAACGAAGTGGCACGGGCACCGTATACTGAGGTGTACACCGCTCCACCCCACAGGGGGCTGCCCTAAGAAGCCTAACACCACTGGCGTCAGGATCTACATGAAAGGCTGAAGTAATACATGAATCTAACTACTTAAAGTCAGATAAATATGCATTATTTTAATTTCTCAAAATTAAATTACAGCCAACTGTGCACTTAATTCCTGAAAAATTAAATGCAGCAAATGATCTATCAGACAAGTTAAAACACATGAATCGCATGTATCCCCATTCGTATAGTAGCGAGGGCAGGGAAGCACACACAACACAAGTTGCTATTTGCTCGCCAATAAACTCCTGTCTAGAAATATATAATGCTTGAGGACAAACAACAATAAACAGACAGAGACAGTTTCACACAGAGCGCTTTGCTGAGGCACAAAAGCTGAAGCCGGTCTTTCCGGATGTGTTTTTATCCTTTCCTGGTCGTGACGTCACCCGCCGGTGACGTTCACTCACGCCATTGGACTAGTTGACACACGTGCATCAGACGCATTCACGCTGAGGGCGTTCCCATAGCGCCCCCTTCGGGATGCAGTGCGAGTTCCCTCGAAAGGGAACTTAACAGATTAAAGCCATCTGCAACAACTGTCTGGATAAGACCATTCAAGAAAAATTAAGATGGCACCATCTATCTTAATGCAATTTGTTTAAAGGTTCAAGATCAACTGTTTTTCTCTCTGTGTCTGTTTCCCTTTCAGGACTGACAGCTGCCATTTTTAGGGCCAGATTCCACAAGGGTCTGGTCCCACCTGCATTGAGCCAAGACACACAACTTTACATGCAGAAGATGGGTGTGTAGAAACTTCAAGAGGCCATCCACACCTCATAACACTCATAGATACATGGCCTCCCAGTGTAGAACTGGAATTAAATTATGCAACACAAATTATGGTAGGATAGACACCACCCATCTTCTACACAAGCATACAGAACACACACACCCTACTACAAACTCACAACATCTCTACCTGGCATAGATCATAAGACTATCTAGGCTAAAATTATTCACATCATGCAAAACTACATCGTACATCATTCACCTTCATACATATAGGACAAGGGAAATTATTGCCATAATTTATTTTCTTTTTTAATTGTGTCAAACAATTTTGAGGTGTTATGGAAACACTGTAATATGCAGGACATGTGCATGGCTTTACACATCAATTAAAGTTCTGATCATTCAAATTCTAAATTCCAAATCTAATTCAGTAATTCAGTAATGCAACTGGTCTCTTTGGACAAAATGATTATTATGTCCAGTCCTTGCCATTGTTGCAAACTAGGAGGGCCCCCTAGTTTCCAACATATGACTAATGGCAAATTTATCTAAACAGTTAGAACTGAAATGCAGGCATTTCTGTAAATCAGTTACTCAATTCCCAGACCTGTATTCTTGAGTGTGACTTAGCCTGTACATCAAATGCACAGATGACGCTTGTAAAAACTAAACAAGAGATTTTAAAACCCTGTTTCTGTAAATTCCATTCTCTAATTGATTTGATTGAAACCTTAGTTTTGCATGAAGGATTTGCAGTTAAAACAACTATTTTATAGACAGTTTTATAATTGTAACTATGAAATTGTGAATTTCTATGTTTAAGTATGTGATATATTTAATTATGTATACCACTGGTAAATATACTAGTTATTTTGACTCTTTGCTACTTTTCCTTTAATTCATCCAGACCAAGTCTAAATTCTACTACCATGTCACAGTGATAGTAAAGAATCGGGTGAATAGAATGAGACCTGCTCACTAAAGATAGTACTCTGAAAATGAGACCATTTTTACCACTCGCACTTTTGACATGTTCATCATGTGTTATTTTGTGTTCTTGTGTTTATCCAACAACCATTTTCCCATATTACAATAACACCAAATTCATTAGTGTTCAAGTATTGCATGATCATTCAGAAGTTATTCAGGTGTCCTGCACGCAATGGAGCATCATCAGTGAAATGAATCCTTCACCCATGGAGATTTGACCTGCCCGGCAAACCAAACCTTCTACTTGAAGGTAACTGAGGACTTCTCACAGGATCAATTAAACCTGGGGCGGACACAAATGTTTCCATAAAGTGTAATGAGACTTTCCTGACACGTTCTGCTCATGCTGACCAACACAACAGACTTGATACAACCAGTCATTCTACAGGCAGAATACCACCACAGCCAAGTGCAGGTGGATGCAAACCTGACCAAGAGGATCACAGACATCATGTCCAGCTGCTACAGCATCCAGTCAGCACAGTACATCCACACTAAAGGGACTGTGTGTCACAGAGATGCATTCTGCAGTACTTTCATCTTAATGTTTAACATGCCTTAATGTTGCTATTTCAGGTGACGACTTGACTCCTGCAGCCATCAACTGGTGCTGCTAGGTGTAGCCTATGAACACTCTGAAAACAACATCCAATATATGGAAGCAGGAAATCTCCAAAAGTGGCCCCTCAGGACTGATTTGGATTTGCCCCAAGGGGCCAGGGGCAGACTGTAAGACTTGATTTTCCTGCTAAGACAAAACTGAGATCAAGTGAACAATTTCACAGCAGTCACTGGTATTATGAGGAAGATTGAAAACTAAGGAGAATTCTGTCCTCCTTTTGTCTCTTCAAGAGATCTAATAATCTACTCTCCCCCCAAAACAGGTGTTGGTGTAATAAATATCTACAATCCTTTGTTCTGGTCTGGGGATTTAAGGGAAAGTGCAAAGCAGCCATGGGGGATCTTCTGTAGCCAGAAAACCCCATGCAGAGATGGGTGAATGTCTGAAGACATTCACACATCACTGTGTGTATATGCATTTCTTTGAGTAATTAATGTTATGCATTTATTATTTCTGAATTGGCTTCTAATTGTCCAACTATGTAATTGGCATGATACATTTTTACTTGACAAATAAAATGTTATATTTGATTTACTCTGGATTCTCCTGAAATCATTATTACCAGTAAATTATGGAAGGCTAATGCTACCGTAAATCTGTGTCCAGGGTAGAACAAACTGAAGGCGCATGAATGAAGGAGCAGTAGGCACTTTATCTGAAGACCTTTTGATTTCTGTTTACCACTGATTTAGCAAGTTGTATGGAAGTGGCTAAATTAAAATACACTTTTGTTCAAGTGAGCAGTAGGCAACCGACTAAAGGTATTAGCTAACTTATTACACCCTCTGACGAAGATCAGACTGGCGAGTTTATGTCCATGAGTTTACCGCAAACCCGGGGCGAGTGTCTCTGTGCGGCATCGGGTCCCTGATGACCGAATAATTGAAAGTATGGGATACCCAGAATAATCAAATATCTAAATTAACACATAACCAATGATTCATTTCTAATTGGAAACACAACCTAAGAGTAATAATCATTTGAAATTGGAGTCAGATTAAATGAGTGAAATTAAGTGAACTTCACAGCGGCCCTGAAAAGGCATTAATCATTGGTTAAACCTTCGCCCTGGCCGTTGGATTCCGGTTTTGGGCCGATGGAGGGTTTCCTACAGGCCCGAAATATTTTCATTAGGTCAAATATGGACTACAGTATGGCTGATGTGACATCAGAAGGCGTAAGTATAAATAAAAAGTTCAAGAACGAGTACACTTTGGCCAGAAATATGTCCAGTAGGTCAAATATGCAATACTCTATATAGCTGATGTATCATCAGAAGGAGTCAATTGGTTTGTATAAAAAGTTCATGATCGAGGTCTAATTTGACAGAAATATGTTCAGTAGGTCAAACATGGGCTCATGTATGTCTGAAGTAACATCAGAGTGAGGTAATGAGTATGTATAGAAAGTTCATGATTGAGTACTCTTGGATCAGAAATATGTTCAGTAGGTCTAATGTTTACTTCTGTATGGGTGAAGTAGCATCAGAAGGAGTCAACAGTAATGTATAAGAAGTTCAAAATTGAATAAGCTTTGGTCAGAAATATGACCATTAGGTCAAATATTCAATATTCTATGGCTGATGTATAATCAGGAGTCAATGAATATGTATAAAAAGTTCATGATCTAGGACTGATTTGCTAGAAATATGTTCATTACGTGAAACTTGCAATACTATATGGCTGATGTATCATCAGAAGGAGTCAATAAGTTTACATAAAAAATTCATCAGGATTTGCCAGAAATTTGTTCAGTAGGTAAAAATGGATTCATATATGGCTGAAGTACCATCAGAGTGAATCAATGAGTATGTATTGAAAGTTCAAATATGGACTACTGTATGTACATCAGAAATACACTAGTGAAAAATAAATATACTAAAATGTATTTGAAATACATTTATTTTATGATAAGTATACTACAATTGCATTTACATATTTATGTACTTAATATAAATACCCTGCAATTGTACTTTTATTATACTAAATTGCTATACTTAAAGTCTGCTAAACTGGAACAAGTATTTTTGTGTTGAGGTCCAACTAAAGATGTACTTAAGTATATTTGATTGTGCTAAAGTGGAACTATTGCAAGTATACTTTAGGTACACTTTATATATCTTGCATTCAAATTATACAGTGATCATACTATCCTTACTAATAGTGATATTAAACACATTTTAGGCTTAGTATTAAGAAATATGCATTGTGCAATAAAGAAGAACTCCAAATAAAGTTTAATTAAAATTAAGTTGAATTGAGTTAATTTAAATTTATGTCAGTATGTCAGTAAATATAGTAGTCAACATTTGAAGTGGATCAAAACCTTTCTTTAAAGTTGTCCTAAAACCTTCTTCTTAAGACAACTTAGTTCTTAGGACAACTTTGATTAACTTTTTTGATCCACTTCAAATGTTGACTACTGTATATTAATGGGTTTGTAGTTAGTGTGAAATGAATGTAGGCCTATTTTAAATACATTTTGGTAGGTTTTTTACTTGGGCAGACTCTGCATCCATTGCCTCTGACATGAAATCTCACCATCACGCAGCTAACCCGGAAACTCTTAAGAAAATCCTAAACTCATAATTATGAGTTGTGCTGATGTTCATGTGCATTTTATCTCATAAACACATTCTTCCTGAAATGATTTGAAAACACTGTAACTGCTGATGCAAAACCTTGACCCCCATTGGTCTGCTCCAACGTCCTACCATTGGTTGAACCAGAAGTTGACACATATAGACTGCAATGATTGATGTATGTTTCGAACACGCCATAAAGCGAATGCCATCACACTCACCAACAATCGGTTTAGCTGTACTTTTGTTTAACAACCGAACTCGCTGGAGTGCACATAAAATGATTTAATTTGTTAAATATTTAAGTAGCCTACTTCTTCAGTAATTTATTTTGTTGAATACTATGTTGACCTGTTATGATTAAATGTACAGTTCAATGAACTGTATTTGAGTTCTACTTGTTTAGTATAAAAATAGTATTGGCCTTGATAAAAGTTTACAGGAAATGTATTTTGAGTTGCAAAAAATAATCATGAAGTAAATTTTATAATTATGACCTTTACCTTTTCAATAATTTGCTCACACTTTGAATATCAGGTAGGCTATTGTTTAATTCAATTCAAATTTATTTCTATAGCACTTTTCACAATTTTGCATGGCTCCAAAGCAAATATAGAAAGTAGTTACAAAAGTAAATACAGTTGAGCTCAAAAGTTTACATACCCCTTGCAGAATCTGCAAAAATGTTAATCATTTTAACAAAATAAGAAGGATCATGAAAATTGCATGTTATTTTTTATTTAGCACTGTCCTGAATAAACTATTTCACATAACAGTTGTTTACATAAAGTCCACAAGACAAAAAAAAAAATTGCTGAATTTATAAAAATGACCCTGTTCAAAAGTTTACATACCCTTAATTCTTAATACTGTGTGGTTACCTGGATAATCCACGACTGTTTTTTTGTTTTGTGATGGTTGTTCATGAGTCCCTTGTTTGTTCTGAGCAGTTAAACTGAGCTCTGTTCTTCAGAAAAATCCTTCAGGTCCTGCAGATTCTTTGGTTTTCCAGCATCTTTTGCATATTTGAACCCTTTCCAGCAGTGACTGTATGATTCTGAGATCCATCTTTTCACACTGAGAACAATTGAGGGACTCAAACACAGCTATTAAAAAAGGTTCAAACATTCACTGATGCTCCAGAAGGAAACACGACGCATTAAGAGTCGGGGATGTAAACTTTTTGAATTGGATGAACAGAATAAATTGTACTTTTTTTGTCTTCTGGGAAACATGTAAGTATCTTTTGTAGCTTCCAAAGGGCAGAACTAAATGAAAAAATATGTTCTTTAAACAAAATAAAAAAAACTTGCACATCAACTTCAAAAGTTTTCACCCCTGACTCTTAACGCATCGTGTTTCCTTCTGGAGCATCAGTGAATGTTTGCAGCTTTTGTAATATTTTTGTCTGAGTCCCTCAGTTGTCTGCCTCGCTGCTCAGAGTGGTTTGCGTCTGTAACTCCGTATAGCTTTGTTTTGAATCTCTTACTTTTGTTCATTGTTGCTTATATTATCATTACCTTATATAATATTGCCTACCACATTAATCTGACGTCGCTAGCTTGTAATCTTTGAATCTAAATCGCTGTTACAACGCGTTTGCATCTTGCTAGCTTGTTAACTTGTCATCAGTCTCTCGCGCGTTTTTTTTTCAACACGTTCATCAAACAGCTGTGGTAAGTCGGATCAGTCTACAAACACGGTGAGTCATGTCATCCTCTCTGAGTATTGTATCGTGTTCCATTTGCCACATGTTCAGTATAGCTCTCTCTGTCAGCGACGAGGGATTTACATGTCATAAATGTAGGGAAATAGTCAGGCTGACAGAGAGAATCTCAGAATTAGAGACACGCATCCAAACTTTAATCGAGGATAGTAAGAATGCAAGGGCTTCAGATACTGTTTTGGATGCGACTAGCTTAGTGAACTCTGTACATTGGGCAATTGGGTAACGGTGAGGCGGCCTAGCCGCGGAAAACACCACTCTTCCGTTCCAATAAGAACATCATACAGTATAATTCCTTCGAAATGATGGTGCTTTACGTAACATTATGTAAGTTGACATTTGTGCTGGCTACTGTATACAGGCCACCAGGGCACCATACAGACTTTATCAAAGAATTTGCTGATTTTCTATCAGACTTGTCATCAGTCTCTCGCGCGTTCTTTTTTCAACACGTTCATCAAACAGCTGTGGTAAGTCGGATCAGTCTACAAACACGGTGAGTCATGTCATCCTCTCTGAGTATTGTATCGTGTTCCATTTGCCACGTTCAGTATAGCTCTCTCTGTCAGCGACGAGGGATTTACATGTCATAAATGTAGGGAAATTTATGACATGTAAAACACCACTCTTAACGCATCGTGTTTCCTTCTGGAGCATCAGTGAATGTTTGCAGCTTTTGTAATATTTTTGTCTGAGTCCCTCAGTTGTCTGCCTCGCTGCTCAGAGTGGTTTGCGTCTGTAACTCCGTATAGCTTTGTTTTGAATCTCTTACTTTTGTTCATTGTTGCTTATATTATCATTACCTTATATAATATTGCCTACCACATTAATCTGACGTCGTTAGCTTGTAATCTTTGAATCTAAATCGCTGTTACAATGCGTTTGCATCTTGCTAGCTTGTTAACTTGTCATCAGTCTCTCGCGCGTTCTTTTAGTAATATTTACTTTTAGTAGTTCTTACTAGAACTAGGAAGTATGAACATATTAGCCCAGTTCCGTCAACACTGCATTGGCTTCCTGTTAAACATCGTATAGATTTTAAAATCTTGCTAATTACTTACAAAGCACTAAATGGTTTAGCTCCCCAGTACCTGAGCAAGCTCTTAAAGCATTATAGTCCTTCACGTCTATTGCGATCTCAGAATTCAGGCCAGCTGATAATACCTAGAATATCAAAATCAACCGCAGGCGGTAGATCTTTCTCCTATTTGGCACCTAAACTCTGGAACAATCTTCCTAGCACTGTTCGGGAAGAAGACACACTGTGTCAGTTTAAATCTAGACTAAAAGTGCATCTAAAGAGATGCAGGTTAAAGAACCTGGCATACACATAACACATTATCAATTTATATTTTCAAATCCATTAAAGGATTATTAGGCTGCATAAATTAGGTCAGCCAGAACCGGGAACACTTCCTATAACACCAGATGTACTCGTTACATCAGAAGAAGAATGGCATCTACGCTAATATTAGTCTTTCTGTTTATCCCGAGGTTTACCATAGTCAACCAGATCCGGGCCGTATCCAGGTGAGACCGAGGACCGGTGCCTTGACACGACCACAACGCAGCCCTAAAGTATCAGCAGAGATTGAGTCAACTAGATCATCCATTGTGAAGGCCTCATCGACACGACAACCAGTGGCACAGCTCCTCAACAAATCCTCCATACCGGTGTGATGAATATGATCCTCAACTGGATTGAACTGGAATAAATACTTTGAATGTTGCGATCCTATCGGACATATGATAGCAACCTGAATCATAACAAAGCACTGTTCGCCAGAGGAGAACTGGCCCCCCGACTAAGCCTGGTTTCTCCCAAGTTTTTTTTCTCTATTTTAACACAGAAGTCTATTTGCCACCTGTTTGCCATCTGATGTCACCTGTTGGAGTTTGGGTTCCTTGCCGCTGTCGCCTTTGGCTTGCTTAGTTGGGGACACTTGACATTTGACTTGACATTTGATATTCAACAGTGCTTTGATCTGCCTGCATTGACACTATTCTTTAAGAGCTGCTGTGCAGCCAAAATGATATACCAGTTATCAATGTAAAGCTGCTTTGACACAATCTGCATTGTAAAAAGCGCTATATAAATAAAGGTGACTTGACTCAGTGTGAAAAGATGGATCTCAAAGTCATACAGTCACTGCTGGAAAGGGTTCAAATATGCAGAAGATGCTGGAAAACTGAAGAATCTGCAGGACCTGAAGAACAGAGCTCAGTTTAACTGCTCAGAACAAACATGGATCATCGTGGATCATCCAGGTAATGACACACAGTATTAAGAATCAAGGGTATGTAAACTTTTGAACGGGGTCATTTTTATAAATTCTGCTATTTTTTTGTCTTGTGGACTTTATGTTATGTGAAATAGTTTATTAAGGACAGTACTAAATAAAAAATAACATGCAATTTTCATGATCCTTCTTATTTTGTTAAAATGATTAACATTTTTGCAGATTCTGCAAGGGGTATGTAAACTGTATATGTAATTATGACAAATAAAGAAAACAACATATAGTCAGTTTGATGAAAGGTGAATGGTGAAAGAAATTCATGTACCTGATCAGAAGTTTTATTACTTTAGTGTATTTGTAATGCATTCCAAAGCACCTACTGTAATACACTTTTCCCATTAATGCTACTTTAATGGTCCGTTGCACTTTGAAATATGGACTGCAGCCCTTTAGGCTGTCAAATTATTATGAATTATTAAACTAATTATTAAACCGATCCTGACCAGTCTTCAAAAATTACACAAAAAGTGAATAAATTCAGAAACGTTAACTGCATGAAAAGTAAATAATTTTAATCTACGCGTCACATTTAAATCCGCAGCGTAATGCGAGACCGCCAAATCGCCAAATCATTTCATTGCGTTTTTGTCAGGAGCAGTTGTGGTGCATTGAGAGTTAAAGCGCACAGAGAATTGGCTGAGAAATGTTACACATGATTTTATTCCATCTGCACACACTGAAACACAAGCAATTCTGCACGTTCACATTTTTCCACCAAGGAACGGAACTGTCTGTGTTTTAGTGCGTGCACAAGAATAAAACTAATGTTATGGCGGTTTATACAATTGCTTCATGTTGCATTAATGACAGATCATGTCAAGTAAAATGGAAGTAAAACATTCTTGATATTTAATGTTGCGTCTGCTGGTTTTATTTCTTCAACAGCTTAAAGTTTAATGCACGTTCGTGTTAGCTACAGGCCGTTTCACCTTTATTTTCACGCACCACTTACTGTGCCTATATTGAGACTTGTCTTTTAATCCATATAATTTGTGCTGTCATTAATAGTTGTCATTAATAATGTCTGTTCACTTATAGGTGTACTTGTAACAGTATAGAGAGAACACAAAGTAACCCCAGTTTTGCATAGTCCATGTCTGAGTGGTGGCGCAACAGGTAAGCTGCGTGCTCTTGTGCAACAGTGACCCGGGTTCAATTCCAGCCCGTACTGGTTCCTGCATTCAATATACACATATGTTTCCATTGTCTCACTGATGTTCACTGGATAAGTAAGTTACTGGTATACTGTGGGTTTCTGTAAAAGGCATATTCTTAAGCTGTGACTTTATTTATAAAGATTACTTTATTGTAGCACACTATAATGATGCCATTAGCACACTTCAAGTTAACTTGGAATGCCATTGCAATGTGTTTTAAAATCACTAAAAGTTTGTTATCAGTATAATATTAATGTATGTTCAACATTCTTACAATGTAATTGAATTGCAATTCTAATGTCACCAAAATACATTTGAAGTTTATGCTGAGTGAATTCTGCATTTCAAAACTTAAATACAAGAGTATATTTAAAGTGTACTTAAGTATACTTGGAATAGTTCCACTTTAGCACAAAAAAGTATATTTAATACAACTTTAGTTGAACTTCAGCACTGCTTTTGGATAACTAAAATGCATTTAGTACAAAATTAGTTGTTCCAATTTAGCAGACTTTAAGTATACCAATTTATAGCGTGCCACAAATACATTTAAGTACATACGAATAAATTGTGCTTAAGTATACTATTTTTTCACTAGGGTAGTCAATACTAATGTATGAAAAGTTCAAGATCGAGTACTCTTTGGCCAGAAATATGTCTTTTAAGTCAAATATGCAATTCTCTATGGATGATGTATCATCAGAAGGACTCAAAGAGTATATATAGAAAGTTCATGATCGAGTGCTCTTGGGTCAGAATTATGTTCAGTAGGTCATATATGGACTTCTGTAAAGCTGATTTATTATCAGAAGGCGTCAATGAGTATATATTAAAAGGTCAATATCGAATACTTTTTGGCCAGAAAAATGTTCAGTAGGTGTAATGTTGACTTCTGTATGGGTGAATTAACATCAGAGTGAATCAATGAGTATGTATTGAAAGTTCAAGATCAAGTACTCTTGGGCCAGAAATATGTTAATTAGGATAAATAAGGACTACAGTATGGTTAATGTGATATCAAACGGTGTAAGTAAGTATAAATAAAAAGTTCAAGAACGAGTACTCTTTGGCCAGAATTATGTCCATTAGGTCAAATATACAATACTCAATGGCTGAAGTAACATCAGTGTGAGGCATCTTTATAAAGTTCATGATCGAAGACTCTTGGGACAGAAAAAAATTTAATTAGGTCTAATATGGACATCTGTATGGCTGAAATAAAATCAGGAGTCAATGAGTATATATTAGAAAGGTCAAGATCGAGTGGTCTTGGGCCAGAAACAGTCAGTCAAATATGGACTAATGTCTGACATATCACCAGATAGAGTCAATAAGTATGTATAGGAAGTTCATGATCGAGGACTAATTTGCCAGAAATATGTTCAATAGATCTAATATGGACTTCTGTATGGTTGAAATAAAATCAGGAGTCAATGAGTATGTATAGAAAGTTCATGATCGAGTACTCTTGGGCCAGAAAAAATTTAATTAGGTCTAATATGGACTTCTGTATGGCTGAAATAAAATCAGAAGGAGTCAATGATTATATATTAGAAAGTTCAAGATCGAGTACTCTTGGGCCAGAAATGTTCATTAGGTCAAATATGGACTACTGTTGTCACAGACACGCCAGGCTCCAACATCACCCAATCACAGCGCACTCCCTCACCAGAGTACTGATCACACGCACCTGCACTCAATCAGCACCTCAATCAGTCACCATATAAGAGACACTCACTCCAGTCAGTGTCTGGTCTTGTTTGCACATGGACTTACCTCTATGCTTACCTCAAGGACTCTAGTATACTTACTGTCTTGTCTCCAGTGTGTTCCAAATCTCCTCCTGTGTTCCTGTCTTTGTGTGAGTTCCCAAGTGTTTTCTCTGCTCTGCTACCAACGCCATTCATCTGCCATCCACGATCTCCAATCCTACAACACAAAGGACAGTATTACCACTCATTCACCTTTCTACCTGCAATTCTGCAATTCACTCACCTGCATTCCTGTTTACGCTACTGGTTGTTCAATAAACATCACTTACCTGTTTCCCGTTGTCTCCGACCCTTCTGTACTGTAACAACTGTCTGTCTGATGTAACATCAGAAGGAGTCAAAGAGTCAGTATAGAAAGTTCATGATCGAGGACTAATTTGCTAGAAATATGTTCTGTAGGTCTAATATGGACTTCTGTATGGGTGAAGTAACATCAGAAGGAGTCAATGATAATGTACAAAAAGTTCAAGATTAAGTGCTCTTTGGCCAGAAATATGCCCTTTACATCAAATATGCAATATTCCTTGGCTGACGTATAATCAGGAGTCAATAAGTATGTATAAAAAGTTCATGATCTAGGATTAATTTGTCAGACATATGTCCATTAGGTCAAATATTCAATACTCTATGGCTGATGTATCATCGGAAGGAGTCAATGAGTTTATATAAAAAATTCGTCATCGAGGACAAGTTTGTCAGAAATTTGTTCAGTAGGTCAAAATGGGTTCATATATGGCTAAAGTAACATCAGATTGAATCAATGAGTATGTATTGAAACTTCAAGATCGAGAACTCTTGGGACAGGAAAAAAATTAATTAGGTCTAATATGGACTTCTGTTTGGATGAAATAACATCAGAAGGAGTCAATGAGTATGTATTGAAAGTTCAAGATCGAGTACTCTTGGGCCAGAAATATGTTCATTAGGTCAAATATGGACTTCTGTCTGATGTAACATCAGAAGGAGTCAAAGAGTCAGTATAGAAAATTCATGATCGAGGATTAATTTGTCAAAAATATGTTCAGTAGGTCTAATATAGACTTCTATATGGGCAAAGTAACTTCAGAAGGAGTCAATAATATGTATGAAAAGTTCAAGATTGAGTGCTCTTTGGCCAGAAATATGTCCATTAGGTCAAATATGCAGTATTCTGTAGCTGATGTATAATTAGGAGTCAATAAGTATGTGTAAAAAGTTCATGACCTAGGGCTAATTTGCCAGACATATGTCCATTATGTCAAACATTCAATACTCTATGGCTGAAGTAACATCAGAGAGAGGCATGCATATAAAGTTCATGATCAAGAACTCTTGGGACAGGAAAACATTTAATTAGGTCTAATATGGACTTCTGTATGGTTGATATAAAATCAGAAGGAGTCAATGAGTATGTATAGAAAGTTCATGATCCAGTACTATTGGGCCAGAAATATGTTCAGTAGGTCAAATATGGACTAATGTCTGGCATATCTAACACCAGATAGAGTCAATAAGTAATGTATAGGAAGTTCATGATCGAGGACTAATTTGCCAGAAACATGTTCAATAGGTCTAATATGGACTGCTGTATGGGTGAAGTAACATCAGAAATAGTCAATAGTAATGTATGAAAAGTTCAAGATCGAGTACTCTTTGGCCAGAAATATGTCCTTTAGGTCAAATATGCAATACTCTATGGATGATGTATCATTAGAAGGAGTCAATGAGTATGTAGTGAAAGTTCAAGATCAAGTACTAATTTGCCATAAGTATGTCCATTAGGTCAAATATGCAATACTCTATATTGCTGACGTATTATCAGAAGGAGTCTATTGGTTTGAATAAAAAGTTCATGATCGAGGTCTAATTTGCCAGACAAATGTTCAGTAGGTCAAACATGGGTTCATGTATGTCTGAAGTAGCATCAGAGTGAGTCAATGAGCATGTATAGAAAGTTCTTGATCGAGTACTCTTGGATCAGAATTATGTTCAGTAGGTCAAAGATGGACTTCTGTATGGTTGATGTAACATCAGATAAAGTCAATGAGTTTATATAGAAAGCTCATGAACGAGGGCTTTTTTTTGCCAGAAAAATGTTCAATAGGTCTAATATAAACTTCTGTATAGGTGAATTAACATCAGAGTGAATCAATGAGTATGTATTGAAAGTACAAGATCAAGTACTCTTGGGCCAGAAATATGTTAATTAGGATAAATAAGGACTACAGTATGGCTAATGTGATATCAAATGGTGTAGGTAAGTATAAATAAAAAGTTCAAGAATGAGTACTCTTTGGCCAGAATTATGTCCATTAGGTCAAATATACAATACTCTATGGCTGAAGTAACATCAGTGTGAGGCATCTGTCACGAGAGGGAACAGCAATGTAATTTAACGATTCAGCGTTTATTGAACGTAGACTGCACGGGGTTGACAATTCATTGAACTGCATAAAACACACTGCCCCTTTTCATCGGGTTCCCCTTATATATATAGGGGCGGAGTCCCTGCCAATACAGGTACAATTTGATTGGACAACATAAAGTTTCACACATCTCCCTCCCTTTTGAAAAAGAACATTATATTTTCTTTTAACACAATAACCAAGTGCAACACAATGAAACTAAATTACTTTGGTTGTTTTTGTGTTTTCTTTTTTTCTCTCACCAATTAAAGAAATTAACAATATATAACATTTCTTGTCATTTTCTTCTTAATCTCTCTCTTCCTCTCCCCTCTTTTTGTTTTCCAAAACAAGAACAATAGAACAAAGCAACACTCCAGTGAGTCTCTGTAAGCTGGTTTTAGTCTAAGTAACATTTTGGTGTTTTCACAGCTCTTCCACTAAAAGTTATGACTGGTGGTGCCTTCACAGGTGCAGCAGGAGCAACTACAGGAGTTTTTAAACGTTCAGTTTCTGCACCAGGAAGGCCTGAATTCTTCCCACCTTGAGCTTCAATGTATCTGGTTGCAATGGCATCACTTGCAGATGTTTACGGTTCCTGCGTAGGACAGCTCCATTCTGTGTTTGCACCATGTAAGATCTTGGTTCAGATGTTTTGTTCAGCACCACAGCTGGTGTTTTCCAGCTTTTTTCACTGTCCAGTTTAACAAGAACTTTCTCCCCAGGTTGGAGTTCTGGTAAAACACGAGCAGAGTGTCTCCGATCATAGAAGAACTTGTAGGATTCCTTTGCCTTATATGCTTAGGCCAACCCTTGTTGAGAAAGCTCATCACTGCCTGGAGATCTGCATCTTCCTCTGTGGCCTTTTAATGGCATCTAGCTTTGATTGTGACACCTCTTTAGACGTGACGGCTGCTTCAATGTATGCCTTCACCTCATCCTCCATCTCTGAGTGGCAGTGCCCTCTCAGAGGATTCCGAGAAAGTGTGTCTGCCACCACCAAACATTTACCGGGGACATGCACTGCTTTTACATTGAAGCGCATGAGGCGCATCAGTAACCGCTGACATCATAATGGGGCACAATTAATATCATAGGAGTTAATGAGTGGGACCAAAGGTTTGTGGTCTGTTTGCAGGCAAAATTCATTTAAGCCTTGAAGGTAGCGGACAAACCGCTCGCATTCCCTCACACCTGCCAGGCACTCCTTTTCGATTTGGGAGTATCTGCGCTCCGCTTCAGTCAAGGTTCTGGAACAGAATGCGACGGCACGTGCTGCATCACCGTGAACTTGGAGCAAGGCAGCACCTAACCCAAAACTACTCGCATCTGCACTGACTATAGTGGGTTTCGCAGGGTCGTAATATGCGAGAGCGGGAGCTGTGGCTAACTTGCTCTTTACTTTGTTCAGAGCCTGCTCGTGGAATACTGTCCAAAGCCAGATTGCATCCTTCTTCAGCAGAGCTGTGACTGGCTGGAGCTCCATGGAAAGCTCTGGCACAAATTTGCCTAAATAATTAATCATTCCCAGAATTTGCCTTAGCTCTGTCACATTAGTGGGACTAGGCATATCAGTGATTGCCTTCACCTTGGTTGCGTCAGGCTTGATTCCTTCATGACTGATTGTGTGGCCAAAATACTGCAGCTCAGATTTGTTAAAATGACATTTATCACGGTTCAGTTTCAGACCTGACTCTCTGATGGTTCTCAGAACAGCCTCAAGATTCTCGTCATGCTCGTTTTGGTCCTTGCCATAAACAAGTATGTCATCCATGATAACTACAGTGCCTTTGTGTCCAGTTAGTAGTCTGCTCATTTCTCTTTGGAAAATTTCAGGCACTGAAGTTACCCCAAACGGTAGTCTATTAAAACAGAACCGTCCTACTGGAGTTATGAATGTGGTCAACTTCATGCAGCTTGGGTCCAAAGGGATTTGCCAAAACCCTGAGGATGCGTCCAGAGTAGAAAAAACACAGGCTCCTGAGAGTTTGGGGGCAATATCCTCTAGTGTTGGGAGAATAAAGAGCTCACGTTTTACAGCCTGATTCAAAAGCTTGAGGTCAACACAAATACTGACAGAACCATTCTTTTTTACTACGGGCACCATTGGGGCGCACCATTCCGCTGGTTCAGTGACTTCAGAGATTATCCCTAAGGACTGCATGCGCTTGAGCTGCAGATAGGAGTTTTACTTGCTCAAACATGTTCTGAGGGCAGAAAGGAAAATGATTGGTTTACAGATTCATCCAATGAAATTGAAGCAGAGGCGGGGTTAAGAGTTTGGATCGTGTGGAGGAAATCCTTCAGACAGAGCCGTTATCGCTGTCCGTGACAGAATGCATTTATTGCAAGGTAAGTGAATTTACTGTATATTGTGTTAAAATTCAACATCCTCTAACGTTTAATAAGAAATGTAGCGAACATTACAAATGCACAGAACTAATAATCATCGTCTAAATACACTATTATATCATTTTCATTCGACTGCTTCATCAGTCAACCACACCAAAGCTGCTTATGGTTTAACTGGAGTAAAACATGCTATTCCAATGCTTCCAATGCTTTCCTAAAATTAAGGAAATAAAAAGTCTTCAATACCTTAATAACACACTTCCTAATTATCATTATAAGGAGTCTTAAATCGCAATACTGCCTGATTATTAAACTACAAAAGGCTATGATTTGATTAAATAAATGTGAGTGCTGTACATTTCAAAGTAGAAAGATGGCGCTGTTGCGCATTCTACAGGCACGCGCAACGTTTCAGAATGAATAGAATTTTACTAGCATAACGGTTAATAGTTAAATAAAACCATATTTTTACTTGAAATTAATGTCAACTGAAATAAAATAAACTATAAAAACTTAAACTTTTCTTATTTTTATTTAGTTTAACCTGATGTAGGCTACTAAAACTAAAATTAAAAATATAAAAACTATACAGACATTTAGAACAAATACAAGTATCAAAAACACAACAAAACTATTAAAACTTTTAACCTAAGTTAAAATCAAAGCGGAGAGTATAAAATTCAAAATATAAAAAATATTAACGAAAACTATAATATTATCTCAATAAAACTAAAATAGCATAGCAAAAATTGTTTATAGATAACTGATATATAGGCTACTCCAGCAGAAATAGTAAACAGTGTCTGAGAACATATTATAATGAATTAAATGATTTTGCTTGTAAATGTCTCATTGTATCTGTTTATAAAGGGAAAAAATAATTATTATTTGCTTTTTTTCCCACTCAATAGGTTTGTATGGCTGTGTTATTTTTAATGTTTATCGCACTGCTCTCAGGGCAGGAGTACTCAATAGGTTCATATCGCTGTGTTATTTTCATTGTTTATCGAGCTGCTCTAAGGGCAGGAGTACTCAATAGGTTCGTATCGCTGTGTTATTTTTAGTATTTATCGAGCTGCTCTAAGGGCAGGAGTACTCAATAGGTTCGTATCGCTGTTATTTTTTAGTGTTTATCGAGCTGCTCTCAGGACAGGAGTACTCAATAGGTTCGTATCGCTGTGTTATTTTTAGTGTTTATCGCACTGTTCTCAGGGCAGGAGTACTCAATAGGTTCGTATTGCTGTGTTATTTTTAGTGTTTATCAAGCTGCTCTCAGGGCAGGAGTACTCAATAGGTATGTATCGCTGTGTTATTTTTAGTGTTTATCACACTGTTCTCAGGGCAGGAGTACTCAATAGGTTCGTATCGCTGTTATTTTTAGTGTTTATCGCACTGTTCTCTTTTCAGGGCAGGAGTACTCAGGTTCGTATCGCTGTGTTTAGTGTTTATCGCGCTGCTCTCAGGGCAGGAGTACTCAATAGGTACGTATCGCTGTGTCATTTTTAGTGTTTATCAAGCTGCTCTCAGGGCAGGAGTACTCAATAAGTACGTATCGCTGTGTTATTTTTAGTGTTTATCGCGCTGCACTCAGGGCAGGAGTACTCAATAGGTTCGTATCGCTGTGTTATTTTTAGTGTTTATCGCGCTGCTCTCAGGGCAGGAGTACTCAATAGGTATGTATCGCTGCATTAGTTTTAGTGTTTATCGAGCTGCTTTTATGGCAGGAGTACTCAATACGCTCATATTGCGGTGTTATTTTCGTGTGCTGTATACTGTGGATACACAAACCTCTAGAGTAAATGTTATATATTTTGTATGACATGATCCTTGTTATTTATTTTAAACAACACATATCACTTGCAAAAATATTCCATAAACATCTCCTAGGGCATTCTTGACTATAGTAAAACTAAAGCAAGTTGTCCCACAATCCCATAATATAGCTACAGTGTAGTTTTTTCCATTTTTTTTAAATAGTATAGGAACTTTGGCATCATTTTCTTATTTTTTACTAGTTTTAAAGTCTAGTTACTGTATATGCATTTTAAGGGTATTTTAATTTTTTTAATCATTTCTTTCTTAAAAGGAGTAAACAGTTTCTTTATTATTGACTTCTTCTTTTATTCTTCAGTTACCGGGATAAACTGGCAGAAACTGGATGACTCAAAGAAGCAAATACTGAAGAGGTCTCTGATGCTGGCCAGTCAATGATTTCCAAAGGACTGGATGCAATAATGGAGATGCATGAAAAAAGGAGTGCGTTTGTTCCACCTGATAATCTCACAGAGTTGACATTGTGATGCATAAATGCCATTGCAAACTTGGTTTTCTCACTTTGTATTGTAGAGAAAGAAGGATTTGAAATAAAAAAAAAAATGACAATAATTTTTTTTTATTGTTTCAGCAAGTCCAAGTTTGTAAATTTGAGTCTGAAAAAGTATAGAATTTGGAAATGGAAAATGCAAAGGAACACTGTGTTAACTTGCTGTTATGGTCTTGGTATAAGAAAATTAAAGAACAAATGATTGTAAATAATCAGTTAACTAACTGTATTTTTATTGAACAGTCTTTTTGTCCAATAATACAATACAATAATCAAGTATAATTATTACTTCTTTCCTTTTTGATGCAATTACAAAAAATCCAGTGAAAAAATAATATAAAAGCCAACATATCACAACAAAAATGTAGGGCAAAGATGAATCATTAAACTGCTGTACTTTTAACTTTTTATTTCATATAATCATTATTTTTAGACATGAATCAATGAACTTGAATGTGCCCCCCTTTAAACCAGGCCCAAGGCCAAGGGTCACCTGGCCAAATGTTTCCCAGTGTCTCCAGAAGTGTTTGTAAGGTCTTCGTGCAATTGAAATGCATAATTATTTTGGTTTCAATTTACACTGACATATTTCTTGGACCACTTTCTTTAGAGATGTAAATTTGGCTGTCAGGAACTTTTCATTGCTGACCAGCTCACTGCTCTGCATCTGAAATGTAAACAAACAGAATTACTCAGAAAATCATAACTTTTAAAAAGACAAATTTATAACTCCCTCAAAATGGACAATTTCCTAGTGACAAATAGTAACAACAGAATAGCAGTATTTTGTGAAAGACAAGAAGACAATACAATACAGTTATATTTCTACATCCTCTACACTCTTGTCTTCACAGTTTAGTGCACAGTGAAGTCAGTTTGGTGCACTTGGAAGGCTGCACACCCGTGTCAGCCAGCTTTCCCCGTATTTTTATTTTCTGTGCCTTTGCTTTTGCAAAAATCCACACTGTTGCTGGAGTAATCTAACATATGCTCTGATATTTCATGCATTGATTGTACAATACCACTAGGGATGTGACAGTGAGGATATTTTCCTACCGGTTTAAATTGACGTGTGACAACACTGGTAATAACGGTATCACTGGCGGGGACTTTTAAATCGCTAATTTGAAAGCGAAATGCGCACGTCCGCACGGGCATTCATAATGGTTTGGAGCAAAGCGAGCGTTTTCGATTAATTCCTATGGAAATTGAGCTTCCATAGGAATGAACTGAAAACGCTCGCTCTGCTCGTTCCGAGCCAGTGGACACGCACCGTTATGAATCCATAATTTTAGGAGACAAGCTTTATTTATCATGTGTTTGATTATTAAAACTTTGCAGATGTTTTACATTCACAAACAGCTATATTACATATTCTGCAAAGAGAAGAAAACGTATGTAATTATTAGCATATCATGTGCGAATAGGAAAACAAAGAAATACAATTTCTTAAAGAATTTACAATGCAGCATGCAGTGCACTAGTCATTTGTCCAGGACTATAGAAACAATAATTTGATGAAATTCATGACATATATCAATTTATTCTTAAAAAAAAAAAAAACTGTTTAGTTTGAATTCATTTTTAGCACATTACAAAAAGTTAAAAAAAAAAAAAAAAAAAAAAAATTTAACACTTGTTATTAAATGTTATGTAACAACTGAATCTTGTTTAAACACATTGTTCATGTTGCATCACAACAGTTCTGAGTACTCCTGCCCTTAGACCAGCGCAGTAAACACTAAAAATAACACAGCAATACAAACCTATTGAATACTCCTGCCCTGAGAGCAGGTCGATAAACACTAAAAATAACACAGCGATACGAACCGATTGAGTACTCCTGCCCTGAGAGCAGCTTGATAAACACTAAAAATAACACAGCGATACGTACCTATTGAGTACTCCTGCACTGAGAGCAGCGCGATAAACACTAAAAGTAACACAGCGATACGAACCTATTGAGTACTCCTGCCCTGAGAGCAGCGCAGTAAACACTAAAAATAACACAGCGATACGTACCTATTGAGTACTCCTGCCCTGAGAGCAGCGCGATAAACACTAAAAATAACACAGCGATACGAACCTATTGAGTACTCCTGCCCTGAGTGCAGCTCGATAAACACTAACAATAACGCAGCGATACGAACCTATTGAGTACTCCTGCCTTGAGAGCAGCTCGATAAACATTAAAAATAACCCAGCCATACAAACCTATTGAGTACTCCTGCCCTGAGAGCAGCTTGATAAACATTAAAAATAACCCAGCCATACAAACCTATTGAGTACTCCTGCCCCGAGTACAGCTCGATAAACACTAAAAATAACACAGCGATATGAGCCTATTGAGTACTCCTGCCCTGAGAGCTGCGTGATAAACACTAAAAATAACACCGCGATCCGAACCTATTGAGGCTTGATGCTTACTTTTTTGCCAAAGAGCAGTTGTGCTCCTAAGTTGAAAAATTTAAGAGCGCACTTACAATCTTTAGGGGCGCAATAAGAGGGGAAAAAAAGCAATTTTTTTTTTTTTTCCCCTTTATAAACAGATACAATGAGGCATTTACAAGCAAAATCATTTAATTCATTATAATATGTTATCAGACACTGTTTACTATTTCTGCTGGAGTAGCCTATATATCAGTTAGCTATAAACAATTTTTGCTATGCTATTTTAGTATTATTGAGATAATATTATAGTTTTTGTTAATATTTTTTATATTTTGAATTTTATACTCTCTGCTTTGATTTTAACTTAGGTTAAAAGTTTTAAAAGTTTTGTTGTGTTTTTGATATTTGTATTAGTTCTAAATGTCTGTATAGTTTTTATATTTTTAATTTTAGTTTTAGTTTAGTAGCCTACATCAGGTTAAACTAAAAAAAAATAAGAAAAGTTTGTTTTTATAGTTTATTTTATTTCAGTTGACATTAATTTCAAGTAAAAATATGGTTTTATTTAACTATTAACCGTTATGCTAGTAAAATATATATATTCAAGCAGTCGCTTGTGCGCTATTCATTCTGAAACGTTGCGCGTGCCTGTAGAATGCGCAACAGCGCCATCTTTCTATGACATTACTTTGAAATGTACAGCACTCACATTTATTTAATCAAATCATAGCCTTTTGTAGTTTAATAATCAGGCAGTATTGCGATTTAAGACTCCTTATAATGATAATTAGGAAGTGTGTTATTAAGGTATTGAAGACTTTTTATTTCCTTAAATTTAGGAAAGCATTGGAAGCATTGGAATAGCATGTTTTACTCCAGTTAAACCATAAGCAGCTTTGGTGTGGTTGACTGATGAAGCAGTCGAATGAAAATGATATAATAGTGTATTTAGACGATGATTATTAGTTCTGTGCATTTGTAATGTTCGCTAAATTTCTTATTAAACGTTCGAGGATGTTGAATTTTAATACAATATACAGTAAATTCACTTACCTTGCAATAAATGCATTCTGTCACGGACAGCGATAACGGCTCTGTCTGAAGGATTCCCTCCACACGACTTAAACTCTTAACCCCGCCTCGGCTTCAATTTCATTGGATGAATCTGTAAACCGATCATTTTCCTTTCTGCCCTCAGAACATGTTTGAGTAGCCTAAGTAAAACTCCTATCTGCGCTTGGGCTCCTGTTCTGTCTTAGGCAACAGGGGAAAGGGAATTCTGCGATGGCTGGCCAAGTTCAATTTTCACTGGTTCACATTTAAGCAAGCCAATGTTTCCATAGACATCATCGTAGTCTGTGATTTCATCCATCCTCTGTACTAGGCCCATCTTACAAGCAATGCTTCGACTGAGCAAATTGTTAGTAAATGGCCCATCTACAACAAAAACCCAAAATTCAAAAATTTTCCCTTTACTTTCAGTATTTGCTAGGAATTTTCCCATGCAGCTCACTTTTCCCCCAGGACTTCTCACGTTTATACTGGTTTTGTCCAGTGGAGGGCGCCCTTGTAAGCTCTCATATGTACAGCGAGACATGATGGTGATGTCTTTGATGTTTTTTTTTTTTTTTTTTATGCAATAGAAGGACAACAAATACAATTACAAAGACAAAATAAGAACAAAAGACAATGAGGGTTACAAACAATACTCCAAAAGCAAACTATGTTAGCTTATAAGACTTACACCATGAAAGAGTCTTACATGCAATAGAATTATTAGAGTTTCTTAAAGAGTTTACATACACATCAAAATCTTTCCTAAAAATAAAGAAGTAGGGAGTTTTCTTTGAAAATTTACACTTATGAATGTAAAATTTAGAACGATAAAGCAATAAATTAATAATAAATTTACAGTGAGAAGGGTCTAAATTCAAGGAATAACCAAAAAACACAATTTTTGGGGTTATACAAAAGTTTGGATATAAATATTTTTTAACAAAATTTGAAAAATCAATCCAGAAGACTTTACAGTAAGTACAGTCCCAAAACAAGTGATTGATCGTTTCTTCATACTGAAGGCAAAAGGAGCAATCATGATGGTGATGTCAGCCCCAGTATCAATTTTGAACTTGACGTCGTTTTACATGCAATGGCAAAGTGTCCCAGTTTATTGCATCTCCTGCATCGCTTATTACGTGCGGGGCAATTATTCTCTGTGTGTGTGCGATTACAATGTGTGCAGTCTATATGGCTTGTTTCCTCTCACCACCCTTTTCCTTATTTGGTGGTCCCGTAAAGCGCTTCGTGCCTTTCCGGTGTCCGTGCTGTACCGCGCACACTTCAGCCGCCGCTCCCCCGCTCGCATTTTGGGTCTTAATGAGCTCAAACTGCCGCGCGATCTGGACCACTTTGTCCAGAGTCAGTTCAGGTTCCATTTGTAACCTTTGGGAAACGTCACGATCTGCAATCCCTATGAAACTCTGTCCCTTATTTGTTCCCCTTTGCTCGCGCCGAATTCGCAGTATTCAGCCAATTCATAGAGACATCTAACAAAAGCCTCAACAGACTCTCCCGATCACTGTGTGCGCTGATGAAAACAGGCCCTCTCATGTATGACGTTCCTCCGGGGAACGAAATGTTCATTCAATTTGCCAACAACAGTCTCATAATTATTTGCATGCGATGCTTCGGCAAATGTGAATGATCCGAATATCGCTTCGGCATCTTTACCCATTGCATAAAACAGGGAATTGACTTGTACTTCACCGCTTTCCTTGTTCAGCTTCGTTGCAATGCGAAACCGGGAGAACCGCTGGATCCATGCAGGCCAGGTCGCAGGCTGTGCGAAGTCGAAAGCCTCTGGTGCGTTGAACTTGGACATTATACCACTCAAAATAAGGCGAACTTGGTCGTGTGTGCAACGACCACTTCTGACACCATGTCACGAAAGGGAACAACATTGTCATTTAACAATTCGGCGTTTATTGAACATAGACTGCACGGGCTTGACAATTCAGTGAACTGCATAAAACACGCTGCCCCTTTTCATCGGGCTCCCTATATATATAGGGGCGGAGTACCTGCCAGTACAGATACAATTTGATTGGCCAACATAAAGTTCCACACAGCATCTTTATAAAGTTCATGATCGAAGACTCTTGGGACAGAAAAAAATTTAATTAGGTCTAATATGGACATCTGTATGGCTGAAATAAAGTCAGAAGGAGTCAATGAGTAGGCTATATATTAGAAAGGTCAAGATCGAGTAGTCTTGGGCCAGAAATAGTCAGTCAAATATGGACTAATGTCTGGCATATCTAACACCAGATAGAGTCAATAAGTATGTATAAAAAGTTCATGATCAAGGACTAATTTGCCAGAAATATGTTCAATAGATCTAATATGGACTTCTGTATGGTTGAAATAAAATCAGGAGTCAATGACTATGTATAGAAAGTTCATGATCGAGTACTATTGGGCCAGAAATATGTTCAGTAGTTCAAATATAGACTTCTATATGGCTGATGTGACATCAGAAGACATCAGTGAGTATATATTAAAAACTTCAATGTCCAATATTCTTTGGCCAGAAAAATGTTCAGTCAGTCAAATATGGACTAATGTCTGTCAAATCTAACACCAGATAGAGTCAAAAAGTATGTACGGTAACCTCAGGTGAGTAGCAGGTAAGGAGTCCAGGTACATTAGACAAGACCAGACAAATGAGTGAGGGAAGTGAGAGTCTTTATAGTGTTCATGGATGATGAGGTGCAGGTGCAGGTGATCATTATTAAGGAGACTGTGAACGAGTGGGTGGAGTGTGGAGATCTGGTGACGATGCGTTGGTGTTGGTGGGTGGTGGCTGTGACTCCATGACAACAATACTCTAAAGTTCAGGATCAAGTACTCTTGGGCCAGAAATATGTTCATTAGGTCAAATATGGACTACTATCTGTCTGATGTAATATCAGAAGGAGTCAAAGAGTCAGTATAGAAAGTTCATGATCGAGGACTAATTTGCTAGAAATATGTTCAATAGGTCTAATATGGACTTCTGTATGGGTGAAGTAACATCAGAAGGAGTCAATGAGTATGTAGTGAAAGTTCATGATCGAGTACTAATTTGCCAGAAGTATGTCCTTTACGTCAAATATGCAATATTCCTTGGCTGACGTATAATCAGGAGTCAATAATTATGTATAAAAAGTTCATGATCTAGGACTAATTTGTCAGACATATATCCATTAGGTCAAATATTCAATACTCTATGGCTGATGTATCATCAGAAGGAGTCAATGAGTTTATATAAAAAATTTGTCATCGAGGACAAATTTGCCAGAATTTTGTTCAGTAGGCTATACTTATATAATAAATCAGCTATACTTCTGTATAGCTGATTTATCATCAGAAGGCGTCAATGAATATATGTTAAAAGTTCAATATCGAATACTTTTTGGCCAGAAAAAAGTTCAGTAGGTGTAATGTTCACTTCTGTATGGGAGAATTAACATCAGAGTGAATCAGTGAGTATGTATTGAAAGTTAAAGATCAAGTACTTCATGGGCCAGAAATATGTTAATTACAATACATAAGGACTACAGTATGGCTAATGTGATATCAAACGGTGTAAGAAAATATAAATAAAAAGTTCAAAAACGAGTACTTTTTGGCCAGAATTATGTCCATTAGGTCAAATATACAATATTCTATGGCTGAAGTAACTACAGTGTGAGGCATCTTTATAAAGTTCATGATCGAAGATCCTTGGGACAGAAAAAAATTTAATTAGGTCTAATATGGACATCTGTATGGCTGAAATAAAATCAGAAAGAGTAAATGAGTATATATTAGAAAGGTCAAGATCGAGTAGTTTTGGGCCAGAAATAGTCAGTCAAATATGGACTAATGTCTTGCATATCTAACACCAGATAGAGTCAATAAGTATGTATAGAAAGTTCATGATCGAGTACTATTGGGCCAGAAATATGTTCAGTAGGTCAAATATAGACTTCCATATGGCTGATGTGACATCAGAAGATGTCAGTGAGTATATATAAAAACTTCAATGTCGAATATTCTTTGGCCAGAAAAATGTTCAGTCAGTCAAATATGGACTAATGTCTGACATATCTAACACCAGATAGAGTCAATAAGTATGAATAGGAAGTTCATGATCAAGGACTAATTTGCCAGAAATATGTTCAATAGGTCTAATATGGACTTCTGTATGGGTGAAGTAACATCAGAAATATTCAACAGGAATGTATGAAAAGCTCAAGATCGAGTACTCTTTGGCCAGAAATATGTCTTTTAGGTCAAATATGCAATTCTCTATGGATGATGTATCATCAGAAGGACTCAATGAGCATATATAGAAAGTTCATGATCGAGTGCTCTTGGGTCAGAATTATGTTTAGTAGGTCAAATATGGACTTCTGTATAGCTGATTTATTATCAGAAGGCGTCAATGAGTATATGTTAAAAGTTCAATATCGAATATTTTTTGGCCAGAAAAATGTTCAGTAAGTGTAATCTTGACTTCTGTATGGGTGAATTAACATCAGAGTGAATCAATGAGTATGTATTGAAAGTACAAGATCAAGTACTCTTGGGCCAGAAATATGTTAATTAGGATAAATAAGGACTACAGTATGGCTAATGTGATATCAAACGGTGTAAGTAAGTATAAATAAAAAAGTCCAAGAACGAGTACTCTTTGGCCAGAATTATGTCCATTAGGTCAAATATACAATACTCTATGGCTGAAGTAACATCAGTGTGAGGCATCTTTATAAAGTTCATGATCGAAGACTCTTGGGACTGAAAAAATTTTAATTAGGTCTAATATGGACATCTGTATGGCTGAAATAAAATCAGAAGGAGTCAATGAATATATATTAGAAAGGTCAAGATCGAGTAGTTTTGGGCCAGAAATAGTCAGTCAAATATGGACTAATGTCTGGCATATCTAACACCAGATAGAGTCAATAAGTATGTATAGGAAGTTCATGATCGAGTACTATTGGGCCAGAAATATGTTCAGTAGGTCAAATATAGACTTCTATATGGCTGATGTGACATCAGAAGGCGTCAGTGAGTATATATAAAAACTTCAATGTCGAATATTCTTCGGCCAGAAATATGTTCAGTCAGTCAAATATGGACTAATGTCTGGCATATCTAACACCAGACAGAGTCAATAAGTAATGTATAGGAAGTTCATGATCGAGGACTAATTTGCCAGAAATATGTTCAATAGGTCTAATATGGACTTCTGTATGGGTGAAGTAACATCAGAAATAGTCCATAGTAATGTATGAAAAGTTCAAGATCGAGTACTCTTTGGCCAGAAATATGTCCTTTAGGTCAAATATGCAATACTCTATGGATTATGTATCATTAGAAGGAGTCAATGAGTATGTAGTGAAAGTTCAAGATCGAGTACTAATTCGCCAGAAGTATGTCCATTAGGTCAAATATGCAATACTCTATATTGCTGACGTATTATCAGAAGGAGTCTATTGGCTTGAATAAAAAGTTCATGATCGAGGTCTACTATGTCAGAAAAATGTTCAGTAGGTCAAACATGGGTTCATGTATGTATGAAGTAACATCAGAGTGAGTCAATGAGCATGTATAGAAATTTCAAGATCGAGTACTCTTGGGCCAGAAATATGTTCATTAGGTCAAATATGGACTACTGTCTGTCTGATGTAACATCAGAAGGATTCAAAGAGTCAGCATAGAAAGTTCATGATCGAGGACTAATTTGCTAGAAATATGTTCAGTAGGTCTAATATGGACTTCTGTATGGGTGAGGTAACATCAGAAAGAGTCAATGATAATGTACAAAAAGTTCAAGATTGAGTGCTCTTTGGCCAAAAATATGCCCTTTACGTCAAATATGCAATATTCCTTGGCTGACGTATAATCAATAATTATATATAAAAAGTTCATGATCTAGGACTAATTTGTCAGACATATATCCAATAGGTCAAATATTCAATACTCTATGGCTGATGTATCATCAGAAGGAGTCAATGAGTTTATATAAAAAATTCGTCATCGAGGACAAATTTGCCAGAATTTTGTTCAGTAGGTCAAAATGGGTTCATATATGACTAAAGTAACATCAGATTGAATCAATGAATATGTATTGAAAGTTCAAGATCAAGAACTCTTGGGCCCGAAATATTTTCATTAGGTCAAATATGGACTACAGTATGGCTGATGTGACATCAGAAGGCGTAAGTATAAATGAAAAGTTCAAGAACGAGTACTCTTTGGCCAGAAATATGAACTTTACATTAAATATGCAATACTCTGTGGATGAAGGAGGAGTCAATGAGTATGTATTGAAAGTTCAAGATCGAGTACTAATTTGCCAGAAGTATGTCCATTAGGTCAAATGTGCAATACTCTATACTGCTGACGTATTTTCAGAAGGAGTCTATTGGTTTGAATAAAAAGTTCATGATCGAGGTCTAATTTGCCAGAATAATGTTCAGTAGGTCAAACATGGGCTGAAGTAACATCAGAGTGAGTCAATGAGCATGTATAGAAAGTTCATGATTGAGTACTCTTGGGTCAGAATTATGTTCAGTAGGTCAAATATGGACTTCTGTATGTTTGATGTAACATCAGAGTGAGGTAATGAGTATCTATAGAAAGTTCATGATCGAGTACTCTTGGGTCAGAAATATGTTCAGTAGGTCAAATGTGTATTACTGTATGGCTGATGTGACATCAGAAGGAGTAAATGAATCAGTATAGAAAGTTCATGATAGAGGATTAATTTGTCAGAAATATGTTCACTAGGTCTAATATGGACTTCGTTATGGAAGTAAATTCAGAAGGAGTCAATTAAAATGTATAAAAAGTTCAAGATCGAGTGCTCTTTGGCCAGAAATATGTCCATTAGGTCAAATACGCTATGGCTGATGGATAATCAGGAGTCAATGAGTATGTATAAAACGTTCATGATCTAGGAATAATTTGCCAGAAATATGTCCATTAGGTCAAATATGTAATACTCTATGGCTGATGTTTCATCAGAAGGAGTCAATGAGTTTATACAAAAAGTTTGTCATTGTAGACAAATTTGACAGAAATTTGTTCAGGAGGACAAAATGGGTTCACATATGGATGAAGTAACATCAGAGTGAATCAATTAGTATGTATTGAAAGTTCAAGATTGATTACTCTTGGGCCAGAAATATGTTCATTAGGTCAAATATGGACTACATTATGGCTTATATGCAGTGTTGGGAGTAACGCATTACAAAAGTTATTATATTACAGTAATATGTTACTTTTTGCTGTAACACAGTAATATAACGCATTACTAATAACATTTGGGTAATATTATACTCGTTACAATCTTAGTAACGCACATTACAAAAACGCATTTTAGCCCGAAGTTAAGTGGTGTTAGTTTTATTTTTTAACAACACTGCAAGATATTCCAGCACTTTTCCAGCAACTTTCTAAGAACAGCACTTGAAAAAACACCGGTGCCACGCTAACACAAAGATGACCAAGAGAGCTTCAGGGTTGGAGAAGAGAAAGAATGAGCCGGACGAGAGCGCAGGCAAGACAAAGCAACAGATACAGAAATTTCAGTGAGCCGCAAGCGCACATACACGGTTTGTTTGCGCATAATAAAGGACTCACACATGCCTAATGTACAACTCCTGTATGTCACTATAAACGTCTTTACCTTCATTTACAATCGTCATGATTATTTGATGAATAGAAAGTTCAAAAGAACAGCATTTATCTGAAATATAAAGCTTTTGTAACATTATAAATGTCTATACGGTCACTTTTGGTCAATTTAATCATCCTTGCTGAATGTAAGTATTAATTTCTTTCATTTCTTTCAAAAAAAATAAAATAATAATTACTGACCCCCAAACTTTTGAATGGTAGCTTAGTGATAATGTTACAAAAGCTTTCTATTTCAGATAAATGCTGTTATTTTGAACTTTCTATTCATCAAATAATCATGAAAAAAACTGTACACAACTTTTTTCAACATAATAATAAATGTTTCTTGAGCACCAAATCGGCATATTAGAATGATTTCTGAAGGATCATGTGACACTGAAGACTGGAGTAATGATGCTGAAAATTCAGGTTTGGAATAAATCACTGGAATAAATTACAGTTTACTATATATAAAACTCACATAGAAAACAGTTATTTTAAATTGTAAAAATATTTCACAATATTACTGTTTTTACTGTATTTTGGATCAAATAAATAAAGCCTTGGGTGAACAGAAGTTATAAACATTAAAAAATCTTACCGTTCAAAAACTTTTGACCGGTAGTGTACTTCTGTGGTTATTTTGGTGAAAGTAACTCAAAAGTAACTCAAAAGTAGTGTAACGCATTACAATTCAGAGACAGTATATTGTAATGTAACTAATTACTTTCAAACAACAGTAACTAGTAATATATAATGTATTACACTTTAGAAGTAACTTGCCCAACTCTGCTTGTGACAACAGAAGGCATAAGTAAGTATATATAAAATGTTCAAGATTGAGTACTCTTTGGCCAAAAATATGGCCATTAGGTCAAACTTGCAATACTCTATATTGGTGATGTATTATCAGGAGTCAATTGGCTTGAATAAAAAGTTAATGATTAAGGTCTAATTTGCCAGAAATATGTTCAGTAGGTCAAACATGGGCTCATGTATGTCTGAAGTAACATCAGAGTGAGGTAATGAGTATGTATAGAAAGTTCATGATCGAGTACTCTTGGGTCAGAATTTTGTTCAGTAGGTCAAATTTGGACTTCTGTATGGTTGATGTAACATCAGATAAAGTCAGTGAGTATGTATAGAAAGCTATTTTGACAGAAATTACGTCAAATATACAATACTCTATGGCTGAAGTAACATCAGTGTATATAAAGTTCATGATCAAAGACTCTTGGGACAGAAAAAAATTAATTAGGTCTAATATGGACTTCTGTATAGCTGAAATAAAATCAGGAGTCAATGAGTCAGTATAGAAAGTTCATGATTGAGGATTAATTTGTCAGACAAATGTTCAGTAGGTCTAATATAGACTTCTTTATGGGTGAAGTAACATTATAATGTATAAAAAGTTCAAGTTCGCTACACCATATATGTTATGTGTTATCTCTTCAATGCATAAGGGTACTCTGTGTTCGGGCCAAATACCGAGCTCGGAGCCCTCTCCCCAGACAGCACGTCAAATACGTATACCATTTATTTTATCTGACTTATTTGTAAGTGTGAACTTGTGAAATTATGTTTTATTAACAAAGTTCGGGAGGAACAAAGTCAAATAAGCTACCCAATTATCATCATCTCAACCAGCTGTCAACAACCAGTAATCAATATATCTACCCAATCAGAATGAGTACAGGCATATATGTAACCACAGCCAACTCACCCATGAATCCTCGACAGTTTTCAGCATCCCTCCACCACCCCGTCTTCTCACACTCACCTGGTTACTTCCTAACCTAAATAGGGGGGTGGGGGTACTTGGGGGGGGGGGGGTACTCTGTGTTCGGGCCAAATACCAAGCTCAGAGCCCTCTCCCTGGACAGCACGCCAAATACGTATACCATTTATTTTATCTGACTTATTTGTGAGTGTGAACTCATGAAGTTGTGTTTTCTCTTCAAATACACAAAGGAAAAAGAGTTAGTTCTTGTATGCAACGCAATGCAACTACCACCTGTCGTGTTATCTCTTTACTGCTAAATGGATTAAGTTACTGCAATGCAATGCACATGCTATGTGTTATCTCTTTAATGCATAAGAAATAAGTTAGTTATTGTGTACAATGCACAGAAACAGTGCATAACTTACATGCTGCAATGCAACACCACATTATGTTATATGAATACTTCAATGCAATGCAACAGCATATGTGATTTGTTGTCTCTTCAATGCACAAAGGAAAGAGTTCGATCTTGTATGCATTGCAGTGCAACAAGCACCTGTCATGTTATGTCTGCACTGCACGACTGATTAAGTTATTGTAATGCAATGCACGTTATGTGTTATCTCTTCAACGCACAACAGATGATTTATTTGTAATCTCTTCAATGCATGAGGAATAAGTTAGTTTTTGTATGCATTGCAATGCAACAGCACATGTTATATTAATTTAATCTATGCACTGCGTAATAGTTAACTATTGTATGCAATGCAATGAAACGGGGAGTTCTTGTATTTATTGCAATGCAACAGCATATGTGATTTGTTTTCTCTTCAATGCACAAAGGAAATAGTTTGATCTTGTATGCAATGCAGTGTCATACAAAGCACCTGTCATACTGCAGTGCAATGCACATGTTATGTCTGCACTGCACAACGGTTGAGTTAAATCATTCATCCCAACAACACGTTATGTTATCTCTTCAGTGCATAAGGAATAAGTTAATGTATACATTGCAAGGAAACAATGCATAAATTACATGTTAGTTCTTGTATGCATTGCAATGCAACAGCACATATTATATTCAATTCTTCTATTCACAACGTAATAAGTTAACTATTGTATATGCAATGCAATGAAACTGTGAGTTCTTGTATTTATTGCAAATCAACAGCATATGTGATTTATGTTCTCTTCAATTTACAAAGGAAACAGTACGATCTTGTATGCATTGCAGTGCAACAAGAACCTGTCATGTGTTATCTCTTCACCGCACAACGAATAAGTTAGTTTATTCATCCCAACACCACATATGTTATGTTATCTCTTCAATGCATAAGGAATAAGTTAGTTATTATATACAATGCAAGATAACAGTGCATAACTTACATATTAGTTCTTGTATGTATTGCAACGCAACAGTGCATGTGTTATATTCAGTTCTTCTATGTCCAACGTAATAAGTTAACTATTGTATTCAATGCAATGAAACGGCGTGTTCTTGTATTTATTGCAATGCAACAGCATATTTGATTTGTTTTCTCTTCAATGCACAAAGGAAAGAGTTCGATCTTTTGTGGAAATGCAGTGCAACAAAAGCACCTGTCATGTGTAATCTCTGCACTGCACAACGGATTATGTTACTGCAGTGCAATGCACGTTATGTGTTATCTCTCAATGCATAACCGGTGATTTAGTTCATTCATCGCAACACCACATATATGTTATCTCTTCAGTGCATAATGAATAAGTCAGTTCTTGTATGAAATGCAATGAAACCGCATTCTCTCATGCTCTATATGTTATGTGTTTTCTCTTCAATGCACAAAGGATAGAGTTAGGTCCGTGTACCTTCGGATAATTTGTTTTCTCGTTTTTGTCTTCTAAACGGAAAAACGAAGAAACCATTCATTTATCACATATTCGACCCTCCTCATGAGCATAAATAAACAAATTTCGAGTCGTTTTTTTTTTCATATTTTTATTTTTGTTTTCATCACACTTTGCTCTAATCCGCCAAATGGAAAAACAATAAAACCTAAATGGATAAACAGCTTGAATATTCGATCTATACATGGGCGGGAATAAAACGCCCCTTTCCGCTGATTGGTCAACCAAAGATCAAGCCGCGTCTTCAGTTCTTAGCTCCAGAACTCAGCTCTGCGCAACAGAATATAGTAGCCTATATCTATCCGATACATTTGTACGGATTATTACAGAGTTTATTGCAACTACATTTAATCTCGTTCTCATCAAAGCCAGACTAATAAATGGCTCGACACAACCCGTGCCAGGGCAGAGCCTAGACAGAGCTTTCCTCTGTGTACACATAAATTCGCGTGCTGTGAAATACTAATTTATCGTATTAAATAATAATTTACGTGGCATTTGCTCTTACAACTACTCCTAGCCTATGTATTTGGCACACCACTGTTTTATTTAGCTGTCCAACTCTAAAAATCTCTGCTGAAGCTGCGCGACGCACTGTACAGCGCAGAGAGAATGTACAGTGAAAATCAAGCTGCTGTCATCAGTTCTTTCTCAGTTCCGCGCAACAGAATTGTTCATCAGTTACAGTTGTATGGATTCTTAACTCGGACATTTCATCTAGGCCTATTTCTCATCAAACAACCAGATTAATGAATGGCTCGACACAAACCCTACAGGGGCACCTAGCTTTCTTCTACACATAAATTTGCGTGCGGTGGAATTAGTTTATCATATTAAATCGGAGATATACATTTTGTCCGTCTTGAGCCAATGATTCCAATGATGTAAGACACTTGATTCTAGGACAAACGGTCTAGGAGTTATTAGCGATTTTCATCTTTTGGTTGCTGTAGCGCCCCTACTGGCCGATTGGGGTAATCTTTTGTGAGGTTCTCCCCAAATTGAGGACTATCATTTGGCCAAGTCTCTAGCACTTACGGTTTGGTCTGCACGATTCGTTTTAGGGGAGAAGAAAAATAATAAAAATCACTACAATTACAATAGGGTTTCAGCACTTCGTGCTTGAACCCCTAAAAATACATTATCATACATTCCCATGAGTTTGCAAAAATAATGTTGCACTTGCATTTAATTACGGAGAGCACACACACACACACACACACACACACCTAGTGATCTCATTAAAAGGCGAGTGGGAATGTTATGAACATGTTCTCATGGTAATGTTTATCATTGATTTTTACGTCCAATCCTTCAACTTATTTTCACTCATGGACTCATGTCCTTAGACTCCTGTAACCTTTCCGAGTCCAATGATACCAGACTTGCCAGGTTTCGGCTTATGGTTTGTGCTACGCTAAGATTTAGCGCTTAAAAAACTTTTGCGAATATCTTCGAAACCGTTAGTCCGATCGAGACACGGAAAGTATATAGTATAAGTATCTATAACTTAAAAACGAAATGAGATATTTTCATCAAAATTAATACGCATATGTATGGACACACTCTGAGGACACCCAAAAAAAGTGGTGGAAATTGGGCAATAGGTGGCGTTATAACTGTCAAAAAACCTTTAAAAAGCATATTTTGCCTTTATAAATTGCCTGAAACTTTCATTTTGTGCCACCAGATGGCAGTAGAAGACCACTAATATTATTCAAGCTTTCAAGGTATAAAGGTTTTGTCATCTAAAATCCCTTTTAAACTATATGAATCCTTATAATGACATTACAAATCATAGTTTTTCAGGGTTTACCACTTTATTTGTTCATTTGACTTATGTGTTTGCAATAATATAACATTACAATTACATGAAAATGATGATTTTTAAAGGGAAAACCTGTAATAAGCATTTTCTTACCTCACTGATTTAAAATATCCATTTCTGCAACAAAATGTAATTAATGGAGTTAACATGGAAAACAAACTTAACACAAAGCAGACACTTTTAAAATGAAAGTGAGCCAATAAGAGGTCCTCTGCTGCCCCCTGCTGTTTAAAATAGTAGTTTTGTCATACTACTCACTAATATTGTTCTATAATTCATATTTAGACTTAATAAAATCACTATTTTAACATATACTATCACTTTTTGTCAAAATTCATCACTACATTTCCATTAGAATATTAGTTGTAACAGTTGTGTCACATTATGAGTAAAATGAAACCTGGAAAGGATGTTTTACTGAGATTTGCAGAAATCATCTTTACCCATCATGCATTTCAAATACTGAATCTTCAAGAAAATATGTGTGACTGTGTTTATGTGTGTGTGTGTGTGTGTGTGTCTGTATTTGTTGTGTGTGTTTGTAAGCATGCTTAGTGTTTATCAAGTATTATCGTGCAAGCCTTTTCTTTCTCTGTGTATGTTTTAGCATATATCATAAGTTGTTACATACTTGCTTAATAATACTTAATATTTTTTATGCATATGTGCTTAAAGGCCTTAAATTGCTTGAACAGCTTGCAGCTTTAATTTTATAATGTGTTTGCATTTGTAATAATTTATATCTAATTTAATTTCTTAATTTTGTTCATAGAGATAAGGTGGACAATGTGTTTTGGTTTAGTAGAAGATTGCTGCCATCAACTGGAAAACAAACATTTAAAATTAAAATAACATGAAATTTTAAGAACAGCCACTAGATGGCTGTAGAGCATCACTCACTGGCTCATTTGCCATTTCCAAGTATATGTATTTTTATAGGCAGCCTATCTTTTCATTTAGATTCGTGTTTAGACATTATTATAACATTTAAAATGTATCTTTGTCAAAGTATCATCACTAAAGTATTATTTTTTGCAATTATGTCACAATACAGTCAAACATGTGTATGTGTGTGTGTGTATTTGTTCTCCATCGTGGATGTGATATGGTGTCACCCCTTCACTCATGTGTGCATTGTAGCTGGTTATATGTTTGACAAAATATGTAACAGAGAGCATTTTTTTAATCTCCCATTCGAATCAAGATCAGTTCTGGTTGCATGCATTGTTGTTATGATAAAATATTGTTTTGCACATTACATTTGACATTGTATTGACTGACTCACACATCTGCCTACACTCTTAGAAAAAAGGCACAAAAGCTGTCACTGGAGTGGTGCCCTATCAAAAGGTACACCTAGAGTGTATATTAGTACCTTAAAGTTACATATTGGGTACCAAAAGTGTACATACCTAAATGGTGCATATTAAAACCATTTTAAATGGTAACATTCCAGCAATAGATTTTGTACCATTTTTTCTGAGAGTACAGCCTGTTAATCCTAAAGACCTTGCTTAGCTGATTCAGATGTGTTTGGTTGGAGCTAAACCTTGCAGCACATTGATCCTTTAGGAGCAGGACACACCTGACATGCCCTTCACATTAATTGAATGTGATTTATCAACACCTTACATCTGAGCTCATGAAAAATGCAAACAAAATAAAAGAAAATGCTTGTACAGAAAAATACTACCAGAGTTTTGCTGGACAAACATTAAATGCATAAAGCAGTGGGAATAAACAATACCTTGAAAGAAGTTAGCAAACTTTAGAGAAACATCAACCAATTAATCATGTAACAAAAATAACTTTAAAAAAAATAACTTTAAAAAGTGCTGTCTAATTAATATACAATATGTTAAGATGGTTGATTTTAAGTTGTACTCCACATATGATAGAATCTGTTAAATTTGTAGATGAATGTATTCAATTCATTTTAAATCAGAATGGTCAAATTAATGTTTGATTATTTGTTTAACACTGATATTAATTCGAACCACTGCAGAAAATCTCCTCATATCACAATACATATAATTGCTATTTTTATTGGATTGTATTTCTAATCCAAAGTACACTATAAACAACATTTTTTATAACCAAAGATTGACACTGTTCTAGCCTATGACTTACAGTTCCTATTCATAATTCGTATTTCAATTGAAGACCTATAATACTGTTACTCTCCAACCCTGCTAATTTTGTCAGGTATTCAGCAGCCTACAAGTTCTGATTCAATGGTCTTTTTTATCTCATTCTTTTCGTGTGAACGGAGTACTACACAACGCTTCCAGTCATACTTTTAAATTTAAGTTTTCACAATTATTTATTCAGGTCTCTCTCTCTCACACACACACACACACACACCCACACACACACCCCTAGTGATCTCATTAAAAGGCGAGTGGGAATGTTATGGACATGTTCGCATGGTAATGTTTATCATTGATTTTTACGTCCAATCCTTGTTGCCCATACGTCATACAGTAAACATTGTACTTTTATTCATATTGTATAAATATTTGCATTGCATTTATCAACCTATTAAAAACTAGAAATAATATATTACACCAAACTCCGTGTCACCGTACTGTACGACTTGTAATCTCTCAAGTGTCGTACATTAGAGGCGAAGCTTTGCAGCAGCTCTAGTGATACTTAAATATAACACATTTCAAAAGCTTAGTAGAGTGGGATGATTTGACAATGCCGTACCGACTCTTATTCTACCTGACAGAAATAAGGCTGTCCTGAAGACGGCGCGGTTTGACCAATCAGATGAAAGCGGCGTTTCAGCGCCGCCCACATGCGCGAATGAAATATCAAAGCTATAAACTGATTTATAAATCACAAACGAAAAATGAGAAATCGGGCCAAAATCTCGTTTTCCGTTTATTAAACTAAACGTAAAAACGAATAAACGAGACCTTTTTTTATTTCTCGTTATTCCATTCCAAATAGGAAATTAAATGATCAAAACGTACACGGACCGCAACACCACATATGTTGTGTTATCTCTTCAATGCATAAGGAATAAGGGTAACACTTTAGAATAATGGTCCGTCATTAATAAGTAACTATGCAGGAAGTAATGCAGGACTAATGAGGAATACTACATTAACACTTCAGCTACTACTATTAACTAAAACAGAAACAAGCTTAACTAATCAGTAAGTAATATCAAATTTAGAAGATAGTTTCTTATTAGTTAATCAATAATTACCTATTGAGATTGCCATCATTAATAACTATTAACTAACAGACAAAATGTAAAGAACATTATCGTGTGTCTGAGACGTTATCAGACATCATTTTTACTCTGAATATAGTCATAAAATGCATCATTAATTACTCAAGTGTTACCTAGTCACTATGCAGGAACTACTAGTGATCAGGACCATTATTTTAAAGTGAAAAACATCTTTTTCACTTTAAAATAATGGTCCAGATCACTAGTAGTTCCTGCATAGTGACTAGGTACTTGAGTAATTAGTGATGCATTTTATGACTACATTGAGAGTAAAAAAAGGACAATCTTCAAGAACTACTAGTGATCTGGTGGAGAACTGGAGCAATAGGTTCACTCCAAATGTCAATTAGCCAGTGGTCCCTTTCATTCTGTGGCTCTGGCGCGGCAGCGGCCATCTTAATGGCCGGCTTACGCTTCGCGGTGGCCACTGGGTAGAGTGGCTCTGGCGCGGCCATTTTCTTAGGCCGTCTGGGTCTAGCGGTGGCCCTCCTTTTGGGCGGTTTGGGCTTTGGGATAGGCAGGACTAAATGGGCAGACCCACTGGAGGGATACGTGGAGGAAACTGGCTGTGGTTGAACTGACCAGGCCACGTGCTTTTCTGAGGGGACCGGACGAGGAAGACACGTTCGCTCTTGAACCTCTTCAGTTTCGAAATCAGAACCATTTAAGAAGAGAATCAGATCAATAGACTCGACTAGGGAGAAGGAACAGGCAGGTTCAATATAACGGACTGTATCCTCGTCCAGGCCCTTCAGAAAACAGGCGTTAAGTGGAGCATCTGGCCAGTTCACCAGGCAAGAAAGCTCAGAAAATTCCTCCACGTACCTCTCCAGCGGGTGACCATCCTGCCTGAGAGTCCACAGACGGTCCACTGCTGAGACCTTGGGTCTGCGGACAGCTGGAGGGATTGGCACAAGGAAGATTCCCATTTTGCTGTGCAAGTCCTCATAGCTTGGTCGGTTCTTCTGTTACAGTGGTGTGGTTGCAGCAGCGAAGAGGCAGAATCAGACTTCTATACATAAAATGGGATTTATTAAACAAACAAACAGAACAACCAAACCAAGAGAATCAAACAATAGCACCAACAAGGAGTGCAGGGAAGTGAGTCCTTATAAAGGGAGTGATAATGATGTGATCCAGGTGCGGGGAATCCGTGATGATAGGGAGTTGATTAGGAAGTGCGTGCAGGTGTGAGACAGGGAGGATGATGGAATATGGAGTCCAGAACGGAAGGGAACTGTGACACATGCATTACTTCCTGCATAGTTACTTATTAATGACGGACCATTATTCTAAAGTGTTACTGTTGTGTCTGCACTGCACAACTGATAAAGTTACTGCAATGCACTGCACGTTATGTGTTATGTCTGCACTGCACAACGGATGAGTTAGTTCATTCATCGCAACACCACATATGTTATGTGTTATCTCTTCAATGCATAAGGAATAAGTTAGTTAGTGTATACATTGCAAAGAAACAGTGCATAACTTACATGATAGTTCTTGTATGTATTGCAATGCAAAAGTACATATGTTATATTAATTTCTTCTATGTACAACGTAATAAGTTAAATATTGTATGCAATGAAACGGATACATAATCAGTTCACTATTGTATGCAATGTAATGAAGCGGCGAGTTAATGTATGTATTGCTATGCAACAGCATATGTGATTTGTTTTCTCTTCAGTGCACAAAAGGAAAGAGTTCTTGTATGCAGTACAGTGCAACAAGCACCTGTCATATGTGTTATCTCTTCACTGCATAACGGATTAAGTTACTGCAATGCAATGCACATTTTAAGTGTTATGTCTGCACTCCACAACGGATGAGTTAGTTCATTCATCGCAACACCACATTTGTGTTATCTCTTCAATGCATACATCGCAATGCAACAGCACATGTGTTATATTAATTTCTTCAATGCACAACGTAATAAGTTCACTATTGTATGCAATGCAATGAAGTGGCTAGTTCTTGTATTTATAGCAATGCAACAGCATTTGTGATTTGTTGTCTCTTCAATGCACCGAGGAATGAGTTTGATCTTGTATTTATTGCAGTGCAACAGCATATGTGATTTGTGATTTTTTGTCTCTTCAATGCACAAAGGAAAGAGTTTGTTCTTGTATGCAATGCAGTGCAACAGCAGCTGTCATGTGTTATCTCTTCACTACACAACGGATTAAGTTGCTGCAATGCAATGCACGTTATGTGTTATGTCTGCACTGCGCAACTGATTAAGTTATTGCAATGCAATGCACACGTTATGTGTTATCTCTTCAACGCACAACGGATGAGTTAGTTAATTCATCGTAACACCACAGGTTATGTGTATTTTCTTCAATGCATGAGGAATAATTTAGTTCTTGTATACAATGCAATGACTCAGTGCATAACTTACATGTTGCAATGCAACAGCACACGTTATATTCATTTCTTCTTTGCACAAGCATAATAAGTTTATTGTATGCAATGCAATGAAACGGTTACTTCTTGATGCCTTGCAATGCAAGTGCATATGTGATTTGTTTTCTCTTCAGTACACAAAGGAAAGGGTTCTTCGATCTTGTATGCATTGCAATGCAACAGCGCATGTGTTATATTCAGTTCTTCTATGTACAACGAATAAGTTAACTATTGTATATGCAATGCAATGAAACGGTGAGTTCTTGTATTATTACTTATTCTTCAGTGCACTGAGGCTTTCGATCTTGCATTTATTGCAATGCAACAGCATATGTGATTTGTGTTTTCTTCAATGCACAAAGGAAAGAGTTCGATCTTGTATGTATTGCAGTGCAACAAGCACCTGCCCACATAGCAACATTGTGTCAGCCCAGATCTGGCCCACATCTGGTACAAGTGGCGTGATGATCTGGCCCACATGCTGCAATGAATTACGGTCCTTGTGTGGGCCGCTTCTGTTTGCCAGGTCTGGGCCACAAGCAGGCCACAGCAATGCCACATGTCAGCCAAGAGCAAAGAAATAACCCTAAACTGGACCTTATCTGAGCCACAAAATCTGTGTATATTAAATATGGAGTCATCTGAGCCTTAATAAGCCTATTAACAAGCAGAATCACTGAAGGAAAGAAGAGAACAAAAAAAGAGATGAGCAGAAACTCAAGAACTAACTGACTTCAACCATAGCCTTAGATGAAATCAACTGAAGATGAAAGACATTAAACCTCTCAAGATCTCAACAGAGGATGATTAAACAACTCCACAAACAGCATTACCAGCTTCACTTATTACTAACCAGATTGACTTTATTTATGTTAGAAATCTACAAAAGTTGTTATTGAGAATTAACAGAGGTTTAACTGTTTCATTTGAAGTCACCATAATGGTGAATAGTGGTTCCATTAGTTGAGCTCTTATCTCTTATTATACGTTTGTCTTTTCTGGCTGCTGTGATAGTGTGTTTGTTAAACACATTTACAGTAGCAAAGGAAGCAGAAGCAAAATGACATCTGATGATGATTGTCTGTGATTGTTTTGGGGTCGTCATGAAATGACCTGATGTCCTTTGAGTCTAATAATTGTGTTGTGCTATTAATACATTTACATTATAAACTATGTGTTACTTCAGCAGGCGATCCTGCAGCAATCAGAAGATTTTAACAGACATGAGCACTAAACATTAATCTATAATGACACACTAAGACATCAAGAATCAGCATATGAATCTCAACAATGGTGACAATCAAAAGTGGGATGCATGCTGGGTACCAGCATAGTACAAAACACCCAGCATGCATTGCAGCATGGCAGTTTATACTGTGAATGTATTAATAGCACAACGCAATTATTAGATTCAAATGATGTCAGGCCATTTCATGATGACTACAAAACAAACAACAGACAACCACCATCACCTGACGTAATTTTACTTTAGCTTCCTTAGCTACTACAAATGTGTTTAACAAACACACTGTCACAGCAGCCAGAAAAGACAAACATATAATAAGAGTTAAGAGCCCAACTAATGGAACAACTAATCACTGCTATGGTGACTTCAAATGAAGCACATTAGAGTTAAACCCCTGTTAATTCTCAATAACAATTTTTGTAGATGTCTAACATAAATAAAGTCAATCTGGTAATAAGTGAAGCTGGTAATGCTGTTTGTGGAGTTGTTTAATCATCCTCTGTTGAGATCTGGAGAGATTTAATGTCTTTCATCTTCAGTTGATTTCATCTAAGTCAGTTGAAGTTCTTGTGTTTCTGCAGTGCAAAGCACGTTATGTGTTATGTCTGCACTGCACAACGGATGAGTTAATTCATTCATCCCAACACCACATATGTTATGTTATCTCTTCAGTGCATAAGGAATATAATTTAATGTATACATTGCAAGGAATTACATGTTAGTTCTTGTATGCATTGCAATGGAACAGCACATATGTTATATTCGATTCTTATATGCGCAACATAATAAATTAACTATTGTATATGCAATGATACGGTGAGTTCTTGTATTTATTGCAAATCAACAGCATATGTGGTTTGTGTTCCCTTCAATTTACAAAGGAGACAGTACGATCTTGTATGCATTGCAGTGCAACAAGCACATGTCAAGTGTTATCTCTTCACTGCACAACGGATTAAGTTACTGCAATGCAATGCACGTTATGTGTTATCTCTTTACTGCACAACAAGTTACACAAGTTAGTTTATTCATCGCAACACCACATGTTATGTGTTATCTCTTCAATGCATAAGGAATAAGTTAGTTATTGCAGTGCAACTAGCACCTGTCGTGTTGTCTCTAAACAGATTAAGTTACTGCAATGCAATGCACGTTATGTGTTATCTCTTCAATGCATCACGGATCTAGTTATGCATTGAAGTCGATCTAGTTCATTCATCGCTACACCACATATGTTTTGTGTTATCTCTTTAATGCATAAGTAATAAGTTAGTTCTTGTATACAATGCAAGGACTCAGCGCATAACTTTACATGTTGCAATGCAACAGCACACATTATATTAATTTCTTCTATGCACAGCATAATAAGTTAACAATTGTATGCACTGTGATGAAACGGTTACTTCTTGTTGCATTGAAATGCAACAGCATGTGTGATTTGTTTTCTCTTCAGTGCACAAAAGGAAAGAGTTAGTTCTTGTATGCAATGCAGTGCAACAAGCACTTGTCATATGTATTAACTATTGCAGTAACATGCATTGTGTATAATGCAATGAAACGGTGAGTTCTTGTATTTATTACAAATCAACAGCATGTGATTTGTGTTCTCTTCAATTTACAAAGGAGACAGTATGATCTTGTATGCACTGCAGAGCAACAAGCACATGTCATGTGTTATCTCTTCACTGCACAACGAATAAGTTAGTTTATTCATCGCAACACCAACATATGTTATAAGTTATCGTTTCAATGCATAAGGAACTAGTTAATTATTATATACAATGCAAGAAAACAGTGCATAACTTACATTTTAGTTCTTGTACGTATTGCAACGCAACAGCGCATGTGTTATATTCAGTTCTTCTATGCCCAACGTAATTAGTTAACTATTGTATTCAATGCAATGATATCTCCGCACTGCACACTGCAATGCACATGTGTTATCTCTCAATGTATAACGGGTGATTTAGTTCATTCATCGCAACACCACATATGTTATATGTTATCTCTTCAGTGCATAATGAATAAGTCAGTTCTTGTATGAAATGCAATGAAACCGCATTCTCTCATGCTCTATATGTTATGTGTTTTCTCTTCAATGCACAAAGGATAGAATTAGTTCTTGTATGCAATGCACTGCAACAAGCATTTGTCATATGTGTTATCTTTTCACTGCAAAACGGATTGTTCCTGCAGTACGATGCACATGTTATGTGTTATGTCTGCACTGCACAACGGATGAGTTAATTCATTCATCCCAACACCACATATGTTATGTTATCTCTTCAGTGCATAATGAATATACATTGCAACCAAACAGTGCATAAATTACATGTTAGTTCTTGTATGCATTGCAATGGAACAGCACATATGTTTATGTTCAATTCTTCTATGCACAACACAAGTTAACTATTGTATATGCAAAGCAATGAAACGGTGAGTTCTTGTGTTTATTGCAAATAAACAGCACATGTGATTTGTGTTCTCTTCAATTAACAAAGGAAACAGTACGATCTTGTATGCATTGCAGTGCAACAAGCACCTGTCATGTGTTATCTCTGCACTGCACAACGGATGAAGTTACTGCAATGCAATGCATGTTATATGTTAATATCTTCATAATGGATAAATTAGTTTATTCATCGCAACACCACATATGTTATGTATTATCTCTTCAGTGCATACGGAATAAGTTATTGCAGTTCATTATATGCAATGAGAGGAAACAGTGCATAACTTACATGTTATTTCTTGTATGCATTTGCAGTGCATCTGCACATATGTTATATTAATTCTTCTATGCCCAACGTAATAAGATAACTATGGTATTTTGCAATGCAATGCAACAGCACCTATCATGCCTTATGTCTGTACTTGTATTTATTGCAATGCAAGAGCAAATGTGATTTTTTTTGTCTCTTCAATGCACAAAGAAAAGAGTTCGTTCTTGTATGCAAATGCAGTGCAAGAGCATATGTCATCTCTTCACTGCACAACGGATTAAGTTACTGCGATGCATTTATTGCCATGCAACAGCACCTGTCATGCCTCATGACTGTACTGCACAATGGATTATAAGTTACTGCAATGCAATGCACTTTATGTGTTATGTCTGCACTGCACAACGGATGAGTTAGTTCATTCATCGCAACACTACGGGTTATGTGTATACTCTTCAATGCATAATAATAATAATTTGCATAATAATTTGGTTCTTGTATACAATGCAAGGACACAGTGCATAACTTACATGTTGCAAGGCAACAGCACAAATGTTATATTAATTTCTTCTATGCACAGCATAAGTTAACTATTATATGCAATTCAATGAAACGGTTACTTCTTGATGCATTGCAATGCAACAGCACATATGCTATATTAATTACTTCTATGTACAAAGTAATAAGTTAACTATTGTATGCAATGAATTGGTTACATCTTGATGCATTGTAATGCAACAGCATATGTACTACGTAATAAGATCACTATTGTATGCAATGCAATGAAGCGGCGAGTTCTTGCATGTACTGCAATGTAACAACATCTGTGATATGTTGTTGTCTCTTCAATGCACAAAGGACAGAGTTCATTCTTGTATGCAATGCAGTGTGACAACATATGTCATGTCATGTGTTATTTCTTCACTGCACAACGGAATAAGTTACTGTAATGCAGTGCTTGTTATGTGTTATGTCTGCACTGCACTGCACAACTGATTAAGTCATTGTAATGCAATGTACATGCTTTGTGTTATTTCTTCAACGCACAACGGATGAGTTACTTCATTCATCGCAACACCACAGGTTATTTGTATTCTCTTCAATGCACAGGAAATAAGTTAGTATTTTGTATACAATGCAAGGACTCAGTGCATACTTACATGTTGCAATGCAACAGCACACGTTATATTAATTTCTTCTATGCACAGCATAATAAGTTATCTATTGTATACAATGCAATGAAACGGTTACTTGTTGATGCATTGCAATGCAACAGCATATGTGATATATTTTCTCTTCAGTGCACAAAAGGAAAGAGTTAGTTCTTGTATGCAATGCCGTGCATCAAGCACCTGTCATATGTGTTATCTCTTCACTGCATAGCGAATTAAGTTACTGCAATGCAATGCACATGTTATGTGTTATGTCTGCACTACACAACGGATGAGTTAGTTCATTCATCGCAACACCACATATGTTATGTGTTATCTCTTCAGTGCATTAAGAAAAAAATAGTTATTGAATGCATTGCAAGGAAACAGTGCATAATTTACATGATAGTTATTGTAAGCATTGCAATGCAATGCAACAGCACATATGTTATATAATTTTTTTCTATGCACAACGTAATAATTTCACTATTGTATGCAAATGCAATGAAGCTGCGAGTATTTATTGCAATGCAACAACATATTTGATTTATTTGCTCTTCAGTGCACAAAAGGAAAGAGTTAGTTCTTATTACAGGCACCTTTCGTGTTATCTCTTCACTGCAAAACGGAATAACTTCCTGCAAAGCAATGGATATGTTGTATCTCTTTAACACACAACGAAATAAGTTGATAATTGATGTTTATGTGTTATCTCTCAATGCATGTTAGTTCATTCATCGCAACACCACTTATGTTTATGTGTTACACTCTTCAGTGCATAAGGAATAAGTTTCTTGTACACAATGCAATGAAACAACACATACCTTTTATGTATTTTCTTATGCTCTGTAATGATACATCACATATATGTTACGTCTTTCATGCACAACAGAATAGGTTAGAGCTCAAAATGTTATGCGATATGTTATCTCTTCATTGCACAGACAAAATGAGTTTGTTGTTGTATTTATAGCACGCACGTTATGTGTTTGCTAAGTCAGTGCACAACGTTTCTTGTATGCACTGCAATGCAATTAGAACATAAGTTATGTGTTTTCTCTTCAATACACAAAGTTCTTGTAAGCAACAGCACATATACTTCTGTAATTATACAAAAGAAAAAGTATAATAAGAAATACATGTATTTCAGCCAGTATACAGCATAAGTCCATATTAGACCTACATAGTTTTTTTCTGTCCCAAGACTCCTCGATCATGAACTTTCTGTGCATACTCCTTCTGATGATCCGTCAGCCATAGATTATTGCATATTTGATCTACTGGACATATTTCTGGTCAAAGAGTACTCGATCTTGAACTTTTTATACATTACTATTGACTCACTGTGTTACTTCACACATACAGAAATTCATATTAGACACACCTACATATTTTCTGTCCAAACAGTCCTCGATCTATGCATGCTCGTTGCCTCAATCTGATGTTACTTCAGCCATAAAGCAGTCCATTTTTGACATCATGAACATATTTCTGGCCCAAGAGTAATCGATCATGAACTTTACTCATTGACTCCATCTGATGTTAGATCAGCTAGATATTAATCTATACAAGACCCACTCAACATATTTCTGGCCCTCGCGTACTCGATCTTAAAATTTCCATACAGACTCAATGACTTGTTCTGATGTTACATCAGACAGACAGTAGTCCAAAGGTGACATAATGAACATATTTCTGTCCCAAGAGTACTCGATCTTGAAGTTTCTTCACAGACTCATTGACTTCTAATATTACATCACTACTACAATCATCTAATGATACATCACTTATTAGATCACTATTACTTCAGGTATAATTTTCCAGATATATGCTCAGAATATCAAACATGGTCTCATGAGACCATGTTTGATATTCTGAACATATATCTGGAAAATTAGTCCTTGATCATGAATTTTTTATACCTACAAATTGACTTCTTCTAATGATACATCATCTATAGAGTATTGCATATTTAACCTAATGGATATATTTCTGGCCCAAGATTATTCGAATCTGAACTTTTTATGCATTTCTATTCACTCCTTCTGATGTTACCTCAACCATACAGGTCAATTTTAGACCTACTGAACATATTTCTGGTAGTCCTCGATCATGAACTTTTTAAACATAATTATTGACTCCTAATGAGTCAACGATACATCAGCAAAAGACTATTGTATATTTGATCTGATGGACATGTTTCTGACCGAAGAGTACTCAATCTTGAACTTTTTATATATTACTCCTTTTAATGATATGTCAGCCATAGAGTATTGCATATTTCACCTAATGGAAATATTTCTGGTCAAAGAATATTTGATCTTGAACTTTTTATACATACTCATTGCCTCACTCTAATACATGACCCATGTATGACCTACTAAACATATTTCTGGAAAATTAGTACTCAATCATGAAATTTTTGTACATACACATTGACTTCTTCTGATGATAAGTCAACCATAGAGTATTGCATGTTTGAATTAATGGACATATTTCTAGCCCAAGAGTACGCAATCTTGAACCTTTTATACATACTCTGATGTTATTTCTGGCCCAAGAGTCCTCAATCATTAACATTCTATAGATAATCATAGACTCCTTCTGATGTTACATCAGCCATTGAGAAGTCCATATTTGACCTACTGAACATATCTCTGGCCAAACAATACTCGAGCATGACCTCTCTACATTGTCTTTAATCCATTTCAGATGTTACATCAGCCATACAGAAGATTCAATTTATTGACTCCTAGTGAAGTTAAATCAGCTATTTTGAAGTTCATATTTGATAAACTGAACATATTTCAGGCTAAAGAGTCCCTGAAAATAAATATATAATACATTCTTAAAGACTCCTTAAAGACTCCTTCCGATGTTAAATCAGCCAAATGGCTGACGTATCATCAGAAGCAGTCAATAAGTATGTATAGAATGTTCATGATCGGGGACTAATTTGCTTGAAATATGTCCATTAGGTCAAATATGCAATACTCTATGGCTGAAGTAACATCAGAGTCAGGCATGTATATAAAGTTCATGATCGAGGATTCTTGGTACAGAAAAAATTTAATCAAATCTAATATGGACTCCTGTATGGCTGAAAAAAATCAGATGGAGTCAATGACTATCTAGTGAAAGTTCAAGATCGAGCCCTCTTGGGCCAGAAATATGTTCAGTAGGTCAAATATAGACTTCTATATGGCTAATGTGACATCAGAAGGCGTCAATGAGTATATATAAAAACTTCAATGTCGAATACTCTGTAGCCAGAAATATTTTCAGTCGGTCAAATATGGACTACTGTCTGGTTTATCTAATATCACGATATGTTAATAAGTATGTTCATGAAGTTCATGACTAATTTGCCAGAAATATGTTCAGTAGGTCTAATCTGGATTCTGTATTGGTGAAGAAACATCAGAGTGAGGCAATGAGTATGTGTAAAAAGTTCATGAGCGAGGACTAATTTGCCAGAGATATGTTCTGTAGCTCAAACATGGGCTCATGTATGGCTGAAAGAAACATCAGAGTGAGGCAAAGAGTATGTATATACAAAATTCATGATTGAGGACTCTTGGGACAAAAAAATGTTATATTTGGTCTAATACGGGCTTTTGTTTGGCTGAAATAAAATCAGAAGGAATCAATGAGTATGTAAAGAAAGTTCAAGATCAAGCACTCTTGGACCAGAAAATATGTTCTTTACGTCAAATATGGACTACTGTCTCTCTGATGTAACAACAGTCAATGAGTCTGTATAGAGATTTCATCATCAAGGACTAATTCATCAGAAATTTATCATCAAAACGAGGCAATGAGTATGTATAGAAAGTTCAAGATTGAGTAGTCTTGGACCAGAAATATGTTCAGTAGGTCAAATATGGATTACTGTCTGTCTGATTTAACATCAGGAGTCAATGAGTCAGTCGAGAAATTTCATGATCGAGGACTAATTTGCCAGAAATATGTTCTCTAGATCTAATGGATTCTGTATGGGTGAAGTAACATCAGAAGGAGTCAACAGTAATGTATGAAAAGTTCAAGATCAAGTACTCTTTGGCCATAAATATGCCCATTAGGTCAAACATGCAATACTCTATGGCTGAAGAAACATCAGAGTGAGGCGTGTATATAAAGTTCATGATCGAGGACTCTTGGGCCAGAAATATATTCTGTAGGTCAAATATAGACTTCTATATGGCTGATGTTACATCAGAAGGCGTCATAGAGTATATATAAAAACTTTAATGTCGAATACTCTTTGGCCAGTAATATGATCAGTCAGTCAAATATGGAATACTGTGTGGCTTATCTAACATCAGATGGAGTCAATAAGCATGCATATGAAGTTCATTACTGAGGACTAATTGGCCAGAAATACGTTCTATGCGTCTAATATGGACCTGTATGGGTGAAGTAACGTTAGAAGGAAGGAGTCAACAGTAATGTATGAAAAGTTCAAGATCAAGCACTCTTGGGCCAGAAAATATGTTCTTTACGTCAAATATGGACTACTGTCTGTCTGATGTAACAGCAGTCAATGAGTCTGTATAGAGAGTTCATCATCAAGGACTAATTTACAAGAAATTTGCTCAGTAGGTCAAAAATGGGTTCATGTATGTCTGAAGTAACATCAGAATGATTCAACGAGAATGTATAGAAAGTTCAAGATTGAGTACTCTTGGACCAGAAATATGTTTAGTGGATCAAATATGGACTACTGTCTGTCTGAAGTAACATCAGAAGAAGTCAATGAGTAATGTAGAGAAAGTTCAAGATCAAGTGCTCTTGGCCAGAAATATGTCATTTAGGTCAAATGTGCAAAACTCTATGGCTGATGTAGCATGAGAAGGTTTCAATGAGTTAGTATGAAAACTTCATCATAGAGGACTAATTTGCCAGAAATTTGTTCAGTAGGTCAAAATGGGTTCATAAATAGCTGAAGTAACATCAGAGTGAATCAATGAGTATGTATAGAACGTTAACTGATCGAGTACACTTGGGTAAGAAATATGCTCAGTAGGTCAAATATGGATTTGTGTATGGCTGAAGTAACATTAGAAGGAGTCAAAGAGTATGTATATGAAGTTCAAGATCAAGAGCTCTTGGGCAAGAAAATCTGTTCTTTACGTCAAAAATATGGACTACTGTCTCTCTGATGTAACAACAGTCAATGAGTCTGTATAGAGATTTCATCATCAAGGACTAATTTATCAGAAATTTGCTCAGTAGGTCAAAAATGGGTTCATATTAGTCTGACGTAACATCAGAACGAGTCAATGAGTATGTATAGAAAGTTCAAGATTGAGTAGTCTTGGACCAGAAATATGTTCAGTAGGTCAAATATGGACTACTGTCTGTCTGATTTAACATCAGGAGTCAATGACTCAGTCGAGAAATTTCATGATCGAGGACTAATTTGCCAGAAATATGTTCTCTAGATCTAATGGATTCTGTATGGGTGAAGTAACATCAGAAGGAGTCAACAGTAATGTATGAAAAGTTCAAGATCAAGTACTCTTTGGCCATAAATATGCCCATTAGGTCAAACATGCAATACTCTATGGCTGAAGAAACATCAGAGTGAGGCGTGTATATAAAGTTCATGATCGAGGACTCTTGGGCCAGAAATATATTCTGTAGGTCAAATATAGACTTCTATATGGCTGATGTTACATCAGAAGGCGTCACTGAGTATATATAAAAACTTCAATGTCGAATACTCTTTGGCCAGTAATATGTTCAGTCAGTCAAATACGGAATACTGTGTGGCTTATCTAACATCAGATGGAGTCAATATGCATGCATATGAAGTTCATTACTGAGGACTAATTGGCCAGAAATACGTTCTATAGGTCTAATATGGACCTGTATGGGTGAAGTAACGTCAGAAGGAGTCAACAGTAATGTATGAAAAGTTCAAGATCAAGTACTCTTGGCCAGAAATATGTCATTTAGGTCAAATGTGCAAAACTCTATGGCTGATGTAGCATGAGAAGGTTTCAATGAGTTAGTATAAAAAGTTCATCATAGAGGACTAATTTGCCAGAAATTTGTTCAGTAGGTCAAAATGGGTTCATAAATAGCTGAAGTAACATCAGAGTGAATCAATGAGTATGTATAGAACGTTAACTGATCGAAAGTACACTTGGGTAAGAAATATGCTCAGTAGGTCAAATATGGATTTCTGTATGGCTGATGTGATATCAGAAGGCGTCAATGAGTATAAAATTCAATATTGAATACTCTTTGGCTAGAACTATGTTCAGAAGTTCAAACTTTGACTACTGTCTGGCTCATGGTACATCAGATGAAGTCAATGAGGATATACAGAAAATTCATGATCGAGGGCTAATTTGTGAGAAATATGTCCATTAGGTCAAATATACAATACTCTATGGCTGGAGTAACATCAGAGTGAGGCATGTATATAAAGTTCATGATCGAGACTCTTGGACCAGAAAAATTTTTATCAGGTCTAATATGGACTTCTGTACGGCTCAAATAAAATAATTGCGAGTCACTGAGTCAGTATAGAAAGTTCTTGATCGAGGACAAATTTGCCAGAAATATGTTCAGTAGGTCTAATATGGACTTGTGTATGGGTGAAGTAACATCACAAGGAATCAATAATAATGTATTTAAAGCTCAAGATTGAGTGCTTTTGGCCAGAAATATGACCTTTAGGTCAAATGTGCAATATTATATGGCTGATGTATCATCAGAAGGTTTCAATGAGTTAGTATGAAATGTTCATGATCGAGGACTAATTTGCCAGAAATATGTTCATTAGGTCAAATATGGGTTCATAAATGGCTGAAGTAACATCAGAGTGAGGCATGTATATAAAGTTCATGATCGAGGATTCTTGGTACAGAAAAAATCTAATCAAGTCTAATATGGACTCTGCATGGCTGAAAAATCAGAAGGAGTCAATGACTATGTATAGAAAGTTCAACTGATCGAGTACACTTGGGTAAGAAATATGCTCAGTAGGTCAAATATGGATTTCTGTATGGCTGATGTGACATCAGAAGGAGTCAATGAGTATGTATAAAGTTCAAGATTGAATACTCTTGGGCCAGAAATATGTTCAGTAGGTCAAATATGGACTACTGTCTGGCTCATGGTAACATCAGATGAAGTCAATGAGGATATACAGAAAACTTCAATGATCGAGGGCTAATTTATCAGAAATATGTTCAGTAGGTCAAATCTATTAGTCTGAAGTAACATCAGTGAGGCAATGAGTATGTATAGAAAGTTCATGATTGAGTAGTCTTGGACCAGAAATATGTTCAGTAGGTCAAATATGGACTACTGTCTGGCTGAAAGGAACATCAGAGTGAGGCAATGAGTATGTATATACAAAATTCATGATCGAGGACTAATTTGCCAGAAATATGTTCTCTAGATCTAATGGACTTTTGTATGGCTGAAGTAACATCAGAAGGAATCAATGAGTATGTAAAGAAAGTTCAAGATCAAGCACTCTTTGGCCAGAAAATATGCCCATTAGGTCAAAAATATGCAATACTCTATGTCTGATGTAACATCAGTCAGTGAGTCTGTATATAGAGTTCATGATCGAGGACTAATTTGGGCCAAGAAATATATTCATGTAGGTCAAATATAGACTTCATATATGGCTGATGTAACATCAGAATGATTCAATGAGTATATATAAAAACTTCAATGTCGAATACTCTTTGGCCAGAAATATGTTTAGTGGATCAAATATGGACTACTGTCTGTCTGATCTAACATCAGGAGTCAATGAGTATGCAGTATGAAGTTCATGATCGAGGACTAATTTGCCAGAAATACGTTCTATAGGTCTAATATGGACCTGTATGGGTGAAGTAACATCAGAAGAAGTCAACAGTAATGTATGAAAAGTTCAAGATCAAGTGCTCTTTGGCCAGAAATATGTCATTTAGGTCAAATGTGCAAAACTCTATGGCTGATGTAGCATGAGAAGGTTTCAATGAGTTAGTATGAAAAGTTCATCATAGAGGACTAATTTGCCAGAAATTTGTTCAGTAGGTCAAAATGGGTTCATAAATAGCTGAAGTAACATCAGAGTGAATCAATGAGTATGTATAGAACGTTAACTGATCGAGTACACTTGGGTAAGAAATATGCTCAGTAGGTCAAATATGGATTTCTGTATGGCTGAAGTAACATTAGAAGGAGTCAAAGAGTATGTATATGAAGTTCAAGATCAAGAGCTCTTTGGCAAAAATATGTTCAGTAGGTCAAATGTGGACTACTGTATGGCTGATGTGATATCAGAAGGCGTCAATGAGTATAAAATTCAATATTGAATACTCTTTGGCTAGAACTATGTTCAGAAGTTCAAACTTTGACTACTGTCTGGCTCATGGTACATCAGATGAAGTCAATGAAGATATACAGAAAATTCATGATCGAGGGCTAATTTGTGAAAAATATGTCCATTAGGTCAAATATACAATACTCTATGGCTGGAGTAACATCAGAGTGAGGCATGTATATAAAGTTCATGATCGTGGACTCTTGGGACAGAAAAAATTTTATCAGGTCTAATATGGACTTCTGTACGGCTCAAATAAAATAATTGCGAGTCACTGAGTCAGTATAGAAAGTTCTTGATCGAGGACAAATTTGCCAGAAATATGTTCAGTAGGTCTAATATGGACTTGTGTATGGGTGAAGTAACATTAGAAGGAATCAATAATAATGTATTTAAAGCTCAAGATTGAGTGCTTTTGGACAGAAATATGACCTTTAGGTCAAAAATGCAATATTATATGGCTGACGTATCATCAGAAGCAGTCAATAAGTATGTATAGAATGTTCATGATCGAGGACTAATTTGCTTGAAATATGTCCATTAGGTCAAATATGCAGTACTCTATGGCTGAAGTAACATCAGAGTGAGGCATGTATATAAAGTTCATGATCGAGGATTCTTGGTACAGAAAAATCTAATCAAGTCTAATATGGACTCCTGCATGGCTGAAAAAATCAGAAGGAGTCAATGACTATGTAGAGAAAGTTCAAGATCGAGTCCTCTTGGGCCAGAAATATGTTCAGTAGGTCAAATATAGACTTCTATATGGCTAATGTGACATCAGAAGGCGTCAATGAGTATATATAAAAACTTCAATGTCGAATACTCTGTAGCCAGAAATATGTTCAGTCGGTCAAATATGGACTACTGTCTGGCTTATCTAACATCACGATATCTTAATTAGTATGTTCATGAAGTTCATGACTAATTTGCCAGAAATATGTTCAGTAGGTCTAATCTATTGGTGAAGAAACATCAGAGTGAGGCAATGAGTATGTGTAAAAGTTCATGAGCGAGGACTAATTTGCCAGAGATATGTTCTGTAGCTCAAACATGGGCTCATGTATGGCTGAAAGGAACATCAGAGTGAGGCAAAGAGTATGTATATACAAAATTCATGATTGAGGACTCTTAAATTTGGTCTAATACGGACTTTTGTTTGGCTGAAATAAAATCAGAAGGAATCAATGAGTATGTAAAGAAAGTTCAAGATCAAGCACTCTTGGGCCAGAAAATATGTTCTTTACGTCAAAAATATGGACTACTGTCTGTCTGATGTAACAGCAGTCAATGAGTCTGTATAGAGAGTTCATCATCAAGGACTAATTTACAAGAAATTTGCTCAGTAGGTCAAAAATGGGTTCATATATGTCTGAAGTAACATCAGAATGATTCAATGAGAATGTATAGAAAGTTCAAGATTGAGTACTCTTGGACCAGAAATATGTTTAGTGGATCAAATATGGACTACTGTCTGTCTGATTTAACATCAGGAGTCAATGAGTCAGTAGAGAAAGTTCATGATCGAGGACTAATTTGCCAGAAATATGTTATCTGTATGGGTGAAGTAACATCAGAAGAAGTCAACAGTAATGTATGAAAAGTTCAAGATCAAGTGCTCTTTGGCCAGAAATATGTCATTTAGGTCAAATGTGCAAAACTCTATGGCTGATGTAGCATGAGAAGGTTTCAATGAGTTAGTATGAAAACTTCATCATAGAGGACTAATTTGCCAGAAATTTGTTCAGTAGGTCAAAATGGGTTCATAAATAGCTGAAGTAACATCAGAGTGAATCAATGAGTATGTATAGAACGTTAACTGATCGAGTACACTTGGGTAAGAAATATGCTCAGTAGGTCAAATATGGATTTCTGTATGGCTGAAGTAACATTAGAAGGAGTCAAAGAGTATGTATATGAAGTTCAAGATCAAGAGCTCTTTGGCTAAAAATATGTTCAGTAGGTCAAATGTGGACTACTGTATGGCTGATGTGATATCAGAAGGCGTCAATGAGTATAAAATTCAATATTGAATACTCTTTGGCTAGAACTATGTTCAGAAGTTCAAACTTTGACTACTGTCTGGCTCATGGTACATCAGATGAAGTCAATGAAGATATACAGAAAATTCATGATCGAGGGCTAATTTGTGAAAAATATGTCCATTAGGTCAAATATACAATACTCTATGGCTGGAGTAACATCAGAGTGAGGCATGTATATAAAGTTCATGATCGTGGACTCTTGGGACAGAAAAATTTTATCAGGTCTAATATGGACTTCTGTACGGCTCAAATAAAATAATTGCAGTCACTGAGTCAGTATAGAAAGTTCTTGATCGAGGACAAATTTGCCAGAAATATGTTCAGTAGGTCTAATATGGACTTGTGTATGGGTGAAGTAACATTAGAAGGAATCAATAATAATGTATTTAAAGCTCAAGATTGAGTGCTTTTGGACAGAAATATGACCTTTAGGTCAAAAATGCAATATTATATGGCTGACGTATCATCAGAAGCAGTCAATAAGTATGTATAGAATGTTCATGATCGAGGACTAATTTGCTTGAAATATGTCCATTAGGTCAAATATGCAGTACTCTATGGCTGAAGTAACATCAGAGTGAGGCATGTATATAAAGTTCATGATCGAGGATTCTTGGTACAGAAAAATCTAATCAAGTCTAATATGGACTCCTGCATGGCTGAAAAAATCAGAAGGAGTCAATGACTATGTAGAGAAAGTTCAAGATCGAGTCCTCTTGGGCCAGAAATATGTTCAGTAGGTCAAATATAGACTTCTATATGGCTAATGTGACATCAGAAGGCGTCAATGAGTATATATAAAAACTTCAATGTCGAATACTCTGTAGCCAGAAATATGTTCAGTCGGTCAAATATGGACTACTGTCTGGCTTATCTAACATCACGATATCTTAATTAGTATGTTCATGAAGTTCATGACTAATTTGCCAGAAATATGTTCAGTAGGTCTAATCTATTGGTGAAGAAACATCAGAGTGAGGCAATGAGTATGTGTAAAAGTTCATGAGCGAGGACTAATTTGCCAGAGATATGTTCTGTAGCTCAAACATGGGCTCATGTATGGCTGAAAGGAACATCAGAGTGAGGCAAAGAGTATGTATATACAAAATTCATGATTGAGGACTCTTAAATTTGGTCTAATACGGACTTTTGTTTGGCTGAAATAAAATCAGAAGGAATCAATGAGTATGTAAAGAAAGTTCAAGATCAAGCACTCTTGGGCCAGAAAATATGTTCTTTACGTCAAAAATATGGACTACTGTCTGTCTGATGTAACAGCAGTCAATGAGTCTGTATAGAGAGTTCATCATCAAGGACTAATTTACAAGAAATTTGCTCAGTAGGTCAAAAATGGGTTCATATATGTCTGAAGTAACATCAGAATGATTCAATGAGAATGTATAGAAAGTTCAAGATTGAGTACTCTTGGACCAGAAATATGTTTAGTGGATCAAATATGGACTACTGTCTGTCTGATTTAACATCAGGAGTCAATGAGTCAGTAGAGAAAGTTCATGATCGAGGACTAATTTGCCAGAAATATGTTATCTGTATGGGTGAAGTAACATCAGAAGAAGTCAACAGTAATGTATGAAAAGTTCAAGATCAAGTGCTCTTTGGCCAGAAATATGTCATTTAGGTCAAATGTGCAAAACTCTATGGCTGATGTAGCATGAGAAGGTTTCAATGAGTTAGTATGAAAACTTCATCATAGAGGACTAATTTGCCAGAAATTTGTTCAGTAGGTCAAAATGGGTTCATAAATAGCTGAAGTAACATCAGAGTGAATCAATGAGTATGTATAGAACGTTAACTGATCGAGTACACTTGGGTAAGAAATATGCTCAGTAGGTCAAATATGGATTTCTGTATGGCTGAAGTAACATTAGAAGGAGTCAAAGAGTATGTATATGAAGTTCAAGATCAAGAGCTCTTGGGCAAGAAAATATGTTCTTTACGTCAAAAATATGGACTACTGTCTCTCTGATGTAACAACAGTCAATGAGTCTGTATAGAGATTTCATCATCAAGGACTAATTTATCAGAAATTTGCTCAGTAGGTCAAAAATGGGTTCATATTAGTCTGACGTAACATCAGAACGAGTCAATGAGTATGTATAGAAAGTTCAAGATTGAGTAGTCTTGGACCAGAAATATGTTCAGTAGGTCAAATATGGACTACTGTCTGTCTGATTTAACATCAGGTGAGTCAATGAGTCAGTCGAGAAATTTCATGATCGAGGACTAATTTGCCAGAAATATGTTCTCTAGATCTAATGGATTCTGTATGGGTGAAGTAACATCAGAAGGAGTCAACAGTAATGTATGAAAGTTCAAGATCAAGTACTCTTTGGCCATAAATATGCCCATTAGGTCAAACATGCAATACTCTATGGCTGAAGAAACATCAGAGTGAGGCGTGTATATAAAGTTCATGATCGAGGACTCTTGGGCCAGAAATATATTCTGTAGGTCAAATATAGACTTCTATATGGCTGATGTTACATCAGAAGGCGTCACTGAGTATATATAAAAACTTCAATGTCGAATACTCTTTGGCCAGTAATATGTTCAGTCAGTCAAATACGGAATACTGTGTGGCTTATCTAACATCAGATGGAGTCAATATGCATGCATATGAAGTTCATTACTGAGGACTAATTGGCCAGAAATACGTTCTATAGGTCTAATATGGACCTGTATGGGTGAAGTAACGTCAGAAGGAGTCAACAGTAATGTATGAAAAGTTCAAGATCAAGTACTCTTTGGCCAGAAATATGTCATTTAGGTCAAATGTGCAAAACTCTATGGCTGATGTAGCATGAGAAGGTTTCAATGAGTTAGTATAAAAAGTTCATCATAGAGGACTAATTTGCCAGAAATTTGTTCAGTAGGTCAAAATGGGTTCATAAATAGCTGAAGTAACATCAGAGTGAATCAATGAGTATGTATAGAACGTTAACTGATCGAGTACACTTGGGTAAGAAATATGCTCAGTAGGTCAAATATGGATTTCTGTATGGCTGATGTGATATCAGAAGGCGTCAATGAGTATAAAATTCAATATTGAATACTCTTTGGCTAGAACTATGTTCAGAAGTTCAAACTTTGACTACTGTCTGGCTCATGGTACATCAGATGAAGTCAATGAGGATATACAGAAAATTCATGATCGAGGGCTAATTTGTGAAAAATATGTCCATTAGGTCAAATATACAATACTCTATGGCTGGAGTAACATCAGAGTGAGGCATGTATATAAAGTTCATGATCGTGGACTCTTGGGACAGAAAAATTTTTATCAGGTCTAATATGGACTTCTGTACGGCTCAAATAAAATAATTGCGAGTCACTGAGTCAGTATAGAAAGTTCTTGATCGAGGACAAATTTGCCAGAAATATGTTCAGTAGGTCTAATATGGACTTGTGTATGGGTGAAGTAACATCACAAGGAATCAATAATAATTTATTTAAAGCTCAAGATTGAGTGCTTTTGGACAGAAATATGACCTTTAGGTCAAAAATGCAATATTATATGGCTGACGTATCATCAGAAGCAGTCAATAAGTATGTATAGAATGTTCATGATCGAGGACTAATTTGCTTGAAATATGTCCATTAGGTCAAATATGCAGTACTCTATGGCTGAAGTAACATCAGAGTGAGGCATGTATATAAAGTTCATGATCGAGGATTCTTGGTACAGAAAAATCTAATCAAGTCTAATATGGACTCCTGCATGGCTGAAAAAATCAGAAGGAGTCAATGACTATGTAGAGAAAGTTCAAGATCGAGTCCTCTTGGGCCAGAAATATGTTCAGTAGGTCAAATATAGACTTCTATATGGCTAATGTGACATCAGAAGGCGTCAATGAGTATATATAAAAACTTCAATGTCGAATACTCTGTAGCCAGAAATATGTTCAGTCGGTCAAATATGGACTACTGTCTGGCTTATCTAACATCACGATATCTTAATTAGTATGTTCATGAAGTTCATGACTAATTTGCCAGAAATATGTTCAGTAGGTCTAATCTATTGGTGAAGAAACATCAGAGTGAGGCAATGAGTATGTGTAAAAAGTTCATGAGCGAGGACTAATTTGCCAGAGATATGTTCTGTAGCTCAAACATGGGCTCATGTATGGCTGAAAGGAACATCAGAGTGAGGCAAAGAGTATGTATATACAAAATTCATGATTGAGGACTCTTAAATTTGGTCTAATACGGACTTTTGTTTGGCTGAAATAAAATCAGAAGGAATCAATGAGTATGTAAAGAAAGTTCAAGATCAAGCACTCTTGGGCCAGAAAATATGTTCTTTACGTCAAAAATATGGACTACTGTCTGTCTGATGTAACAGCAGTCAATGAGTCTGTATAGAGAGTTCATCATCAAGGACTAATTTACAAGAAATTTGCTCAGTAGGTCAAAAATGGGTTCATATATGTCTGAAGTAACATCAGAATGATTCAATGAGAATGTATAGAAAGTTCAAGATTGAGTACTCTTGGACCAGAAATATGTTTAGTGGATCAAATATGGACTACTGTCTGTCTGATTTAACATCAGGAGTCAATGAGTCAGTAGAGAAAGTTCATGATCGAGGACTAATTTGCCAGAAATATGTTATCTGTATGGGTGAAGTAACATCAGAAGAAGTCAACAGTAATGTATGAAAAGTTCAAGATCAAGTGCTCTTTGGCCAGAAATATGTCATTTAGGTCAAATGTGCAAAACTCTATGGCTGATGTAGCATGAGAAGGTTTCAATGAGTTAGTATGAAAACTTCATCATAGAGGACTAATTTGCCAGAAATTTGTTCAGTAGGTCAAAATGGGTTCATAAATAGCTGAAGTAACATCAGAGTGAATCAATGAGTATGTATAGAACGTTAACTGATCGAGTACACTTGGGTAAGAAATATGCTCAGTAGGTCAAATATGGATTTCTGTATGGCTGAAGTAACATTAGAAGGAGTCAAAGAGTATGTATATGAAGTTCAAGATCAAGAGCTCTTTGGCTAAAAATATGTTCAGTAGGTCAAATGTGGACTACTGTATGGCTGATGTGATATCAGAAGGCGTCAATGAGTATGTATAGAAAGTTCAAGATTGAATAAGTCTTGGACCAGAAATATGTTCAGTAGGTCAAATATGGACTACTGTCTGGCTCATGGTACATCAGATGAAGTCAATGAAGATATACAGAAAATTCATGATCGAGGGCTAATTTGTGAAAAATATGTCCATTAGGTCAAATATACAATACTCTATGGCTGGAGTAACATCAGAAGGAGTCAACAGTAATGTATGAAAAGTTCATGATCGTGGACTCTTGGGACAGAAATAATTTTTTATCAGGTCTAATATGGACTTCTGTACGGCTCAAATAAAATAATTATGAGTCACTGAGTCAGTATAGAAAGTTCTTGATCGAGGACAAATTTGCCAGAAATATGTTCAGTAGGTCTAATATGGACTTGTGTATGGGTGAAGTAACATTAGAAGGAATCAATAATAATGTATTTAAAGCTCAAGATTGAGTGCTCTTTGGACAGAAATATGACCTTTAGGTCAAAATGCAATATTATATGGCTGACGTATCATCAGAAGCAGTCAATAAGTATGTATAGAATGTTCATGATCGAGGACTAATTTGCTTGAAATATGTCCATTAGGTCAAATATGCAGTACTCTATGGCTGAAGTAACATCAGAAGGAGTCAACAGTAATGTATATAAAGTTCATGATCGAGGATTCTTGGTACAGAAAAATCTAATCAAGTCTAATATGGACTCCTGCATGGCTGAAAAAATCAGAAGGAGTCAATGACTATGTAGAGAAAGTTCAAGATCGAGTCCTCTTGGGCCAGAAATATGTTCAGTAGGTCAAATATAGACTTCTATATGGCTAATGTGACATCAGAAGGCGTCAATGAGTATATATAAAAACTTCAATGTCGAATACTCTGTAGCCAGAAATATGTTCAGTCGGTCAAATATGGACTACTGTCTGGCTTATCTAACATCACGATATCTTAATTAGTATGTTCATGAAGTTCATGACTAATTTGCCAGAAATATGTTCAGTAGGTCTAATCTATTGGTGAAGAAACATCAGAGTGAGGCAATGAGTATGTGTAAAAGTTCATGAGCGAGGACTAATTTGCCAGAGATATGTTCTGTAGCTCAAACATGGGCTCATGTATGGCTGAAAGGAACATCAGAGTGAGGCAAAGAGTATGTATATACAAAATTCACTGATTGAGGACTCTTAAGAAATATGCTCAGTAGGTCAAATATGGATTTCTGTATGGCTGAAATAAAATCAGAAGGAATCAATGAGTATGTAAAGAAAGTTCAAGATCAAGCACTCTTGGGCCAGAAAATATGTTCTTTACGTCAAAAATATGGACTACTGTCTGTCTGATGTAACAGCAGTCAATGAGTCTGTATAGAGAGTTCATCATCAAGGACTAATTTACAAGAAATTTGCTCAGTAGGTCAAAAATGGGTTCATATATGTCTGAAGTAACATCAGAATGATTCAATGAGAATGTATAGAAAGTTCAAGATTGAGTACTCTTGGACCAGAAATATGTTTAGTGGATCAAATATGGACTACTGTCTGTCTGATTTAACATCAGGAGTCAATGAGTCAGTAGAGAAAGTTCATGATCGAGGACTAATTTGCCAGAAATATGTTCTCTAGATCTAATGGATTCTGTATGGGTGAAGTAACATCAGAAGAAGTCAACAGTAATGTATGAAAAGTTCAAGATCAAGTGCTCTTTGGCCAGAAATATGTCATTTAGGTCAAATGTGCAAAACTCTATGGCTGATGTAGCATGAGAAGGTTTCAATGAGTTAGTATGAAAACTTCATCATAGAGGACTAATTTGCCAGAAATTTGTTCAGTAGGTCAAAATGGGTTCATAAATAGCTGAAGTAACATCAGAGTGAATCAATGAGTATGTATAGAACGTTAACTGATCGAGTACACTTGGGTAAGAAATATGCTCAGTAGGTCAAATATGGATTTCTGTATGGCTGAAGTAACATTAGAAGGAGTCAAAGAGTATGTATATGAAGTTCAAGATCAAGAGCTCTTTGGCTAAAAAATATGTTCAGTAGGTCAAATGTGGACTACTGTATGGCTGATGTGATATCAGAAGGCGTCAATGAGTATAAAATTCAATATTGAATACTCTTTGGCTAGAACTATGTTCAGAAGTTCAAACTTTGACTACTGTCTGGCTCATGGTACATCAGATGAAGTCAATGAAGATATTACAGAAAATTCATGATCGAGGGCTAATTTGTGAAAAATATGTCCATTAGGTCAAATATACAATACTCTATGGCTGGAGTAACATCAGAGTGAGGCATGTATATAAAGTTCATGATCGTGGACTCTTGGGACAGAAAAATTTTTATCAGGTCTAATATGGACTTCTGTACGGCTCAAATAAAATAATTGAGTCACTGAGTCAGTATAGAAAGTTCTTGATCGAGGACAAATTTGCCAGAAATATGTTCAGTAGGTCTAATATGGACTTGTGTATGGGTGAAGTAACATTAGAAGGAATCAATAATAATGTATTTAAAGCTCAAGATTGAGTGCTTTTGGACAGAAATATGACCTTTAGGTCAAAAATGCAATATTATATGGCTGACGTATCATCAGAAGCAGTCAATAAGTATGTATAGAATGTTCATGATCGAGGACTAATTTGCTTGAAATATGTCCATTAGGTCAAATATGCAGTACTCTATGGCTGAAGTAACATCAGAGTGAGGCATGTATATAAAGTTCATGATCGAGGATTCTTGGTACAGAAAAAATCTAATCAAGTCTAATATGGACTCCTGCATGGCTGAAAAAAATCAGAAGGAGTCAATGACTATGTAGAGAAAGTTCAAGATCGAGTCCTCTTGGGCCAGAAATATGTTCAGTAGGTCAAATATAGACTTCTATATGGCTAATGTGACATCAGAAGGCGTCAATGAGTATATATAAAAACTTCAATGTCGAATACTCTGTAGCCAGAAATATGTTCAGTCGGTCAAATATGGACTACTGTCTGGCTTATCTAACATCACGATATCTTAATTAGTATGTTCATGAAGTTCATGACTAATTTGCCAGAAATATGTTCAGTAGGTCTAATCTATTGGTGAAGAAACATCAGAGTGAGGCAATGAGTATGTGTAAAAGTTCATGAGCGAGGACTAATTTGCCAGAGATATGTTCTGTAGCTCAAACATGGGCTCATGTATGGCTGAAAGGAACATCAGAGTGAGGCAAAGAGTATGTATATACAAAATTCATGATTGAGGACTCTTGGGACAAAAATGTTAAATTTGGTCTAATACGGACTTTTGTTTGGCTGAAATAAAATCAGAAGGAATCAATGAGTATGTAAAGAAAGTTCAAGATCAAGCACTCTTGGGCCAGAAAATATGTTCTTTACGTCAAAAATATGGACTACTGTCTGTCTGATGTAACAGCAGTCAATGAGTCTGTATAGAGAGTTCATCATCAAGGACTAATTTACAAGAAATTTGCTCAGTAGGTCAAAAATGGGTTCATATATGTCTGAAGTAACATCAGAATGATTCAATGAGAATGTATAGAAAGTTCAAGATTGAGTACTCTTGGACCAGAAATATGTTTAGTGGATCAAATATGGACTACTGTCTGTCTGATTTAACATCAGGAGTCAATGAGTCAGTAGAGAAAGTTCATGATCGAGGACTAATTTGCCAGAAATATGTTATCTGTATGGGTGAAGTAACATCAGAAGAAGTCAACAGTAATGTATGAAAAGTTCAAGATCAAGTGCTCTTTGGCCAGAAATATGTCATTTAGGTCAAATGTGCAAAACTCTATGGCTGATGTAGCATGAGAAGGTTTCAATGAGTTAGTATGAAAACTTCATCATAGAGGACTAATTTGCCAGAAATTTGTTCAGTAGGTCAAAATGGGTTCATAAATAGCTGAAGTAACATCAGAGTGAATCAATGAGTATGTATAGAACGTTAACTGATCGAGTACACTTGGGTAAGAAATATGCTCAGTAGGTCAAATATGGATTTCTGTATGGCTGAAGTAACATTAGAAGGAGTCAAAGAGTATGTATATGAAGTTCAAGATCAAGAGCTCTTGGGCAAGAAAATCTGTTCTTTACGTCAAAAATATGGACTACTGTCTCTCTGATGTAACAACAGTCAATGAGTCTGTATAGAGATTTCATCATCAAGGACTAATTTATCAGAAATTTGCTCAGTAGGTCAAAAATGGGTTCATATTAGTCTGACGTAACATCAGAACGAGTCAATGAGTATGTATAGAAAGTTCAAGATTGAGTAGTCTTGGACCAGAAATATGTTCAGTAGGTCAAATATGGACTACTGTCTGTCTGATTTAACATCAGGAGTCAATGAGTCAGTCGAGAAATTTCATGATCGAGGACTAATTTGCCAGAAATATGTTCTCTAGATCTAATGGATTCTGTATGGGTGAAGTAACATCAGAAGGAGTCAACAGTAATGTATGAAAAGTTCAAGATCAAGTACTCTTTGGCCATAAATATGCCCATTAGGTCAAACATGCAATACTCTATGGCTGAAGAAACATCAGAGTGAGGCGTGTATATAAAGTTCATGATCGAGGACTCTTGGGCCAGAAATATATTCTGTAGGTCAAATATAGACTTCTATATGGCTGATGTTACATCAGAAGGCGTCACTGAGTATATATAAAAACTTCAATGTCGAATACTCTTTGGCCAGTAATATGTTCAGTCAGTCAAATACGGAATACTGTGTGGCTTATCTAACATCAGATGGAGTCAATATGCATGCATATGAAGTTCATTACTGAGGACTAATTGGCCAGAAATACGTTCTATAGGTCTAATATGGACCTGTATGGGTGAAGTAACGTCAGAAGGAGTCAACAGTAATGTATGAAAAGTTCAAGATCAAGTACTCTTTGGCCAGATATATGTCATTTAGGTCAAATGTGCAAAACTCTATGGCTGATTGTAGCATGAGAAGGTTTCAATGAGTTAGTATAAAAGTTCATCATAGAGGACTAATTTGCCAGAAATTTGTTCAGTAGGTCAAAAATGGGTTCATATATGTCTGAAGTAACATCAGAATGATTCAATGAGAATGTATAGAAAGTTCAAGATTGAGTACTCTTGGACCAGAAATATGTTTAGTGGATCAAATATGGACTACTGTCTGTCTGATTTAACATCAGGAGTCAATGAGTCAGTAGAGAAAGTTCATGATCGAGGACTAATTTGCCAGAAATATGTTCAGTAGGTCAATGTGACTACTGTATGGGTGAAGTAACATCAGAAGAAGTCAACAGTAATGTATGAAAAGTTCAAGATCAAGTGCTCTTTGGCCAGAAATATGTCATTTAGGTCAAATGTGCAAAACTCTATGGCTGATGTAGCATGAGAAGGTTTCAATGAGTTAGTATGAAAACTTCATCATAGAGGACTAATTTGCCAGAAATTTGTTCAGTAGGTCAAAATGGGTTCATAAATAGCTGAAGTAACATCAGAGTGAATCAATGAGTATGTATAGAACGTTAACTGATCGAGTACACTTGGGTAAGAAATATGCTCAGTAGGTCAAATATGGATTTCTGTATGGCTGAAGTAACATTAGAAGGAGTCAAAGAGTATGTATATGAAGTTCAAGATCAAGAGCTCTTGGGCCAGAAAATCTGTTCTTTACGTCAAAAATATGGACTACTGTCTCTCTGATGTAACAACAGTCAATGAGTCTGTATAGAGATTTCATCATCAAGGACTAATTTATCAGAAATTTGCTCAGTAGGTCAAAAATGGGTTCATATTAGTCTGACGTAACATCAGAACGAGTCAATGAGTATGTATAGAAAATTCAAGATTGAGTAGTCTTGGACCAGAAATATGTTCAGTAGGTCAAATATGGACTACTGTCTGTCTGATTTAACATCAGGAGTCAATGAGTCAGTCGAGAAATTTCATGATCGAGGACTAATTTGCCAGAAATATGTTCTCTAGATCTAATGGATTCTGTATGGGTGAAGTAACATCAGAAGGAGTCAACAGTAATGTATGAAAAGTTCAAGATCAAGTACTCTTTGGCCATAAATATGCCCATTAGGTCAAACATGCAATACTCTATGGCTGAAGAAACATCAGAGTGAGGCGTGTATATAAAGTTCATGATCGAGGACTCTTGGGCCAGAAATATATTCTGTAGGTCAAATATAGACTTCTATATGGCTGATGTTACATCAGAAGGCGTCACTGAGTATATATAAAAACTTCAATGTCGAATACTCTTTGGCCAGTAATATGTTTAGTCAGTCAAATACGGAATACTGTGTGGCTTATCTAACATCAGATGGAGTCAATATGCATGCATATGAAGTTCATTACTGAGGACTAATTGGCCAGAAATACGTTCTATAGGTCTAATATGGACCTGTATGGGTGAAGTAACGTCAGAAGGAGTCAACAGTAATGTATGAAAAGTTCAAGATCAAGTACTCTTTGGCCAGAAATATGTCATTTAGGTCAAATGTGCAAAACTCTATGGCTGATGTAGCATGAGAAGGTTTCAATGAGTTAGTATAAAAAGTTCATCATAGAGGACTAATTTGCCAGAAATTTGTTCAGTAGGTCAAAATGGGTTCATAAATAGCTGAAGTAACATCAGAGTGAAACAATGAGTATGTATAGAACGTTAACTGATCGAGTACACTTGGGTAAGAAATATGTTCAGTAGGTCAAATATGGATTTGTGTACAGCTGAAGTGACATTAGAAGGAGTCAATGAGTATGTATAGAAAGTTCAAGATCAAGAGCTCTTGGGTCAAAAATATGTTCAGTAGGTCAAATGTGGACTACTGTATGGCTGATGTTATATCAGAAGGCGTCAATGAGTATAAAATTCAATATTGAATAACCTTTGGCTAGAACTATGTTCAGAAATGGTCAAAATGCAATATTATATGGCTGACGTATCATCAGATGAAGACAATGAGGATGTTACAGAAAATTCATGATCGAGGCTAATTTGTGAAAAATATGTTCATTAGGTCAAATATACAATACTCTATAGCTGAAGTAACATCAGAGTGAGGCATGTATATAAAGTTCATGATCGTGGACTCTTGGGACAGAAAAAATTTAATCAGGTCTAATATGGACTTCTGTAGGGCTGAAATAAAATTACGAGTCACTGAGTCAGTGTAGAAAGTTCTTGATCGAGGACAAATTTGCCAGAAATATGTTCAGTAGGTCTAATATGGACTTGTGTATTTGTGAAGTAACATCAGAAGGAATCAATAATAATGTATGAAACGCTCAAGATTGAGTGCTTTTGGCCGGAAATATAACCTTTAGGTCAAAAATGCAATATTATATGGCTGACGTATCATCAGAAGCAGTCAATAAGTATGTATAGAATGTTCATGATCGAGGACTAATTTGCTTGAAATATGTCCATTAGGTCAAATATGCAGTACTCTATGGCTGAAGTAACATCAGAGTGAGGCATGTATATAAAGTTCATGATCGAGGATTCTTGGTACAGAAAAAATCTAATCAAGTCTAATATGGACTCCTGTATGGCTGAAAAAAATCAGAAGGAGTCAATGACTATGTAGAGAAAGTTCAAGATCGAGTCCTCTTGGGCCAGAAATATGTTCAGTAGGTCAAATATAGACTTCTATATGGCTAATGTGACATCAGAAGGCGTCAATGAGTATATATAAAAACTTCAATGTCGAATACTCTGTAGCCAGAAATATGTTCAGTCGGTCAAATATGGACTACTGTCTGGTTTATCTAACATCACGATATCTTAATTAGTATGTTCATGAAGTTCATGACTAATTTGCCAGAAATATGTTCAGTAGGTCTAATCTATTGGTGAAGAAACATCAGAGTGAGGCAAATGAGTATGTGTAAAAGTTCATGAGCGAGGACTAATTTGCCAGAGATATGTTCTGTAGCTCAAACATGGGCTCATGTATGGCTGAAGGAACATCAGAGTGAGGCAAAGAGTATGTATATACAAAATTCATGATTGAGGACTCTTGGGACAAAAAATGTTAAATTTGGTCTAATACGGACTTTTGTTTGGCTGAAATAAAATCAGAAGGAATCAATGAGTATGTAAAGAAAGTTCAAGATCAAGCAATCTTGGGCCAGAAAATATGTTCTTTACGTCAAATATGGACTACTGTCTGTCTGATGTAACAGCAGTCAATGAGTCTGTATAGAGAGTTCATCATCAAGGACTAATTTACAAGAAATTTGCTCAGTAGGTCAAAAATGGGTTCATATATGTCTGAAGTAACATCAGAATGATTCAACGAGAATGTATAGAAAGTTCAAGATTGAGTACTCTTGGACCAGAAATATGTTTAGTGGATCAAATATGGACTACTGTCTGTCTGATTTAACATCAGGAGTCAATGAGTCAGTAGAGAAAGTTCATGATCGAGGACTAATTTGCCAGAAATATGTTATCTGTATGGGTGAAGTAACATCAGAAGAAGTCAACAGTAATGTATGAAAAGTTCAAGATCAAGTGCTCTTTGGCCAGAAATATGTCATTTAGGTCAAATGTGCAAAACTCTATGGCTGATGTAGCATGAGAAGGTTTCAATGAGTTAGTATGAAAACTTCATCATAGAGGACTAATTTGCCAGAAATTTGTTCAGTAGGTCAAAATGGGTTCATAAATAGCTGAAGTAACATCAGAGTGAATCAATGAGTATGTATAGAACGTTAACTGATCGAGTACACTTGGGTAAGAAATATGCTCAGTAGGTCAAATATGGATTTCTGTATGGCTGAAGTAACATTAGAAGGAGTCAAAGAGTATGTATATGAAGTTCAAGATCAAGAGCTCTTGGGCCAGAAAATCTGTTCTTTACGTCAAAAATATGGTCTACTGTCTCTCTGATGTAACAACAGTCAATGAGTCTGTATAGAGATTTCATCATCAAGGACTAATTTATCAGAAATTTGCTCAGTAGGTCAAAATGGGTTCATATTAGTCTGACGTAACATCAGAACGAGTCAATGAGTATGTATAGAAAGTTCAAGATTGAGTAGTCTTGGACCAGAAATATGTTCAGTAGGTCAAATATGGACTACTGTCTGTCTGATTTAACATCAGGAGTCAATGAGTCAGTCGAGAAATTTCATGATCGAGGACTAATTTGCCAGAAATATGTTCTCTAGATCTAATGGATTCTGTATGGGTGAAGTAACATCAGAAGGAGTCAACAGTAATGTATGAAAGTTCAAGATCAAGTACTCTTGGCCATAAATATGCCCATTAGGTCAAACATGCAATACTCTATGGCTGAAGAAACATCAGAGTGAGGCGTGTATATAAAGTTCATGATCGAGGACTCTTGGGCCAGAAATATATTCTGTAGGTCAAATATAGACTTCTATATGGCTGATGTTACATCAGAAGGCGTCACTGAGTATATATAAAAACTTCAATGTCGAATACTCTTTGGCCAGTAATATGTTCAGTCAGTCAAATACGGAATACTGTGTGGCTTATCTAACATCAGATGGAGTCAATATGCATGCATATGAAGTTCATTACTGAGGACTAATTGGCCAGAAATACGTTCTATAGGTCTAATATGGACCTGTATGGGTGAAGTAACGTCAGAAGGAGTCAACAGTAATGTATGAAAAGTTCAAGATCAAGTGCTCTTTGGCCAGAAATATGTCATTTAGGTCAAATGTGCAAAACTCTATGGCTGATTGTAGCATGAGAAGGTTTCAATGAGTTAGTATAAAAAGTTCATCATAGAGGACTAATTTGCCAGAAATTTGTTCAGTAGGTCAAAATGGGTTCATAAATAGCTGAAGTAACATCAGAGTGAAACAATGAGTATGTATAGAACGTTAACTGATCGAGTACACTTGGGTAAGAAATATGTTCAGTAGGTCAAATATGGATTTGTGTACAGCTGAAGTGACATTAGAAGGAGTCAATGAGTATGTATAGAAAGTTCAAGATCAAGAGCTCTTGGGTCAAAAATATGTTCAGTAGGTCAAAAATGTGGACTACTGTATGGCTGATGTTATATCAGAAGGCGTCAATGAGTATAAAATTCAATATTGAATAACCTTTGGCTAGAACTATGTTCAGAAATGGTCAAAATGCAATATTATATGGCTGACGTACATCAGATGAAGACAATGAGGATGTTACAGAAAATTCATGATCGAGGGCTAATTTGTGAAAAATATGTTCATTAGGTCAAATATACAATACTCTATAGCTGAAGTAACATCAGAGTGAGGCATGTATATAAAGTTCATGATCGTGGACTCTTGGGACAGAAAAATTTAATCAGGTCTAATATGGACTTCTGTAGGGCTGAAATAAAATAATTACGAGTCACTGAGTCAGTGTAGAAAGTTCTTGATCGAGGACAAATTTTCCAGAAATATGTTCAGTAGGTCTAATATGGACTTGTGTATTTGTGAAGTAACATCAGAAGGAATCAATAATAATGTATGAAACGCTCAAGATTGAGTGCTTTTGGACAGAAATATAACCTTTAGGTCAAAAATGCAGTATTATATGGCTGACGTATCATCAGAAGCAGTCAATAAGTATGTATAGAATGTTCATGATCGAGGACTAATTTGCTTGAAATATGTCCATTAGGTCAAATATGCAGTACTCTATGGCTGAAGTAACATCAGAGTGAGGCATGTATATAAAGTTCATGATCGAGGATTCTTGGTACAGAAAAATCTAATCAAGTCTAATATGGACTCCTGCATGGCTGAAAAATCAGAAGGAGTCAATGACTATGTAGAGAAAGTTCAAGATCGAGTCCTCTTGGGCCAGAAATATGTTCAGTAGGTCAAATATAGACTTCTATATGGCTAATGTGACATCAGAAGGCGTCAATGAGTATATATAAAAACTTCAATGTCGAATACTCTGTAGCCAGAAATATGTTCAGTCGGTCAAATATGGACTACTGTCTGGCTTATCTAACATCACGATATCTTAATTAGTATATTCATGAAGTTCATGACTAATTTGCCAGAAATATGTTCAGTAGGTCTAATCTATTGGTGAAGAAACATCAGAGTGAGGCAATGAGTATGTGTAAAAGTTCATGAGCGAGGACTAATTTGCCAGAGATATGTTCTGTAGCTCAAACATGGGCTCATGTATGGCTGAAAGGAACATCAGAGTGAGGCAAAGAGTATGTATATACAAAATTCATGATTGAGGACTCTTGGGACAAAAATGTTAAATTTGGTCTAATACGGACTTTTGTTTGGCTGAAATAAAATCAGAAGGAATCAATGAGTATGTAAAGAAAGTTCAAGATCAAGCACTCTTGGGCCAGAAAATATGTTCTTTACGTCAAATATGGACTACTGTCTGTCTGATGTAACAGCAGTCAATGAGTCTGTATAGAGAGTTCATCATCAAGGACTAATTTACAAGAAATTTGCTCAGTAGGTCAAAAATGGGTTCATATATGTCTGAAGTAACATCAGAATGATTCAACGAGAATGTATAGAAAGTTCAAGATTGAGTACTCTTGGACCAGAAATATGTTTAGTGGATCAAATATGGACTACTGTCTGTCTGATTTAACATCAGGAGTCAATGAGTCAGTAGAGAAAGTTCATGATCGAGGACTAATTTGCCAGAAATATGTTATCTGTATGGGTGAAGTAACATCAGAAGAAGTCAACAGTAATGTATGAAAAGTTCAAGATCAAGTGCTCTTTGGCCAGAAATATGTCATTTAGGTCAAATGTGCAAAACTCTATGGCTGATGTAGCATGAGAAGGTTTCAATGAGTTAGTATGAAAACTTCATCATAGAGGACTAATTTGCCAGAAATTTGTTCAGTAGGTCAAAATGGGTTCATAAATAGCTGAAGTAACATCAGAGTGAATCAATGAGTATGTATAGAACGTTAACTGATCGAGTACACTTGGGTAAGAAATATGCTCAGTAGGTCAAATATGGATTGCTGTATGGCTGAAGTAACATTAGAAGGAGTCAAAGAGTATGTATATGAAGTTCAAGATCAAGAGCTCTTTGGCTAAAAATATGTTCAGTAGGTCAAATGTGGACTACTGTATGGCTGATGTGATATCAGAAGGCGTCAATGAGTATAAAATTCAATATTGAATACTCTTTGGCTAGAACTATGTTCAGAAGTTCAAACTTTGACTACTGTCTGGCTCATGGTACATCAGATGAAGTCAATGAAGATATACAGAAAATTCATGATCGAGGGCTAATTTGTGAAAAATATGTCCATTAGGTCAAATATACAATACTCTATGGCTGGAGTAACATCAGAGTGAGGCTTGTATATAAAGTTCATGATCGTGGACTCTTGGGACAGAAAAATTTTTATCAGGTCTAATATGGACTTCTGTACGGCTCAAATAAAATAATTGCGAGTCACTGAGTCAGTATAGAAAGTTCTTGATCGAGGACAAATTTGCCAGAAATATGTTCAGTAGGTCTAATATGGACTTGTGTATGGGTGAAGTAACATCAGAAGGAATCAATAATAATGTATTTAAAGCTCAAGATTGAGTGCTTTTGGACAGAAATATGACCTTTAGGTCAAAAATGCAATATTATATGGCTGACGTATCATCAGAAGCAGTCAATAAGTATGTATAGAATGTTCATGATCGAGGACTAATTTGCTTGAAATATGTCCATTAGGTCAAATATGCAGTACTCTATGGCTGAAGTAACATCAGAGTGAGGCATGTATATAAAGTTCATGATCGAGGATTCTTGGTACAGAAAAATCTAATCAAGTCTAATATGGACTCCTGCATGGCTGAAAAAATCAGAAGGAGTCAATGACTATGTAGAGAAAGTTCAAGATCGAGTCCTCTTGGGCCAGAAATATGTTCAGTAGGTCAAATATAGACTTCTATATGGCTAATGTGACATCAGAAGGCGTCAATGAGTATATATAAAAACTTCAATGTCGAATACTCTGTAGCCAGAAATATGTTCAGTCGGTCAAATATGGACTACTGTCTGGCTTATCTAACATCACGATATCTTAATTAGTATGTTCATGAAGTTCATGACTAATTTGCCAGAAATATGTTCAGTAGGTCTAATCTATTGGTGAAGAAACATCAGAGTGAGGCAAATGAGTATGTGTAAAAAGTTCATGAGCGAGGACTAATTTGCCAGAGATATGTTCTGTAGCTCAAACATGGGCTCATGTATGGCTGAAAGGAACATCAGAGTGAGGCAAAGAGTATGTATATACAAAATTCATGATTGAGGACTCTTGGGACAAAAATGTTAAATTTGGTCTAATACGGACTTTTGTTTGGCTGAAATAAAATCAGAAGGAATCAATGAGTATGTAAAGAAAGTTCAAGATCAAGCACTCTTGGGCCAGAAAATATGTTCTTTACGTCAAATATGGACTACTGTCTGTCTGATGTAACAGCAGTCAATGAGTCTGTATAGAGAGTTCATCATCAAGGACTAATTTACAAGAAATTTGCTCAGTAGGTCAAAAATGGGTTCATATATGTCTGAAGTAACATCAGAATGATTCAACGAGAATGTATAGAAAGTTCAAGATTGAGTACTCTTGGACCAGAAATATGTTTAGTGGATCAAATATGGACTACTGTCTGTCTGATTTAACATCAGGAGTCAATGAGTCAGTAGAGAAAGTTCATGATCGAGGACTAATTTGCCAGAAATATGTTATCTGTATGGGTGAAGTAACATCAGAAGAAGTCAACAGTAATGTATGAAAAGTTCAAGATCAAGTGCTCTTTGGCCAGAAATATGTCATTTAGGTCAAATGTGCAAAACTCTATGGCTGATGTAGCATGAGAAGGTTTCAATGAGTTAGTATGAAAACTTCATCATAGAGGACTAATTTGCCAGAAATTTGTTCAGTAGGTCAAAATGGGTTCATAAATAGCTGAAGTAACATCAGAGTGAATCAATGAGTATGTATAGAACGTTAACTGATCGAGTACACTTGGGTAAGAAATATGCTCAGTAGGTCAAATATGGATTTGTGTATGGCTGAAGTAACATTAGAAGGAGTCAAAGAGTATGTATATGAAGTTCAAGATCAAGAGCTCTTGGGCCAGAAAATCTGTTCTTTACGTCAAAAATATGGACTACTGTATGGCTGATGTGATATCAGAAGGCGTCAATGAGTATAAAATTCAATATTGAATACTCTTTGGCTAGAACTATGTTCAGAAGTTCAAACTTTGACTACTGTCTGGCTCATGGTACATCAGATGAAGTCAATGAAGATATACAGAAAATTCATGATCGAGGGCTAATTTGTGAAAAATATGTCCATTAGGTCAAATATACAATACTCTATGGCTGGAGTAACATCAGAGTGAGGCATGTATATAAAGTTCATGATCGTGGACTCTTGGGACAGAAAATTTTTTATCAGGTCTAATATGGACTTCTGTACGGCTCAAATAAAATAATTGCGAGTCACTGAGTCAGTATAGAAAGTTCTTGATCGAGGACAAATTTGCCAGAAATATGTTCAGTGGGTCTAATATGGACTTGTGTATGGGTGAAGTAACATCAGAAGGAATCAATATTAATGTATTTAAAGCTCAAGATTGAGTGCTTTTGGACAGAAATATGACCTTTAGGTCAAAAATGCAATATTATATGGCTGACGTATCATCAGAAGCAGTCAATAAGTATGTATAGAATGTTCATGATCGAGGACTAATTTGCTTGAAATATGTCCATTAGGTCAAATATGCAGTACTCTATGGCTGAAGTAACATCAGAGTGAGGCATGTATATAAAGTTCATGATCGAGGATTCTTGGTACAGAAAAATCTAATCAAGTCTAATATGGACTCCTGTATGGCTGAAAAAAATCAGAAGGAGTCAATGACTATGTAGAGAAAGTTCAAGATCGAGTCCTCTTGGGCCAGAAATATGTTCAGTAGGTCAAATATAGACTTCTATATGGCTAATGTGACATCAGAAGGCGTCAATGAGTATATATAAAAACTTCAATGTCGAATACTCTGTAGCCAGAAATATGTTCAGTCGGTCAAATATGGACTACTGTCTGGCTTATCTAACATCACGATATCTTAATTAGTATATTCATGAAGTTCATGACTAATTTGCCAGAAATATGTTCAGTAGGTCTAATCTATTGGTGAAGAAACATCAGAGTGAGGCAATGAGTATGTGTAAAAAGTTCATGAGCGAGGACTAATTTGCCAGAGATATGTTCTGTAGCTCAAACATGGGCTCATGTATGGCTGAAAGGAACATCAGAGTGAGGCAAAGAGTATGTATATACAAAATTCATGATTGAGGACTCTTGGGACAAAAATGTTAAATTTGGTCTAATACGGACTTTTGTTTGGCTGAAATAAAATCAGAAGGAATCAATGAGTATGTAAAGAAAGTTCAAGATCAAGCACTCTTGGGCCAGAAAATATGTTCTTTACGTCAAATATGGACTACTGTCTGTCTGATGTAACAGCAGTCAATGAGTCTGTATAGAGAGTTCATCATCAAGGACTAATTTACAAGAAATTTGCTCAGTAGGTCAAAAATGGGTTCATATATGTCTGAAGTAACATCAGAATGATTCAACGAGAATGTATAGAAAGTTCAAGATTGAGTACTCTTGGACCAGAAATATGTTTAGTGGATCAAATATGGACTACTGTCTGTCTGATTTAACATCAGGAGTCAATGAGTCAGTAGAGAAAGTTCATGATCGAGGACTAATTTGCCAGAAATATGTTATCTGTATGGGTGAAGTAACATCAGAAGAAGTCAACAGTAATGTATGAAAAGTTCAAGATCAAGTGCTCTTTGGCCAGAAATATGTCATTTAGGTCAAATGTGCAAAACTCTATGGCTGATGTAGCATGAGAAGGTTTCAATGAGTTAGTATGAAAACTTCATCATAGAGGACTAATTTGCCAGAAATTTGTTCAGTAGGTCAAAATGGGTTCATAAATAGCTGAAGTAACATCAGAGTGAATCAATGAGTATGTATAGAACGTTAACTGATCGAGTACACTTGGGTAAGAAATATGCTCAGTAGGTCAAATATGGATTTGTGTATGGCTGAAGTAACATTAGAAGGAGTCAAAGAGTATGTATATGAAGTTCAAGATCAAGAGCTCTTTGGCTAAAAATATGTTCAGTAGGTCAAATGTGGACTACTGTATGGCTGATGTGATATCAGAAGGCGTCAATGAGTATAAAATTCAATATTGAATACTCTTTGGCTAGAACTATGTTCAGAAGTTCAAACTTTGACTACTGTCTGGCTCATGGTACATCAGATGAAGTCAATGAAGATATACAGAAAATTCATGATCGAGGGCTAATTTGTGAAAAATATGTCCATTAGGTCAAATATACAATACTCTATGGCTGGAGTAACATCAGAGTGAGGCTTGTATATAAAGTTCATGATCGTGGACTCTTGGGACAGAAAAATTTTTATCAGGTCTAATATGGACTTCTGTACGGCTCAAATAAAATAATTGCGTAGTCACTGAGTCAGTATAGAAAGTTCTTGATCGAGGACAAATTTGCCAGAAATATGTTCAGTAGGTCTAATATGGACTTGTGTATGGGTGAAGTAACATCAGAAGGAATCAATAATAATGTATTTAAAGCTCAAGATTGAGTGCTTTTGGACAGAAATATGACCTTTAGGTCAAAAATGCAATATTATATGGCTGACGTATCATCAGAAGCAGTCAATAAGTATGTATAGAATGTTCATGATCGAGGACTAATTTGCTTGAAATATGTCCATTAGGTCAAATATGCAGTACTCTATGGCTGAAGTAACATCAGAGTGAGGCATGTATATAAAGTTCATGATCGAGGATTCTTGGTACAGAAAAAATCTAATCAAGTCTAATATGGACTCCTGCATGGCTGAAAAAAATCAGAAGGAGTCAATGACTATGTAGAGAAAGTTCAAGATCGAGTCCTCTTGGGCCAGAAATATGTTCAGTAGGTCAAATATAGACTTCTATATGGCTAATGTGACATCAGAAGGCGTCAATGAGTATATATAAAAACTTCAATGTCGAATACTCTGTAGCCAGAAATATGTTCAGTCGGTCAAATATGGACTACTGTCTGGCTTATCTAACATCACGATATCTTAATTAGTATGTTCATGAAGTTCATGACTAATTTGCCAGAAATATGTTCAGTAGGTCTAATCTATTGGTGAAGAAACATCAGAGTGAGGCAAATGAGTATGTGTAAAAAGTTCATGAGCGAGGACTAATTTGCCAGAGATATGTTCTGTAGCTCAAACATGGGCTCATGTATGGCTGAAAGGAACATCAGAGTGAGGCAAAGAGTATGTATATACAAAATTCATGATTGAGGACTCTTAAATTTGGTCTAATACGGACTTTTGTTTGGCTGAAATAAAATCAGAAGGAATCAATGAGTATGTAAAGAAAGTTCAAGATCAAGCAATCTTGGGCCAGAAAATATGTTCTTTACGTCAAATATGGACTACTGTCTGTCTGATGTAACAGCAGTCAATGAGTCTGTATAGAGAGTTCATCATCAAGGACTAATTTACAAGAAATTTGCTCAGTAGGTCAAAAATGGGTTCATATATGTCTGAAGTAACATCAGAATGATTCAACGAGAATGTATAGAAAGTTCAAGATTGAGTACTCTTGGACCAGAAATATGTTTAGTGGATCAAATATGGACTACTGTCTGTCTGATTTAACATCAGGAGTCAATGAGTCAGTAGAGAAAGTTCATGATCGAGGACTAATTTGCCAGAAATATGTTACCTGTATGGGTGAAGTAACATCAGAAGAAGTCAACAGTAATGTATGAAAAGTTCAAGATCAAGTGCTCTTTGGCCAGAAATATGTCATTTAGGTCAAATGTGCAAAACTCTATGGCTGATGTAGCATGAGAAGGTTTCAATGAGTTAGTATGAAAACTTCATCATAGAGGACTAATTTGCCAGAAATTTGTTCAGTAGGTCAAAATGGGTTCATAAATAGCTGAAGTAACATCAGAGTGAATCAATGAGTATGTATAGAACGTTAACTGATCGAGTACACTTGGGTAAGAAATATGCTCAGTAGGTCAAATATGGATTGCTGTATGGCTGAAGTAACATTAGAAGGAGTCAAAGAGTATGTATATGAAGTTCAAGATCAAGAGCTCTTTGGCTAAAAATATGTTCAGTAGGTCAAATGTGGACTACTGTATGGCTGATGTGATATCAGAAGGCGTCAATGAGTATAAAATTCAATATTGAATACTCTTTGGCTAGAACTATGTTCAGAAGTTCAAACTTTGACTACTGTCTGGCTCATGGTACATCAGATGAAGTCAATGAAGATATACAGAAAATTCATGATCGAGGGCTAATTTGTGAAAAATATGTCCATTAGGTCAAATATACAATACTCTATGGCTGGAGTAACATCAGAGTGAGGCATGTATATAAAGTTCATGATCGTGGACTCTTGGGACAGAAACATTTTTATCAGGTCTAATATGGACTTCTGTACGGCTCAAATAAAATAATTGCGAGTCACTGAGTCAGTATAGAAAGTTCTTGATCGAGGACAAATTTGCCAGAAATATGTTCAGTGGGTCTAATATGGACTTGTGTATGGGTGAAGTAACATCAGAAGGAATCAATATTAATGTATTTAAAGCTCAAGATTGAGTGCTTTTGGACAGAAATATGACCTTTAGGTCAAAAATGCAATATTATATGGCTGACGTATCATCAGAAGCAGTCAATAAGTATGTATAGAATGTTCATGATCGAGGACTAATTTGCTTGAAATATGTCCATTAGGTCAAATATGCAGTACTCTATGGCTGAAGTAACATCAGAGTGAGGCATGTATATAAAGTTCATGATCGAGGATTCTTGGTACAGAAAAAATCTAATCAAGTCTAATATGGACTCCTGTATGGCTGAAAAAAATCAGAAGGAGTCAATGACTATGTAGAGAAAGTTCAAGATCGAGTCCTCTTGGGCCAGAAATATGTTCAGTAGGTCAAATATAGACTTCTATATGGCTAATGTGACATCAGAAGGCGTCAATGAGTATATATAAAAACTTCAATGTCGAATACTCTGTAGCCAGAAATATGTTCAGTCGGTCAAATATGGACTACTGTCTGGCTTATCTAACATCACGATATCTTAATTAGTATATTCATGAAGTTCATGACTAATTTGCCAGAAATATGTTCAGTAGGTCTAATCTATTGGTGAAGAAACATCAGAGTGAGGCAATGAGTATGTGTAAAAAGTTCATGAGCGAGGACTAATTTGCCAGAGATATGTTCTGTAGCTCAAACATGGGCTCATGTATGGCTGAAAGGAACATCAGAGTGAGGCAAAGAGTATGTATATACAAAATTCATGATTGAGGACTCTTGGGACAAAAAATGTTAAATTTGGTCTAATACGGACTTTTGTTTGGCTGAAATAAAATCAGAAGGAATCAATGAGTATGTAAAGAAAGTTCAAGATCAAGCACTCTTGGGCCAGAAAATATGTTCTTTACGTCAAATATGGACTACTGTCTGTCTGATGTAACAGCAGTCAATGAGTCTGTATAGAGAGTTCATCATCAAGGACTAATTTACAAGAAATTTGCTCAGTAGGTCAAAAATGGGTTCATATATGTCTGAAGTAACATCAGAATGATTCAACGAGAATGTATAGAAAGTTCAAGATTGAGTACTCTTGGACCAGAAATATGTTTAGTGGATCAAATATGGACTACTGTCTGTCTGATTTAACATCAGGAGTCAATGAGTCAGTAGAGAAAGTTCATGATCGAGGACTAATTTGCCAGAAATATGTTATCTGTATGGGTGAAGTAACATCAGAAGAAGTCAACAGTAATGTATGAAAAGTTCAAGATCAAGTGCTCTTTGGCCAGAAATATGTCATTTAGGTCAAATGTGCAAAACTCTATGGCTGATGTAGCATGAGAAGGTTTCAATGAGTTAGTATGAAAACTTCATCATAGAGGACTAATTTGCCAGAAATTTGTTCAGTAGGTCAAAATGGGTTCATAAATAGCTGAAGTAACATCAGAGTGAATCAATGAGTATGTATAGAACGTTAACTGATCGAGTACACTTGGGTAAGAAATATGCTCAGTAGGTCAAATATGGATTTGTGTATGGCTGAAGTAACATTAGAAGGAGTCAAAGAGTATGTATATGAAGTTCAAGATCAAGAGCTCTTTGGCTAAAAATATGTTCAGTAGGTCAAATGTGGACTACTGTATGGCTGATGTGATATCAGAAGGCGTCAATGAGTATAAAATTCAATATTGAATACTCTTTGGCTAGAACTATGTTCAGAAGTTCAAACTTTGACTACTGTCTGGCTCATGGTACATCAGATGAAGTCAATGAAGATATACAGAAAATTCATGATCGAGGGCTATTTTGTGAAAAATATGTCCATTAGGTCAAATATACAATACTCTATGGCTGGAGTAACATCAGAGTGAGGCATGTATATAAAGTTCATGATCGTGGACTCTTGGGACAGAAAAATTTTTATCAGGTCTAATATGGACTTCTGTACGGCTCAAATAAAATAATTGCGAGTCACTGAGTCAGTATAGAAAGTTCTTGATCGAGGACAAATTTGCCAGAAATATGTTCAGTGGGTCTAATATGGACTTGTGTATGGGTGAAGTAACATCAGAAGGAATCAATAATAATGTATTTAAAGCTCAAGATTGAGTGCTTTTGGACAGAAATATGACCTTTAGGTCAAAAATGCAATATTATATGGCTGACGTATCATCAGAAGCAGTCAATAAGTATGTATAGAATGTTCATGATCGAGGACTAATTTGCTTGAAATATGTCCATTAGGTCAAATATGCAGTACTCTATGGCTGAAGTAACATCAGAGTGAGGCATGTATATAAAGTTCATGATCGAGGATTCTTGGTACAGAAAAATCTAATCAAGTCTAATATGGACTCCTGTATGGCTGAAAAAAATCAGAAGGAGTCAATGACTATGTAGAGAAAGTTCAAGATCGAGTCCTCTTGGGCCAGAAATATGTTCAGTAGGTCAAATATAGACTTCTATATGGCTAATGTGACATCAGAAGGCGTCAATGAGTATATATAAAAACTTCAATGTCGAATACTCTGTAGCCAGAAATATGTTCAGTCGGTCAAATATGGACTACTGTCTGGCTTATCTAACATCACGATATCTTAATTAGTATGTTCATGAAGTTCATGACTAATTTGCCAGAAATATGTTCAGTAGGTCTAATCTATTGGTGAAGAAACATCAGAGTGAGGCAATGAGTATGTGTAAAAAGTTCATGAGCGAGGACTAATTTGCCAGAGATATGTTCTGTAGCTCAAACATGGGCTCATGTATGGCTGAAAGGAACATCAGAGTGAGGCAAAGAGTATGTATATACAAAATTCATGATTGAGGACTCTTAAATTTGGTCTAATACGGACTTTTGTTTGGCTGAAATAAAATCAGAAGGAATCAATGAGTATGTAAAGAAAGTTCAAGATCAAGCACTCTTGGGCCAGAAAATATGTTCTTTACGTCAAATATGGACTACTGTCTGTCTGATGTAACAGCAGTCAATGAGTCTGTATAGAGAGTTCATCATCAAGGACTAATTTACAAGAAATTTGCTCAGTAGGTCAAAAATGGGTTCATATATGTCTGAAGTAACATCAGGATGATTCAATGAGAATGTATAGAAAGTTCAAGATTGAGTACTCTTGGACCAGAAATATGTTTAGTGGATCAAATATGGACTACTGTCTGTCTGATTTAACATCAGGAGTCAATGAGTCAGTAGAGAAAGTTCATGATCGAGGACTAATTTGCCAGAAATATGTTATCTGTATGGGTGAAGTAACATCAGAAGAAGTCAACAGTAATGTATGAAAAGTTCAAGATCAAGTGATCTTTGGCCAGAAATATGTCATTTAGGTCAAATGTGCAAAACTCTATGGCTGATGTAGCATGAGAAGGTTTCAATGAGTTAGTATGAAAACTTCATCATAGAGGACTAATTTGCCAGAAATTTGTTCAGTAGGTCAAAATGGGTTCATAAATAGCTGAAGTAACATCAGAGTGAATCAATGAGTATGTATAGAACGTTAACTGATCGAGTACACTTGGGTAAGAAATATGCTCAGTAGGTCAAATATGGATTTCTGTATGGCTGAAGTAACATTAGAAGGAGTCAAAGAGTATGTATATGAAGTTCAAGATCAAGAGCTCTTGGGCCAGAAAATCTGTTCTTTACGTCAAAAATATGGACTACTGTCTCTCTGATGTAACAACAGTCAATGAGTCTGTATAGAGATTTCATCATCAAGGACTAATTTATCAGAAATTTGCTCAGTAGGTCAAAAATGGGTTCATATTAGTCTGACGTAACATCAGAACGAGTCAATGAGTATGTATAGAAAGTTCAAGATTGAGTAGTCTTGGACCAGAAATATATTCAGTAGGTCAAATATGGACTACTGTCTGTCTGATTTAACATCAGGAGTCAATGAGTCAGTCGAGAAATTTCATGATCGAGGACTAATTTGCCAGAAATATGTTCTCTAGATCTAATGGATTCTGTATGGGTGAAGTAACATCAGAAGGAGTCAACAGTAATGTATGAAAAGTTCAAGATCAAGTACTCTTTGGCCATAAATATGCCCATTAGGTCAAACATGCAATACTCTATGGCTGAAGAAACATCAGAGTGAGGCGTGTATATAAAGTTCATGATCGAGGACTCTTGGGCCAGAAATATATTCTGTAGGTCAAATATAGACTTCTATATGGCTGATGTTACATCAGAAGGCGTCACTGAGTATATATAAAAACTTCAATGTCGAATACTCTTTGGCCAGTAATATGTTCAGTCAGTCAAATACGGAATACTGTGTGGCTTATCTAACATCAGATGGAGTCAATATGCATGCATATGAAGTTCATTACTGAGGACTAATTGGCCAGAAATACGTTCTATAGGTCTAATATGGACCTGTATGGGTGAAGTAACGTCAGAAGGAGTCAACAGTAATGTATGAAAAGTTCAAGATCAAGTACTCTTTGGCCAGAAATATGTCATTTAGGTCAAATGTGCAAAACTCTATGGCTGATTGTAGCATGAGAAGGTTTCAATGAGTTAGTATAAAAAGTTCATCATAGAGGACTAATTTGCCAGAAATTTGTTCAGTAGGTCAAAATGGGTTCATAAATAGCTGAAGTAACATCAGAGTGAAACAATGAGTATGTATAGAACGTTAACTGATCGAGTACACTTGGGTAAGAAATATGTTCAGTAGGTCAAATATGGATTTGTGTACAGCTGAAGTGACTTTAGAAGGAGTCAATGAGTATGTATAGAAAGTTCAAGATCAAGAGCTCTTGGGTCAAAAATATGTTCAGTAGGTCAAATGTGGACTACTGTATGGCTGATGTTATATCAGAAGGCGTCAATGAGTATAAAATTCAATATTGAATAACCTTTGGCTAGAACTATGTTCAGAAATGGTCAAAAATGCAATATTATATGGCTGACGTATCATCAGATGAAGACAATGAGGATGTTACAGAAAATTCATGATCGAGGGCTAATTTGTGAAAAATATGTTCATTAGGTCAAATATACAATACTCTATAGCTGAAGTAACATCAGAGTGAGGCATGTATATAAAGTTCATGATCGTGGACTCTTGGGACAGAAAAAATTTAATCAGGTCTAATATGGACTTCTGTAGGGCTGAAATGAAATTACGAGTCACTGAGTCAGTGTAGAAAGTTCTTGATCGAGGACAAATTTTCCAGAAATATGTTCAGTAGGTCTAATATGGACTTGTGTATTTGTGAAGTAACATCAGAAGGAATCAATAATAATGTATGAAACGCTCAAGATTGAGTGCTTTTGGCCGGAAATATAACCTTTAGGTCAAAAATGCAGTATTATATGGCTGACGTATCATCAGAAGCAGTCAATAAGTATGTATAGAATGTTCATGATCGAGGACTAATTTGCTTGAAATATGTCCATTAGGTCAAATATGCAGTACTCTATGGCTGAAGTAACATCAGAGTGAGGCATGTATATAAAGTTCATGATCGAGGATTCTTGGTACAGAAAAATCTAATCAAGTCTAATATGGACTCCTGTATGGCTGAAAAAATCAGAAGGAGTCAATGACTATGTAGAGAAAGTTCAAGATCGAGTCCTCTTGGGCCAGAAATATGTTCAGTAGGTCAAATATAGACTTCTATATGGCTAATGTGACATCAGAAGGTCAATGAGTATATATAAAAACTTCAATGTCGAATACTCTGTAGCCAGAAATATGTTCAGTCGGTCAAATATGGACTACTGTCTGGCTTATCTAACATCACGATATCTTAATTAGTATGTTCATGAAGTTCATGACTAATTTGCCAGAAATATGTTCAGTAGGTCTAATCTATTGGTGAAGAAACATCAGAGTGAGGCAATGAGTATGTGTAAAAGTTCATGAGCGAGGACTAATTTGCCAGAGATATGTTCTGTAGCTCAAACATGGGCTCATGTATGGCTGAAAGGAACATCAGAGTGAGGCAAAGAGTATGTATATACAAAATTCATGATTGAGGACTCTTGGGACAAAAAATGTTAAATTTGGTCTAATACGGACTTTTGTTTGGCTGAAATAAAATCAGAAGGAATCAATGAGTATGTAAAGAAAGTTCAAGATCAAGCACTCTTGGGCCAGAAAATATGTTCTTTACGTCAAATATGGACTACTGTCTGTCTGATGTAACAGCAGTCAATGAGTCTGTATAGAGAGTTCATCATCAAGGACTAATTTACAAGAAATTTGCTCAGTAGGTCAAAAATGGGTTCATATATGTCTGAAGTAACATCAGAATGATTCAACGAGAATGTATAGAAAGTTCAAGATTGAGTACTCTTGGACCAGAAATATGTTTAGTGGATCAAATATGGACTACTGTCTGTCTGATTTAACATCAGGAGTCAATGAGTCAGTAGAGAAAGTTCATGATCGAGGACTAATTTGCCAGAAATATGTTATCTGTATGGGTGAAGTAACATCAGAAGAAGTCAACAGTAATGTATGAAAAGTTCAAGATCAAGTGCTCTTTGGCCAGAAATATGTCATTTAGGTCAAATGTGCAAAACTCTATGGCTGATGTAGCATGAGAAGGTTTCAATGAGTTAGTATGAAAACTTCATCATAGAGGACTAATTTGCCAGAAATTTGTTCAGTAGGTCAAAATGGGTTCATAAATAGCTGAAGTAACATCAGAGTGAATCAATGAGTATGTATAGAACGTTAACTGATCGAGTACACTTGGGTAAGAAATATGCTCAGTAGGTCAAATATGGATTGCTGTATGGCTGAAGTAACATTAGAAGGAGTCAAAGAGTATGTATATGAAGTTCAAGATCAAGAGCTCTTTGGCTAAAAATATGTTCAGTAGGTCAAATGTGGACTACTGTATGGCTGATGTGATATCAGAAGGCGTCAATGAGTATAAAATTCAATATTGAATACTCTTTGGCTAGAACTATGTTCAGAAGTTCAAACTTTGACTACTGTCTGGCTCATGGTACATCAGATGAAGTCAATGAAGATATACAGAAAATTCATGATCGAGGGCTAATTTGTGAAAAATATGTCCATTAGGTCAAATATACAATACTCTATGGCTGGAGTAACATCAGAGTGAGGCATGTATATAAAGTTCATGATCGTGGACTCTTGGGACAGAAAAATTTTTATCAGGTCTAATATGGACTTCTGTACGCCTCAAATAAAATAATTGCGAGTCACTGAGTCAGTATAGAAAGTTCTTGATCGAGGACAAATTTGCCAGAAATATGTTCAGTGGGTCTAATATGGACTTGTGTATGCGTGAAGTAACATCAGAAGGAATCAATAATAATGTATTTAAAGCTCAAGATTGAGTGCTTTTGGACAGAAATATGACCTTTAGGTCAAAAATGCAATATTATATGGCTGACGTATCATCAGAAGCAGTCAATAAGTATGTATAGAATGTTCATGATCGAGGACTAATTTGCTTGAAATATGTCCATTAGGTCAAATATGCAGTACTCTATGGCTGAAGTAACATCAGAGTGAGGCATGTATATAAAGTTCCTGATCGAGGATTCTTGGTACAGAAAAATCTAATCAAGTCTAATATGGACTCCTGTATGGCTGAAAAAATCAGAAGGAGTCAATGACTATGTAGAGAAAGTTCAAGATCGAGTCCTCTTGGGCCAGAAATATGTTCAGTAGGTCAAATATAGACTTCTATATGGCTAATGTGACATCAGAAGGCGTCAATGAGTATATATAAAAACTTCAATGTCGAATACTCTGTAGCCAGAAATATGTTCAGTCGGTCAAATATGGACTACTGTCTGGCTTATCTAACATCACGATATCTTAATTAGTATGTTCATGAAGTTCATGACTAATTTGCCAGAAATATGTTCAGTAGGTCTAATCTATTGGTGAAGAAACATCAGAGTGAGGCAATGAGTATGTGTAAAAAGTTCATGAGCGAGGACTAATTTGCCAGAGATATGTTCTGTAGCTCAAACATGGGCTCATGTATGGCTGAAGGAACATCAGAGTGAGGCAAAGAGTATGTATATACAAAATTCATGATTGAGGACTCTTAAATTTGGTCTAATACGGACTTTTGTTTGGCTGAAATAAAATCAGAAGGAATCAATGAGTATGTAAAGAAAGTTCAAGATCAAGCACTCTTGGGCCAGAAAATATGTTCTTTACGTCAAATATGGACTACTGTCTGTCTGATGTAACAGCAGTCAATGAGTCTGTATAGAGAGTTCATCATCAAGGACTAATTTACAAGAAATTTGCTCAGTAGGTCAAAAATGGGTTCATATATGTCTGAAGTAACATCAGAATGATTCAATGAGAATGTATAGAAAGTTCAAGATTGAGTACTCTTGGACCAGAAATATGTTTAGTGGATCAAATATGGACTACTGTCTGTCTGATTTAACATCAGGAGTCAATGAGTCAGTAGAGAAAGTTCATGATCGAGGACTAATTTGCCAGAAATATGTTATCTGTATGGGTGAAGTAACATCAGAAGAAGTCAACAGTAATGTATGAAAAGTTCAAGATCAAGTGCTCTTTGGCCAGAAATATGTCATTTAGGTCAAATGTGCAAAACTCTATGGCTGATGTAGCATGAGAAGGTTTCAATGAGTTAGTATGAAAACTTCATCATAGAGGACTAATTTGCCAGAAATTTGTTCAGTAGGTCAAAATGGGTTCATAAATAGCTGAAGTAACATCAGAGTGAATCAATGAGTATGTATAGAACGTTAACTGATCGAGTACACTTGGGTAAGAAATATGCTCAGTAGGTCAAATATGGATTTCTGTATGGCTGAAGTAACATTAGAAGGAGTCAAAGAGTATGTATATGAAGTTCAAGATCAAGAGCTCTTTGGCTAAAAATATGTTCAGTAGGTCAAATGTGGACTACTGTATGGCTGATGTGATATCAGAAGGCGTCAATGAGTATAAAATTCAATATTGAATACTCTTTGGCTAGAACTATGTTCAGAAGTTCAAACTTTGACTACTGTCTGGCTCATGGTACATCAGATGAAGTCAATGAAGATATACAGAAAATTCATGATCGAGGGCTAATTTGTGAAAAATATGTCCATTAGGTCAAATATACAATACTCTATGGCTGGAGTAACATCAGAGTGAGGCATGTATATAAAGTTCATGATCGTGGACTCTTGGGACAGAAAATTTTTTATCAGGTCTAATATGGACTTCTGTACGGCTCAAATAAAATAATTGCGAGTCACTGAGTCAGTATAGAAAGTTCTTGATCGAGGACAAATTTGCCAGAAATATGTTCAGTGGGTCTAATATGGACTTGTGTATGGGTGAAGTAACATCAGAAGGAATCAATAATAATGTATTTAAAGCTCAAGATTGAGTGCTTTTGGACAGAAATATGACCTTTAGGTCAAAAATGCAATATTATATGGCTGACGTATCATCAGAAGCAGTCAATAAGTATGTATAGAATGTTCATGATCGAGGACTAATTTGCTTGAAATATGTCCATTAGGTCAAATATGCAGTACTCTATGGCTGAAGTAACATCAGAGTGAGGCATGTATATAAAGTTCATGATCGAGGATTCTTGGTACAGAAAAAATCTAATTAAGTCTAATATGGACTCCTGTATGGCTGAAAAAAATCAGAAGGAGTCAATGACTATGTAGAGAAAGTTCAAGATCGAGTCCTCTTGGGCCAGAAATATGTTCAGTAGGTCAAATATAGACTTCTATATGGCTAATGTGACATCAGAAGGCGTCAATGAGTATATATAAAAACTTCAATGTCGAATACTCTGTAGCCAGAAATATGTTCAGTCGGTCAAATATGGACTACTGTCTGGCTTATCTAACATCACGATATCTTAATTAGTATGTTCATGAAGTTCATGACTAATTTGCCAGAAATATGTTCAGTAGGTCTAATCTATTGGTGAAGAAACATCAGAGTGAGGCAATGAGTATGTGTAAAAAGTTCATGAGCGAGGACTAATTTGCCAGAGATATGTTCTGTAGCTCAAACATGGGCTCATGTATGGCTGAAAGGAACATCAGAGTGAGGCAAAGAGTATGTATATACAAAATTCATGATTGAGGACTCTTAAATTTGGTCTAATACGGACTTTTGTTTGGCTGAAATAAAATCAGAAGGAATCAATGAGTATGTAAAGAAAGTTCAAGATCAAGCACTCTTGGGCCAGAAAATATGTTCTTTACGTCAAATATGGACTACTGTCTGTCTGATGTAACAGCAGTCAATGAGTCTGTATAGAGAGTTCATCATCAAGGACTAATTTACAAGAAATTTGCTCAGTAGGTCAAAAATGGGTTCATATATGTCTGAAGTAACATCAGAATGATTCAATGAGAATGTATAGAAAGTTCAAGATTGAGTACTCTTGGACCAGAAATATGTTTAGTGGATCAAATATGGACTACTGTCTGTCTGATTTAACATCAGGAGTCAATGAGTCAGTAGAGAAAGTTCATGATCGAGGACTAATTTGCCAGAAATATGTTATCTGTATGGGTGAAGTAACATCAGAAGAAGTCAACAGTAATGTATGAAAAGTTCAAGATCAAGTGCTCTTTGGCCAGAAATATGTCATTTAGGTCAAATGTGCAAAACTCTATGGCTGATGTAGCATGAGAAGGTTTCAATGAGTTAGTATGAAAACTTCATCATAGAGGACTAATTTGCCAGAAATTTGTTCAGTAGGTCAAAATGGGTTCATAAATAGCTGAAGTAACATCAGAGTGAATCAATGAGTATGTATAGAACGTTAACTGATCGAGTACACTTGGGTAAGAAATATGCTCAGTAGGTCAAATATGGATTTCTGTATGGCTGAAGTAACATTAGAAGGAGTCAAAGAGTATGTATATGAAGTTCAAGATCAAGAGCTCTTGGGCAAGAAAATCTGTTCTTTACGTCAAAAATATGGACTACTGTCTCTCTGATGTAACAACAGTCAATGAGTCTGTATAGAGATTTCATCATCAAGGACTAATTTATCAGAAATTTGCTCAGTAGGTCAAAAATGGGTTCATATTAGTCTGACGTAACATCAGAACGAGTCAATGAGTATGTATAGAAAGTTCAAGATTGAGTAGTCTTGGACCAGAAATATGTTCAGTAGGTCAAATATGGACTACTGTCTGTCTGATTTAACATCAGGAGTCAATGAGTCAGTCGAGAAATTTCATGATCGAGGACTAATTTGCCAGAAATATGTTCTCTAGATCTAATGGATTCTGTATGGGTGAAGTAACATCAGAAGGAGTCAACAGTAATGTATGAAAAGTTCAAGATCAAGTACTCTTTGGCCATAAATATGCCCATTAGGTCAAACATGCAATACTCTATGGCTGAAGAAACATCAGAGTGAGGCTTGTATATAAAGTTCATGATCGAGGACTCTTGGGCCAGAAATATATTCTGTAGGTCAAATATAGACTTCTATATGGCTGATGTTACATCAGAAGGCATCACTGAGTATATATAAAAACTTCAATGTCGAATACTCTTTGGCCAGTAATATGTTCAGTCAGTCAAATACGGAATACTGTGTGGCTTATCTAACATCAGATGGAGTCAATATGCATGCATATGAAGTTCATTACTGAGGACTAATTGGCCAGAAATACGTTCTATAGGTCTAATATGGACCTGTATGGGTGAAGTAACGTCAGAAGGAGTCAACAGTAATGTATGAAAAGTTCAAGATCAAGTACTCTTTGGCCAGAAATATGTCATTTAGGTCAAATGTGCAAAACTCTATGGCTGATTGTAGCATGAGAAGGTTTCAATGAGTTAGTATAAAAAGTTCATCATAGAGGACTAATTTGCCAGAAATTTGTTCAGTAGGTCAAAATGGGTTCATAAATAGCTGAAGTAACATCAGAGTGAAACAATGAGTATGTATAGAACGTTAACTGATCGAGTACACTTGGGTAAGAAATATGTTCAGTAGGTCAAATATGGATTTGTGTACAGCTGAAGTGACATTAGAAGGAGTCAATGAGTATGTATAGAAAGTTCAAGATCAAGAGCTCTTGGGTCAAAAATATGTTCAGTAGGTCAAATGTGGACTACTGTATGGCTGATGTTATATCAGAAGGCGTCAATGAGTATAAAATTCAAATACTGAATAACCTTTGGCCAGAACTATGTTCAGAAATGGTCAAAAATGCAATATTATATGGCTGACGTATCATCAGATGAAGACAATGAGGATGTACAGAAAATTCATGATCGAGTACTCTTGTGTCAGAATTATGTTCAGTAGGTCTAATATGGACTTCTGTATGGTTGATGTAACATCAAATTAAGTCAGTGAGTATTTATAGAAAATTCATGATTGAGGGCTATTTTGACAGAAATTACATCAAATATAAAATACTCCATGGCTATGTAACATCAGTGTATATAAAGTTCACGATCAAAGACTCGGGACAGAAAAAAAATAATTAGGTCTAATATGGACTTCTGCATGGCTGAAATAAAAATTGGAAGGAGTCAATGATTCAGTATAGAAAGTTCATGATCGAGGGTTAATTTGTCAGACCTATGTTCAGTAGGTCTAAAATGGACTTCTTTATGTAACATAAGTAACATTAGAAGGAGTCAGTGATAATGTATAAAAAGTTCAAGATTGAGTGCACCATGTCTTCAATGCATAAGGAATGAAAGTCAGTTCCTGTATAAAATGCAATGAAACAATGCATACCTTATATGTATTCTCTAATGCTCTATATGTTGTATTTTCTCTTCAATGCACAAAGGAAAAAGAGTTAGTTCTATATGCAAAGCCGTGCAACTAGCACCTGTCGTGTTATCTCTTTAATGCTAAATGGATTAAATTACTGCAATGCAATGCACGTTATGTGTTAGCTCTTCAGTGCATAACGGATGAGTTATTTCATTCATTGCAACAGCACATATGTTATGTGTTATCTCTTTAATGCATAAGGAATAAGAAACAGTGCATAACTTACATGTTGTTATATTAATGTCTTCTATGCACAGCACAATAATTAACTATTGTATGCAATGCATACAATTTTATTTATATTTATTACAATGCAACAGCATATGTGATTTGTTGTCTGTTCAATGCACAAAGGAAATAGTTCGTTCTTGTAAAGCAGTGGAACAAGCACCTGTCATGTGTTATCTCTTCAACGCACAACGGATGAGTTATTTCATTTAACGTAACACCATGTGCAATGTGTTATTTCTTCAATGCATGAGTTCTTGTATACAATAATATCAAGTTCTTCTATGCCCAACGTAATAAGTTCACCATTGTATGCAATGCATTGAAGCGGCGAGTTCTTGTATTTATTGCAATGCAACAGCATATGTTGTTTGTAGTCTCTTCAGTGCACTGAGGAAAGAGATCGATCTTGTATGCAATGCAGTGCAAGAGCATATGTCATGTCGTGTTATCTCTTAACTCCAAAACGGATTAAGTTACTGCGATGCATTTATTGCAATGCAACAGCATATGAGATTTGTTTTCTCTTCAGTGCACAACGGATGAGTTAGTTCATTCATCATAACTCCACGGCTTATATGTTGCAATGCAACAGCACACATTATATTACAGTTTTTTTCAATTGCTAACATACTTTTGTCCAATCTGTAGACACATTTTCAAAACTCTAAACACATTTAGCAGAACATCCGTCTGTTGTGACCATACCATTAAACACAATTCATGTCGTTTTCACACAAAAAGCAGTCAATGAACACGTTTCTAAAATGCTTATATTTTCTTTTCATATAAGCTCACCCCATTACCAAAATCATGGATCTTTCTCATCTTATTTTCAAATGCTTAAACACAGCAAATTGGAAATGAAGACCTAATGTTCTAATCTTTTAATACAGGATAAAACCTATACTTTTGCAACAACAAGCAGTACTGGAAAAAAAATATAAAACAAATACTGAAACAATTGATAAGCATTTTTAATTAGCAGATTACTTAATATTAAGATAAAATAAAATTATTAGATTAAGATTACAGATTAAATAAAAAAATATTTAGAAATAGCAGATTCCAATCTCAGTTGGAGGCATAGTCAGGTGTTGAATTTATTTTCATTACATGGACACACGGTAAAATAGGACCGTTTGAATCAGATTTGTTCGGTGTGTATGAAGAACAACACAGAGGATCAGAGAGAAAATAATATCTGTGTAAGGGAGAGGAATAGATGAAGGAGGAGAAGAGAAGTTGGATCAGGACAAGGGAGAAGAAGAGTTATAGAAGAGTTATATGGGAGAGGAGTAAGAATGTGTGCTGGATTGTGCATCTCTGTGGTTTTCCCCCTTACACATGTAGAACCTACGAAAGCTTATTTCTGCCATGAATAGAAAATAAAAAAGGTAATTGTGACTTTTTATCTCACAATTCTGACTTTTTTCACTCAATTCCCAGTTAAATGTAAACCCACAATTGCAAAATAAAAAAATATTTTGATAAAAAGTCACAATTACCTTTCATGCTTTTTATTCTGTGGTCGAAACAAAAGCTTCCATAATAACCAAAGACCATGTATGTTGGATTTGTTGTTGATTAATGGCAGCAATTTCATGTTTTAATTTCAGTAAAAGCTTTATACTACAGCGATTTTACTACAACGATTCCACTACCACTGTTCCATATATACAAAATATGTGGTCTGCATAGGGCACTATACCAAGGGGACACCATCCCACTCTCTACTGGGGGCACCATCAACACCACACTCCCACCCCCAGAAAGAGATTTCAACGGAGGGGTCAACTGAAGTTCTGTATAGGGGACACATTTGACCAGTAGCTGCCCTCAGCAATTCTGTTACTTTCTTCTTCTTCTTTTTTTCTACTGTACATTCTATAAAAATAATGACTCACTTCTGTTGCCAAGAATGCACACATTCAGCACTCAACCAAAAATGTAGAATGGCTTACATGCATTATACTTTCACTGCAGTAAAAGGAAACTGAATTTTAAAAACTATGGATTTCATATTTTCTGCAGGTAGAACTGAAACATAACAAGTAATGCAGTTTTCGTAATGCCATCAACTCTTAGTATTTTGAGAGTCATTGCGCTTGAATTGACTTATATGTTCATGTTGGATAAAAAACTAGTGCTATGTTTTGACAGAACGACTTTTGAATCAGGTTTGCTGTGTTTTGATAGAGTTAGTATGTGTTGAAAAAGGTTTTTAGCATTTTGAAATGTAGAGTTTGTGTTTATTTAACAAAATATGGTTTTGGGCAGAAAATTAACTATTTGGCTAATTGTGTAATGTAGGAGTGTTGCTGCGTTAAGAGTTTAGAAAAAGAACTTTAAGTATTGGTAAACGGTTGTTAGCAATTGAAAAAAAAAACTAATTTCTTTTGTGCGCAAGCATAATAACTTAACTATTGTATGCAATGAAATGAAACACATATGCAACAGCATATGTGATTTGTTTTCTATTCAAAGGAAAGAGTTCGATCTTGTATGCATTGCAATGTAACAGCGCATGTGTTATATTCAATTCCTCTATGTATAAGTTAACTATTGTATATGCAATGCAATGCGGTGAGTTCTTGTATTTATTGCAATGCAACAGCATATGTGATTTGTTGTCTCTTCAATGCACAAAGGGAAGAGTTCGATCTAGTATGCAATGCAAGTGCAACAAGCACCTGTCGTGTGTTATCTCTGCACTGCACAACGGATGAAGTTACTGCAATGCAATGCACGTTATGTGTTATATCTTCATAATGGATGAGTTAGTTTATTCATCGCAACACCACATATGTTATGTGTTATGTCTTCAGTGCATAAGGAATAAGTTATTGCAGTTCATTATATACAATGAGAGGAAACAGTGCATAACTTACATGTTATTTCTTGTATGCATTTGCAGTGCATCACCACATATGTTATATTAATTCTTCTATGCCCAACGTAATAAGTTAACTATGGTATTTTGCAATGCAATGCAAAAGCACCTATCATGCCTTATGTCGATACTGCACAACTGATTAAGTTACTTGTATTTATTGCAATGCAAGAGCAAATGTGATTTTTTTTGTCTCCTCAATGCACAAAGAAAAGAGTTCGTTCTTGTATGCAATGCAGTGCAAGAGCATATATCATGTCGTGTTATCTCTTCACTGCACAACGGATTGTTACTTCGATGCATTTATTGCCGTGTAACAGCACCTGTCATGCCTCATGACTGTACTGCACAACGGATTAAGTTACTGCAGTGCAATGCACTTTCTGTGTTATGTCTGCACTGCACAACGGATGAGTTAGTTCATTCATCGCAACACTACGGGTTATGTGTATTCTCTTCAATGCACTAGGAATAATTTGTTCTTGTATACAATGCAAGGACACAGTGCATAACTTACATGTTGCAAGGCAACAGCACAAATGTTATATTAATTTCTTCTATGCACAGCATAATAAGTTAACTATTATATGCAATGCAGTGAAATGGTTACTTCTTGATGCATTGCAATGCAACAGCATATGTACTACATAATAAGATCACTATTGTATGCAATGCAATCAAGCGGCGAGTTCTTGTATGTATTGCAATGTAACATAGGTGATATGTTGTTGTCTCTTCAATGCACAAAGGAAAGAGTTCGTTCTTGTATGCAATGCAGTGCGACAGCATATGTCATGTCATGTTTTATCTCTTCACTGCAATGCAATGCACATGCTATGTGTTCTTTCTTCAACGCATAACGGATTGAGTTAGTTCATTCATCGCAACACCACACCACGGGTTATTTGTATTCTCTTCAATGCACAAGAAATAAGTTAGTATTTGTATACAATGCAAAGACTCAGTGCATACTTACATGTTGCAATGCAACAGCACACGTTATATTAATTTCTTCTATGCACAGCATAATAAATTATCTGTTGTATGGAATGCAATGAAACGGTGACTTGTTGATGCATTGCAATGCAACAGCATATGTGATTTATTTTCTCTTCAGTGCAAAAAAAGGAAAGAGTTAGTTCTTGTATGCAATGCCGTGCATCAAGCACCTGTCATGTGTTATCTCTTCACTGCTTAGCGGATTAAGTTACTGCAATTCAATGCACATGTTATGTGTTATGTCTGCACTACACAACGGATGAATTCATTCATCGCAACACCACATATGTGTTATCTCTTCAATGCATAAGGAATCAGTTAGTTAGTGTATACTTTGCAAGGAAACAGTGCATAACACATGATAGTTCTTGTATGCATTGCAATGCAACAACACATATATTATATTAATTTCTTCTATGCACAACGTAATAATTTTACTATTGTATCCAATGCAATGAAGCGGCGAGTATTTTTTGCAATGCAACAGCATTTTTGATTTGTTGTCTCTTCATTGCACTGAGAAAAGAGTTCGAGCTTGTATTTATTGCAATGCAACAGCATATGTAATTTGTTGTCTCTTCAATGCGTTTAGGAAAGAGTTCGTTCTTGTATGCAATGCAGTGCCATAGAACCTGTCATGTGTTATCTCTTCACTGCACAACGGATTGTTACTGCAATGCGATGCACGTTAAGTGTATTGTCTGCACGGCCCAACTGATTAAATTATTGCAGTGCAATGCACATGTTATCTGTTATCTCTTCAACGCACAGAGGATGAGTTAGTTCATTCATCGTAACTCCACGGGTTATGTGTACTATCTTCAATGCACGAGGAATAGTTCTTGTATACAATGCAAGTGCATAACTGATATGTTGCAATGCAACAACACACGTTATATTAATTTCTTCTGTGCACAAGCATAATATGTTAACTATTGTATGCAATGCAATAAAACACATATGCAACAGGATATGTAATTTGTTTTCTCTTCAAAGGAAAGAGTTCGATCTTGTATGCATTGCAATGCAATAGCGCATGTGTTATATTACATTCTTCTATGTACAACGTTATAAGTTAACTATTGTATGTGCAATGCAATGAACTTGTTTTTATTGCAAAGGCAACAGCTTATGTGATTTGTTCTCTCTTCAGTGCAAAAAGGAAAGAGTTAGTTAATTATGCAACGCAGTGCAACAAGCACCTTTCGTGTTATCTCTTCCCTGCAAAACGGATGAAGTTATTGCAATGAAATGCACGTTATGTGTTATCTCTTCGATGCATAACAGATGCGATAGTTCATTAGTTGAAACACCTCGTGATATGTGCTCTCTCTTCAATGTTAGTTCTTTATACAATGCAAGGGAACAGTGCATAATTTGCATGTTGCAGTGCGTCAGCACATATGTTGTATTCATTTCTTCTATGCACAGCATAATGAGTTAACTATTGTACATGATGCAATGAAACGGTTCTTGATGCTTTGCAATTTAACAGTATATGTGAATCCTTTTCTCTTCAATGTACAAAGGAAAGAGTTAGTTCTTTTATGCAACGCAGTGCAACAAGCATCTTTCGTGTTATCTCTTCACTGCAAAACGGAATAACTTCTTGCAATGAAATGCACATGTTAAGTGTTATCTCGTTAACTCATGAAGAAATAAGTTTATAAGTTTAGATAGAATTTTGAAAGCAATGCAAGTTCTTGATCCATTGCAATGCAACGGAATATGCGATTTGTTTTCTCTTCAATGCACAATGCAAGGAAACTGTGAATAACATACACGTTTTAGTATGCATTGCAATGCAACAGCCAGTTATATTAAAGTCTTCTATGCACAACATAAGTTATTTATTGTATGCAATGCAATGAAACAGTTAGTTCTTATATTTATTGCAGTGCAACAGCATATGTGATTTGTTCTCTCTTCAATTCACAGAGTTAGTTCTTTTATGCAACGCAGTGCAAAAGCACCTTTCATGTTATCTCTTCAATGCACAACGGAACACCTTCCTGCAATGCAATGCCCATTTTAAGTGTTATCTCTTTAACACACAGCGAAATAAGTTTATAAGTTTAATTAGAATTTTGAAAGCAATGCAAGTTCTTGAAGTATTGCAATGCAACAGCCTCTGCGATTTGTTTTCTCTTCAATGCACAATGCAAGGAAACTGTGAATAACACACGTTTTAGTATGCATTGCAATGCAACAGCCAGTTATATTAAAGTCTTCTATGCACAACATAAGTTATTTATTGTATGCAATGCAATGAAACAGTTAGTTCTTATATTTATTGCAGTGCAACAGCATATGTGATTTGTTCTCTCTTCAATTCACAGAGTTAGTTCTTTTATGCAACGCAGTGCAAAAGCACCTTTCATGTTATCTCTTCAATGCACAACGGAATACCTTCCTGCAATGCAATGCCCATTTTAAGTGTTATCTCTTTAACACACAGCGAAATAAGTTTATAAGTTTAATTAGAATTTTGAAAGCAATGCAAGTTCTTGAAGTATTGCAATGCAACAGCCTCTGCGATTTGTTTTCTTTTTAATGCACAATGCAAGGAAACTGTCCATAACATATTCGTTCTTGTATGCATTGCAATTCAACAGCATGTTATATTAATTTCTTCTATACACAACACAAGTTAATTATTGTATGCAATGCAATGAAACAGTTAGTTATTGTATTTATTGTAGTGCAACAGCATATTTGATTGGGTTTCTCTTCAAAGCACAAAGGAAAGAATTGGTTTTTGTGTAATGCAGTGCAACAAGCACCTGTCATGTGTTATCTCTTCCCTGCAAAACGGATTAAGTTACTGCAATACAATGCAAGTTATATATTATCTCTTCAATGCATAACAGATGCGATAGTTCATTAGTTGTAAAACCTCGTGATATGTGCTTTCTCTTTAATGTTAGTTCTTTTGTACAATGCAAGGAAACAGTGCATAATTTGCATGTTGCAATGCATCACCACATATGTTTTATTCATTTCTTCTATGCACAGCATAATGAGTTAACTATTGTACATGATGCAATGAAACGGTTCTTGATGCTTTGCAGTTTAACAGTATATGTGAATCCTTTTCTCTTCAATGCACAAAGGAAAGAGTCAGTTCATTTATGCAGCGCAGTGCAACAAGCAATGAAACGGTTCTTGATGCATTGCAATTTAACAGTATATGTGAATCATTTTTCTTCAATACGCAAAGTAAAGAGTCAGTTCTTTTATGCAACGCAGTGTAACAAGCACCTTTCGTGTTATCTCTTCACTGCAAAACGGAATAACCTCCTGCAATGCAATGCACATGTTAAGTGTTATCTCTTTAACACATAACGAAATAAGTTTATAAGTTTAGTTAGAATTTTGAAAGCAATGCAAGTTCTTTGATCCATTGTTATAACACAACGCACAAAGGAAAGAATTAGTTTTTGTGTGCAATGCAATACAACAAGCACCTGTCATGTGTTATCTCTTCCCTGCAAAACGGATTAAGTTACTGCAATGCAGTGCACGATATGTGTTATCTCATCAATGCATAACAGCATAAGAATTGGTTTTTGTGTAATGCAGTGCAACAAGCACCTGTCATGTGTTATCTCTTCCCTGCAAAACGGATTAAGTTACTGCAATACAATGCAAGTTATATATTATCTCTTCAATGCATAACAGATGCGATAGTTCATTAGTTGTAAAACCTCGTGATATGTGCTTTCTCTTTAATGTTAGTTCTTTTGTACAATGCAAGGAAACAGTGCATAATTTGCATGTGGCAATGCATCACCACATATGTTATATTCATTTCTTCTATGCACAGTATAATGAGTTAACTATTGTACTTGATGCAATGAAACGGTTCTTGATGCTATGCAATTTAACAGTATATGTGAATCCTTTTCTCTTCAATGCACAAAGGAAAGAGTTGGTTCTTTTATGCAACGCAGTGCAACAAGGACCTTACATGTTATCCCTTCACTGCAAAACGGAATAACTGCCTGTAATGCAATGCAAATGTTAAGTGTTATCTCTTTAACACAAAACGAAATAAGTTTATAAGTTTAGTTAGAAGTTTGAAAGCGATGCAAGTTACTGGTGTATTGCAATGCAACAGCATATGAGATTCGTTTTCTCTTCAATGCAAATGCAAGGAAACTGTGAATAACATACACGTTTTTAGTATGTATTGCAATGCAACAGCCAGTTATATTAAAGTCTTCTATGCTCAACATAAGTTATTTATTATATGCAATGCAATGAAACAGTTAGTTCTTATATTTATTGCAGTGCAACAGCATATGTGATTTGTTCTCTCTTTAATGCACAGAGTTAGTTCTTTTATGCAACACAGTGCAAAAGCACCTTTCATGTTATCTCTTCACTGCACAACGGAATAACTTTCTGCAATGCAATGCCCATTTTAAGTGTTATCTCTATAACACACAACGAAAAAAGTTTATAAGTTTAATTAGAATTTTGAAAGCAATACAAGTTCTTGAAGTACTGCAATGCAACAGCCTCTGCGATTTGTTTTCTCTTTAATGCACAATGCAAGGAAACTGTCCATAACATATTCGTTCTTGTATGCATTGCAATTCAACAGCATGTTATATTAATTTCTTCTATACACAACACAAGTTAATTATTGTATGCAATGCAATGAAACAGTTAGTTATTGTATTTATTGTAGTGCAACAGCATATTTGATTGGGTTTCTCTTCAAAGCACAAAGGAAAGAATTGGTTTTTGTGTGCAATGCAGTGCAACAAGCATCTGTCATGTGTTATCTCTTCCCTGCAAAACGGATTAAGTTACTGCAATGCAATGCAAGTTATGTATTATCTCTTCAATGCATAACAGAAGCGATAGTTCATTAGTTATGTGCTATCTCTTCAATGTTAGTTCTTTTATACCATGCAAGGAAACAGTGCATAATTTGCATGTTGCAATGCATCACCACATATGTTATATTCATTTCTTCTATGCACAGTATAATGAGTTAACTATTGTACTTGATGCAATGAAACGGTTCTTGATGCTATGCAATTTAACAGTATATGTGAATCCTTTTCTCTTCAATGCACAAAGGAAAGAGTTGGTTCTTTTATGCAACGCAGTGCAACAAGGACCTTTCATGTTATCCCTTCACTGCAAAACGGAATAACTGCCTGTAATGCAATGCAAATGTTAAGTGTTATCTCTTTAACACAAAACGAAATAAGTTTATAAGTTTAGTTAGAAGTTTGAAAGCGATGCAAGTTACTGGTGTATTGCAATGCAACAGCATATGAGATTCGTTTTCTCTTCAATGCAAATGCAAGGAAACTGTGAATAACATACACGTTTTTAGTATGTATTGCAATGCAACAGCCAGTTATATTAAAGTCTTCTATGCTCAACATAAGTTATTTATTATATGCAATGCAATGAAACAGTTAGTTCTTATATTTATTGCAGTGCAACAGCATATGTGATTTGTTCTCTCTTTAATGCACAGAGTTAGTTCTTTTATGCAACACAGTGCAAAAGCACCTTTCATATTATCTCTTCACTGCACAACGGAATAACTTTCTGCAATGCAATGCCCATTTTAAGTGTTATCTCTTTAACACACCACGAAATAAGTTCATAAGTTTAAGTAGAATTTTGAAAGCAATGCAAGTTCTTGAAGTATTGCAATGCAACAGCCTCTGCGATTTGTTTTCTCTTTAATGCACAATGCAAGGAAACTGTCCATAACATATTCGTTCTTGTATGCATTGCAATTCAACAGCATGTTATATTAATTTCTTCTATACACAACACAAGTTTATATTGTATGCAATGCAATGAAACAGTTAGTTCTTGTATTTATTGCAGTGCAACAAGCATATTTGATTGGGTTTCTCTTCAAAGCACAAAGGAAAGAATTGGTTTTTGTGTGCAATGCAGTGCAACAAGCATCAGTCATGTGTTATCTCTTCCCTGCAAAACGGATTAAGTTACTGCAATGCAATGCAAGTTATGTATTATCTCTTCAATGCATAACAGATGCGATAGTTCATTAGTTGTAACACCTCGTGATATGTGCTATCTCTTCAATGTTAGTTCTTTTATACAATGCAAGGAAACAGTGCATAATTTGCATGTTGCAATGCATCACCACATCTGTTTTATTCATTTCTTCTATGCACAGCATAATGAGTTAACTATTGTACATGATGCAATGAAACGGTTCTTGATGCTTTGCAGTTTAACAGTATATGTGAATCCTTTTCTCTTCAATGCACAAAGGAAAGAGTTGGTTCTTTTATGCAACGCAGTGCAACAAGGACCTTTTGAAAGCAATGCAAGTTACTGCTGTATTGCAATGCAACAGCATAGGAGATTCGTTTTCTCTTCAATGCAAATGCAAGGAAACTGTGAATATCATACACGTTTTAGTATGTGTTGTAATGCAACAGCCAGTTATATTCTTCTATGCTCAACATAAGTTATTTATTATATGCAATGCAATGAAACAGTTAGTTCTTATATTTATTGCAGTGCAACAGCATATGTGATTTGTTCTCGCTTCAATGCACAGAGTTAGTTCTTTTATGCAACGCAGTGCAAAAGCACCTTTCGTTTTATCTCTTCACTGCAAAACGGAATAACTTCCTGCAATGCAATGCACATTTTAAGTGTTTTATCTTTAACACACAATGAAATAAGTTTATAAGTTTAGTTAGAATTTTGAAAGCAATGCAAGTTCTTGGTGTATTGCAATGCAACAGCATATGCGTTTTGTTTTCTCTTCAATACACATTGCAAAAAAACTGTGCGTAACATACACGTTCTAGCATACATTAAAATGCAACAGCCCGTTATATTAATTTCTTCTATGCACAACTTAAGTTACTTATTGTATGCATTGCAATGAAACAGTTAGTTCTTAAATATATTGCAGTGCAACAGCATATGTGATTTGTTCTCTCTTCGATGCACAAAGGAAAGAGTCAGTTCATTTATGCAGCGCAGTGCAACAAGCAATGAAACGGTTCTTGATGCATTGCAATTTAACAGTATATGTGAATCATTTTTCTTCAATGCGCAAAGTAAAGAGTCAGTTCTTTTATGCAACGCAGAGTAACAAGCACCTTTCGTGTTATCTCTTCACTGCAAAACGGAATAACCTCCTGCAATGCAAATGCACGTTAAGTGTTATCTCTTTAACACATAACGAAATAAGTTTATAAGTTTAGTTAGAATTTTGAAAGCAATGCAAGTTCTTTGATCCATTGTTATAACACAACGCACAAAGGAAAGAATTAGTTTTTGTGTGCAATGCAATACAACAAGCATCTGTCATGTGTTATCTCTTCCCTGCAAAGCGGATTAAGTTACTGCAATGCAATGCACGATATGTGTTATCTCTTCAATGCATAACAGATGCAATAGTTCATTAGTTGTAACACCTCGTTATATGTGCTATCACTTCAATGTTAGTTCTTTTATACAAGCACCTTTCGTGTTGTCTCTTCACTGCAAAACGGAATAACTTCTTGCAATGAAATGCACATGTTAAGTGTTATCTCTTTAACACATAACGAAATAAGTTTATAAGTTTAGATAGAATTTTGAAAGCAATGCAAGTTCTTGATCCATTGCAATGCAACGGAATATGCGATTTGTTTTCTCTTCAATGCAAGTAAACTGTGACTAACATACACGTTCTAGTATGCATTGCAATGCAACAGCCCGTTATATTGATTTCCTCTATGCACAACATCATTTAATTATTGTATGCATTGCAATGAAACAGTTAGTTCTGATGTTTATTGCAGTGCAACAGCATATGTGATTTGTTCTCTCTTCGATGCACAAAGGAAAGAGTTCATTTATGCAACGCAGTGCAACAAGCACCTTTCGTGTTATCTCGTCACTTCAAAACGGAATAACTTCCTGTAATGCAATGAACATGTTAAGTGTTATCTCTTTAATACACAAGGAAATATGTTCATAAGTTTAGTTAGAATTTTGAAAGCAATGCACGTTCTTGATCCACTGAAATGCAACAGAATATGCGATGTGTTTTCTCTTCAATGCACAATGCAAGGAAACTGTCCATAACATATACGTTCTTGTATGCTTTGTAATTCAACAGCACGTTATATTAATTTCTTCTATGCACAACACAAGTTATTTATTGTATGCAATGCAATGAAACAGTTAGTTCTTATATTTATTGCAATGCAACAGCAAATGTGATTTGTTCTCTCTTCAATGCACAAAGAGTTAGTTCTTTTATGCAACGCAGTGCAATAGCACCTTTCATGTTATCTCGTCACTGCACAACGGAATAACTTCCTGCAATGGAATGCCCATTTTAAGTGTTATCTCTTTAACACACCACGAAATAAGTTTATAATTTAATTAGAATTTTGAAAGCAATGCAAGTTATTGAAGTATTGCAATGCAACGGCATCTGCGATTTGTTTTCTCTTCAATGCCCAATGCAAGGAAACTGTCCATAACATATTCGTTCTTGTATGCATTGCAATTCAACAGCATGTTATATTAATTTCTTCTATAAATAACACAAGTTAATTATTGTATACAATGCAATGAAACAGTTAGTTCTTGTATTTATTGCAGTTCAACAAGCATATTTGATTGGGTTTCTCTTCAAAGCACAAAGGAAAGAATTGGTTTTTGTGTGCAATGCAGTGCAACAAGCACCTGTCATGTGTTATCTCTTCCCTGCAAAACGGATTAAGTTACTGCAATGCAATGCAAGTTATGTATTATCTCTTCAAAACAGATGCGATAGTTCATTAGTTGTAACACCTCGTGATATGTGCTATCTCTTCAATGTTAGTTCTTTTATACAATGCAAGGAAACAGTGCATAATTTGCATGTTGCAATGCATCACCACATATGTTATATTCATTTCTTCTATGCACAGCATAATGAGTTAACTATTGTACATGATGCAATGAAACGGTTCTTGATGCGTTGCAATTTAACAGTATATGTGAATCCTTTTCTCTTCAATGCACAAAGGAAAGAGTTGCTTCTTTTATGCAACGCAATGCAACAAGCACCTTTCGTGTTATCTCTTCACTGCAAAACGGAATAACTGCCTGTAATGCAATTCAAAAGTTAAGTGTTATCTAACACAAAACGATATAAGGTTATAATTTTAGTTAGAATTTTGAAAGCAATGCAAATTCTTGGTGTATTGCAATGCAACAGCATATGCGATTTGATTTCTCTTCAATGCACAATGCAAGGAAACTGTGAATAACATGCACATTCTAGTATGCATTGTAATGCAACAGCCCGTTATATTAATTTCTTCTATGCACAACATAAGTTAATTATTGTATGCAGTGCAATGAAAGAGTTAGTTCTTATATTTTTTGCAGTGCAACAGCATATATGATTTGTTCTCTCTTCAATGCACAAAGGAAAGAGTTCATTTATGCCACGCAGTGCAACAAGCAATGAAACGGTTCTTGATGCGTTGCAATTTAACAGTATATGTGAATCCTTTTTCTTCAGTGCACAAAGGAAAGAGTTAGTTCGTTTATGCAACGCAGTGCAACAAGCACCTTTTGTGTTATCTCTTCACTGCAAAACGGAATAACTTCCTGCAATGAAATGCACATGTTAAGTGTTATCGCTTTAACACATAACGAAATAAGTTTATGAGTTTAGATAGAATTTTGAAAGCAATGCAAGTTCTTGATCCATTGCAATGCAACGGAATATGCGATTTGTTTTCTCTTCAATGCACAATGCAAGGAAACTGTCCATAATATACAAGTTCTTGTAAGCATTGCAATTCAATAGCACGTTGTATTAATTTCTTCTGTGCACAGCACTAGTTAATTATTGTATGCAATGCAATGAAACAGTTAGTTCTTGTATTTATTGCAGTGCAACAGCATATGTGATTTGTTCTCTCTTCAATGCACAAAGGAAAGAGTTCATTTATGCAACGCAGTGCAACAAACACCTTTCGTGTTATCTCGTCACTGCAAAACGGAATAACTTCCTGTAATGCAATGCAAATGTTAAGTGTTATCTTTTTAACACACAAGGAAATATGTTCATAAGTTTATTTAGAATTTTGAAAGCAATGCACGTTCTTGATCCACTGAAATGCAACAGAATATGCGATTTGTTTTCTCTTCAATGCACAATGCAAGGAAACTGTCCATAACATATACGATCTTGTATGCATTGTAATTCAACAGCACGTTATATTAATTTCTTCTATGCACAACACAAGTTAATTATTGTATGCAATGCAATGAAACAGTTAGTTCTTGTATTTATTGTAGTGCAACAGCATATTTGATTGGGTTTCTCTTTAAAGCATATAAATGAAAGAATTGGTTTTTGTGTGCAATGCAGTGCAACAAGCACCTGTCATGTGTTATCTCTTCCCTGCAAAATGGATTAAGTTACTGCAATGCAAGGCAAGTTATGTATTATCTCTTCAATGCATAACAGACGCGATAGTTCATTAGTTGAAAAACCTCGTGATATATGCTATCTCTTCAATGTTAGTTATTTTATACAATGCAAGGGAATAGTGCATAATTTACAAGTTGCATTGCATCAGCACATATGTTATATTCATTTCTTCTATGCACAGCATAATGAAGTTAACTATTGTACATGATGAAATGAAACGGTTCTTGATGCTTTGCAATTTAACAGTATATGTGAATCCTTTTCTTTCAATGCACAAAGGAAAGAGTTGCTTCTTTTATGCAACGCAGTGCAACAAGCACCTTTCATGTTATCTCTTCACTGCAAAACGGAATAACTGCCTGTAATGCAATACAAATGTTGTGTTATCTCTTCAACACACAACGAAATAAGGTTATAATTTTAGTTAGAATTTTGAAAGCAATGCCTATATGATTGGGTTTCTCTTCAATGCACAAAGTAAAGAATTAGGTCTTGTGTGCAATGGAGTGCAACAAGCACCTGTCATGTGTTATCTCTTCCCTGCAAAACGGATTAAGTTACTGCAATGCTTTGCACGTTACGTGTTATCTCTTCAGTGCGTAACTGATGCGATAGTTCATTTGTGTTAACACCTCGTGTTATGTGCTATCTCTTCAATGTTAGTTCTTTTATACAATGCAACGAAACAGTGCATAATTTGCATGTTGCAATGCGTCAGCGCATATGCTATTTTAATTTCTTCTATGCACAGCATAAGTTAATTATTGTATGCAATGCAATGAAACAGTTAGTTATTATATTTATTGCAGTGCAACAGCATATGTAATTTGTTCTCTCTTCAAGGCACAAAGTAAAGAGTTGGTTCTTTTATGCAACGCAGTGCAACAAGCACCTTTCGTGTTATGTATTCACTTCAAAACGTAATAATTTCCTGCAATGCAATGCACATGTTAAGTGTTATCTCTTTCAATGCAACAGCATATGCGATTTGTTTTCTCTTCAATGCACAATGCAAGGAAACTGTGCACCTGTCATGTGTTATCTTTTCCCTGTAAAAAGCATATGCAGTGCACGTTATTGTGTTATCTCTTCACTGCCAAACGGAATAACTTCATGCAATGCAATGGATATGTTGTATCTCATTAACAACCAACGAAATAAGTTCATAAGTTTAGTTAGAATTTTGAATGCAATGCAACAGCATATGCGATTTGTTTTCTCTTCAGTGCACAATGCAATGAAACTGTGCATAACATACACGGTCTTGTATGCATTGCAATGCATATATTATTTGCATATATTAATTTCTTCTATGCACAGCAATAGTACATTTTTGTATGCAATGCAATGATATAGTTAGTTCTTGTTTTTATTGCAATACTACAATATATGTGATTTGCTTTCTCTTTAATACACAAAGGAAAGAGTTCGTTCTTGTAAGCAACACAGTGCAAACATGCACCTGTCTTGTTATCTCTTCCATTCAAAACGGATTAATTTACTGCAATGCAGTGCACAGATTATGTGTTATCTCTTCAATGTAAAACGGATGAGTTAATATATTCATCGCAACACAACGTGTTTTGTGTCATCTATTCAATGGATGAAGAATACATCAGTAGTTGTAAACAATGCAAGGAAACAGTGTATAACTTATATATTGGAATGCAACAGCACATATGTTAATTTCTTCTATGCAAAACATAATTTAATTATTGTACGCAAAATGCAATGAAACAGTTAGTTCTTGTTTTTATTGCAATGTAACAGCAAATATATTTTTTTTTTTCGTCAATGCCAAAGGTAGTAGTTAATTCTTGTATGCAACGCAGTGCAAGCACATGTCATGTTATCGGTTCATGCAATGCAAATGTTATGTGTTATCTCTCAATGCATGTTAGTTCATTCATCGCAACACCACTTATGTTTATGTGTTATACTCTTCAGTGCATAAGGAATAAGTTTCTTGTACACAATGCAATGAAACAACACATACCTTTTATGTATTCTCTTAGGCTCTGTAATGCTACATGACATATATGTTACGTCTTTCATGCACAACGGAATAGGTTAGAGCTTAAATTGTTATGCGATATGATCTAATTCATGTGATTCACAATTCACAATTCACATGATATGATCTAATTCATTGCACAGACGAAATGAGTTTGTTATTGTATTTATAGCATGCACATTATGTGTTTGCTAGTCAGTGCACAACGTTTCTTGTATGCACTGCAATGCAATTAGAACATAAGTTATGTGTTTTCTCTTCAATTCACAAAGTTCTTGTAAGCAACAGCACATATACCTCTGTAATTATACAAAAGAAAAAGCATAATAAGAAATACATTGTATTTCAGACAGTATACAGAAGTCCATATTAGACCTACATAGTTTTTTTCTGTCCCAAGACTCCTCGATCATGAACTTTCTGTGCATACTCCTTCTGATGATCCGTCAGCCATAGAGTATTGCATATTTGATCTACTGGACATATTTCTGGTCAAAGAGTTACTCGATCTTGAACTTTTTATACATTACTATTGATCACGGTGTTACTTCACCCATACAGAAATCCATATTAGACACATCTACATATTTTCTGTCCAAACAGTCCTCGATCTATGCATACTCGTTGCCTCAATCTGATGTTTTTTCAGCCATAAAGGAGTCCATTTTTGACGACATGAACATATTTCTGGGCCAAGAGTAATCGATCATGAACTTTACTCATTGACTCCATCTGATGTTAGATCAGCTAGATATTAATCTATACAAGACCTACTCAACATATTTCTGGCCCTCACGTACTCGATCTTGAAATTTCCATACAGACTCAATGACTTGTTCTGATGTTACATCAGACAGACAGTAGTCCAAAGGTGACATAATGAACATATTTTTTTGTCCCAAGAGTACTCGATCTTGAAGTTTCTTCACAGACTCATTGACTTCTAATATTACATCACTACTACTATCATCTAATGTTACATCACTATTAGATCATTATTACTTCAGTTAAAATTTTCCAGATATATGTTCAGAATATCAAACATGGTCTCATGAGACCATGTTTGATATTCTGAACATATATCTGGAAAATTAGTCCTTGATCATGAACTTTTTATATCTACAAATTGACTGCTTCTGATGATACATCAGCCATAGAGTATTGCATATTTAACCTAATGGATATATTTCTGGCCCAAGATTATTCGAATCTGAACTTTTTATACATTTCTATTCATTCCTTCTGATGTTACCTCAACCATACAGGTCGATATTAGACCTACTGAACATCTGGTAGTCCTCGATCATGAACTTTTTTAAACATAATCATTGACTCCTAATGAGTTAATGATACATCAGCAAAAGACTGTTGTATATTTGATCTGATGGACATGTTTCTGACCGAAGAGTAATCGATCCTGAACTTTTTATACATTACTCCTTTCGATGATACGTCAGCCATAGAGTATTTCATATTTCACCTAATGGAAATATTTCTGGTCAAAGAATATTTGATCTTGAACTTTTTATACATACTCATTGCCTCACTCTAGTTACTTCAGTCATACATGACCCATGTATGACCTACTAAACATATTTCTGGAAAATTAGTCCTCAATCATGAAATTTTTATACATACACATTGACTTCTTCTGATGATAAGTCAACCATAGAGTATTGCATATTTGAATTAATGGACATATTTCTAGCCCAAGTGAACCTTTTATACATACTCTGATGTTATTTCTGGCCTAAGAGTCCTCAGTCATTAACATTCTATAGATAATCATAGACTCCTTCTGATGTTACATCAGCCATACAAAAGTCCATATTTGACCTACTGAACATATTTCTGGCCAAACAGTACTCGAGCATGACCTCTCTACATTGTCTTTAATCCCTTTCGGATGTTACATCAGCCATACAGAAGATTCCATTCATTGACTCCTTTTGAAGTTAAAACAGCAATTTTGAAGTCCATATTTGATAAACTGAACATATTTCAGGCTAAAGAGTCCCTGAAAATAAATATATAATACATTTTGAAAGACTCCTTAAAGACTCCTTCCGATGTTAAATCAGCCATACGAAAGTCCATATTTGACCTACTGAACATGTTTCTGGCCCAAGAGTCCTTGATCATGAACATTCTGTAGATAATCATTGACTCTTAATGATATGTCAGCTATACAATAGGGCCTATGTGAAAAAATGGACTTATTTCTGTCCAAAAGTGCTCGATATTGAACTTTCTATATATACTCATTGCCTCTTTTTGATGTTACATCAGCTATTCAGAAGTTCATATTTGACCTACTGAACATATTTCGGGCCAATCAGTACTCGATCTTGAACTTATATAGGCTTCTATATGGCTGATGTGACATCAGAAGGCGTCAATGGATATATATAAAAACTTCAATGTCGAATACTCTTTCACATGAAATATGTTCAGTAGGTCAAATATCGAGTACATTCTGGCTTATCTAACATCAGATCGATTCAATGATTATGTATAGGAAGTTCATGATAGAGGACTAATTTGCCAGGAATACATACCATTAGGTCAAATATGCAATACTCTATGGCTGAAGTAACATCAGAGTGAGGCTTGTATATAAAGTTCAATATCGAGTACTCTTTGGACAGAAATATGTTCAGTAGGTCTAATATGGATTCAGTATGCGTGAAGTAACATCAGAAGGAGTCAATGATAATGTTATAAAAAGTTCAACATCGAGAGCTCTTTGACCATGAATATATCCATTAAGTCACATTCAATACTCTATGGTTGAGGTAACATCAGAGTGAGGCATGTATTGAAAGTTCATGATCGAGGACTAATTTGCCAGAAACATATCCTTTAAGTCAAATATGTAACACTCTATGACTGAAGTAACATCAGAGTGAGGCTTGTATATAAAGTTCAGGACCGAGAACTATTGGGACAGAAAGAAATTTATGAAGTCTTATATGGAATCCTGTATGGCAAAAAAACATAAGATGGACTAAATGACTATGTATGGAAAGTTCAAGAACATCAGAGTGAGGCTTGTATATAAAGTTCATGACCAAGAACTACTGGGACAGAAAAAAAATAAATCAAGTCTAATATGGACTCCTGTATGGCTGAAGAAAACAAGATGGAGTAAATGACTATGCAGAGAAAGTTCAAGATCGAGTCCTCTTGGGCCAGAAATGTTCAATAGGTCAAAAATAGACTTCTATATGGCTGATATGACCAGAAATCATCAATGAGTATATATATATAAATACTTCAATGTTGAATACTCTTTGGTCAGTAATATGTTCAGTTGGTCCAAAATGGATTACTGTCTGACTTATCAAACATCAGATGGAGTCAATAAGTATGTATGTGAAGTTCCTGATCGAGGACCAATTTGCCAGAAATATGTTCTGTAGGTCTAATATGGACTTCTGTATGGTTGAAGTAACATCAGAATGAGTCATTAGTAATGTATGAAAAGTTCAAAATCAAGTACCTTGCACCAAAAACATATTCAGTAGGTCAATTATGAACTACTGTCTGTCTGATGTAACATCAAAAGGAGTCAATGAGTCAGCAGAGAAAGTTCATGATTGAGTACTAATTTGCCAGAAATATGTCATTTAGGTCAAATGTGCAAAACTCTATGGCTGATGTAAGCATCAGAAGGAGTCAATGTATTAGTATATAAAGTTCATCATTTGCCAGAAATTTGTTCAGTAGCTCAAAATGGGTTCATAAATAGCTGAAGTAACATCGGAGTGAATCAATGAGTATGGATAGAAAGTTAACTGATCGAGTACAAATATCGAGTAAGAAATATGTTCAGTAGGTCTAATATGGACTACTGTATGGCTGATGTGATATCAGAAGGCGTCAATGAGTATAAAATTCAATATTGAATACTCTTTGGCTAGAACTATGTTCAGAAGTTCAGACGTTGACTACTGTCTGGCTCATGGTACATCAGATGAAGTCAATGAGGATATACAGAAAATTCATGATCGAGGGCTAATTTGTGAAAAATATGTCCATTAGGTCAAATATACAATTCTCTATGGCTGGAGTAACATCAGAGTGAGGCATGTATATAAAGTTCATGATCGTGGACTCTTGGGACAGAAAAATTTTTATCAGGTCTCATATGGACTTCTGTATGGCTCAAATAAAATAATTGCGAGTCACTGAGTCAGTATAGAAAGTTCTTGATCGAGGACTAATTTGCCAGAAATATGTTCAGTAGGTCTAATATGGACTTGTGTATGGGTGAAGTAACATCAGAAGGAATCAATAATAATGTATTTAAAGCTCAAGATTGAGTGCTTTTGGCCAGAAATATGACCTTTAGGTCAAAAATGCAATATTATACGGCTGACGTATCATCAGAAGCAGTCAATAAGTATGTATAGAATGTTCATGATCGAGGACTAATTTGCTTGAAATATGTCCATTAGGTCAAATATGCAGTACTCTATGGCTGAAGTAACTTCAGAGTGAGGCATGTATATAAAGTTCATGATCGAGGATTCTTGGTACAGAAAAAATCTAATCAAGTCTAATATGGACTCCTGTATGGCTGAAAAAAATCAGAAGGAGTCAATGACTATTTAGAGAAAGTTCAAGATCGAGTCCTCTTGGGCCAGAAATATGTTCAGTAGGTCAAATATAGACTTCTATATGGCTAATGTGACATCAGAAGGCGTCAATGAGTATATATAAAAACTTCAATGTCGAATACTCTGTAGCCAGAAATATGTTCAGTCGGTCAAATATGGACTACTATCTGGCTTATCTAACATCACGATATCTTAATTAGTATGTTCATGAAGTTCTGACTAATTTGCCAGAAATATGTTCAGTAGGTCTAATCTATTGGTGAAGAAACATCAGAGTGAGGCAATGAGTATGTGTAAAAAGTTCATGAGCAAGGACTAATTTGCCAGAGATATGTTCTGTAGCTCAAACATGGGCTCATGTATGGCTGAAGGAACATCAGAGTGAGGCAAAGAGTATGTATAAACAAAATTCATGATTGAGGACTCTTGGGACAAAAAATGTCAAATTTGGTCTAATACGGACTTTTGTTTGGCTGAAATAAAATCAGAAGGAATCAATGAGTATGTAAAGAAAGTTCAAGATCAAGCACTCTTGGGCCAGAAAATATGTTCTTTACGTCAAATATGGACTACTGTCTGTCTGATGTAACAGCAGTCAATGAGTCTGTATAGAGAGTTCATCATCAAGGACTAATTTACAAGAAATTTGCTCAGTAGGTCAAAAATGGGTTCATATATGTCTGAAGTAACATCAGAATGATTCAACGAGAATGTATAGAAAGTTCAAGATTGAGTACTCTTAGACCAGAAATATGTTTAGTGGATCAAATATGGACTACTGTCTGTCTGATTTAACATCAGGAGTCAATGAGTCAGTAGAGAAAGTTCATGATCGAGGACTAATTTGCCAGAAATATGTTCTATAGGTCTAATATGGACCTGTATGGGTGAAGTAACATCAGAAGAAGTCAACAGTAATGTATGAAAAGTTCAAGATCAAGTGCTCTTTGGCCAGAAATATGTCATTTAGGTCAAATGTGCAAAACTCTATGGCTGATGTAGCATGAGAAGGTTTCAATGACTTAGTATGAAAACTTCCTCATAGAGGACTAATTTGCCAGAAATTTGTTCAGTAGGTCAAAATGGGTTCATAAATAGCTGACTTAACATCACAGTGAATCAATGAGTATGTAAAGAACGTTAACTGATCGAGTACACTTGGGTAAGAAATATGCTCAGTAGGTCAAATGTGGACTACTGTATGGCTGATGTGATATCAGAAGGCGTCAATGAGTATAACATTCAATATTGAATACTCTTTGGCTAGAACTATGTTCAGAAGTTCAAACGTTGACTACTGTCTGGCTCATGGTAAATCAGATGAAGTCAATGAGGATATACAGAAGATTCATGATCGAGGGCTAATTTGTGAAAAATATGTCCATTAGGTCAAATATACAATTCTCTATGGCTGGAGTAACATCAGAGTGAGGCATGTATATAAAGTTCATGATCGTGGACTCTTGGGACAGAAAAAATTTTATCAGGTCTCATATGGACTTCCGTATGGCTCAAATAAAATAATTGCGAGTCACTGAGTCAGTATAGAAAGTTCTTGATCGAGGACTAATTTGCCAGAAATATGTTCAGTAGGTCTAATATGGACTTGTGTATGGGTGAAGTAACATCAGAAGGAATCAATAATAATGTATTTAAAGCTCAAGATTGAGTGCTTTTGGCCAGAAATATGACCTTTAGGTCAAAATGCAATATTATATGGCTGACGTATCATCAGAAGCAGTCAATAAGTATGTATAGAATGTTCATGATCGAGGACTAATTTGCTTGAAATATGTCCATTAGGTCAAATATGCAGTACTCTATGGCTGAAGTAACATCAGAGTGAGGCATGTATATAAAGTTCCTGATCGAGGATTCTTGGTACAGAAAAATCTAATCAAGTCTAATATGGACTCCTGTATGGCTGAAAAAATCAGAAGGAGTCAATGACTATGTAGAGAAAGTTCAAGATCGAGTCCTCTTGGGCCAGAAATATGTTCAGTAGGTCAAATATAGACTTCTATATGGCTAATGTGACATCAGAAGGCGTCAATGAGTATATATAAAAACTTCAATGTCGAATACTCTGTAGCCAGAAATATGTTCAGTCGGTCAAATATGGACTACTATCTGGCTTATCTAACATCACGATATCTTAATTAGTATGTTCATGAAGTTCATGACTAATTTGCCAGAAATATGTTCAGTAGGTCTAATCTATTGGTGAAGAAACATCAGAGTGAGGCAATGAGTATGTGTAAAAGTTCATGAGCGAGGACTAATTTGCCAGAGATATGTTCTGTAGCTCAAACATGGGCTCATGTATGGCTGAAGGAACATCAGAGTGAGGCAAAGAGTATGTATATACAAAATTCATGATTGAGGACTCTTGGGACAAAAAAAATGTTAAATTTGGTCTAATACGGACTTTTGTTTGGCTGAAATAAAATCAGAAGGAATCAATGAGTATGTAAAGAAAGTTCAAGATCAAGCACTCTTGGGCCAGAAAATATGTTCTTTACGTCAAATATGGACTACTGTCTGTCTGATGTAACAGCAGTCAATGAGTCTGTATAGAGAGTTCCTCATCAAGGACTAATTTACAAGAAATTTGCTCAGTAGGTCAAAAATGGGTTCATATATGTCTGAAGTAACATCAGAATGATTCAACGAGAATGTATAGAAAGTTCAAGATTGAGTACTCTTGGACCAGAAATATGTTTAGTGGATCAAATATGGACTACTGTCTGTCTGATTTAACATCAGGAGTCAATGAGTCAGTAGAGAAAGTTCATGATCGAGGACTAATTTGCCAGAAATATGTTATCTGTATGGGTGAAGTAACATCAGAAGAAGTCAACAGTAATGTATGAAAAGTTCAAGATCAAGTGCTCTTTGGCCAGAAATATGTCATTTAGGTCAAATGTGCAAAACTCTATGGCTGATGTAGCATGAGAAGGTTTCAATGAGTTAGTATGAAAACTTCATCATAGAGGACTAATTTGCCAGAAATTTGTTCAGTAGGTCAAAATGGGTTCATAAATAGCTGAAGTAACATCAGAGTGAATCAGTGAGTACGTATAGAATGTTAACTGATCGAGTACACTTGGGTAAGAAATATGCTCAGTAGTTCAAATATGGATTTGTGTATGGCTGAAGTAACATTAGAAGGAGTCAAAGAGTATGTATATGAAGTTCAAGATCAAGAGCTCTTGGGCCAGAAAATATGTGCTTTACGTCAAATATGGACTACTGTCTCTCGATGTAACAACAGTCAATGAGTCTGTATAGAGATTTCATCATCAAGGACTAATTTATCAGAAATTTGCTCAGTAGGTCAAAAATGGGTTCATTTTAGTCTGACGTAACATCAGAACGAGTCAATGAGTATGTATAGAAAGTTCAAGATTGAGTAGTCTTGGACCAGAAATATGTTCAGTAGGTCAAATATGGACTACTGTCTGTCTGATTTAACATCAGGAGTCAATGAGTCAGTCGAGAAATTTCATGATCGAGGACTAATTTGCCAGAAATATGTTCTCTAGATCTAATGGATTCTGTATGGGTGAAGTAACATCAGAAGGAGTCAACAGTAATGTATGAAAAGTTCAAGATCAAGTACTCTTTGGCCAGAAATATGCCCATTAGATCAAACATGCAATACTCTATGGCTGAAGAAACATCAGAGTGAGGCGTGTATATAAAGTTCATGATCGAGGACTCTTGGGCCAGAAATATATTCTGTAGGTCAAATATAGACTTCTATATGGCTGATGTTACATCAGAAGGCGTCATTGAGTATATATGAAAACTTCAATGTCGAATACTCTTTGGCCAGTAATATGTTCAGTCAGTCAAATACGGAATACTGTGTGGCTTATCTAACATCAGATGGAGTCAATATGTATGCATATGAAGTTCATTACTGAGGACTAATTGGCCAGAAATACGTTCTATAGGTCTAATATGGACCTGTATGGGTGAAGTAACGTCAGAAGGAGTCAACAGTAATGTATGAGAAGTTCAAGATCAAGTGCTCTTTGGCCAGAAATATGTCATTTAGGTCAAATGTGCAAAACTCTATGGCTGATGTAGCATGAGAAGGTTTCAATGAGTTAGTATAAAAGTTCATCATAGAGGACTAATTTGCCAGAAATATGTTCAGTACGTCAAAATGGGTTCATAAATAGCTGAAGTAACATCAGAGTGAATCAATGAGTATGTATAGAACGTTAACTGATCGAGTACACTTGGGTAAGAAATATGTTCAGTAGGTCAAATATGGATTTGTGTACAGCTGAAGTGACATTAGAAGGAGTCAACGAGCATGTATAGAAAGTTCAAGATCAAGAGCTCTTGGGTCAAAAATATGTTCAGTAGCTCAAATGTGGACTACTGTATGGCTGATGTTATATCAGAAGGCGTCAATGAGTATAAAATTCAATATTGAATACCCTTTGGCCAGAACTATGTTCAGAAATGGTCAAAAATGCAATATTATATGGCTGACGTATCATCAGATGAAGACAATGAGGATGTACAGATAATTCATGATCGAGGGCTAATTTGTGAAAAATATGTTCATTAGGTCAAATATACAATACTCTATAGCTGAAGTAACATCAGAGTGAGGCATGTATATAAAGTTCATGATCGTGGACTCTTGGGACAGAAAAATTTAATCTGGTCTAATATGGACTTCTGTGGGGCTGAAATAAAATTACGAGTCACTGAGTCAGTGTAGAAAGTTCTTGATCGAGGACAAATTTTCCAGAAATATGTTCAGTAGGTCTAATATGGACTTGTGTATGGGTGAAGTAACATCAGAAGGAATCAATAATAATGGATGAAACGCTCAAGATTGAGTGCTTTTGGCGGAAATATAACCTTTAGGTCAAAAATGCAATATCATATGGCTGACGTATCATCAGAAGCAGTCAATAAGTATGTATAGAATGTTCATGATCGAGGACTAATTTGCTTGAAATATGTCCATTAGGTCAAATATGCAGTACTCTATGGCTGAAGTAACATCAGAGTGAGGCATGTATATAAAGTTCCTGATCGAGGATTCTTGGTACAGAAAAATCTAATCAAGTCTAATATGGACTCCTGTATGGCTGAAAAAAATCAGAAGGAGTCAATGACTATGTAGAGAAAGTTCAAGATCGAGTCCTCTTGGGCCAGAAATATGTTCAGTAGGTCAAATATAGACTTCTATATGGCTAATGTGACATCAGAAGGCGTCAATGAGTATATATAAAAACTTCAATGTCGAATACTCTGTAGCCAGAAATATGTTCAGTCGGTCAAATATGGACTACTGTCTGGCTTATCTAACATCACGATATCTTAATTAGTATGTTCATGAAGTTCATGACTAATTTGCCAGAAATATGTTCAGTAGGTCTAATCTATTGGTGAAGAAACATCAGAGTGAGGCAATGAGTATGTGTAAAAAGTTCATGAGCGAGGACTAATTTGCCAGAGATATGTTCTGTAGCTCAAACATGGGCTCATGTATGGCTGAAGGAACATCAGAGTGAGGCAAAGAGTATGTATATACAAAATTCATGATTGAGGACTCTTGGGACAAAAAAAATGTTAAATTTGGTCTAATACGGACTTTTGTTTGGCTGAAATAAAATCAGAAGGAATCAATGAGTATGTAAAGAAAGTTCAAGATCAAGCACTCTTGGGCCAGAAAATATGTTCTTTACGTCAAATATGGACTACTGTCTGTCTGATGTAACAGCAGTCAATGAGTCTGTATAGAGAGTTCATCATCAAGGACTAATTTATCAGAAATTTGCTCAGTAGGTCAAAAATGGGTTCATATATGTCTGAAGTAACATCAGAATGATTCAACGAGAATGTATAGAAAGTTCAAGATTGAGTACTCTTGGACCAGAAATATGTTTAGTGGATCAAATATGGACTACTGTCTGTCTGATTTAACATCAGGAGTCAATGAGTCAGTAGAGAAAGTTCATGATCGAGGACTAATTTGCCAGAAATATGTTATCTGTATGGGTGAAGTAACATCAGAAGAAGTCAACAGTAATGTATGAAAAGTTCAAGATCAAGTGCTCTTTGGCCAGAAATATGTCATTTAGGTCAAATGTGCAAAACTCTATGGCTGATGTAGCATGAGAAGGTTTCAATGAGTTAGTATGAAAACTTCATCATAGAGGACTAATTTGCCAGAAATTTGTTCAGTAGGTCAAAATGGGTTCATAAATAGCTGAAGTAACATCAGAGTGAATCAGTGAGTACGTATAGAATGTTAACTGATCGAGTACACTTGGGTAAGAAATATGCTCAGTAGTTCAAATATGGATTTGTGTATGGCTGAAGTAACATTAGAAGGAGTCAAAGAGTATGTATATGAAGTTCAAGATCAAGAGCTCTTGGGCCAGAAAATATGTGCTTTACGTCAAATATGGACTACTGTCTCTCCGATGTAACAACAGTCAATGAGTCTGTATAGAGATTTCATCATCAAGGACTAATTTATCAGAAATTTGCTCAGTAGGTCAAAATGGGTTCATTTTAGTCTGACGTAACATCAGAACGAGTCAATGAGTATGTATAGAAAGTTCAAGATTGAGTAGTCTTGGACCAGAAATATGTTCAGTAGGTCAAATATGGACTACTGTCTGTCTGATTTAACATCAGGAGTCAATGAGTCAGTCGAGAAATTTCATGATCGAGGACTAATTTGCCAGAAATATGTTCTCTAGATCTAATGGATTCTGTATGGGTGAAGTAACATCAGAAGGAGTCAACAGTAATGTATGAAAAGTTCAAGATCAAGTACTCTTTGGCCAGAAATATGCCCATTAGATCAAACATGCAATACTCTATGGCTGAAGAAACATCAGAGTGAGGCGTGTATATAAAGTTCATGATCGAGGACTCTTGGGCCAGAAATATATTCTGTAGGTCAAATATAGACTTCTATATGGCTGATGTTACATCAGAAGGCGTCATTGAGTATATATGAAAACTTCAATGTCGAATACTCTTTGGCCAGTAATATGTTCAGTCAGTCAAATACGGAATACTGTGTGGCTTATCTAACATCAGATGGAGTCAATATGTATGCATATGAAGTTCATTACTGAGGACTAATTGGCCAGAAATACGTTCTATAGGTCTAATATGGACCTGTATGGGTGAAGTAACGTCAGAAGGAGTCAACAGTAATGTATGAGAAGTTCAAGATCAAGTGCTCTTTGGCCAGAAATATGTCATTTAGGTCAAATGTGCAAAACTCTATGGCTGATGTAGCATGAGAAGGTTTCAATGAGTTAGTATAAAAGTTCATCATAGAGGACTAATTTGCCAGAAATATGTTCAGTACGTCAAAATGGGTTCATAAATAGCTGAAGTAACATCAGAGTGAATCAATGAGTATGTATAGAACGTTAACTGATCGAGTACACTTGGGTAAGAAATATGTTCAGTAGGTCAAATATGGATTTGTGTACAGCTGAAGTGACATTAGAAGGAGTCAACGAGCATGTATAGAAAGTTCAAGATCAAGAGCTCTTGGGTCAAAAATATGTTCAGTAGCTCAAATGTGGACTACTGTATGGCTGATGTTATATCAGAAGGCGTCAATGAGTATAAAATTCAATATTGAATACCCTTTGGCCAGAACTATGTTCAGAAATGGTCAAAAATGCAATATTATATGGCTGACGTATCATCAGATGAAGACAATGAGGATGTACAGATAATTCATGATCGAGGGCTAATTTGTGAAAAATATGTTCATTAGGTCAAATATACAATACTCTATAGCTGAAGTAACATCAGAGTGAGGCATGTATATAAAGTTCATGATCGTGGACTCTTGGGACAGAAAAAATTTAATCTGGTCTAATATGGACTTCTGTGGGGCTGAAATAAAATTACGAGTCACTGAGTCAGTGTAGAAAGTTCTTGATCGAGGACAAATTTTCCAGAAATATGTTCAGTAGGTCTAATATGGACTTGTGTATGGGTGAAGTAACATCAGAAGGAATCAATAATAATGGATGAAACGCTCAAGATTGAGTGCTTTTGGCGGAAATATAACCTTTAGGTCAAAAATGCAATATCATATGGCTGACGTATCATCAGAAGCAGTCAATAAGTATGTATAGAATGTTCATGATCGAGGACTAATTTGCTTGAAATATGTCCATTAGGTCAAATATGCAGTACTCTATGGCTGAAGTAACATCAGAGTGAGGCATGTATTTAAAGTTCCTGATCGAGGATTCTTGGTACAGAAAAATCTAATCAAGTCTAATATGGACTCCTGTATGGCTGAAAAATCAGAAGGAGTCAATGACTATGTAGAGAAAGTTCAAGATCGAGTCCTCTTGGGCCAGAAATATGTTCAGTAGGTCAAATATAGACTTCTATATGGCTAATGTGACATCAGAAGGCGTCAATGAGTATATATAAAAACTTCAATGTCGAATACTCTGTAGCCAGAAATATGTTCAGTCGGTCAAATATGGACTACTGTCTGGCTTATCTAACATCACGATATCTTAATTAGTATGTTCATGAAGTTCATGACTAATTTGCCAGAAATATGTTCAGTAGGTCTAATCTATTGGTGAAGAAACATCAGAGTGAGGCAATGAGTATGTGTAAAAGTTCATGAGCGAGGACTAATTTGCCAGAGATATGTTCTGTAGCTCAAACATGGGCTCATGTATGGCTGAAGGAACATCAGAGTGAGGCAAAGAGTATGTATATACAAAATTCATGATTGAGGACTCTTGGGACAAAAAAAATGTTAAATTTGGTCTAATACGGACTTTTGTTTGGCTGAAATAAAATCAGAAGGAATCAATGAGTATGTAAAGAAAGTTCAAGATCAAGCACTCTTGGGCCAGAAAATATGTTCTTTACGTCAAATATGGACTACTGTCTGTCTGATGTAACAGCAGTCAATGAGTCTGTATAGAGAGTTCATCATCAAGGACTAATTTACAAGAAATTTGCTCAGTAGGTCAAAAATGGGTTCATATATGTCTGAAGTAACATCAGAATGATTCAACGAGAATGTATAGAAAGTTCAAGATTGAGTACTCTTGGACCAGAAATATGTTTAGTGGATCAAATATGGACTACTGTCTGTCTGATTTAACATCAGGAGTCAATGAGTCAGTAGAGAAAGTTCATGATCGAGGACTAATTTGCCAGAAATATGTTATCTGTATGGGTGAAGTAACATCAGAAGAAGTCAACAGTAATGTATGAAAAGTTCAAGATCAAGTACTCTTTGGCCAGAAATATGCCCATTAGATCAAACATGCAATACTCTATGGCTGAAGAAACATCAGAGTGAGGCGTGTATATAAAGTTCATGATCGAGGACTCTTGGGCCAGAAATATATTCTGTAGGTCAAATATAGACTTCTATATGGCTGATGTTACATCAGAAGGCGTCATTGAGTATATATGAAAACTTCAATGTCGAATACTCTTTGGCCAGTAATATGTTCAGTCAGTCAAATACGGAATACTGTGTGGCTTATCTAACATCAGATGGAGTCAATATGTATGCATATGAAGTTCATTACTGAGGACTAATTGGCCAGAAATACGTTCTATAGGTCTAATATGGACCTGTATGGGTGAAGTAACGTCAGAAGGAGTCAACAGTAATGTATGAGAAGTTCAAGATCAAGTGCTCTTTGGCCAGAAATATGTCATTTAGGTCAAATGTGCAAAACTCTATGGCTGATGTAGCATGAGAAGGTTTGAATGAGTTAGTATAAAAAGTTCATCATGGAGGACTAATTTGCCAGAAATATGTTCAGTACGTCAAAATGGGTTCATAAATAGCTGAAGTAACATCAGAGTGAATCAATGAGTATGTATAGAACGTTAACTGATCGAGTACACTTGGGTAAGAAATATGTTCAGTAGGTCAAATATGGATTTGTGTACAGCTGAAGTGACATTAGATGGAGTCAATGAGCATGTATAGAAAGTTCAAGATCAAGAGCTCTTGGGTCAAAAATATGTTCAGTAGCTCAAATGTGGACTACTGTATGGCTGATGTTATATCAGAAGGCGTCAATGAGTATAAAATTCAATATTGAATACCCTTTGGCCAGAACTATGTTCAGAAATGGTCAAAAATGCAATATTATATGGCTGACGTATCATCAGATGAAGACAATGAGGATGTACAGAAAATTCATGATCGAGGGCTAATTTGTGAAAAATATGTTCATTAGGTCAAATATACAATACTCTATAGCTGAAGTAACATCAGAGTGAGGCATGTATATAAAGTTCATGATCGTGGACTCTTGGGACAGAAAAAATTTAATCTGGTCTAATATGGACTTCTGTGGGGCTGAAATAAAATTACGAGTCACTGAGTCAGTGTAGAAAGTTCTTGATTGAGGACAAATTTTCCAGAAATATGTTCAGTAGGTCTAATATGGACTTGTGTATGGGTGAAGTAACATCAGAAGGAATCCATAATAATGGATGAAACGCTCAAGATTGAGTGCTTTTGGCCCGGAAATATAACCTTTAGGTCAAAAATGCAATATCATATGGCTGACGTATCATCAGAAGCAGTCAATAAGTATGTATAGAATGTTCATGATCGAGGACTAATTTGCTTGAAATATGTCCATTAGGTCAAATATGCAGTACTCTATGGCTGAAGTAACATCAGAGTGAGGCATGTATATAAAGTTCCTGATCGAGGATTCTTGGTACAGAAAAAATCTAATCAAGTCTAATATGGACTCCTGTATGGCTGAAAAAAATCAGAAGGAGTCAATGACTATGTAGAGAAAGTTCAAGATCGAGTCCTCTTGGGCCAGAAATATGTTCAGTAGGTCAAATATAGACTTCTATATGGCTAATGTGACATCAGAAGGCGTCAATGAGTATATATAAAAACTTCAATGTCGAATACTCTGTAGCCAGAAATATGTTCAGTCGGTCAAATATGGACTACTGTCTGGCTTATCTAACATCACGATATCTTAATTAGTATGTTCATGAAGTTCATGACTAATTTGCCAGAAATATGTTCAGTAGGTCTAATCTATTGGTGAAGAAACATCAGAGTGAGGCAATGAGTATGTGTAAAAAGTTCATGAGCGAGGACTAATTTGCCAGAGATATGTTCTGTAGCTCAAACATGGGCTCATGTATGGCTGAAGGAACATCAGAGTGAGGCAAAGAGTATGTATATACAAAATTCATGATTGAGGACTCTTGGGACAAAAAAAAATGTTAAATTTGGTCTAATACGGACTTTTGTTTGGCTGAAATAAAATCAGAAGGAATCAATGAGTATGTAAAGAAAGTTCAAGATCAAGCACTCTTGGGCCAGAAAATATGTTCTTTACGTCAAATATGGACTACTGTCTGTCTGATGTAACAGCAGTCAATGAGTCTGTATAGAGAGTTCATCATCAAGGACTAATTTATCAGAAATTTGCTCAGTAGGTCAAAAATGGGTTCATATATGTCTGAAGTAACATCAGAATGATTCAACGAGAATGTATAGAAAGTTCAAGATTGAGTACTCTTGGACCAGAAATATGTTTAGTGGATCAAATATGGACTACTGTCTGTCTGATTTAACATCAGGAGTCAATGAGTCAGTAGAGAAAGTTCATGATCGAGGACTAATTTGCCAGAAATATGTTATCTGTATGGGTGAAGTAACATCAGAAGAAGTCAACAGTAATGTATGAAAAGTTCAAGATCAAGTACTCTTTGGCCAGAAATATGCCCATTAGATCAAACATGCAATACTCTATGGCTGAAGAAACATCAGAGTGAGGCGTGTATATAAAGTTCATGATCGAGGACTCTTGGGCCAGAAATATATTCTGTAGGTCAAATATAGACTTCTATATGGCTGATGTTACATCAGAAGGCGTCATTGAGTATATATGAAAACTTCAATGTCGAATACTCTTTGGCCAGTAATATGTTCAGTCAGTCAAATACGGAATACTGTGTGGCTTATCTAACATCAGATGGAGTCAATATGTATGCATATGAAGTTCATTACTGAGGACTAATTGGCCAGAAATACGTTCTATAGGTCTAATATGGACCTGTATGGGTGAAGTAACGTCAGAAGGAGTCAACAGTAATGTATGAGAAGTTCAAGATCAAGTGCTCTTTGGCCAGAAATATGTCATTTAGGTCAAATGTGCAAAACTCTATGGCTGATGTAGCATGAGAAGGTTTGAATGAGTTAGTATAAAAGTTCATCATGGAGGACTAATTTGCCAGAAATATGTTCAGTACGTCAAAATGGGTTCATAAATAGCTGAAGTAACATCAGAGTGAATCAATGAGTATGTATAGAACGTTAACTGATCGAGTACACTTGGGTAAGAAATATGTTCAGTAGGTCAAATATGGATTTGTGTACAGCTGAAGTGACATTAGATGGAGTCAATGAGCATGTATAGAAAGTTCAAGATCAAGAGCTCTTGGGTCAAAAATATGTTCAGTAGCTCAAATGTGGACTACTGTATGGCTGATGTTATATCAGAAGGCGTCAATGAGTATAAAATTCAATATTGAATACCCTTTGGCCAGAACTATGTTCAGAAATGGTCAAAAATGCAATATTATATGGCTGACGTATCATCAGATGAAGACAATGAGGATGTACAGAAAATTCATGATCGAGGGCTAATTTGTGAAAAATATGTTCATTAGGTCAAATATACAATACTCTATAGCTGAAGTAACATCAGAGTGAGGCATGTATATAAAGTTCATGATCGTGGACTCTTGGGACAGAAAAAATTTAATCTGGTCTAATATGGACTTCTGTGGGGCTGAAATAAAATTACGAGTCACTGAGTCAGTGTAGAAAGTTCTTGATCGAGGACAAATTTTCCAGAAATATGTTCAGTAGGTCTAATATGGACTTGTGTATGGGTGAAGTAACATCAGAAGGAATCCATAATAATGGATGAAACGCTCAAGATTGAGTGCTTTTGGCGGAAATATAACCTTTAGGTTGCAATATCATATGGCTTATCATCAGAAGCAGTCAATAAGTATGTATAGAATGTTCATGATCGAGGACTAATTTGCTTGAAATATGTCCATTAGGTCAAATATGCAGTACTCTATGGCTGAAGTAACATCAGAGTGAGGCATGTATATGTTCATGATCATCGGTACAGAAGTCTAATATGGACTCCTGTATGGCTGAATCAGAAGGAGTCAATGACTATGTAGAGAAAGTTCAAGATCGAGTCAGAAATATGTTCAGTAGGTCAAATATAGACTTCTATATGGCTAATGTGACATCAGAAGGCGTCAATGAGTATATATCTTCAATGTCGAATACTCTGTAGCCAGAAATATGTTCAGTCGGTCAAATATGGACTACTGTCTGGCTTATCTAACATCACGATATCTTAATTAGTATGTTCATGAAGTTCATGACTAATTTGCCAGAAATATGTTCAGTAGGTCTAATCTATTGGTGAAGAAACATCAGAGTGAGGCAATGAGTATGTGTAAAAGTTCATGAGCGAGGACTAATTTGCCAGAGATATGTTCTGTAGCTCAAACATGGGCTCATGTATGGCTGAAGGAACATCAGAGTGAGGCAAAGAGTATGTATATACAAAATTCATGATTGAGGACTCTTGGGACAAAAAAAATGTTAAATTTGGTCTAATACGGACTTTTGTTTGGCTGAAATAAAATCAGAAGGAATCAATGAGTATGTAAAGAAAGTTCAAGATCAAGCACTCTTGGGCCAGAAAATATGTTCTTTACGTCAAATATGGACTACTGTCTGTCTGATGTAACAGCAGTCAATGAGTCTGTATAGAGAGTTCATCATCAAGGACTAATTTACAAGAAATTTGCTCAGTAGGTCAAAAATGGGTTCATATATGTCTGAAGTAACATCAGAATGATTCAACGAGAATGTATAGAAAGTTCAAGATTGAGTACTCTTGGACCAGAAATATGTTTAGTGGATCAAATATGGACTACTGTCTGTCTGATTTAACATCAGGAGTCAATGAGTCAGTAGAGAAAGTTCATGATCGAGGACTAATTTGCCAGAAATATGTTCTCTAGATCTAATGGATTCTGTATGGGTGAAGTAACATCAGAAGAAGTCAACAGTAATGTATGAAAAGTTCAAGATCAAGTACTCTTTGGCCAGAAATATGCCCATTAGATCAAACATGCAATACTCTATGGCTGAAGAAACATCAGAGTGAGGCGTGTATATAAAGTTCATGATCGAGGACTCTTGGGCCAGAAATATATTCTGTAGGTCAAATATAGACTTCTATATGGCTGATGTTACATCAGAAGGCGTCATTGAGTATATATGAAAACTTCAATGTCGAATACTCTTTGGCCAGTAATATGTTCAGTCAGTCAAATACGGAATACTGTGTGGCTTATCTAACATCAGATGGAGTCAATATGTATGCATATGAAGTTCATTACTGAGGACTAATTGGCCAGAAATACGTTCTATAGGTCTAATATGGACCTGTATGGGTGAAGTAACGTCAGAAGGAGTCAACAGTAATGTATGAGAAGTTCAAGATCAAGTGCTCTTTGGCCAGAAATATGTCATTTAGGTCAAATGTGCAAAACTCTATGGCTGATGTAGCATGAGAAGGTTTGAATGAGTTAGTATAAAAGTTCATCATGGAGGACTAATTTGCCAGAAATATGTTCAGTACGTCAAAATGGGTTCATAAATAGCTGAAGTAACATCAGAGTGAATCAATGAGTATGTATAGAACGTTAACTGATCGAGTACACTTGGGTAAGAAATATGTTCAGTAGGTCAAATATGGATTTGTGTACAGCTGAAGTGACATTAGATGGAGTCAATGAGCATGTATAGAAAGTTCAAGATCAAGAGCTCTTGGGTCAAAAATATGTTCAGTAGCTCAAATGTGGACTACTGTATGGCTGATGTTATATCAGAAGGCGTCAATGAGTATAAAATTCAATATTGAATACCCTTTGGCCAGAACTATGTTCAGAAATGGTCAAAAATGCAATATTATATGGCTGACGTATCATCAGATGAAGACAATGAGGATGTACAGAAAATTCATGATCGAGGGCTAATTTGTGAAAAATATGTTCATTAGGTCAAATATACAATACTCTATAGCTGAAGTAACATCAGAGTGAGGCATGTATATAAAGTTCATGATCGTGGACTCTTGGGACAGAAAAAATTTAATCTGGTCTAATATGGACTTCTGTGGGGCTGAAATAAAATTACGAGTCACTGAGTCAGTGTAGAAAGTTCTTGATTGAGGACAAATTTTCCAGAAATATGTTCAGTAGGTCTAATATGGACTTGTGTATGGGTGAAGTAACATCAGAAGGAATCCATAATAATGGATGAAACGCTCAAGATTGAGTGCTTTTGGCGGAAATATAACCTTTAGGTCAAAATGCAATATCATATGGCTGACGTATCATCAGAAGCAGTCAATAAGTATGTATAGAATGTTCATGATCGAGGACTAATTTGCTTGAAATATGTCCATTAGGTCAAATATGCAGTACTCTATGGCTGAAGTAACATCAGAGTGAGGCATGTATATAAAGTTCCTGATCGAGGATTCTTGGTACAGAAAAATCTAATCAAGTCTAATATGGACTCCTGTATGGCTGAAAAAAATCAGAAGGAGTCAATGACTATGTAGAGAAAGTTCAAGATCGAGTCCTCTTGGGCCAGAAATATGTTCAGTAGGTCAAATATAGACTTCTATATGGCTAATGTGACATCAGAAGGCGTCAATGAGTATATATAAAAACTTCAATGTCGAATACTCTGTAGCCAGAAATATGTTCAGTCGGTCAAATATGGACTACTGTCTGGCTTATCTAACATCACGATATCTTAATTAGTATGTTCATGAAGTTCATGACTAATTTGCCAGAAATATGTTCAGTAGGTCTAATCTATTGGTGAAGAAACATCAGAGTGAGGCAATGAGTATGTGTAAAAGTTCATGAGCGAGGACTAATTTGCCAGAGATATGTTCTGTAGCTCAAACATGGGCTCATGTATGGCTGAAGGAACATCAGAGTGAGGCAAAGAGTATGTATATACAAAATTCATGATTGAGGACTCTTGGGACAAAAAAAATGTTAAATTTGGTCTAATACGGACTTTTGTTTGGCTGAAATAAAATCAGAAGGAATCAATGAGTATGTAAAGAAAGTTCAAGATCAAGCACTCTTGGGCCAGAAAATATGTTCTTTACGTCAAATATGGACTACTGTCTGTCTGATGTAACAGCAGTCAATGAGTCTGTATAGAGAGTTCATCATCAAGGACTAATTTATCAGAAATTTGCTCAGTAGGTCAAAAATGGGTTCATATATGTCTGAAGTAACATCAGAATGATTCAACGAGAATGTATAGAAAGTTCAAGATTGAGTACTCTTGGACCAGAAATATGTTTAGTGGATCAAATATGGACTACTGTCTGTCTGATTTAACATCAGGAGTCAATGAGTCAGTAGAGAAAGTTCATGATCGAGGACTAATTTGCCAGAAATATGTTCTCTAGATCTAATGGATTCTGTATGGGTGAAGTAACATCAGAAGAAGTCAACAGTAATGTATGAAAAGTTCAAGATCAAGTACTCTTTGGCCAGAAATATGCCCATTAGATCAAACATGCAATACTCTATGGCTGAAGAAACATCAGAGTGAGGCGTGTATATAAAGTTCATGATCGAGGACTCTTGGGCCAGAAATATATTCTGTAGGTCAAATATAGACTTCTATATGGCTGATGTTACATCAGAAGGCGTCATTGAGTATATATGAAAACTTCAATGTCGAATACTCTTTGGCCAGTAATATGTTCAGTCAGTCAAATACGGAATACTGTGTGGCTTATCTAACATCAGATGGAGTCAATATGTATGCATATGAAGTTCATTACTGAGGACTAATTGGCCAGAAATACGTTCTATAGGTCTAATATGGACCTGTATGGGTGAAGTAACGTCAGAAGGAGTCAACAGTAATGTATGAGAAGTTCAAGATCAAGTGCTCTTTGGCCAGAAATATGTCATTTAGGTCAAATGTGCAAAACTCTATGGCTGATGTAGCATGAGAAGGTTTGAATGAGTTAGTATAAAAAGTTCATCATGGAGGACTAATTTGCCAGAAATATGTTCAGTACGTCAAAATGGGTTCATAAATAGCTGAAGTAACATCAGAGTGAATCAATGAGTATGTATAGAACGTTAACTGATCGAGTACACTTGGGTAAGAAATATGTTCAGTAGGTCAAATATGGATTTGTGTACAGCTGAAGTGACATTAGATGGAGTCAATGAGCATGTATAGAAAGTTCAAGATCAAGAGCTCTTGGGTCAAAAATATGTTCAGTAGCTCAAATGTGGACTACTGTATGGCTGATGTTATATCAGAAGGCGTCAATGAGTATAAAATTCAATATTGAATACCCTTTGGCCAGAACTATGTTCAGAAATGGTCAAAAATGCAATATTATATGGCTGACGTATCATCAGATGAAGACAATGAGGATGTACAGAAAATTCATGATCGAGGGCTAATTTGTGAAAAATATGTTCATTAGGTCAAATATACAATACTCTATAGCTGAAGTAACATCAGAGTGAGGCATGTATATAAAGTTCATGATCGTGGACTCTTGGGACAGAAAAATTTAATCTGGTCTAATATGGACTTCTGTGGGGCTGAAATAAAATTACGAGTCACTGAGTCAGTGTAGAAAGTTCTTGATCGAGGACAAATTTTCCAGAAATATGTTCAGTAGGTCTAATATGGACTTGTGTATGGGTGAAGTAACATCAGAAGGAATCCATAATAATGGATGAAACGCTCAAGATTGAGTGCTTTTGGCGGAAATATAACCTTTAGGTCAAAAATGCAATATCATATGGCTGACGTATCATCAGAAGCAGTCAATAAGTATGTATAGAATGTTCATGATCGAGGACTAATTTGCTTGAAATATGTCCATTAGGTCAAATATGCAGTACTCTATGGCTGAAGTAACATCAGAGTGAGGCATGTATATAAAGTTCCTGATCGAGGATTCTTGGTACAGAAAAATCTAATCAAGTCTAATATGGACTCCTGTATGGCTGAAAAAATCAGAAGGAGTCAATGACTATGTAGAGAAAGTTCAAGATCGAGTCCTCTTGGGCCAGAAATATGTTCAGTAGGTCAAATATAGACTTCTATATGGCTAATGTGACATCAGAAGGCGTCAATGAGTATATATAAAAACTTCAATGTCGAATACTCTGTAGCCAGAAATATGTTCAGTCGGTCAAATATGGACTACTGTCTGGCTTATCTAACATCACGATATCTTAATTAGTATGTTCATGAAGTTCATGACTAATTTGCCAGAAATATGTTCAGTAGGTCTAATCTATTGGTGAAGAAACATCAGAGTGAGGCAATGAGTATGTGTAAAAGTTCATGAGCGAGGACTAATTTGCCAGAGATATGTTCTGTAGCTCAAACATGGGCTCATGTATGGCTGAAGGAACATCAGAGTGAGGCAAAGAGTATGTATATACAAAATTCATGATTGAGGACTCTTGGGACAAAAAAAATGTTAAATTTGGTCTAATACGGACTTTTGTTTGGCTGAAATAAAATCAGAAGGAATCAATGAGTATGTAAAGAAAGTTCAAGATCAAGCACTCTTGGGCCAGAAAATATGTTCTTTACGTCAAATATGGACTACTGTCTGTCTGATGTAACAGCAGTCAATGAGTCTGTATAGAGAGTTCATCATCAAGGACTAATTTATCAGAAATTTGCTCAGTAGGTCAAAAATGGGTTCATATATGTCTGAAGTAACATCAGAATGATTCAACGAGAATGTATAGAAAGTTCAAGATTGAGTACTCTTGGACCAGAAATATGTTTAGTGGATCAAATATGGACTACTGTCTGTCTGATTTAACATCAGGAGTCAATGAGTCAGTAGAGAAAGTTCATGATCGAGGACTAATTTGCCAGAAATATGTTCTCTAGATCTAATGGATTCTGTATGGGTGAAGTAACATCAGAAGAAGTCAACAGTAATGTATGAAAAGTTCAAGATCAAGTACTCTTTGGCCAGAAATATGCCCATTAGATCAAACATGCAATACTCTATGGCTGAAGAAACATCAGAGTGAGGCGTGTATATAAAGTTCATGATCGAGGACTCTTGGGCCAGAAATATATTCTGTAGGTCAAATATAGACTTCTATATGGCTGATGTTACATCAGAAGGCGTCATTGAGTATATATGAAAACTTCAATGTCGAATACTCTTTGGCCAGTAATATGTTCAGTCAGTCAAATACGGAATACTGTGTGGCTTATCTAACATCAGATGGAGTCAATATGTATGCATATGAAGTTCATTACTGAGGACTAATTGGCCAGAAATACGTTCTATAGGTCTAATATGGACCTGTATGGGTGAAGTAACGTCAGAAGGAGTCAACAGTAATGTATGAGAAGTTCAAGATCAAGTGCTCTTTGGCCAGAAATATGTCATTTAGGTCAAATGTGCAAAACTCTATGGCTGATGTAGCATGAGAAGGTTTGAATGAGTTAGTATAAAAAGTTCATCATGGAGGACTAATTTGCCAGAAATATGTTCAGTACGTCAAAATGGGTTCATAAATAGCTGAAGTAACATCAGAGTGAATCAATGAGTATGTATAGAACGTTAACTGATCGAGTACACTTGGGTAAGAAATATGTTCAGTAGGTCAAATATGGATTTGTGTACAGCTGAAGTGACATTAGATGGAGTCAATGAGCATGTATAGAAAGTTCAAGATCAAGAGCTCTTGGGTCAAAAATATGTTCAGTAGCTCAAATGTGGACTACTGTATGGCTGATGTTATATCAGAAGGCGTCAATGAGTATAAAATTCAATATTGAATACCCTTTGGCCAGAACTATGTTCAGAAATGGTCAAAAATGCAATATTATATGGCTGACGTATCATCAGATGAAGACAATGAGGATGTACAGAAAATTCATGATCGAGGGCTAATTTGTGAAAAATATGTTCATTAGGTCAAATATACAATACTCTATAGCTGAAGTAACATCAGAGTGAGGCATGTATATAAAGTTCATGATCGTGGACTCTTGGGACAGAAAAAATTTAATCTGGTCTAATATGGACTTCTGTGGGGCTGAAATAAAATTACGAGTCACTGAGTCAGTGTAGAAAGTTCTTGATTGAGGACAAATTTTCCAGAAATATGTTCAGTAGGTCTAATATGGACTTGTGTATGGGTGAAGTAACATCAGAAGGAATCCATAATAATGGATGAAACGCTCAAGATTGAGTGCTTTTGGCCGGAAATATAACCTTTAGGTCAAAAATGCAATATCATATGGCTGACGTATCATCAGAAGCAGTCAATAAGTATGTATAGAATGTTCATGATCGAGGACTAATTTGCTTGAAATATGTCCATTAGGTCAAATATGCAGTACTCTATGGCTGAAGTAACATCAGAGTGAGGCATGTATATAAAGTTCCTGATCGAGGATTCTTGGTACAGAAAAAATCTAATCAAGTCTAATATGGACTCCTGTATGGCTGAAAAAAATCAGAAGGAGTCAATGACTATGTAGAGAAAGTTCAAGATCGAGTCCTCTTGGGCCAGAAATATGTTCAGTAGGTCAAATATAGACTTCTATATGGCTAATGTGACATCAGAAGGCGTCAATGAGTATATATAAAAACTTCAATGTCGAATACTCTGTAGCCAGAAATATGTTCAGTCGGTCAAATATGGACTACTGTCTGGCTTATCTAACATCACGATATCTTAATTAGTATGTTCATGAAGTTCATGACTAATTTGCCAGAAATATGTTCAGTAGGTCTAATCTATTGGTGAAGAAACATCAGAGTGAGGCAATGAGTATGTGTAAAAAGTTCATGAGCGAGGACTAATTTGCCAGAGATATGTTCTGTAGCTCAAACATGGGCTCATGTATGGCTGAAGGAACATCAGAGTGAGGCAAAGAGTATGTATATACAAAATTCATGATTGAGGACTCTTGGGACAAAAAAAATGTTAAATTTGGTCTAATACGGACTTTTGTTTGGCTGAAATAAAATCAGAAGGAATCAATGAGTATGTAAAGAAAGTTCAAGATCAAGCACTCTTGGGCCAGAAAATATGTTCTTTACGTCAAATATGGACTACTGTCTGTCTGATGTAACAGCAGTCAATGAGTCTGTATAGAGAGTTCATCATCAAGGACTAATTTATCAGAAATTTGCTCAGTAGGTCAAAAATGGGTTCATATATGTCTGAAGTAACATCAGAATGATTCAACGAGAATGTATAGAAAGTTCAAGATTGAGTACTCTTGGACCAGAAATATGTTTAGTGGATCAAATATGGACTACTGTCTGTCTGATTTAACATCAGGAGTCAATGAGTCAGTAGAGAAAGTTCATGATCGAGGACTAATTTGCCAGAAATATGTTATCTGTATGGGTGAAGTAACATCAGAAGAAGTCAACAGTAATGTATGAAAAGTTCAAGATCAAGTGCTCTTTGGCCAGAAATATGTCATTTAGGTCAAATGTGCAAAACTCTATGGCTGATGTAGCATGAGAAGGTTTCAATGAGTTAGTATGAAAACTTCATCATAGAGGACTAATTTGCCAGAAATTTGTTCAGTAGGTCAAAATGGGTTCATAAATAGCTGAAGTAACATCAGAGTGAATCAGTGAGTACGTATAGAATGTTAACTGATCGAGTACACTTGGGTAAGAAATATGCTCAGTAGTTCAAATATGGATTTGTGTATGGCTGAAGTAACATTAGAAGGAGTCAAAGAGTATGTATATGAAGTTCAAGATCAAGAGCTCTTGGGCCAGAAAATATGTGCTTTACGTCAAATATGGACTACTGTCTCTCCGATGTAACAACAGTCAATGAGTCTGTATAGAGATTTCATCATCAAGGACTAATTTATCAGAAATTTGCTCAGTAGGTCAAAAATGGGTTCATTTTAGTCTGACGTAACATCAGAACGAGTCAATGAGTATGTATAGAAAGTTCAAGATTGAGTAGTCTTGGACCAGAAATATGTTCAGTAGGTCAAATATGGACTACTGTCTGTCTGATTTAACATCAGGAGTCAATGAGTCAGTCGAGAAATTTCATGATCGAGGACTAATTTGCCAGAAATATGTTCTCTAGATCTAATGGATTCTGTATGGGTGAAGTAACATCAGAAGGAGTCAACAGTAATGTATGAAAAGTTCAAGATCAAGTACTCTTTGGCCAGAAATATGCCCATTAGATCAAACATGCAATACTCTATGGCTGAAGAAACATCAGAGTGAGGCGTGTATATAAAGTTCATGATCGAGGACTCTTGGGCCAGAAATATATTCTGTAGGTCAAATATAGACTTCTATATGGCTGATGTTACATCAGAAGGCGTCATTGAGTATATATGAAAACTTCAATGTCGAATACTCTTTGGCCAGTAATATGTTCAGTCAGTCAAATACGGAATACTGTGTGGCTTATCTAACATCAGATGGAGTCAATATGTATGCATATGAAGTTCATTACTGAGGACTAATTGGCCAGAAATACGTTCTATAGGTCTAATATGGACCTGTATGGGTGAAGTAACGTCAGAAGGAGTCAACAGTAATGTATGAGAAGTTCAAGATCAAGTGCTCTTTGGCCAGAAATATGTCATTTAGGTCAAATGTGCAAAACTCTATGGCTGATGTAGCATGAGAAGGTTTCAATGAGTTAGTATAAAAAGTTCATCATAGAGGACTAATTTGCCAGAAATATGTTCAGTACGTCAAAATGGGTTCATAAATAGCTGAAGTAACATCAGAGTGAATCAATGAGTATGTATAGAACGTTAACTGATCGAGTACACTTGGGTAAGAAATATGTTCAGTAGGTCAAATATGGATTTGTGTACAGCTGAAGTGACATTAGAAGGAGTCAACGAGCATGTATAGAAAGTTCAAGATCAAGAGCTCTTGGGTCAAAAATATGTTCAGTAGCTCAAATGTGGACTACTGTATGGCTGATGTTATATCAGAAGGCGTCAATGAGTATAAAATTCAATATTGAATACCCTTTGGCCAGAACTATGTTCAGAAATGGTCAAAAATGCAATATTATATGGCTGACGTATCATCAGATGAAGACAATGAGGATGTACAGATAATTCATGATCGAGGGCTAATTTGTGAAAAATATGTTCATTAGGTCAAATATACAATACTCTATAGCTGAAGTAACATCAGAGTGAGGCATGTATATAAAGTTCATGATCGTGGACTCTTGGGACAGAAAAAATTTAATCTGGTCTAATATGGACTTCTGTAGGGCTGAAATAAAATTACGAGTCACTGAGTCAGTGTAGAAAGTTCTTGATCGAGGACAAATTTTCCAGAAATATGTTCAGTAGGTCTAATATGGACTTGTGTATGGGTGAAGTAACATCAGAAGGAATCAATAATAATGGATGAAACGCTCAAGATTGAGTGCTTTTGGCCGGAAATATAACCTTTAGGTCAAAATGCAATATCATATGGCTGACGTATCATCAGAAGCAGTCAATAAGTATGTATAGAATGTTCATGATCGAGGACTAATTTGCTTGAAATATGTCCATTAGGTCAAATATGCAGTACTCTATGGCTGAAGTAACATCAGAGTGAGGCATGTATTTAAAGTTCCTGATCGAGGATTCTTGGTACAGAAAAATCTAATCAAGTCTAATATGGACTCCTGTATGGCTGAAAAAAATCAGAAGGAGTCAATGACTATGTAGAGAAAGTTCAAGATCGAGTCCTCTTGGGCCAGAAATATGTTCAGTAGGTCAAATATAGACTTCTATATGGCTAATGTGACATCAGAAGGCGTCAATGAGTATATATAAAAACTTCAATGTCGAATACTCTGTAGCCAGAAATATGTTCAGTCGGTCAAATATGGACTACTGTCTGGCTTATCTAACATCACGATATCTTAATTAGTATGTTCATGAAGTTCATGACTAATTTGCCAGAAATATGTTCAGTAGGTCTAATCTATTGGTGAAGAAACATCAGAGTGAGGCAATGAGTATGTGTAAAAGTTCATGAGCGAGGACTAATTTGCCAGAGATATGTTCTGTAGCTCAAACATGGGCTCATGTATGGCTGAAGGAACATCAGAGTGAGGCAAAGAGTATGTATATACAAAATTCATGATTGAGGACTCTTGGGACAAAAAAAATGTTAAATTTGGTCTAATACGGACTTTTGTTTGGCTGAAATAAAATCAGAAGGAATCAATGAGTATGTAAAGAAAGTTCAAGATCAAGCACTCTTGGGCCAGAAAATATGTTCTTTACGTCAAATATGGACTACTGTCTGTCTGATGTAACAGCAGTCAGTGAGTCTGTATAGAGAGTTCCTCATCAAGGACTAATTTACAAGAAATTTGCTCAGTAGGTCAAAAATGGGTTCATATATGTCTGAAGTAACATCAGAATGATTCAACGAGAATGTATAGAAAGTTCAAGATTGAGTACTCTTGGACCAGAAATATGTTTAGTGGATCAAATATGGACTACTGTCTGTCTGATTTAACATCAGGAGTCAATGAGTCAGTAGAGAAAGTTCATGATCGAGGACTAATTTGCCAGAAATATGTTATCTGTATGGGTGAAGTAACATCAGAAGAAGTCAACAGTAATGTATGAAAAGTTCAAGATCAAGTGCTCTTTGGCCAGAAATATGTCATTTAGGTCAAATGTGCAAAACTCTATGGCTGATGTAGCATGAGAAGGTTTCAATGAGTTAGTATGAAAACTTCATCATAGAGGACTAATTTGCCAGAAATTTGTTCAGTAGGTCAAAATGGGTTCATAAATAGCTGAAGTAACATCAGAGTGAATCAGTGAGTACGTATAGAATGTTAACTGATCGAGTACACTTGGGTAAGAAATATGCTCAGTAGTTCAAATATGGATTTGTGTATGGCTGAAGTAACATTAGAAGGAGTCAAAGAGTATGTATATGAAGTTCAAGATCAAGAGCTCTTGGGCCAGAAAATATGTGCTTTACGTCAAATATGGACTACTGTCTCTCCGATGTAACAACAGTCAATGAGTCTGTATAGAGATTTCATCATCAAGGACTAATTTATCAGAAATTTGCTCAGTAGGTCAAAAATGGGTTCATTTTAGTCTGACGTAACATCAGAACGAGTCAATGAGTATGTATAGAAAGTTCAAGATTGAGTAGTCTTGGACCAGAAATATGTTCAGTAGGTCAAATATGGACTACTGTCTGTCTGATTTAACATCAGGAGTCAATGAGTCAGTCGAGAAATTTCATGATCGAGGACTAATTTGCCAGAAATATGTTCTCTAGATCTAATGGATTCTGTATGGGTGAAGTAACATCAGAAGGAGTCAACAGTAATGTATGAAAAGTTCAAGATCAAGTACTCTTTGGCCAGAAATATGCCCATTAGATCAAACATGCAATACTCTATGGCTGAAGAAACATCAGAGTGAGGCGTGTATATAAAGTTCATGATCGAGGACTCTTGGGCCAGAAATATATTCTGTAGGTCAAATATAGACTTCTATATGGCTGATGTTACATCAGAAGGCGTCATTGAGTATATATGAAAACTTCAATGTCGAATACTCTTTGGCCAGTAATATGTTCAGTCAGTCAAATACGGAATACTGTGTGGCTTATCTAACATCAGATGGAGTCAATATGTATGCATATGAAGTTCATTACTGAGGACTAATTGGCCAGAAATACGTTCTATAGGTCTAATATGGACCTGTATGGGTGAAGTAACGTCAGAAGGAGTCAACAGTAATGTATGAGAAGTTCAAGATCAAGTGCTCTTTGGCCAGAAATATGTCATTTAGGTCAAATGTGCAAAACTCTATGGCTGATGTAACATGAGAAGGTTTGAATGAGTTAGTATAAAAAGTTCATCATAGAGGACTAATTTGCCAGAAATATGTTCAGTATGTCAAAATGGGTTCATAAATAGCTGAAGTAACATCAGAGTGAATCAATGAGTATGTATAGAACGTTAACTGATCGAGTACACTTGGGTAAGAAATATGTTCAGTAGGTCAAATATGGATTTGTGTACAGCTGAAGTGACATTAGAAGGAGTCAATGAGCATGTATAGAAAGTTCAAGATCAAGAGCTCTTGGGTCAAAAATATGTTCAGTAGCTCAAATGTGGACTACTGTATGGCTGATGTTATATCAGAAGGCGTCAATGAGTATAAAATTCAATATTGAATACCCTTTGGCCAGAACTATGTTCTGAAATGGTCAAAAATGCAATATTATATGGCTGACGTATCATCAGATGAAGACAATGAGGATGTACAGAAAATTCATGATCGAGGGCTAATTTGTGAAAAATATGTTCATTAGGTCAAATATACAATACTCTATAGCTGAAGTAACATCAGAGTGAGGCATGTATATAAAGTTCATGATCGTGGACTCTTGGGACAGAAAAATTTAATCTGGTCTAATATGGACTTCTGTGGGGCTGAAATAAAATTACGAGTCACTGAGTCAGTGTAGAAAGTTCTTGATCGAGGACAAATTTTCCAGAAATATGTTCAGTAGGTCTAATATGGACTCGTGTATGGGTGAAGTAACATCAGAAGGAATCAATAATAATGGATGAAACACTCAAGATTGAGTGCTTTTGGCCGGAAATATAACCTTTAGGTCAAAAATGCAATATCATATGGCTGACGTATCATCAGAAGCAGTCAATAAGTATGTATAGAATGTTCATGATCGAGGACTAATTTGCTTGAAATATGTCCATTAGGTCAAATATGCAGTACTCTATGGCTGAAGTAACATCAGAGTGAGGCATGTATATAAAGTTCCTGATCGAGGATTCTTGGTACAGAAAAATCTAATCAAGTCTAATATGGACTCCTGTATGGCTGAAAAAAATCAGAAGGAGTCAATGACTATGTAGAGAAAGTTCAAGATCGAGTCCTCTTGGGCCAGAAATATGTTCAGTAGGTCAAATATAGACTTCTATATGGCTAATGTGACATCAGAAGGCGTCAATGAGTATATATAAAAACTTCAATGTCGAATACTCTGTAGCCAGAAATATGTTCAGTCGGTCAAATATGGACTACTGTCTGGCTTATCTAACATCACGATATCTTAATTAGTATGTTCATGAAGTTCATGACTAATTTGCCAGAAATATGTTCAGTAGGTCTAATCTATTGGTGAAGAAACATCAGAGTGAGGCAATGAGTATGTGTAAAAAGTTCATGAGCGAGGACTAATTTGCCAGAGATATGTTCTGTAGCTCAAACATGGGCTCATGTATGGCTGAAGGAACATCAGAGTGAGGCAAAGAGTATGTATATACAAAATTCATGATTGAGGACTCTTGGGACAAAAAAAATGTTAAATTTGGTCTAATACGGACTTTTGTTTGGCTGAAATAAAATCAGAAGGAATCAATGAGTATGTAAAGAAAGTTCAAGATCAAGCACTCTTGGGCCAGAAAATATGTTCTTTACGTCAAATATGGACTACTGTCTGTCTGATGTAACAGCAGTCAATGAGTCTGTATAGAGAGTTCATCATCAAGGACTAATTTACAAGAAATTTGCTCAGTAGGTCAAAAATGGGTTCATATATGTCTGAAGTAACATCAGAATGATTCAACGAGAATGTATAGAAAGTTCAAGATTGAGTACTCTTGGACCAGAAATATGTTTAGTGGATCAAATATGGACTACTGTCTGTCTGATTTAACATCAGGAGTCAATGAGTCAGTAGAGAAAGTTCATGATCGAGGACTAATTTGCCAGAAATATGTTATCTGTATGGGTGAAGTAACATCAGAAGAAGTCAACAGTAATGTATGAAAAGTTCAAGATCAAGTACTCTTTGGCCAGAAATATGCCCATTAGATCAAACATGCAATACTCTATGGCTGAAGAAACATCAGAGTGAGGCGTGTATATAAAGTTCATGATCGAGGACTCTTGGGCCAGAAATATATTCTGTAGGTCAAATATAGACTTCTATATGGCTGATGTTACATCAGAAGGCGTCATTGAGTATATATGAAAACTTCAATGTCGAATACTCTTTGGCCAGTAATATGTTCAGTCAGTCAAATACGGAATACTGTGTGGCTTATCTAACATCAGATGGAGTCAATATGTATGCATATGAAGTTCATTACTGAGGACTAATTGGCCAGAAATACGTTCTATAGGTCTAATATGGACCTGTATGGGTGAAGTAACGTCAGAAGGAGTCAACAGTAATGTATGAGAAGTTCAAGATCAAGTGCTCTTTGGCCAGAAATATGTCATTTAGGTCAAATGTGCAAAACTCTATGGCTGATGTAGCATGAGAAGGTTTGAATGAGTTAGTATAAAAGTTCATCATGGAGGACTAATTTGCCAGAAATATGTTCAGTACGTCAAAATGGGTTCATAAATAGCTGAAGTAACATCAGAGTGAATCAATGAGTATGTATAGAACGTTAACTGATCGAGTACACTTGGGTAAGAAATATGTTCAGTAGGTCAAATATGGATTTGTGTACAGCTGAAGTGACATTAGATGGAGTCAATGAGCATGTATAGAAAGTTCAAGATCAAGAGCTCTTGGGTCAAAAATATGTTCAGTAGCTCAAATGTGGACTACTGTATGGCTGATGTTATATCAGAAGGCGTCAATGAGTATAAAATTCAATATTGAATACCCTTTGGCCAGAACTATGTTCAGAAATGGTCAAAAATGCAATATTATATGGCTGACGTATCATCAGATGAAGACAATGAGGATGTACAGAAAATTCATGATCGAGGGCTAATTTGTGAAAAATATGTTCATTAGGTCAAATATACAATACTCTATAGCTGAAGTAACATCAGAGTGAGGCATGTATATAAAGTTCATGATCGTGGACTCTTGGGACAGAAAAAATTTAATCTGGTCTAATATGGACTTCTGTGGGGCTGAAATAAAATTACGAGTCACTGAGTCAGTGTAGAAAGTTCTTGATTGAGGACAAATTTTCCAGAAATATGTTCAGTAGGTCTAATATGGACTTGTGTATGGGTGAAGTAACATCAGAAGGAATCCATAATAATGGATGAAACGCTCAAGATTGAGTGCTTTTGGCCGGAAATATAACCTTTAGGTCAAAAATGCAATATCATATGGCTGACGTATCATCAGAAGCAGTCAATAAGTATGTATAGAATGTTCATGATCGAGGACTAATTTGCTTGAAATATGTCCATTAGGTCAAATATGCAGTACTCTATGGCTGAAGTAACATCAGAGTGAGGCATGTATATAAAGTTCCTGATCGAGGATTCTTGGTACAGAAAAATCTAATCAAGTCTAATATGGACTCCTGTATGGCTGAAAAATCAGAAGGAGTCAATGACTATGTAGAGAAAGTTCAAGATCGAGTCCTCTTGGGCCAGAAATATGTTCAGTAGGTCAAATATAGACTTCTATATGGCTAATGTGACATCAGAAGGCGTCAATGAGTATATATAAAAACTTCAATGTCGAATACTCTGTAGCCAGAAATATGTTCAGTCGGTCAAATATGGACTACTGTCTGGCTTATCTAACATCACGATATCTTAATTAGTATGTTCATGAAGTTCATGACTAATTTGCCAGAAATATGTTCAGTAGGTCTAATCTATTGGTGAAGAAACATCAGAGTGAGGCAAATGAGTATGTGTAAAAGTTCATGAGCGAGGACTAATTTGCCAGAGATATGTTCTGTAGCTCAAACATGGGCTCATGTATGGCTGAAGGAACATCAGAGTGAGGCAAAGAGTATGTATATACAAAATTCATGATTGAGGACTCTTGGGACAAAAAAAATGTTAAATTTGGTCTAATACGGACTTTTGTTTGGCTGAAATAAAATCAGAAGGAATCAATGAGTATGTAAAGAAAGTTCAAGATCAAGCACTCTTGGGCCAGAAAATATGTTCTTTACGTCAAATATGGACTACTGTCTGTCTGATGTAACAGCAGTCAATGAGTCTGTATAGAGAGTTCATCATCAAGGACTAATTTATCAGAAATTTGCTCAGTAGGTCAAAAATGGGTTCATATATGTCTGAAGTAACATCAGAATGATTCAACGAGAATGTATAGAAAGTTCAAGATTGAGTACTCTTGGACCAGAAATATGTTTAGTGGATCAAATATGGACTACTGTCTGTCTGATTTAACATCAGGAGTCAATGAGTCAGTAGAGAAAGTTCATGATCGAGGACTAATTTGCCAGAAATATGTTATCTGTATGGGTGAAGTAACATCAGAAGAAGTCAACAGTAATGTATGAAAAGTTCAAGATCAAGTACTCTTTGGCCAGAAATATGCCCATTAGATCAAACATGCAATACTCTATGGCTGAAGAAACATCAGAGTGAGGCGTGTATATAAAGTTCATGATCGAGGACTCTTGGGCCAGAAATATATTCTGTAGGTCAAATATAGACTTCTATATGGCTGATGTTACATCAGAAGGCGTCATTGAGTATATATGAAAACTTCAATGTCGAATACTCTTTGGCCAGTAATATGTTCAGTCAGTCAAATACGGAATACTGTGTGGCTTATCTAACATCAGATGGAGTCAATATGTATGCATATGAAGTTCATTACTGAGGACTAATTGGCCAGAAATACGTTCTATAGGTCTAATATGGACCTGTATGGGTGAAGTAACGTCAGAAGGAGTCAACAGTAATGTATGAGAAGTTCAAGATCAAGTGCTCTTTGGCCAGAAATATGTCATTTAGGTCAAATGTGCAAAACTCTATGGCTGATGTAGCATGAGAAGGTTTGAATGAGTTAGTATAAAAGTTCATCATGGAGGACTAATTTGCCAGAAATATGTTCAGTACGTCAAAATGGGTTCATAAATAGCTGAAGTAACATCAGAGTGAATCAATGAGTATGTATAGAACGTTAACTGATCGAGTACACTTGGGTAAGAAATATGTTCAGTAGGTCAAATATGGATTTGTGTACAGCTGAAGTGACATTAGATGGAGTCAATGAGCATGTATAGAAAGTTCAAGATCAAGAGCTCTTGGGTCAAAAATATGTTCAGTAGCTCAAATGTGGACTACTGTATGGCTGATGTTATATCAGAAGGCGTCAATGAGTATAAAATTCAATATTGAATACCCTTTGGCCAGAACTATGTTCAGAAATGGTCAAAAATGCAATATTATATGGCTGACGTATCATCAGATGAAGACAATGAGGATGTACAGAAAATTCATGATCGAGGGCTAATTTGTGAAAAATATGTTCATTAGGTCAAATATACAATACTCTATAGCTGAAGTAACATCAGAGTGAGGCATGTATATAAAGTTCATGATCGTGGACTCTTGGGACAGAAAAATTTAATCTGGTCTAATATGGACTTCTGTGGGGCTGAAATAAAATTACGAGTCACTGAGTCAGTGTAGAAAGTTCTTGATTGAGGACAAATTTTCCAGAAATATGTTCAGTAGGTCTAATATGGACTTGTGTATGGGTGAAGTAACATCAGAAGGAATCAATAATAATGGATGAAACACTCAAGATTGAGTGCTTTTGGCCGGAAATATAACCTTTAGGTCAAAATGCAATATCATATGGCTGACGTATCATCAGAAGCAGTCAATAAGTATGTATAGAATGTTCATGATCGAGGACTAATTTGCTTGAAATATGTCCATTAGGTCAAATATGCAGTACTCTATGGCTGAAGTAACATCAGAGTGAGGCATGTATATAAAGTTCCTGATCGAGGATTCTTGGTACAGAAAAATCTAATCAAGTCTAATATGGACTCCTGTATGGCTGAAAAAATCAGAAGGAGTCAATGACTATGTAGAGAAAGTTCAAGATCGAGTCCTCTTGGGCCAGAAATATGTTCAGTAGGTCAAATATAGACTTCTATATGGCTAATGTGACATCAGAAGGCGTCAATGAGTATATATAAAAACTTCAATGTCGAATACTCTGTAGCCAGAAATATGTTCAGTCGGTCAAATATGGACTACTGTCTGGCTTATCTAACATCACGATATCTTAATTAGTATGTTCATGAAGTTCATGACTAATTTGCCAGAAATATGTTCAGTAGGTCTAATCTATTGGTGAAGAAACATCAGAGTGAGGCAATGAGTATGTGTAAAAGTTCATGAGCGAGGACTAATTTGCCAGAGATATGTTCTGTAGCTCAAACATGGGCTCATGTATGGCTGAAGGAACATCAGAGTGAGGCAAAGAGTATGTATATACAAAATTCATGATTGAGGACTCTTGGGACAAAAAAAATGTTAAATTTGGTCTAATACGGACTTTTGTTTGGCTGAAATAAAATCAGAAGGAATCAATGAGTATGTAAAGAAAGTTCAAGATCAAGCACTCTTGGGCCAGAAAATATGTTCTTTACGTCAAATATGGACTACTGTCTGTCTGATGTAACAGCAGTCAATGAGTCTGTATAGAGAGTTCATCATCAAGGACTAATTTATCAGAAATTTGCTCAGTAGGTCAAAAATGGGTTCATATATGTCTGAAGTAACATCAGAATGATTCAACGAGAATGTATAGAAAGTTCAAGATTGAGTACTCTTGGACCAGAAATATGTTTAGTGGATCAAATATGGACTACTGTCTGTCTGATTTAACATCAGGAGTCAATGAGTCAGTAGAGAAAGTTCATGATCGAGGACTAATTTGCCAGAAATATGTTATCTGTATGGGTGAAGTAACATCAGAAGAAGTCAACAGTAATGTATGAAAAGTTCAAGATCAAGTGCTCTTTGGCCAGAAATATGTCATTTAGGTCAAATGTGCAAAACTCTATGGCTGATGTAGCATGAGAAGGTTTCAATGAGTTAGTATGAAAACTTCATCATAGAGGACTAATTTGCCAGAAATTTGTTCAGTAGGTCAAAATGGGTTCATAAATAGCTGAAGTAACATCAGAGTGAATCAGTGAGTACGTATAGAATGTTAACTGATCGAGTACACTTGGGTAAGAAATATGCTCAGTAGTTCAAATATGGATTTGTGTATGGCTGAAGTAACATTAGAAGGAGTCAAAGAGTATGTATATGAAGTTCAAGATCAAGAGCTCTTGGGCCAGAAAATATGTGCTTTACGTCAAATATGGACTACTGTCTCTCCGATGTAACAACAGTCAATGAGTCTGTATAGAGATTTCATCATCAAGGACTAATTTATCAGAAATTTGCTCAGTAGGTCAAAAATGGGTTCATTTTAGTCTGACGTAACATCAGAACGAGTCAATGAGTATGTATAGAAAGTTCAAGATTGAGTAGTCTTGGACCAGAAATATGTTCAGTAGGTCAAATATGGACTACTGTCTGTCTGATTTAACATCAGGAGTCAATGAGTCAGTCGAGAAATTTCATGATCGAGGACTAATTTGCCAGAAATATGTTCTCTAGATCTAATGGATTCTGTATGGGTGAAGTAACATCAGAAGGAGTCAACAGTAATGTATGAAAAGTTCAAGATCAAGTACTCTTTGGCCAGAAATATGCCCATTAGATCAAACATGCAATACTCTATGGCTGAAGAAACATCAGAGTGAGGCGTGTATATAAAGTTCATGATCGAGGACTCTTGGGCCAGAAATATATTCTGTAGGTCAAATATAGACTTCTATATGGCTGATGTTACATCAGAAGGCGTCATTGAGTATATATGAAAACTTCAATGTCGAATACTCTTTGGCCAGTAATATGTTCAGTCAGTCAAATACGGAATACTGTGTGGCTTATCTAACATCAGATGGAGTCAATATGTATGCATATGAAGTTCATTACTGAGGACTAATTGGCCAGAAATACGTTCTATAGGTCTAATATGGACCTGTATGGGTGAAGTAACGTCAGAAGGAGTCAACAGTAATGTATGAGAAGTTCAAGATCAAGTGCTCTTTGGCCAGAAATATGTCATTTAGGTCAAATGTGCAAAACTCTATGGCTGATGTAGCATGAGAAGGTTTCAATGAGTTAGTATAAAAGTTCATCATAGAGGACTAATTTGCCAGAAATATGTTCAGTACGTCAAAATGGGTTCATAAATAGCTGAAGTAACATCAGAGTGAATCAATGAGTATGTATAGAACGTTAACTGATCGAGTACACTTGGGTAAGAAATATGTTCAGTAGGTCAAATATGGATTTGTGTACAGCTGAAGTGACATTAGATGGAGTCAATGAGCATGTATAGAAAGTTCAAGATCAAGAGCTCTTGGGTCAAAAATATGTTCAGTAGCTCAAATGTGGACTACTGTATGGCTGATGTTATATCAGAAGGCGTCAATGAGTATAAAATTCAATATTGAATACCCTTTGGCCAGAACTATGTTCAGAAATGGTCAAAATGCAATATTATATGGCTGACGTATCATCAGATGAAGACAATGAGGATGTACAGATAATTCATGATCGAGGGCTAATTTGTGAAAAATATGTTCATTAGGTCAAATATACAATACTCTATAGCTGAAGTAACATCAGAGTGAGGCATGTATATAAAGTTCATGATCGTGGACTCTTGGGACAGAAAAAATTTAATCTGGTCTAATATGGACTTCTGTGGGGCTGAAATAAAATTACGAGTCACTGAGTCAGTGTAGAAAGTTCTTGATCGAGGACAAATTTTCCAGAAATATGTTCAGTAGGTCTAATATGGACTCGTGTATGGGTGAAGTAACATCAGAAGGAATCAATAATAATGGATGAAACACTCAAGATTGAGTGCTTTTGGCCGGAAATATAACCTTTAGGTCAAAAATGCAATATCATATGGCTGACGTATCATCAGAAGCAGTCAATAAGTATGTATAGAATGTTCATGATCGAGGACTAATTTGCTTGAAATATGTCCATTAGGTCAAATATGCAGTACTCTATGGCTGAAGTAACATCAGAGTGAGGCATGTATATAAAGTTCCTGATCGAGGATTCTTGGTACAGAAAAAATCTAATCAAGTCTAATATGGACTCCTGTATGGCTGAAAAAAATCAGAAGGAGTCAATGACTATGTAGAGAAAGTTCAAGATCGAGTCCTCTTGGGCCAGAAATATGTTCAGTAGGTCAAATATAGACTTCTATATGGCTAATGTGACATCAGAAGGCGTCAATGAGTATATATAAAAACTTCAATGTCGAATACTCTGTAGCCAGAAATATGTTCAGTCGGTCAAATATGGACTACTGTCTGGCTTATCTAACATCACGATATCTTAATTAGTATGTTCATGAAGTTCATGACTAATTTGCCAGAAATATGTTCAGTAGGTCTAATCTATTGGTGAAGAAACATCAGAGTGAGGCAAATGAGTATGTGTAAAAAGTTCATGAGCGAGGACTAATTTGCCAGAGATATGTTCTGTAGCTCAAACATGGGCTCATGTATGGCTGAAGGAACATCAGAGTGAGGCAAAGAGTATGTATATACAAAATTCATGATTGAGGACTCTTGGGACAAAAAAAATGTTAAATTTGGTCTAATCTGGACTTTTGTTTGGCTGAAATAAAATCAGAAGGAATCAATGAGTATGTAAAGAAAGTTCAAGATCAAGCACTCTTGGGCCAGAAAATATGTTCTTTACGTCAAATATGGACTACTGTCTGTCTGATGTAACAGCAGTCAATGAGTCTGTATAGAGAGTTCATCATCAAGGACTAATTTACAAGAAATTTGCTCAGTAGGTCAAAAATGGGTTCATATATGTCTGAAGTAACATCAGAATGATTCAACGAGAATGTATAGAAAGTTCAAGATTGAGTACTCTTGGACCAGAAATATGTTTAGTGGATCAAATATGGACTACTGTCTGTCTGATTTAACATCAGGAGTCAATGAGTCAGTAGAGAAAGCTCATGATCGAGGACTAATTTGCCAGAAATATGTTATCTGTATGGGTGAAGTAACATCAGAAGAAGTCAACAGTAATGTATGAAAAGTTCAAGATCAAGTACTCTTTGGCCAGAAATATGCCCATTAGATCAAACATGCAATACTCTATGGCTGAAGAAACATCAGAGTGAGGCGTGTATATAAAGTTCATGATCGAGGACTCTTGGGCCAGAAATATATTCTGTAGGTCAAATATAGACTTCTATATGGCTGATGTTACATCAGAAGGCGTCATTGAGTATATATGAAAACTTCAATGTCGAATACTCTTTGGCCAGTAATATGTTCAGTCAGTCAAATACGGAATACTGTGTGGCTTATCTAACATCAGATGGAGTCAATATGTATGCATATGAAGTTCATTACTGAGGACTAATTGGCCAGAAATACGTTCTATAGGTCTAATATGGACCTGTATGGGTGAAGTAACGTCAGAAGGAGTCAACAGTAATGTATGAGAAGTTCAAGATCAAGTGCTCTTTGGCCAGAAATATGTCATTTAGGTCAAATGTGCAAAACTCTATGGCTGATGTAGCATGAGAAGGTTTGAATGAGTTAGTATAAAAGTTCATCATGGAGGACTAATTTGCCAGAAATATGTTCAGTACGTCAAAATGGGTTCATAAATAGCTGAAGTAACATCAGAGTGAATCAATGAGTATGTATAGAACGTTAACTGATCGAGTACACTTGGGTAAGAAATATGTTCAGTAGGTCAAATATGGATTTGTGTACAGCTGAAGTGACATTAGATGGAGTCAATGAGCATGTATAGAAAGTTCAAGATCAAGAGCTCTTGGGTCAAAAATATGTTCAGTAGCTCAAATGTGGACTACTGTATGGCTGATGTTATATCAGAAGGCGTCAATGAGTATAAAATTCAATATTGAATACCCTTTGGCCAGAACTATGTTCAGAAATGGTCAAAATGCAATATTATATGGCTGACGTATCATCAGATGAAGACAATGAGGATGTACAGAAAATTCATGATCGAGGGCTAATTTGTGAAAAATATGTTCATTAGGTCAAATATACAATACTCTATAGCTGAAGTAACATCAGAGTGAGGCATGTATATAAAGTTCATGATCGTGGACTCTTGGGACAGAAAAATTTAATCTGGTCTAATATGGACTTCTGTGGGGCTGAAATAAAATTACGAGTCACTGAGTCAGTGTAGAAAGTTCTTGATCGAGGACAAATTTTCCAGAAATATGTTCAGTAGGTCTAATATGGACTCGTGTATGGGTGAAGTAACATCAGAAGGAATCAATAATAATGGATGAAACACTCAAGATTGAGTGCTTTTGGCCGGAAATATAACCTTTAGGTCAAAAATGCAATATCATATGGCTGACGTATCATCAGAAGCAGTCAATAAGTATGTATAGAATGTTCATGATCGAGGACTAATTTGCTTGAAATATGTCCATTAGGTCAAATATGCAGTACTCTATGGCTGAAGTAACATCAGAGTGAGGCATGTATATAAAGTTCCTGATCGAGGATTCTTGGTACAGAAAAAATCTAATCAAGTCTAATATGGACTCCTGTATGGCTGAAAAAAATCAGAAGGAGTCAATGACTATGTAGAGAAAGTTCAAGATCGAGTCCTCTTGGGCCAGAAATATGTTCAGTAGGTCAAATATAGACTTCTATATGGCTAATGTGACATCAGAAGGCGTCAATGAGTATATATAAAAACTTCAATGTCGAATACTCTGTAGCCAGAAATATGTTCAGTCGGTCAAATATGGACTACTGTCTGGCTTATCTAACATCACGATATCTTAATTAGTATGTTCATGAAGTTCATGACTAATTTGCCAGAAATATGTTCAGTAGGTCTAATCTATTGGTGAAGAAACATCAGAGTGAGGCAATGAGTATGTGTAAAAGTTCATGAGCGAGGACTAATTTGCCAGAGATATGTTCTGTAGCTCAAACATGGGCTCATGTATGGCTGAAGGAACATCAGAGTGAGGCAAAGAGTATGTATATACAAAATTCATGATTGAGGACTCTTGGGACAAAAAAAATGTTAAATTTGGTCTAATACGGACTTTTGTTTGGCTGAAATAAAATCAGAAGGAATCAATGAGTATGTAAAGAAAGTTCAAGATCAAGCACTCTTGGGCCAGAAAATATGTTCTTTACGTCAAATATGGACTACTGTCTGTCTGATGTAACAGCAGTCAGTGAGTCTGTATAGAGAGTTCCTCATCAAGGACTAATTTACAAGAAATTTGCTCAGTAGGTCAAAAATGGGTTCATATATGTCTGAAGTAACATCAGAATGATTCAACGAGAATGTATAGAAAGTTCAAGATTGAGTACTCTTGGACCAGAAATATGTTTAGTGGATCAAATATGGACTACTGTCTGTCTGATTTAACATCAGGAGTCAATGAGTCAGTAGAGAAAGTTCATGATCGAGGACTAATTTGCCAGAAATATGTTATCTGTATGGGTGAAGTAACATCAGAAGAAGTCAACAGTAATGTATGAAAAGTTCAAGATCAAGTGCTCTTTGGCCAGAAATATGTCATTTAGGTCAAATGTGCAAAACTCTATGGCTGATGTAGCATGAGAAGGTTTCAATGAGTTAGTATGAAAACTTCATCATAGAGGACTAATTTGCCAGAAATTTGTTCAGTAGGTCAAAATGGGTTCATAAATAGCTGAAGTAACATCAGAGTGAATCAGTGAGTACGTATAGAATGTTAACTGATCGAGTACACTTGGGTAAGAAATATGCTCAGTAGTTCAAATATGGATTTGTGTATGGCTGAAGTAACATTAGAAGGAGTCAAAGAGTATGTATATGAAGTTCAAGATCAAGAGCTCTTGGGCCAGAAAATATGTGCTTTACGTCAAATATGGACTACTGTCTCTCCGATGTAACAACAGTCAATGAGTCTGTATAGAGATTTCATCATCAAGGACTAATTTATCAGAAATTTGCTCAGTAGGTCAAAAATGGGTTCATTTTAGTCTGACGTAACATCAGAACGAGTCAATGAGTATGTATAGAAAGTTCAAGATTGAGTAGTCTTGGACCAGAAATATGTTCAGTAGGTCAAATATGGACTACTGTCTGTCTGATTTAACATCAGGAGTCAATGAGTCAGTCGAGAAATTTCATGATCGAGGACTAATTTGCCAGAAATATGTTCTCTAGATCTAATGGATTCTGTATGGGTGAAGTAACATCAGAAGGAGTCAACAGTAATGTATGAAAAGTTCAAGATCAAGTACTCTTTGGCCAGAAATATGCCCATTAGATCAAACATGCAATACTCTATGGCTGAAGAAACATCAGAGTGAGGCGTGTATATAAAGTTCATGATCGAGGACTCTTGGGCCAGAAATATATTCTGTAGGTCAAATATAGACTTCTATATGGCTGATGTTACATCAGAAGGCGTCATTGAGTATATATGAAAACTTCAATGTCGAATACTCTTTGGCCAGTAATATGTTCAGTCAGTCAAATACGGAATACTGTGTGGCTTATCTAACATCAGATGGAGTCAATATGTATGCATATGAAGTTCATTACTGAGGACTAATTGGCCAGAAATACGTTCTATAGGTCTAATATGGACCTGTATGGGTGAAGTAACGTCAGAAGGAGTCAACAGTAATGTATGAGAAGTTCAAGATCAAGTGCTCTTTGGCCAGAAATATGTCATTTAGGTCAAATGTGCAAAACTCTATGGCTGATGTAGCATGAGAAGGTTTCAATGAGTTAGTATAAAAAGTTCATCATAGAGGACTAATTTGCCAGAAATATGTTCAGTACGTCAAAATGGGTTCATAAATAGCTGAAGTAACATCAGAGTGAATCAATGAGTATGTATAGAACGTTAACTGATCGAGTACACTTGGGTAAGAAATATGTTCAGTAGGTCAAATATGGATTTGTGTACAGCTGAAGTGACATTAGAAGGAGTCAACGAGCATGTATAGAAAGTTCAAGATCAAGAGCTCTTGGGTCAAAAATATGTTCAGTAGCTCAAATGTGGACTACTGTATGGCTGATGTTATATCAGAAGGCGTCAATGAGTATAAAATTCAATATTGAATACCCTTTGGCCAGAACTATGTTCAGAAATGGTCAAAAATGCAATATTATATGGCTGACGTATCATCAGATGAAGACAATGAGGATGTACAGATAATTCATGATCGAGGGCTAATTTGTGAAAAATATGTTCATTAGGTCAAATATACAATACTCTATAGCTGAAGTAACATCAGAGTGAGGCATGTATATAAAGTTCATGATCGTGGACTCTTGGGACAGAAAAAATTTAATCTGGTCTAATATGGACTTCTGTAGGGCTGAAATAAAATTACGAGTCACTGAGTCAGTGTAGAAAGTTCTTGATCGAGGACAAATTTTCCAGAAATATGTTCAGTAGGTCTAATATGGACTTGTGTATGGGTGAAGTAACATCAGAAGGAATCAATAATAATGGATGAAACGCTCAAGATTGAGTGCTTTTGGCCGGAAATATAACCTTTAGGTCAAAAATGCAATATCATATGGCTGACGTATCATCAGAAGCAGTCAATAAGTATGTATAGAATGTTCATGATCGAGGACTAATTTGCTTGAAATATGTCCATTAGGTCAAATATGCAGTACTCTATGGCTGAAGTAACATCAGAGTGAGGCATGTATTTAAAGTTCCTGATCGAGGATTCTTGGTACAGAAAAAATCTAATCAAGTCTAATATGGACTCCTGTATGGCTGAAAAAAATCAGAAGGAGTCAATGACTATGTAGAGAAAGTTCAAGATCGAGTCCTCTTGGGCCAGAAATATGTTCAGTAGGTCAAATATAGACTTCTATATGGCTAATGTGACATCAGAAGGCGTCAATGAGTATATATAAAAACTTCAATGTCGAATACTCTGTAGCCAGAAATATGTTCAGTCGGTCAAATATGGACTACTGTCTGGCTTATCTAACATCACGATATCTTAATTAGTATGTTCATGAAGTTCATGACTAATTTGCCAGAAATATGTTCAGTAGGTCTAATCTATTGGTGAAGAAACATCAGAGTGAGGCAATGAGTATGTGTAAAAAGTTCATGAGCGAGGACTAATTTGCCAGAGATATGTTCTGTAGCTCAAACATGGGCTCATGTATGGCTGAAGGAACATCAGAGTGAGGCAAAGAGTATGTATATACAAAATTCATGATTGAGGACTCTTGGGACAAAAAAAATGTTAAATTTGGTCTAATACGGACTTTTGTTTGGCTGAAATAAAATCAGAAGGAATCAATGAGTATGTAAAGAAAGTTCAAGATCAAGCACTCTTGGGCCAGAAAATATGTTCTTTACGTCAAATATGGACTACTGTCTGTCTGATGTAACAGCAGTCAATGAGTCTGTATAGAGAGTTCCTCATCAAGGACTAATTTACAAGAAATTTGCTCAGTAGGTCAAAAATGGGTTCATATATGTCTGAAGTAACATCAGAATGATTCAACGAGAATGTATAGAAAGTTCAAGATTGAGTACTCTTGGACCAGAAATATGTTTAGTGGATCAAATATGGACTACTGTCTGTCTGATTTAACATCAGGAGTCAATGAGTCAGTAGAGAAAGTTCATGATCGAGGACTAATTTGCCAGAAATATGTTATCTGTATGGGTGAAGTAACATCAGAAGAAGTCAACAGTAATGTATGAAAAGTTCAAGATCAAGTACTCTTTGGCCAGAAATATGCCCATTAGATCAAACATGCAATACTCTATGGCTGAAGAAACATCAGAGTGAGGCGTGTATATAAAGTTCATGATCGAGGACTCTTGGGCCAGAAATATATTCTGTAGGTCAAATATAGACTTCTATATGGCTGATGTTACATCAGAAGGCGTCATTGAGTATATATGAAACTTCAATGTCGAATACTCTTTGGCCAGTAATATGTTCAGTCAGTCAAATACGGAATACTGTGTGGCTTATCTAACATCAGATGGAGTCAATATGTATGCATATGAAGTTCATTACTGAGGACTAATTGGCCAGAAATACGTTCTATAGGTCTAATATGGACCTGTATGGGTGAAGTAACGTCAGAAGGAGTCAACAGTAATGTATGAGAAGTTCAAGATCAAGTGCTCTTTGGCCAGAAATATGTCATTTAGGTCAAATGTGCAAAACTCTATGGCTGATGTAGCATGAGAAGGTTTGAATGAGTTAGTATAAAAAGTTCATCATGGAGGACTAATTTGCCAGAAATATGTTCAGTACGTCAAAATGGGTTCATAAATAGCTGAAGTAACATCAGAGTGAATCAATGAGTATGTATAGAACGTTAACTGATCGAGTACACTTGGGTAAGAAATATGTTCAGTAGGTCAAATATGGATTTGTGTACAGCTGAAGTGACATTAGATGGAGTCAATGAGCATGTATAGAAAGTTCAAGATCAAGAGCTCTTGGGTCAAAAATATGTTCAGTAGCTCAAATGTGGACTACTGTATGGCTGATGTTATATCAGAAGGCGTCAATGAGTATAAAATTCAATATTGAATACCCTTTGGCCAGAACTATGTTCAGAAATGGTCAAAAATGCAATATTATATGGCTGACGTATCATCAGATGAAGACAATGAGGATGTACAGAAAATTCATGATCGAGGGCTAATTTGTGAAAAATATGTTCATTAGGTCAAATATACAATACTCTATAGCTGAAGTAACATCAGAGTGAGGCATGTATATAAAGTTCATGATCGTGGACTCTTGGGACAGAAAAATTTAATCTGGTCTAATATGGACTTCTGTGGGGCTGAAATAAAATTACGAGTCACTGAGTCAGTGTAGAAAGTTCTTGATTGAGGACAAATTTTCCAGAAATATGTTCAGTAGGTCTAATATGGACTTGTGTATGGGTGAAGTAACATCAGAAGGAATCCATAATAATGGATGAAACGCTCAAGATTGAGTGCTTTTGGCAGAAATATAACCTTTAGGTCAAAAATGCAATATCATATGGCTGACGTATCATCAGAAGCAGTCAATAAGTATGTATAGAATGTTCATGATCGAGGACTAATTTGCTTGAAATATGTCCATTAGGTCAAATATGCAGTACTCTATGGCTGAAGTAACATCAGAGTGAGGCATGTATATAAAGTTCCTGATCGAGGATTCTTGGTACAGAAAAATCTAATCAAGTCTAATATGGACTCCTGTATGGCTGAAAAATCAGAAGGAGTCAATGACTATGTAGAGAAAGTTCAAGATCGAGTCCTCTTGGGCCAGAAATATGTTCAGTAGGTCAAATATAGACTTCTATATGGCTAATGTGACATCAGAAGGCGTCAATGAGTATATATAAAAACTTCAATGTCGAATACTCTGTAGCCAGAAATATGTTCAGTCGGTCAAATATGGACTACTGTCTGGCTTATCTAACATCACGATATCTTAATTAGTATGTTCATGAAGTTCATGACTAATTTGCCAGAAATATGTTCAGTAGGTCTAATCTATTGGTGAAGAAACATCAGAGTGAGGCAATGAGTATGTGTAAAAAGTTCATGAGCGAGGACTAATTTGCCAGAGATATGTTCTGTAGCTCAAACATGGGCTCATGTATGGCTGAAGGAACATCAGAGTGAGGCAAAGAGTATGTATATACAAAATTCATGATTGAGGACTCTTGGGACAAAAAAAATGTTAAATTTGGTCTAATACGGACTTTTGTTTGGCTGAAATAAAATCAGAAGGAATCAATGAGTATGTAAAGAAAGTTCAAGATCAAGCACTCTTGGGCCAGAAAATATGTTCTTTACGTCAAATATGGACTACTGTCTGTCTGATGTAACAGCAGTCAATGAGTCTGTATAGAGAGTTCATCATCAAGGACTAATTTATCAGAAATTTGCTCAGTAGGTCAAAAATGGGTTCATATATGTCTGAAGTAACATCAGAATGATTCAACGAGAATGTATAGAAAGTTCAAGATTGAGTACTCTTGGACCAGAAATATGTTTAGTGGATCAAATATGGACTACTGTCTGTCTGATTTAACATCAGGAGTCAATGAGTCAGTAGAGAAAGTTCATGATCGAGGACTAATTTGCCAGAAATATGTTATCTGTATGGGTGAAGTAACATCAGAAGAAGTCAACAGTAATGTATGAAAAGTTCAAGATCAAGTACTCTTTGGCCAGAAATATGCCCATTAGATCAAACATGCAATACTCTATGGCTGAAGAAACATCAGAGTGAGGCGTGTATATAAAGTTCATGATCGAGGACTCTTGGGCCAGAAATATATTCTGTAGGTCAAATATAGACTTCTATATGGCTGATGTTACATCAGAAGGCGTCATTGAGTATATATGAAAACTTCAATGTCGAATACTCTTTGGCCAGTAATATGTTCAGTCAGTCAAATACGGAATACTGTGTGGCTTATCTAACATCAGATGGAGTCAATATGTATGCATATGAAGTTCATTACTGAGGACTAATTGGCCAGAAATACGTTCTATAGGTCTAATATGGACCTGTATGGGTGAAGTAACGTCAGAAGGAGTCAACAGTAATGTATGAGAAGTTCAAGATCAAGTGCTCTTTGGCCAGAAATATGTCATTTAGGTCAAATGTGCAAAACTCTATGGCTGATGTAGCATGAGAAGGTTTGAATGAGTTAGTATAAAAGTTCATCATGGAGGACTAATTTGCCAGAAATATGTTCAGTACGTCAAAATGGGTTCATAAATAGCTGAAGTAACATCAGAGTGAATCAATGAGTATGTATAGAACGTTAACTGATCGAGTACACTTGGGTAAGAAATATGTTCAGTAGGTCAAATATGGATTTGTGTACAGCTGAAGTGACATTAGATGGAGTCAATGAGCATGTATAGAAAGTTCAAGATCAAGAGCTCTTGGGTCAAAAATATGTTCAGTAGCTCAAATGTGGACTACTGTATGGCTGATGTTATATCAGAAGGCGTCAATGAGTATAAAATTCAATATTGAATACCCTTTGGCCAGAACTATGTTCAGAAATGGTCAAAAATGCAATATTATATGGCTGACGTATCATCAGATGAAGACAATGAGGATGTACAGAAAATTCATGATCGAGGGCTAATTTGTGAAAAATATGTTCATTAGGTCAAATATACAATACTCTATAGCTGAAGTAACATCAGAGTGAGGCATGTATATAAAGTTCATGATCGTGGACTCTTGGGACAGAAAAAATTTAATCTGGTCTAATATGGACTTCTGTGGGGCTGAAATAAAATTACGAGTCACTGAGTCAGTGTAGAAAGTTCTTGATTGAGGACAAATTTTCCAGAAATATGTTCAGTAGGTCTAATATGGACTTGTGTATGGGTGAAGTAACATCAGAAGGAATCCATAATAATGGATGAAACGCTCAAGATTGAGTGCTTTTGGGGAAATATAACCTTTAGGTTATAACCCTTTAGTAGGTCAAATATAGACTTCTATATGGCTAATGTGACATCAGAAGGCGTCAATGAGTATATATAAAAACTTCAATGTCGAATACTCTGTAGCCAGAAATATGTTCAGTCGGTCAAATATGGACTACTGTCTGGCTTATCTAACATCACGATATCTTAATTAGTATGTTCATGAAGTTCATGACTAATTTGCCAGAAATATGTTCAGTAGGTCTAATCTATTGGTGAAGAAACATCAGAGTGAGGCAATGAGTATGTGTAAAAAGTTCATGAGCGAGGACTAATTTGCCAGAGATATGTTCTGTAGCTCAAACATGGGCTCATGTATGGCTGAAGGAACATCAGAGTGAGGCAAAGAGTATGTATATACAAAATTCATGATTGAGGACTCTTGGGACAAAAAAAAATGTTAAATTTGGTCTAATACGGACTTTTGTTTGGCTGAAATAAAATCAGAAGGAATCAATGAGTATGTAAAGAAAGTTCAAGATCAAGCACTCTTGGGCCAGAAAATATGTTCTTTACGTCAAATATGGACTACTGTCTGTCTGATGTAACAGCAGTCAATGAGTCTGTATAGAGAGTTCATCATCAAGGACTAATTTATCAGAAATTTGCTCAGTAGGTCAAAAATGGGTTCATATATGTCTGAAGTAACATCAGAATGATTCAACGAGAATGTATAGAAAGTTCAAGATTGAGTACTCTTGGACCAGAAATATGTTTAGTGGATCAAATATGGACTACTGTCTGTCTGATTTAACATCAGGAGTCAATGAGTCAGTAGAGAAAGTTCATGATCGAGGACTAATTTGCCAGAAATATGTTATCTGTATGGGTGAAGTAACATCAGAAGAAGTCAACAGTAATGTATGAAAAGTTCAAGATCAAGTACTCTTTGGCCAGAAATATGCCCATTAGATCAAACATGCAATACTCTATGGCTGAAGAAACATCAGAGTGAGGCGTGTATATAAAGTTCATGATCGAGGACTCTTGGGCCAGAAATATATTCTGTAGGTCAAATATAGACTTCTATATGGCTGATGTTACATCAGAAGGCGTCATTGAGTATATATGAAAACTTCAATGTCGAATACTCTTTGGCCAGTAATATGTTCAGTCAGTCAAATACGGAATACTGTGTGGCTTATCTAACATCAGATGGAGTCAATATGTATGCATATGAAGTTCATTACTGAGGACTAATTGGCCAGAAATACGTTCTATAGGTCTAATATGGACCTGTATGGGTGAAGTAACGTCAGAAGGAGTCAACAGTAATGTATGAGAAGTTCAAGATCAAGTGCTCTTTGGCCAGAAATATGTCATTTAGGTCAAATGTGCAAAACTCTATGGCTGATGTAGCATGAGAAGGTTTGAATGAGTTAGTATAAAAGTTCATCATGGAGGACTAATTTGCCAGAAATATGTTCAGTACGTCAAAATGGGTTCATAAATAGCTGAAGTAACATCAGAGTGAATCAATGAGTATGTATAGAACGTTAACTGATCGAGTACACTTGGGTAAGAAATATGTTCAGTAGGTCAAATATGGATTTGTGTACAGCTGAAGTGACATTAGATGGAGTCAATGAGCATGTATAGAAAGTTCAAGATCAAGAGCTCTTGGGTCAAAAATATGTTCAGTAGCTCAAATGTGGACTACTGTATGGCTGATGTTATATCAGAAGGCGTCAATGAGTATAAAATTCAATATTGAATACCCTTTGGCCAGAACTATGTTCAGAAATGGTCAAAAATGCAATATTATATGGCTGACGTATCATCAGATGAAGACAATGAGGATGTACAGAAAATTCATGATCGAGGGCTAATTTGTGAAAAATATGTTCATTAGGTCAAATATACAATACTCTATAGCTGAAGTAACATCAGAGTGAGGCATGTATATAAAGTTCATGATCGTGGACTCTTGGGACAGAAAAAATTTAATCTGGTCTAATATGGACTTCTGTGGGGCTGAAATAAAATTACGAGTCACTGAGTCAGTGTAGAAAGTTCTTGATTGAGGACAAATTTTCCAGAAATATGTTCAGTAGGTCTAATATGGACTTGTGTATGGGTGAAGTAACATCAGAAGGAATCCATAATAATGGATGAAACGCTCAAGATTGAGTGCTTTTGGCCGGAAATATAACCTTTAGGTCAAAAATGCAATATCATATGGCTGACGTATCATCAGAAGCAGTCAATAAGTATGTATAGAATGTTCATGATCGAGGACTAATTTGCTTGAAATATGTCCATTAGGTCAAATATGCAGTACTCTATGGCTGAAGTAACATCAGAGTGAGGCATGTATATAAAGTTCCTGATCGAGGATTCTTGGTACAGAAAAAATCTAATCAAGTCTAATATGGACTCCTGTATGGCTGAAAAAAATCAGAAGGAGTCAATGACTATGTAGAGAAAGTTCAAGATCGAGTCCTCTTGGGCCAGAAATATGTTCAGTAGGTCAAATATAGACTTCTATATGGCTAATGTGACATCAGAAGGCGTCAATGAGTATATATAAAAACTTCAATGTCGAATACTCTGTAGCCAGAAATATGTTCAGTCGGTCAAATATGGACTACTGTCTGGCTTATCTAACATCACGATATCTTAATTAGTATGTTCATGAAGTTCATGACTAATTTGCCAGAAATATGTTCAGTAGGTCTAATCTATTGGTGAAGAAACATCAGAGTGAGGCAATGAGTATGTGTAAAAAGTTCATGAGCGAGGACTAATTTGCCAGAGATATGTTCTGTAGCTCAAACATGGGCTCATGTATGGCTGAAGGAACATCAGAGTGAGGCAAAGAGTATGTATATACAAAATTCATGATTGAGGACTCTTGGGACAAAAAAAATGTTAAATTTGGTCTAATACGGACTTTTGTTTGGCTGAAATAAAATCAGAAGGAATCAATGAGTATGTAAAGAAAGTTCAAGATCAAGCACTCTTGGGCCAGAAAATATGTTCTTTACGTCAAATATGGACTACTGTCTGTCTGATGTAACAGCAGTCAATGAGTCTGTATAGAGAGTTCATCATCAAGGACTAATTTATCAGAAATTTGCTCAGTAGGTCAAAAATGGGTTCATATATGTCTGAAGTAACATCAGAATGATTCAACGAGAATGTATAGAAAGTTCAAGATTGAGTACTCTTGGACCAGAAATATGTTTAGTGGATCAAATATGGACTACTGTCTGTCTGATTTAACATCAGGAGTCAATGAGTCAGTAGAGAAAGTTCATGATCGAGGACTAATTTGCCAGAAATATGTTATCTGTATGGGTGAAGTAACATCAGAAGGAGTCAACAGTAATGTATGAAAAGTTCAAGATCAAGTGCTCTTTGGCCAGAAATATGTCATTTAGGTCAAATGTGCAAAACTCTATGGCTGATGTAGCATGAGAAGGTTTCAATGAGTTAGTATGAAAACTTCATCATAGAGGACTAATTTGCCAGAAATTTGTTCAGTAGGTCAAAATGGGTTCATAAATAGCTGAAGTAACATCAGAGTGAATCAGTGAGTACGTATAGAATGTTAACTGATCGAGTACACTTGGGTAAGAAATATGCTCAGTAGTTCAAATATGGATTTGTGTATGGCTGAAGTAACATTAGAAGGAGTCAAAGAGTATGTATATGAAGTTCAAGATCAAGAGCTCTTGGGCCAGAAAATATGTGCTTTACGTCAAATATGGACTACTGTCTCTCCGATGTAACAACAGTCAATGAGTCTGTATAGAGATTTCATCATCAAGGACTGATTTATCAGAAATTTGCTCAGTAGGTCAAAAATGGGTTCATTTTAGTCTGACGTAACATCAGAACGAGTCAATGAGTATGTATAGAAAGTTCAAGATTGAGTAGTCTTGGACCAGAAATATGTTCAGTAGGTCAAATATGGACTACTGTCTGTCTGATTTAACATCAGGAGTCAATGAGTCAGTCGAGAAATTTCATGATCGAGGACTAATTTGCCAGAAATATGTTCTCTAGATCTAATGGATTCTGTATGGGTGAAGTAACATCAGAAGGAGTCAACAGTAATGTATGAAAAGTTCAAGATCAAGTACTCTTTGGCCAGAAATATGCCCATTAGATCAAACATGCAATACTCTATGGCTGAAGAAACATCAGAGTGAGGCGTGTATATAAAGTTCATGATCGAGGACTCTTGGGCCAGAAATATATTCTGTAGGTCAAATATAGACTTCTATATGGCTGATGTTACATCAGAAGGCGTCATTGAGTATATATGAAAACTTCAATGTCGAATACTCTTTGGCCAGTAATATGTTCAGTCAGTCAAATACGGAATACTGTGTGGCTTATCTAACATCAGATGGAGTCAATATGTATGCATATGAAGTTCATTACTGAGGACTAATTGGCCAGAAATACGTTCTATAGGTCTAATATGGACCTGTATGGGTGAAGTAACGTCAGAAGGAGTCAACAGTAATGTATGAGAAGTTCAAGATCAAGTGCTCTTTGGCCAGAAATATGTCATTTAGATCAAATGTGCAAAACTCTATGGCTGATGTAGCATGAGAAGGTTTCAATGAGTTAGTATAAAAAGTTCATCATAGAGGACTAATTTGCCAGAAATATGTTCAGTACGTCAAAATGGGTTCATAAATAGCTGAAGTAACATCAGAGTGAATCAATGAGTATGTATAGAACGTTAACTGATCGAGTACACTTGGGTAAGAAATATGTTCAGTAGGTCAAATATGGATTTGTGTACAGCTGAAGTGACATTAGAAGGAGTCAACGAGCATGTATAGAAAGTTCAAGATCAAGAGCTCTTGGGTCAAAAATATGTTCAGTAGCTCAAATGTGGACTACTGTATGGCTGATGTTATATCAGAAGGCGTCAATGAGTATAAAATTCAATATTGAATACCCTTTGGCCAGAACTATGTTCAGAAATGGTCAAAAATGCAATATTATATGGCTGACGTATCATCAGATGAAGACAATGAGGATGTACAGATAATTCATGATCGAGGGCTAATTTGTGAAAAATATGTTCATTAGGTCAAATATACAATACTCTATAGCTGAAGTAACATCAGAGTGAGGCATGTATATAAAGTTCATGATCGTGGACTCTTGGGACAGAAAAAATTTAATCTGGTCTAATATGGACTTCTGTAGGGCTGAAATAAAATTACGAGTCACTGAGTCAGTGTAGAAAGTTCTTGATCGAGGACAAATTTTCCAGAAATATGTTCAGTAGGTCTAATATGGACTTGTGTATGGGTGAAGTAACATCAGAAGGAATCAATAATAATGGATGAAACGCTCAAGATTGAGTGCTTTTGGCCGGAAATATAACCTTTAGGTCAAAATGCAATATCATATGGCTGACGTATCATCAGAAGCAGTCAATAAGTATGTATAGAATGTTCATGATCGAGGACTAATTTGCTTGAAATATGTCCATTAGGTCAAATATGCAGTACTCTATGGCTGAAGTAACATCAGAGTGAGGCATGTATATAAAGTTCCTGATCGAGGATTCTTGGTACAGAAAAAATCTAATCAAGTCTAATATGGACTCCTGTATGGCTGAAAAAAATCAGAAGGAGTCAATGGCTATGTAGAGAAAGTTCAAGATCGAGTCCTCTTGGGCCAGAAATATGTTCAGTAGGTCAAATATAGACTTCTATATGGCTAATGTGACATCAGAAGGCGTCAATGAGTATATATAAAAACTTCAATGTCGAATACTCTGTAGCCAGAAATATGTTCAGTCGGTCAAATATGGACTACTGTCTGGCTTATCTAACATCCACGATATCTTAATTAGTATGTTCATGAAGTTCATGACTAATTTGCCAGAAATATGTTCAGTAGGTCTAATCTATTGGTGAAGAAACATCAGAGTGAGGCAAATGAGTATGTGTAAAAAGTTCATGAGCGAGGACTAATTTGCCAGAGATATGTTCTGTAGCTCAAACATGGGCTCATGTATGGCTGAAGGAACATCAGAGTGAGGCAAAGAGTATGTATATACAAAATTCATGATTGAGGACTCTTGGGACAAAAAAAATGTTAAATTTGGTCTAATACGGACTTTTGTTTGGCTGAAATAAAATCAGAAGGAATCAATGAGTATGTAAAGAAAGTTCAAGATCAAGCACTCTTGGGCCAGAAAATATGTTCTTTACGTCAAATATGGACTACTGTCTGTCTGATGTAACAGCAGTCAGTGAGTCTGTATAGAGAGTTCCTCATCAAGGACTAATTTACAAGAAATTTGCTCAGTAGGTCAAAAATGGGTTCATATATGTCTGAAGTAACATCAGAATGATTCAACGAGAATGTATAGAAAGTTCAAGATTGAGTACTCTTGGACCAGAAATATGTTTAGTGGATCAAATATGGACTACTGTCTGTCTGATTTAACATCAGGAGTCAATGAGTCAGTAGAGAAAGTTCATGATCGAGGACTAATTTGCCAGAAATATGTTATCTGTATGGGTGAAGTAACATCAGAAGAAGTCAACAGTAATGTATGAAAAGTTCAAGATCAAGTGCTCTTTGGCCAGAAATATGTCATTTAGGTCAAATGTGCAAAACTCTATGGCTGATGTAGCATGAGAAGGTTTCAATGAGTTAGTATGAAAACTTCATCATAGAGGACTAATTTGCCAGAAATTTGTTCAGTAGGTCAAAATGGGTTCATAAATAGCTGAAGTAACATCAGAGTGAATCAGTGAGTACGTATAGAATGTTAACTGATCGAGTACACTTGGGTAAGAAATATGCTCAGTAGTTCAAATATGGATTTGTGTATGGCTGAAGTAACATTAGAAGGAGTCAAAGAGTATGTATATGAAGTTCAAGATCAAGAGCTCTTGGGCCAGAAAATATGTGCTTTACGTCAAATATGGACTACTGTCTCTCCGATGTAACAACAGTCAATGAGTCTGTATAGAGATTTCATCATCAAGGACTAATTTATCAGAAATTTGCTCAGTAGGTCAAAAATGGGTTCATTTTAGTCTGACGTAACATCAGAACGAGTCAATGAGTATGTATAGAAAGTTCAAGATTGAGTAGTCTTGGACCAGAAATATGTTCAGTAGGTCAAATATGGACTACTGTCTGTCTGATTTAACATCAGGAGTCAATGAGTCAGTCGAGAAATTTCATGATCGAGGACTAATTTGCCAGAAATATGTTCTCTAGATCTAATGGATTCTGTATGGGTGAAGTAACATCAGAAGGAGTCAACAGTAATGTATGAAAAGTTCAAGATCAAGTACTCTTTGGCCAGAAATATGCCCATTAGATCAAACATGCAATACTCTATGGCTGAAGAAACATCAGAGTGAGGCGTGTATATAAAGTTCATGATCGAGGACTCTTGGGCCAGAAATATATTCTGTAGGTCAAATATAGACTTCTATATGGCTGATGTTACATCAGAAGGCGTCATTGAGTATATATGAAAACTTCAATGTCGAATACTCTTTGGCCAGTAATATGTTCAGTCAGTCAAATACGGAATACTGTGTGGCTTATCTAACATCAGATGGAGTCAATATGTATGCATATGAAGTTCATTACTGAGGACTAATTGGCCAGAAATACGTTCTATAGGTCTAATATGGACCTGTATGGGTGAAGTAACGTCAGAAGGAGTCAACAGTAATGTATGAGAAGTTCAAGATCAAGTGCTCTTTGGCCAGAAATATGTCATTTAGGTCAAATGTGCAAAACTCTATGGCTGATGTAGCATGAGAAGGTTTCAATGAGTTAGTATAAAAGTTCATCATAGAGGACTAATTTGCCAGAAATATGTTCAGTACGTCAAAATGGGTTCATAAATAGCTGAAGTAACATCAGAGTGAATCAATGAGTATGTATAGAACGTTAACTGATCGAGTACACTTGGGTAAGAAATATGTTCAGTAGGTCAAATATGGATTTGTGTACAGCTGAAGTGACATTAGATGGAGTCAATGAGCATGTATAGAAAGTTCAAGATCAAGAGCTCTTGGGTCAAAAATATGTTCAGTAGCTCAAATGTGGACTACTGTATGGCTGATGTTATATCAGAAGGCGTCAATGAGTATAAAATTCAATATTGAATACCCTTTGGCCAGAACTATGTTCAGAAATGGTCAAAAATGCAATATTATATGGCTGACGTATCATCAGATGAAGACAATGAGGATGTACAGAAAATTCATGATCGAGGGCTAATTTGTGAAAAATATGTTCATTAGGTCAAATATACAATACTCTATAGCTGAAGTAACATCAGAGTGAGGCATGTATATAAAGTTCATGATCGTGGACTCTTGGGACAGAAAAAATTTAATCTGGTCTAATATGGACTTCTGTGGGGCTGAAATAAAATTACGAGTCACTGAGTCAGTGTAGAAAGTTCTTGATCGAGGACAAATTTTCCAGAAATATGTTCAGTAGGTCTAATATGGACTTGTGTATGGGTGAAGTAACATCAGAAGGAATCAATAATAATGGATGAAACGCTCAAGATTGAGTGCTTTTGGCCGGAAATATAACCTTTAGGTCAAAAATGCAATATCATATGGCTGACGTATCATCAGAAGCAGTCAATAAGTATGTATAGAATGTTCATGATCGAGGACTAATTTGCTTGAAATATGTCCATTAGGTCAAATATGCAGTACTCTATGGCTGAAGTAACATCAGAGTGAGGCATGTATATAAAGTTCCTGATCGAGGATTCTTGGTACAGAAAAAATCTAATCAAGTCTAATATGGACTCCTGTATGGCTGAAAAAAAATCAGAAGGAGTCAATGACTATGTAGAGAAAGTTCAAGATCGAGTCCTCTTGGGCCAGAAATATGTTCAGTAGGTCAAATATAGACTTCTATATGGCTAATGTGACATCAGAAGGCGTCAATGAGTATATATAAAAACTTCAATGTCGAATACTCTGTAGCCAGAAATATGTTCAGTCGGTCAAATATGGACTACTGTCTGGCTTATCTAACATCACGATATCTTAATTAGTATGTTCATGAAGTTCATGACTAATTTGCCAGAAATATGTTCAGTAGGTCTAATCTATTGGTGAAGAAACATCAGAGTGAGGCAATGAGTATGTGTAAAAAGTTCATGAGCGAGGACTAATTTGCCAGAGATATGTTCTGTAGCTCAAACATGGGCTCATGTATGGCTGAAGGAACATCAGAGTGAGGCAAAGAGTATGTATATACAAAATTCATGATTGAGGACTCTTGGGACAAAAAAAAATGTTAAATTTGGTCTAATACGGACTTTTGTTTGGCTGAAATAAAATCAGAAGGAATCAATGAGTATGTAAAGAAAGTTCAAGATCAAGCACTCTTGGGCCAGAAAATATGTTCTTTACGTCAAATATGGACTACTGTCTGTCTGATGTAACAGCAGTCAATGAGTCTGTATAGAGAGTTCCTCATCAAGGACTAATTTACAAGAAATTTGCTCAGTAGGTCAAAAATGGGTTCATATATGTCTGAAGTAACATCAGAATGATTCAACGAGAATGTATAGAAAGTTCAAGATTGAGTACTCTTGGACCAGAAATATGTTTAGTGGATCAAATATGGACTACTGTCTGTCTGATTTAACATCAGGAGTCAATGAGTCAGTAGAGAAAGTTCATGATCGAGGACTAATTTGCCAGAAATATGTTATCTGTATGGGTGAAGTAACATCAGAAGAAGTCAACAGTAATGTATGAAAAGTTCAAGATCAAGTGCTCTTTGGCCAGAAATATGTCATTTAGGTCAAATGTGCAAAACTCTATGGCTGATGTAGCATGAGAAGGTTTCAATGAGTTAGTATGAAAACTTCATCATAGAGGACTAATTTGCCAGAAATTTGTTCAGTAGGTCAAAATGGGTTCATAAATAGCTGAAGTAACATCAGAGTGAATCAGTGAGTACGTATAGAATGTTAACTGATCGAGTACACTTGGGTAAGAAATATGCTCAGTAGTTCAAATATGGATTTGTGTATGGCTGAAGTAACATTAGAAGGAGTCAAAGAGTATGTATATGAAGTTCAAGATCAAGAGCTCTTGGGCCAGAAAATATGTGCTTTACGTCAAATATGGACTACTGTCTCTCCGATGTAACAACAGTCAATGAGTCTGTATAGAGATTTCATCATCAAGGACTAATTTATCAGAAATTTGCTCAGTAGGTCAAAAATGGGTTCATTTTAGTCTGACGTAACATCAGAACGAGTCAATGAGTATGTATAGAAAGTTCAAGATTGAGTAGTCTTGGACCAGAAATATGTTCAGTAGGTCAAATATGGACTACTGTCTGTCTGATTTAACATCAGGAGTCAATGAGTCAGTCGAGAAATTTCATGATCGAGGACTAATTTGCCAGAAATATGTTCTCTAGATCTAATGGATTCTGTATGGGTGAAGTAACATCAGAAGGAGTCAACAGTAATGTATGAAAAGTTCAAGATCAAGTACTCTTTGGCCAGAAATATGCCCATTAGATCAAACATGCAATACTCTATGGCTGAAGAAACATCAGAGTGAGGCGTGTATATAAAGTTCATGATCGAGGACTCTTGGGCCAGAAATATATTCTGTAGGTCAAATATAGACTTCTATATGGCTGATGTTACATCAGAAGGCGTCATTGAGTATATATGAAAACTTCAATGTCGAATACTCTTTGGCCAGTAATATGTTCAGTCAGTCAAATACGGAATACTGTGTGGCTTATCTAACATCAGATGGAGTCAATATGTATGCATATGAAGTTCATTACTGAGGACTAATTGGCCAGAAATACGTTCTATAGGTCTAATATGGACCTGTATGGGTGAAGTAACGTCAGAAGGAGTCAACAGTAATGTATGAGAAGTTCAAGATCAAGTGCTCTTTGGCCAGAAATATGTCATTTAGGTCAAATGTGCAAAACTCTATGGCTGATGTAGCATGAGAAGGTTTGAATGAGTTAGTATAAAAGTTCATCATAGAGGACTAATTTGCCAGAAATATGTTCAGTACGTCAAAATGGGTTCATAAATAGCTGAAGTAACATCAGAGTGAATCAATGAGTATGTATAGAACGTTAACTGATCGAGTACACTTGGGTAAGAAATATGTTCAGTAGGTCAAATATGGATTTGTGTACAGCTGAAGTGACATTAGATGGAGTCAATGAGCATGTATAGAAAGTTCAAGATCAAGAGCTCTTGGGTCAAAAATATGTTCAGTAGCTCAAATGTGGACTACTGTATGGCTGATGTTATATCAGAAGGCGTCAATGAGTATAAAATTCAATATTGAATACCCTTTGGCCAGAACTATGTTCAGAAATGGTCAAAAATGCAATATTATATGGCTGACGTATCATCAGATGAAGACAATGAGGATGTACAGAAAATTCATGATCGAGGGCTAATTTGTGAAAAATATGTTCATTAGGTCAAATATACAATACTCTATAGCTGAAGTAACATCAGAGTGAGGCATGTATATAAAGTTCATGATCGTGGACTCTTGGGACAGAAAAATTTAATCTGGTCTAATATGGACTTCTGTGGGGCTGAAATAAAATTACGAGTCACTGAGTCAGTGTAGAAAGTTCTTGATCGAGGACAAATTTTCCAGAAATATGTTCAGTAGGTCTAATATGGACTTGTGTATGGGTGAAGTAACATCAGAAGGAATCAATAATAATGGATGAAACACTCAAGATTGAGTGCTTTTGGCGGAAATATAACCTTTAGGTCAAAAATGCAATATCATATGGCTGACGTATCATCAGAAGCAGTCAATAAGTATGTATAGAATGTTCATGATCGAGGACTAATTTGCTTGAAATATGTCCATTAGGTCAAATATGCAGTACTCTATGGCTGAAGTAACATCAGAGTGAGGCATGTATATAAAGTTCCTGATCGAGGATTCTTGGTACAGAAAAATCTAATCAAGTCTAATATGGACTCCTGTATGGCTGAAAAAATCAGAAGGAGTCAATGACTATGTAGAGAAAGTTCAAGATCGAGTCCTCTTGGGCCAGAAATATGTTCAGTAGGTCAAATATAGACTTCTATATGGCTAATGTGACATCAGAAGGCGTCAATGAGTATATATAAAAACTTCAATGTCGAATACTCTGTAGCCAGAAATATGTTCAGTCGGTCAAATATGGACTACTGTCTGGCTTATCTAACATCACGATATCTTAATTAGTATGTTCATGAAGTTCATGACTAATTTGCCAGAAATATGTTCAGTAGGTCTAATCTATTGGTGAAGAAACATCAGAGTGAGGCAATGAGTATGTGTAAAAAGTTCATGAGCGAGGACTAATTTGCCAGAGATATGTTCTGTAGCTCAAACATGGGCTCATGTATGGCTGAAGGAACATCAGAGTGAGGCAAAGAGTATGTATATACAAAATTCATGATTGAGGACTCTTGGGACAAAAAAAATGTTAAATTTGGTCTAATACGGACTTTTGTTTGGCTGAAATAAAATCAGAAGGAATCAATGAGTATGTAAAGAAAGTTCAAGATCAAGCACTCTTGGGCCAGAAAATATGTTCTTTACGTCAAATATGGACTACTGTCTGTCTGATGTAACAGCAGTCAATGAGTCTGTATAGAGAGTTCATCATCAAGGACTAATTTATCAGAAATTTGCTCAGTAGGTCAAAAATGGGTTCATATATGTCTGAAGTAACATCAGAATGATTCAACGAGAATGTATAGAAAGTTCAAGATTGAGTACTCTTGGACCAGAAATATGTTTAGTGGATCAAATATGGACTACTGTCTGTCTGATTTAACATCAGGAGTCAATGAGTCAGTAGAGAAAGTTCATGATCGAGGACTAATTTGCCAGAAATATGTTATCTGTATGGGTGAAGTAACATCAGAAGAAGTCAACAGTAATGTATGAAAAGTTCAAGATCAAGTGCTCTTTGGCCAGAAATATGTCATTTAGGTCAAATGTGCAAAACTCTATGGCTGATGTAGCATGAGAAGGTTTCAATGAGTTAGTATGAAAACTTCATCATAGAGGACTAATTTGCCAGAAATTTGTTCAGTAGGTCAAAATGGGTTCATAAATAGCTGAAGTAACATCAGAGTGAATCAGTGAGTACGTATAGAATGTTAACTGATCGAGTACACTTGGGTAAGAAATATGCTCAGTAGTTCAAATATGGATTTGTGTATGGCTGAAGTAACATTAGAAGGAGTCAAAGAGTATGTATATGAAGTTCAAGATCAAGAGCTCTTGGGCCAGAAAATATGTGCTTTACGTCAAATATGGACTACTGTCTCTCCGATGTAACAACAGTCAATGAGTCTGTATAGAGATTTCATCATCAAGGACTAATTTATCAGAAATTTGCTCAGTAGGTCAAAAATGGGTTCATTTTAGTCTGACGTAACATCAGAACGAGTCAATGAGTATGTATAGAAAGTTCAAGATTGAGTACTCTTGGACCAGAAATATGTTCAGTAGGTCAAATATGGACTACTGTCTGTCTGATTTAACATCAGGAGTCAATGAGTCAGTCGAGAAATTTCATGATCGAGGACTAATTTGCCAGAAATATGTTCTCTAGATCTAATGGATTCTGTATGGGTGAAGTAACATCAGAAGAAGTCAACAGTAATGTATGAAAAGTTCAAGATCAAGTACTCTTTGGCCAGAAATATGCCCATTAGATCAAACATGCAATACTCTATGGCTGAAGAAACATCAGAGTGAGGCGTGTATATAAAGTTCATGATCGAGGACTCTTGGGCCAGAAATATATTCTGTAGGTCAAATATAGACTTCTATATGGCTGATGTTACATCAGAAGGCGTCATTGAGTATATATGAAAACTTCAATGTCGAATACTCTTTGGCCAGTAATATGTTCAGTCAGTCAAATACGGAATACTGTGTGGCTTATCTAACATCAGATGGAGTCAATATGTATGCATATGAAGTTCATTACTGAGGACTAATTGGCCAGAAATACGTTCTATAGGTCTAATATGGACCTGTATGGGTGAAGTAACGTCAGAAGGAGTCAACAGTAATGTATGAGAAGTTCAAGATCAAGTGCTCTTTGGCCAGAAATATGTCATTTAGGTCAAATGTGCAAAACTCTATGGCTGATGTAGCATGAGAAGGTTTCAATGAGTTAGTATAAAAGTTCATCATAGAGGACTAATTTGCCAGAAATATGTTCAGTACGTCAAAATGGGTTCATAAATAGCTGAAGTAACATCAGAGTGAATCAATGAGTATGTATAGAACGTTAACTGATCGAGTACACTTGGGTAAGAAATATGTTCAGTAGGTCAAATATGGATTTGTGTACAGCTGAAGTGACATTAGAAGGAGTCAACGAGCATGTATAGAAAGTTCAAGATCAAGAGCTCTTGGGTCAAAAATATGTTCAGTAGCTCAAATGTGGACTACTGTATGGCTGATGTTATATCAGAAGGCGTCAATGAGTATAAAATTCAATATTGAATACCCTTTGGCCAGAACTATGTTCAGAAATGGTCAAAAATGCAATATTATATGGCTGACGTATCATCAGATGAAGACAATGAGGATGTACAGATAATTCATGATCGAGGGCTAATTTGTGAAAAATATGTTCATTAGGTCAAATATACAATACTCTATAGCTGAAGTAACATCAGAGTGAGGCATGTATATAAAGTTCATGATCGTGGACTCTTGGGACAGAAAAATTTAATCTGGTCTAATATGGACTTCTGTAGGGCTGAAATAAAATTACGAGTCACTGAGTCAGTGTAGAAAGTTCTTGATCGAGGACAAATTTTCCAGAAATATGTTCAGTAGGTCTAATATGGACTTGTGTATGGGTGAAGTAACATCAGAAGGAATCAATAATAATGGATGAAACGCTCAAGATTGAGTGCTTTTGGCCGGAAATATAACCTTTAGGTCAAAAATGCAATATCATATGGCTGACGTATCATCAGAAGCAGTCAATAAGTATGTATAGAATGTTCATGATCGAGGACTAATTTGCTTGAAATATGTCCATTAGGTCAAATATGCAGTACTCTATGGCTGAAGTAACATCAGAGTGAGGCATGTATATAAAGTTCCTGATCGAGGATTCTTGGTACAGAAAAAATCTAATCAAGTCTAATATGGACTCCTGTATGGCTGAAAAAAATCAGAAGGAGTCAATGGCTATGTAGAGAAAGTTCAAGATCGAGTCCTCTTGGGCCAGAAATATGTTCAGTAGGTCAAATATAGACTTCTATATGGCTAATGTGACATCAGAAGGCGTCAATGAGTATATATAAAAACTTCAATGTCGAATACTCTGTAGCCAGAAATATGTTCAGTCGGTCAAATATGGACTACTGTCTGGCTTATCTAACATCACGATATCTTAATTAGTATGTTCATGAAGTTCATGACTAATTTGCCAGAAATATGTTCAGTAGGTCTAATCTATTGGTGAAGAAACATCAGAGTGAGGCAATGAGTATGTGTAAAAGTTCATGAGCGAGGACTAATTTGCCAGAGATATGTTCTGTAGCTCAAACATGGGCTCATGTATGGCTGAAGGAACATCAGAGTGAGGCAAAGAGTATGTATATACAAAATTCATGATTGAGGACTCTTGGGACAAAAAAAATGTTAAATTTGGTCTAATACGGACTTTTGTTTGGCTGAAATAAAATCAGAAGGAATCAATGAGTATGTAAAGAAAGTTCAAGATCAAGCACTCTTGGGCCAGAAAATATGTTCTTTACGTCAAATATGGACTACTGTCTGTCTGATGTAACAGCAGTCAATGAGTCTGTATAGAGAGTTCCTCATCAAGGACTAATTTACAAGAAATTTGCTCAGTAGGTCAAAAATGGGTTCATATATGTCTGAAGTAACATCAGAATGATTCAACGAGAATGTATAGAAAGTTCAAGATTGAGTACTCTTGGACCAGAAATATGTTTAGTGGATCAAATATGGACTACTGTCTGTCTGATTTAACATCAGGAGTCAATGAGTCAGTAGAGAAAGTTCATGATCGAGGACTAATTTGCCAGAAATATGTTATCTGTATGGGTGAAGTAACATCAGAAGAAGTCAACAGTAATGTATGAAAAGTTCAAGATCAAGTGCTCTTTGGCCAGAAATATGTCATTTAGGTCAAATGTGCAAAACTCTATGGCTGATGTAGCATGAGAAGGTTTCAATGAGTTAGTATGAAAACTTCATCATAGAGGACTAATTTGCCAGAAATTTGTTCAGTAGGTCAAAATGGGTTCATAAATAGCTGAAGTAACATCAGAGTGAATCAGTGAGTACGTATAGAATGTTAACTGATCGAGTACACTTGGGTAAGAAATATGCTCAGTAGTTCAAATATGGATTTGTGTATGGCTGAAGTAACATTAGAAGGAGTCAAAGAGTATGTATATGAAGTTCAAGATCAAGAGCTCTTGGGCCAGAAAATATGTGCTTTACGTCAAATATGGACTACTGTCTCTCCGATGTAACAACAGTCAATGAGTCTGTATAGAGATTTCATCATCAAGGACTAATTTATCAGAAATTTGCTCAGTAGGTCAAAAATGGGTTCATTTTAGTCTGACGTAACATCAGAACGAGTCAATGAGTATGTATAGAAAGTTCAAGATTGAGTAGTCTTGGACCAGAAATATGTTCAGTAGGTCAAATATGGACTACTGTCTGTCTGATTTAACATCAGGAGTCAATGAGTCAGTCGAGAAATTTCATGATCGAGGACTAATTTGCCAGAAATATGTTCTCTAGATCTAATGGATTCTGTATGGGTGAAGTAACATCAGAAGGAGTCAACAGTAATGTATGAAAAGTTCAAGATCAAGTACTCTTTGGCCAGAAATATGCCCATTAGATCAAACATGCAATACTCTATGGCTGAAGAAACATCAGAGTGAGGCGTGTATATAAAGTTCATGATCGAGGACTCTTGGGCCAGAAATATATTCTGTAGGTCAAATATAGACTTCTATATGGCTGATGTTACATCAGAAGGCGTCATTGAGTATATATGAAAACTTCAATGTCGAATACTCTTTGGCCAGTAATATGTTCAGTCAGTCAAATACGGAATACTGTGTGGCTTATCTAACATCAGATGGAGTCAATATGTATGCATATGAAGTTCATTACTGAGGACTAATTGGCCAGAAATACGTTCTATAGGTCTAATATGGACCTGTATGGGTGAAGTAACGTCAGAAGGAGTCAACAGTAATGTATGAGAAGTTCAAGATCAAGTGCTCTTTGGCCAGAAATATGTCATTTAGGTCAAATGTGCAAAACTCTATGGCTGATGTAGCATGAGAAGGTTTCAATGAGTTAGTATAAAAGTTCATCATAGAGGACTAATTTGCCAGAAATATGTTCAGTACGTCAAAATGGGTTCATAAATAGCTGAAGTAACATCAGAGTGAATCAATGAGTATGTATAGAACGTTAACTGATCGAGTACACTTGGGTAAGAAATATGTTCAGTAGGTCAAATATGGATTTGTGTACAGCTGAAGTGACATTAGATGGAGTCAATGAGCATGTATAGAAAGTTCAAGATCAAGAGCTCTTGGGTCAAAAATATGTTCAGTAGCTCAAATGTGGACTACTGTATGGCTGATGTTATATCAGAAGGCGTCAATGAGTATAAAATTCAATATTGAATACCCTTTGGCCAGAACTATGTTCAGAAATGGTCAAAAATGCAATATTATATGGCTGACGTATCATCAGATGAAGACAATGAGGATGTACAGAAAATTCATGATTGAGGGCTAATTTGTGAAAAATATGTTCATTAGGTCAAATATACAATACTCTATAGCTGAAGTAACATCAGAGTGAGGCATGTATATAAAGTTCATGATCGTGGACTCTTGGGACAGAAAAAATTTAATCTGGTCTAATATGGACTTCTGTGGGGCTGAAATAAAATTACGAGTCACTGAGTCAGTGTAGAAAGTTCTTGATCGAGGACAAATTTTCCAGAAATATGTTCAGTAGGTCTAATATGGACTTGTGTATGGGTGAAGTAACATCAGAAGGAATCAATAATAATGGATGAAACGCTCAAGATTGAGTGCTTTTGGCCGGAAATATAACCTTTAGGTCAAAAATGCAATATCATATGGCTGACGTATCATCAGAAGCAGTCAATAAGTATGTATAGAATGTTCATGATCGAGGACTAATTTGCTTGAAATATGTCCATTAGGTCAAATATGGCTGAAGTAACATCAGAGTGAGGCATGTATATAAAGTTCCTGATCGAGGATTCTTGGTACAGAAAAAATCTAATCAAGTCTAATATGGACTCCTGTATGGCTGAAAAAAATCAGAAGGAGTCAATGACTATGTAGAGAAAGTTCAAGATCGAGTCCTCTTGGGCCAGAAATATGTTCAGTAGGTCAAATATAGACTTCTATATGGCTAATGTGACATCAGAAGGCGTCAATGAGTATATATAAAAACTTCAATGTCGAATACTCTGTAGCCAGAAATATGTTCAGTCGGTCAAATATGGACTACTGTCTGGCTTATCTAACATCACGATATCTTAATTAGTATGTTCATGAAGTTCATGACTAATTTGCCAGAAATATGTTCAGTAGGTCTAATCTATTGGTGAAGAAACATCAGAGTGAGGCAATGAGTATGTGTAAAAAGTTCATGAGCGAGGACTAATTTGCCAGAGATATGTTCTGTAGCTCAAACATGGGCTCATGTATGGCTGAAGGAACATCAGAGTGAGGCAAAGAGTATGTATATACAAAATTCATGATTGAGGACTCTTGGGACAAAAAAAAATGTTAAATTTGGTCTAATACGGACTTTTGTTTGGCTGAAATAAAATCAGAAGGAATCAATGAGTATGTAAAGAAAGTTCAAGATCAAGCACTCTTGGGCCAGAAAATATGTTCTTTACGTCAAATATGGACTACTGTCTGTCTGATGTAACAGCAGTCAATGAGTCTGTATAGAGAGTTCATCATCAAGGACTAATTTACAAGAAATTTGCTCAGTAGGTCAAAAATGGGTTCATATATGTCTGAAGTAACATCAGAATGATTCAACGAGAATGTATAGAAAGTTCAAGATTGAGTACTCTTGGACCAGAAATATGTTTAGTGGATCAAATATGGACTACTGTCTGTCTGATTTAACATCAGGAGTCAATGAGTCAGTAGAGAAAGTTCATGATCGAGGACTAATTTGCCAGAAATATGTTATCTGTATGGGTGAAGTAACATCAGAAGAAGTCAACAGTAATGTATGAAAAGTTCAAGATCAAGTGCTCTTTGGCCAGAAATATGTCATTTAGGTCAAATGTGCAAAACTCTATGGCTGATGTAGCATGAGAAGGTTTCAATGAGTTAGTATGAAAACTTCATCATAGAGGACTAATTTGCCAGAAATTTGTTCAGTAGGTCAAAATGGGTTCATAAATAGCTGAAGTAACATCAGAGTGAATCAGTGAGTACGTATAGAATGTTAACTGATCGAGTACACTTGGGTAAGAAATATGCTCAGTAGTTCAAATATGGATTTGTGTATGGCTGAAGTAACATTAGAAGGAGTCAAAGAGTATGTATATGAAGTTCAAGATCAAGAGCTCTTGGGCCAGAAAATATGTGCTTTACGTCAAATATGGACTACTGTCTCTCCGATGTAACAACAGTCAATGAGTCTGTATAGAGATTTCATCATCAAGGACTAATTTATCAGAAATTTGCTCAGTAGGTCAAAAATGGGTTCATTTTAGTCTGACGTAACATCAGAACGAGTCAATGAGTATGTATAGAAAGTTCAAGATTGAGTAGTCTTGGACCAGAAATATGTTCAGTAGGTCAAATATGGACTACTGTCTGTCTGATTTAACATCAGGAGTCAATGAGTCAGTCGAGAAATTTCATGATCGAGGACTAATTTGCCAGAAATATGTTCTCTAGATCTAATGGATTCTGTATGGGTGAAGTAACATCAGAAGGAGTCAACAGTAATGTATGAAAAGTTCAAGATCAAGTACTCTTTGGCCAGAAATATGCCCATTAGATCAAACATGCAATACTCTATGGCTGAAGAAACATCAGAGTGAGGCGTGTATATAAAGTTCATGATCGAGGACTCTTGGGCCAGAAATATATTCTGTAGGTCAAATATAGACTTCTATATGGCTGATGTTACATCAGAAGGCGTCATTGAGTATATATGAAAACTTCAATGTCGAATACTCTTTGGCCAGTAATATGTTCAGTCAGTCAAATACGGAATACTGTGTGGCTTATCTAACATCAGATGGAGTCAATATGTATGCATATGAAGTTCATTACTGAGGACTAATTGGCCAGAAATACGTTCTATAGGTCTAATATGGACCTGTATGGGTGAAGTAACGTCAGAAGGAGTCAACAGTAATGTATGAGAAGTTCAAGATCAAGTGCTCTTTGGCCAGAAATATGTCATTTAGGTCAAATGTGCAAAACTCTATGGCTGATGTAGCATGAGAAGGTTTCAATGAGTTAGTATAAAAAGTTCATCATAGAGGACTAATTTGCCAGAAATATGTTCAGTACGTCAAAATGGGTTCATAAATAGCTGAAGTAACATCAGAGTGAATCAATGAGTATGTATAGAACGTTAACTGATCGAGTACACTTGGGTAAGAAATATGTTCAGTAGGTCAAATATGGATTTGTGTACAGCTGAAGTGACATTAGATGGAGTCAACGAGCATGTATAGAAAGTTCAAGATCAAGAGCTCTTGGGTCAAAAATATGTTCAGTAGCTCAAATGTGGACTACTGTATGGCTGATGTTATATCAGAAGGCGTCAATGAGTATAAAATTCAATATTGAATACCCTTTGGCCAGAACTATGTTCAGAAATGGTCAAAAATGCAATATTATATGGCTGACGTATCATCAGATGAAGACAATGAGGATGTACAGAAAATTCATGATCGAGGGCTAATTTGTGAAAAATATGTTCATTAGGTCAAATATACAATACTCTATAGCTGAAGTAACATCAGAGTGAGGCATGTATATAAAGTTCATGATCGTGGACTCTTGGGACAGAAAAATTTAATCTGGTCTAATATGGACTTCTGTAGGGCTGAAATAAAATTACGAGTCACTGAGTCAGTGTAGAAAGTTCTTGATCGAGGACAAATTTTCCAGAAATATGTTCAGTAGGTCTAATATGGACTTGTGTATGGGTGAAGTAACATCAGAAGGAATCAATAATAATGGATGAAACGCTCAAGATTGAGTGCTTTTGGCCGGAAATATAACCTTTAGGTCAAAAATGCAATATCATATGCCTGACGTATCATCAGAAGCAGTCAATAAGTATGTATAGAATGTTCATGATCGAGGACTAATTTGCTTGAAATATGTCCATTAGGTCAAATATGCAGTACTCTATGGCTGAAGTAACATCAGAGTGAGGCATGTATATAAAGTTCCTGATCGAGGATTCTTGGTACAGAAAAAATCTAATCAAGTCTAATATGGACTCCTGTATGGCTGAAAAAAATCAGAAGGAGTCAATGACTATGTAGAGAAAGTTCAAGATCGAGTCCTCTTGGGCCAGAAATATGTTCAGTAGGTCAAATATAGACTTCTATATGGCTAATGTGACATCAGAAGGCGTCAATGAGTATATATAAAAACTTCAATGTCGAATACTCTGTAGCCAGAAATATGTTCAGTCGGTCAAATATGGACTACTGTCTGGCTTATCTAACATCACGATATCTTAATTAGTATGTTCATGAAGTTCATGACTAATTTGCCAGAAATATGTTCAGTAGGTCTAATCTATTGGTGAAGAAACATCAGAGTGAGGCAATGAGTATGTGTAAAAGTTCATGAGCGAGGACTAATTTGCCAGAGATATGTTCTGTAGCTCAAACATGGGCTCATGTATGGCTGAAGGAACATCAGAGTGAGGCAAAGAGTATGTATATACAAAATTCATGATTGAGGACTCTTGGGACAAAAAAAATGTTAAATTTGGTCTAATACGGACTTTTGTTTGGCTGAAATAAAATCAGAAGGAATCAATGAGTATGTAAAGAAAGTTCAAGATCAAGCACTCTTGGGCCAGAAAATATGTTCTTTACGTCAAATATGGACTACTGTCTGTCTGATGTAACAGCAGTCAATGAGTCTGTATAGAGAGTTCCTCATCAAGGACTAATTTACAAGAAATTTGCTCAGTAGGTCAAAAATGGGTTCATATATGTCTGAAGTAACATCAGAATGATTCAACGAGAATGTATAGAAAGTTCAAGATTGAGTACTCTTGGACCAGAAATATGTTTAGTGGATCAAATATGGACTACTGTCTGTCTGATTTAACATCAGGAGTCAATGAGTCAGTAGAGAAAGTTCATGATCGAGGACTAATTTGCCAGAAATATGTTATCTGTATGGGTGAAGTAACATCAGAAGAAGTCAACAGTAATGTATGAAAAGTTCAAGATCAAGTGCTCTTTGGCCAGAAATATGTCATTTAGGTCAAATGTGCAAAACTCTATGGCTGATGTAGCATGAGAAGGTTTCAATGAGTTAGTATGAAAACTTCATCATAGAGGACTAATTTGCCAGAAATTTGTTCAGTAGGTCAAAATGGGTTCATAAATAGCTGAAGTAACATCAGAGTGAATCAGTGAGTACGTATAGAATGTTAACTGATCGAGTACACTTGGGTAAGAAATATGCTCAGTAGTTCAAATATGGATTTGTGTATGGCTGAAGTAACATTAGAAGGAGTCAAAGAGTATGTATATGAAGTTCAAGATCAAGAGCTCTTGGGCCAGAAAATATGTGCTTTACGTCAAATATGGACTACTGTCTCTCCGATGTAACAACAGTCAATGAGTCTGTATAGAGATTTCATCATCAAGGACTAATTTATCAGAAATTTGCTCAGTAGGTCAAAAATGGGTTCATTTTAGTCTGACGTAACATCAGAACGAGTCAATGAGTATGTATAGAAAGTTCAAGATTGAGTAGTCTTGGACCAGAAATATGTTCAGTAGGTCAAATATGGACTACTGTCTGTCTGATTTAACATCAGGAGTCAATGAGTCAGTCGAGAAATTTCATGATCGAGGACTAATTTGCCAGAAATATGTTCTCTAGATCTAATGGATTCTGTATGGGTGAAGTAACATCAGAAGGAGTCAACAGTAATGTATGAAAAGTTCAAGATCAAGTACTCTTTGGCCAGAAATATGCCCATTAGATCAAACATGCAATACTCTATGGCTGAAGAAACATCAGAGTGAGGCGTGTATATAAAGTTCATGATCGAGGACTCTTGGGCCAGAAATATATTCTGTAGGTCAAATATAGACTTCTATATGGCTGATGTTACATCAGAAGGCGTCATTGAGTATATATGAAAACTTCAATGTCGAATACTCTTTGGCCAGTAATATGTTCAGTCAGTCAAATACGGAATACTGTGTGGCTTATCTAACATCAGATGGAGTCAATATGTATGCATATGAAGTTCATTACTGAGGACTAATTGGCCAGAAATACGTTCTATAGGTCTAATATGGACCTGTATGGGTGAAGTAACGTCAGAAGGAGTCAACAGTAATGTATGAGAAGTTCAAGATCAAGTGCTCTTTGGCCAGAAATATGTCATTTAGGTCAAATGTGCAAAACTCTATGGCTGATGTAGCATGAGAAGGTTTCAATGAGTTAGTATAAAAGTTCATCATAGAGGACTAATTTGCCAGAAATATGTTCAGTACGTCAAAATGGGTTCATAAATAGCTGAAGTAACATCAGAGTGAATCAATGAGTATGTATAGAACGTTAACTGATCGAGTACACTTGGGTAAGAAATATGTTCAGTAGGTCAAATATGGATTTGTGTACAGCTGAAGTGACATTAGATGGAGTCAACGAGCATGTATAGAAAGTTCAAGATCAAGAGCTCTTGGGTCAAAAATATGTTCAGTAGCTCAAATGTGGACTACTGTATGGCTGATGTTATATCAGAAGGCGTCAATGAGTATAAAATTCAATATTGAATACCCTTTGGCCAGAACTATGTTCAGAAATGGTCAAAAATGCAATATTATATGGCTGACGTATCATCAGATGAAGACAATGAGGATGTACAGAAAATTCATGATCGAGGGCTAATTTGTGAAAAATATGTTCATTAGGTCAAATATACAATACTCTATAGCTGAAGTAACATCAGAGTGAGGCATGTATATAAAGTTCATGATCGTGGACTCTTGGGACAGAAAAAATTTAATCTGGTCTAATATGGACTTCTGTAGGGCTGAAATAAAATTACGAGTCACTGAGTCAGTGTAGAAAGTTCTTGATCGAGGACAAATTTTCCAGAAATATGTTCAGTAGGTCTAATATGGACTTGTGTATGGGTGAAGTAACATCAGAAGGAATCAATAATAATGGATGAAACGCTCAAGATTGAGTGCTTTTGGCCGGAAATATAACCTTTAGGTCAAAAATGCAATATCATATGCCTGACGTATCATCAGAAGCAGTCAATAAGTATGTATAGAATGTTCATGATCGAGGACTAATTTGCTTGAAATATGTCCATTAGGTCAAATATGCAGTACTCTATGGCTGAAGTAACATCAGAGTGAGGCATGTATATAAAGTTCCTGATCGAGGATTCTTGGTACAGAAAAAATCTAATCAAGTCTAATATGGACTCCTGTATGGCTGAAAAAAATCAGAAGGAGTCAATGACTATGTAGAGAAAGTTCAAGATCGAGTCCTCTTGGGCCAGAAATATGTTCAGTAGGTCAAATATAGACTTCTATATGGCTAATGTGACATCAGAAGGCGTCAATGAGTATATATAAAAACTTCAATGTCGAATACTCTGTAGCCAGAAATATGTTCAGTCGGTCAAATATGGACTACTGTCTGGCTTATCTAACATCACGATATCTTAATTAGTATGTTCATGAAGTTCATGACTAATTTGCCAGAAATATGTTCAGTAGGTCTAATCTATTGGTGAAGAAACATCAGAGTGAGGCAAATGAGTATGTGTAAAAAGTTCATGAGCGAGGACTAATTTGCCAGAGATATGTTCTGTAGCTCAAACATGGGCTCATGTATGGCTGAAGGAACATCAGAGTGAGGCAAAGAGTATGTATATACAAAATTCATGATTGAGGACTCTTGGGACAAAAAAAATGTTAAATTTGGTCTAATACGGACTTTTGTTTGGCTGAAATAAAATCAGAAGGAATCAATGAGTATGTAAAGAAAGTTCAAGATCAAGCACTCTTGGGCCAGAAAATATGTTCTTTACGTCAAATATGGACTACTGTCTGTCTGATGTAACAGCAGTCAATGAGTCTGTATAGAGAGTTCCTCATCAAGGACTAATTTACAAGAAATTTGCTCAGTAGGTCAAAAATGGGTTCATATATGTCTGAAGTAACATCAGAATGATTCAACGAGAATGTATAGAAAGTTCAAGATTGAGTACTCTTGGACCAGAAATATGTTTAGTGGATCAAATATGGACTACTGTCTGTCTGATTTAACATCAGGAGTCAATGAGTCAGTAGAGAAAGTTCATGATCGAGGACTAATTTGCCAGAAATATGTTATCTGTATGGGTGAAGTAACATCAGAAGAAGTCAACAGTAATGTATGAAAAGTTCAAGATCAAGTGCTCTTTGGCCAGAAATATGTCATTTAGGTCAAATGTGCAAAACTCTATGGCTGATGTAGCATGAGAAGGTTTCAATGAGTTAGTATGAAAACTTCATCATAGAGGACTAATTTGCCAGAAATTTGTTCAGTAGGTCAAAATGGGTTCATAAATAGCTGAAGTAACATCAGAGTGAATCAGTGAGTACGTATAGAATGTTAACTGATCGAGTACACTTGGGTAAGAAATATGCTCAGTAGTTCAAATATGGATTTGTGTATGGCTGAAGTAACATTAGAAGGAGTCAAAGAGTATGTATATGAAGTTCAAGATCAAGAGCTCTTGGGCCAGAAAATATGTGCTTTACGTCAAATATGGACTACTGTCTCTCCGATGTAACAACAGTCAATGAGTCTGTATAGAGATTTCATCATCAAGGACTAATTTATCAGAAATTTGCTCAGTAGGTCAAAAATGGGTTCATTTTAGTCTGACGTAACATCAGAACGAGTCAATGAGTATGTATAGAAAGTTCAAGATTGAGTAGTCTTGGACCAGAAATATGTTCAGTAGGTCAAATATGGACTACTGTCTGTCTGATTTAACATCAGGAGTCAATGAGTCAGTCGAGAAATTTCATGATCGAAGACTAATTTGCCAGAAATATGTTCTCTAGATCTAATGGATTCTGTATGGGTGAAGTAACATCAGAAGGAGTCAACAGTAATGTATGAAAAGTTCAAGATCAAGTACTCTTTGGCCAGAAATATGCCCATTAGATCAAACATGCAATACTCTATGGCTGAAGAAACATCAGAGTGAGGCGTGTATATAAAGTTCATGATCGAGGACTCTTGGGCCAGAAATATATTCTGTAGGTCAAATATAGACTTCTATATGGCTGATGTTACATCAGAAGGCGTCATTGAGTATATATGAAAACTTCAATGTCGAATACTCTTTGGCCAGTAATATGTTCAGTCAGTCAAATACGGAATACTGTGTGGCTTATCTAACATCAGATGGAGTCAATATGTATGCATATGAAGTTCATTACTGAGGACTAATTGGCCAGAAATACGTTCTATAGGTCTAATATGGACCTGTATGGGTGAAGTAACGTCAGAAGGAGTCAACAGTAATGTATGAGAAGTTCAAGATCAAGTGCTCTTTGGCCAGAAATATGTCATTTAGGTCAAATGTGCAAAACTCTATGGCTGATGTAGCATGAGAAGGTTTGAATGAGTTAGTATAAAAGTTCATCATAGAGGACTAATTTGCCAGAAATATGTTCAGTACGTCAAAATGGGTTCATAAATAGCTGAAGTAACATCAGAGTGAATCAATGAGTATGTATAGAACGTTAACTGATCGAGTACACTTGGGTAAGAAATATGTTCAGTAGGTCAAATATGGATTTGTGTACAGCTGAAGTGACATTAGATGGAGTCAATGAGCATGTATAGAAAGTTCAAGATCAAGAGCTCTTGGGTCAAAAATATGTTCAGTAGCTCAAATGTGGACTACTGTATGGCTGATGTTATATCAGAAGGCGTCAATGAGTATAAAATTCAATATTGAATACCCTTTGGCCAGAACTATGTTCAGAAATGGTCAAAAATGCAATATTATATGGCTGACGTATCATCAGATGAAGACAATGAGGATGTACAGAAAATTTATGATCGAGGGCTAATTTGTGAAAAATATGTTCATTAGGTCAAATATACAATACTCTATAGCTGAAGTAACATCAGAGTGAGGCATGTATATAAAGTTCATGATCGTGGACTCTTGGGACAGAAAAAATTTAATCTGGTCTAATATGGACTTCTGTGGGGCTGAAATAAAATTACGAGTCACTGAGTCAGTGTAGAAAGTTCTTGATCGAGGACAAATTTTCCAGAAATATGTTCAGTAGGTCTAATATGGACTTGTGTATGGGTGAAGTAACATCAGAAGGAATCAATAATAATGGATGAAACGCTCAAGATTGAGTGCTTTTGGCGGAAATATAACCTTTAGGTCAAAAATGCAATATCATATGGCTGACGTATCATCAGAAGCAGTCAATAAGTATGTATAGAATGTTCATGATCGAGGACTAATTTGCTTGAAATATGTCCATTAGGTCAAATATGCAGTACTCTATGGCTGAAGTAACATCAGAGTGAGGCATGTATATAAAGTTCCTGATCGAGGATTCTTGGTACAGAAAAAATCTAATCAAGTCTAATATGGACTCCTGTATGGCTGAAAAATCAGAAGGAGTCAATGACTATGTAGAGAAAGTTCAAGATCGAGTCCTCTTGGGCCAGAAATATGTTCAGTAGGTCAAATATAGACTTCTATATGGCTAATGTGACATCAGAAGGCGTCAATGAGTATATATAAAAACTTCAATGTCGAATACTCTGTAGCCAGAAATATGTTCAGTCGGTCAAATATGGACTACTGTCTGGCTTATCTAACATCACGATATCTTAATTAGTATGTTCATGAAGTTCATGACTAATTTGCCAGAAATATGTTCAGTAGGTCTAATCTATTGGTGAAGAAACATCAGAGTGAGGCAATGAGTATGTGTAAAAGTTCATGAGCGAGGACTAATTTGCCAGAGATATGTTCTGTAGCTCAAACATGGGCTCATGTATGGCTGAAGGAACATCAGAGTGAGGCAAAGAGTATGTATATACAAAATTCATGATTGAGGACTCTTGGGACAAAAAAAATGTTAAATTTGGTCTAATACGGACTTTTGTTTGGCTGAAATAAAATCAGAAGGAATCAATGAGTATGTAAAGAAAGTTCAAGATCAAGCACTCTTGGGCCAGAAAATATGTTCTTTACGTCAAATATGGACTACTGTCTGTCTGATGTAACAGCAGTCAATGAGTCTGTATAGAGAGTTCCTCATCAAGGACTAATTTACAAGAAATTTGCTCAGTAGGTCAAAAATGGGTTCATATATGTCTGAAGTAACATCAGAATGATTCAACGAGAATGCATAGAAAGTTCAAGATTGAGTACTCTTGGACCAGAAATATGTTTAGTGGATCAAATATGGACTACTGTCTGTCTGATTTAACATCAGGAGTCAATGAGTCAGTAGAGAAAGTTCATGATCGAGGACTAATTTGCCAGAAATATGTTATCTGTATGGGTGAAGTAACATCAGAAGAAGTCAACAGTAATGTATGAAAAGTTCAAGATCAAGTGCTCTTTGGCCAGAAATATGTCATTTAGGTCAAATGTGCAAAACTCTATGGCTGATGTAGCATGAGAAGGTTTCAATGAGTTAGTATGAAAACTTCATCATAGAGGACTAATTTGCCAGAAATTTGTTCAGTAGGTCAAAATGGGTTCATAAATAGCTGAAGTAACATCAGAGTGAATCAGTGAGTGCGTATAGAATGTTAACTGATCGAGTACACTTGGGTAAGAAATATGCTCAGTAGTTCAAATATGGATTTGTGTATGGCTGAAGTAACATTAGAAGGAGTCAAAGAGTATGTATATGAAGTTCAAGATCAAGAGCTCTTGGGCCAGAAAATATGTGCTTTACGTCAAATATGGACTACTGTCTCTCCGATGTAACATGAGAAGGTTTGAATGAGTCTGTATAGAGATTTCATCATCAAGGACTAATTTATCAGAAATTTGCTCAGTAGGTCAAAAATGGGTTCATTTTAGTCTGACGTAACATCAGAACGAGTCAATGAGTATGTATAGAAAGTTCAAGATTGAGTAGTCTTGGACCAGAAATATGTTCAGTAGGTCAAATATGGACTACTGTCTGTCTGATTTAACATCAGGAGTCAATGAGTCAGTCGAGAAATTTCATGATCGAGGACTAATTTGCCAGAAATATGTTCTCTAGATCTAATGGATTCTGTATGGGTGAAGTAACATCAGAAGGAGTCAACAGTAATGTATGAAAAGTTCAAGATCAAGTACTCTTTGGCCAGAAATATGCCCATTAGATCAAACATGCAATACTCTATGGCTGAAGAAACATCAGAGTGAGGCGTGTATATAAAGTTCATGATCGAGGACTCTTGGGCCAGAAATATATTCTGTAGGTCAAATATAGACTTCTATATGGCTGATGTTACATCAGAAGGCGTCATTGAGTATATATGAAAACTTCAATGTCGAATACTCTTTGGCCAGTAATATGTTCAGTCAGTCAAATACGGAATACTGTGTGGCTTATCTAACATCAGATGGAGTCAATATGTATGCATATGAAGTTCATTACTGAGGACTAATTGGCCAGAAATACGTTCTATAGGTCTAATATGGACCTGTATGGGTGAAGTAACGTCAGAAGGAGTCAACAGTAATGTATGAAAAGTTCAAGATCAAGTACTCTTTGGCCAGAAATATGCCCATTAGATCAAACATGCAATACTCTATGGCTGAAGAAACATCAGAGTGAGGCGTGTATATAAAGTTCATGATCGAGGACTCTTGGGCCAGAAATATATTCTGTAGGTCAAATATAGACTTCTATATGGCTGATGTTACATCAGAAGGCGTCATTGAGTATATATGAAAACTTCAATGTCGAATACTCTTTGGCCAGTAATATGTTCAGTCAGTCAAATACGGAATACTGTGTGGCTTATCTAACATCAGATGGAGTCAATATGTATGCATATGAAGTTCATTACTGAGGACTAATTGGCCAGAAATACGTTCTATAGGTCTAATATGGACCTGTATGGGTGAAGTAATGTCAGAAGGAGTCAACAGTAATGTATGAGAAGTTCAAGATCAAGTGCTCTTTGGCCAGAAATATGTCATTTAGGTCAAATGTGCAAAACTCTATGGCTGATGTAGCATGAGAAGGTTTGAATGAGTTAGTATAAAAAGTTCATCATAGAGGACTAATTTGCCAGAAATATGTTCAGTACGTCAAAATGGGTTCATAAATAGCTGAAGTAACATCAGAGTGAATCAATGAGTATGTATAGAACGTTAACTGATCGAGTACACTTGGGTAAGAAATATGTTCAGTAGGTCAAATATGGATTTGTGTACAGCTGAAGTGACATTAGAAGGAGTCAATGAGCATGTATAGAAAGTTCAAGATCAAGAGCTCTTGGGTCAAAAATATGTTCAGTAGCTCAAATGTGGACTACTGTATGGCTGATGTTATATCAGAAGGAGTCAATGAGTATAAAATTCAATATTGAATACCCTTTGGCCAGAACTATGTTCAGAAATGGTCAAAAATGCAATATTACATGGCTGACGTATCATCAGATGAAGACAATGAGGATGTACAGAAAATTCATGATCGAGTACTGTTGTGTCAGAATTATGTTCAGTAGGTCTAATATGGACTTCTGTATGGTTGATGTAACATCAAATTAAGTCAGTGAGCATTTATAGAAAATTCATGATTGAGGGCTATTTTGACAGAAATTACATCAAATATAAAATACTCTATGGCTATGTAACATCAGTGTATATAAAGTTCACGATCAAAGACTCGGGACAGAAAAAAATTAATTAGGTCTAATATGGACTTCTGTATGGCTGAAATAAAAACTGGAAGGAGTCAATGATTCAGCATAGAAAGTTCATGATCGAGGGTTAATTTGTCAGACCTATGTTCAGTAAGTGTAAAATGGACTTAACATAAGTAACATTAGAAGGAGTCAGTGATAATGTATAAAAAGTTCAAGATTGAGTGCACCATGTCTTCAATGCATAAGGAATGAAAGTCAGTTCCTGTATAACATGCAATGAAACAATGCATACCTTATATGTATTCTCTAATGCTCTATATGTTGTATTTTCTCTTCAATGCACAAAGGAAAAAGAGTTAGTTCTTGTATGCAAAGCCGTGCAACTAGCACCTGTCGTGTTATCTCTTTAATGCTAAATGGAATAAATTACTGCAATGCAATGCACGTTATGTGTTAGCTCTTCAGTGCATAACGGATGAGTTATTTCATTCATTGCAACAGCACATATGTTATGTGTTATCTCTTTAATGCATAAGGAATAAGAAACAGTGCAATACAACACCACAATATGTTATATTAATGTCTTCTATGCACAGCACAATAATTAACTATTGTATGCAATGCATACAATTTTATTTATATTAATTACAATGCAACAGCATATGTGATTTGTTGTCTGTTCAATGCACAAAGGAAATAGTTCGTTCTTGTAAAGCAGTGGAACAAGCACCTGTCATGTGTTATATCTCTTCAACGCACAACGGATGAGTTATTTCGTTTAACGTAACACCATGTGCAATGTGTTATTTCTTCAATGCATGAGTTCTTGTATACAATAATATCAAGTTCTTCTATGCCCAACGTAATAAGTTCACCATTGTATGCAATGCATTGAAGCGGCGAGTTCTTGTATTTATTGCAGTGCAACAGCATATGTTGTTTGTAGTCTCTTCAGTGCACTGAGGAAAGAGATCGATCTTGTATGCAATGCAGTGCAAGAGCATATGTCATGTCGTGTTATCTCTTCACTCCAAAACGGATTAAGTTACTGCGATACATTTATTGCAATGCAACAGCATATGAGATTTGTTTTCTCTTCAGTGAACAACGGATGAGTTAGTTCATTCATCATAACTCCACGGCTTATATGTTGCAGTGCAACAGCACACGTTATATTACAGTTTTTTTCAATTGCTAACATACTTTTGTCCAATCTGTAGACACATTTTCAAAACTCTAAACACATTTAGCAGAACATCCGTCTGTTGTGACCATACCATTAAACACAATTCATGTCGTTTTCACACAAAAAGCAGTCAATGAACACGTTTCTAAAATGCTTATATTTTCTTTTCATATAAGCTCACCCCATTACCAAAATCATGGATCTTTCTCATCTTATTTTCAAATGCTTAAACACAGCAAATTGGAAATGAAGACCTAATGTTCTAATCTTTTAATATAGGATAAAACCTATACTTTTGCAACAACAAGCAGTACTGGAAAAAAAATATAAAACAAATACTGAAACAATTGATAAGCATTTTTAATTAGCAGATTACTTAATATTATGATAAAATAAAATTATTAGATTAAGATTACAGATTAAATAAAAAATATTTAGAAATAGCAGATTCCAATCTCAGTTGGAGGCATAGTCAGGTGTTGAATTTATTTTCATTACATGGACACACAGTAAAATAGGACCGTTTGAATCAGATTTTTTCGGTGTGTATGAAGAACAACACAGAGGATCAGAGAGAAAATAATATCTGTGTAAGGGAGAGGAATAGATGAAGGAGGAGAAGAGAAGTTGGATCAGGACAAGGGAGAAGAAGAGTTATAGAAGAGTTATATGGGAGAGGAGTAAGAATGTGTGCTGGATTGTGCATCTCTGTGGTTTTCCCCCTTACACATGTAGAACCTACAAAAGCTTATTTCTGCCATGAATAGAAAATAAAAAAAGGTAATTGTGACTTTTTATCTCACAATTCTGACTTTTTTCACTCAATTCCCAGTTAAATGTAAACTCACAATTGCAAAATAAAAAATATTTTTGATAAAAAGTCACAATTACCTTTCATGCTTTTTATTCTGTGGTCGAAAAAAAGCTTCCATAATAACCAAAGACCATGTATGTTGGATTTGTTGTTGATTAATGGCAGCAATTTCATGTTTTCATTTCAGTAAAAGCTTTATACTACAGCGATTTTACTACAACGATTCCACTACCACTGATCCATATATACAAAATATGTGGTCTGCATAGGGCACTATACCAAGGGGACACCATCCCACACTCTATGGGGGCACCATCAACACCACACTTCCACCCCCAGAAAGAGATTTCAACGGAGGGGTCAACTGAAGTTCTGTATAGGGGACACATTTGACCAGTAGCTGCCCTCAGCAATTCTGTTACTTTCTTCTTTTTTTCTACTGTACATTCTATAAAATAATGACTCACTTCTGTTGCCAAGAATGCACACATTCTGCACTCAACCAAAAATGTAGAATGGCTTACATGCATTAACTGAAACATAACAAGTAATGCAGTTTTCGTAATGCCATCAACTCTTAGTATTTTGAGAGTCATTGCGCTTGAATTGACTTATATGTTCATGTTGGATAAAAAACTAGTGCTATGTTTTGACAGAACGACTTTTGAATCAGGTTTGCTGTGTTTTGATAGAGTTAGTATGTGTTGAAAAAGGTTTTTAGCATTTTGAAATGTAGAGTTTGTGTTTATTTAACAAAATATGGTTTTGGGCAGAAAATTAACTATTTGGCTAATTGTGTAATGTAGGAGTGTTGCTGCGTTAAGAGTTTAGAAAAAGAACTTTAAGTATTGGTAAACGGTTGTTAGCAATTGAAAAAAAACTAATTTCTTTTGTGCGCAAGCATAATAACTTAACTATTGTATGCAATGAAATAAAACACATTTGCAAAGGAAAGAGTTCGATCTTGTATGCATTGCAATGTAACAGCGCATGTGTTATATTCAATTCCTCTATGTATAAGTTAACTATTGTATATGCAATGCAATGCGGTGAGTTCTTGTATTTATTGCAATGCAACAGCATATGTGATTTGTTGTCTCTTCAGTGCACAAAGGGAAGAGTTCGATCTAGTATGCAATGCAAGTGCAACAAGCACCTGTCGTGTGTTATCTCTGCACTGCACAACGGATTAAGTTACTGCAATGCAATGCACGTTATGTGTTATATCTTCATAATGGATGAGTTAGTTTATTCATCGCAACACCACATATGTTATGTGTTATGTCTTCAGTGCATAAGGAATAAGTTATTGCAGTTCATTATATACAATGAGAGGAAACAGTGCATAACTTACATGTTATTTCTTGTATGCATTTGCAGTGCATCACCACATATGTTATATTAATTCTTCTATGCCCAACGTAATAAGTTAACTATGGTATTTTGCAATGCAATGCAAAAGCACCTATCATGCCTTATGTCGGTACTGCACAACTGATTAAGTTACTTGTATTTATTGCAATGCAAGAACAAATGTGATTTTTTTTTTGTCTCCTCAATGCACAAAGAAAAGAGTTCGTTCTTGTATGCAATGCAGTGCAAGAGCATATATCATGTCGTGTTATCTCTTCACTGCACAACGGATTGTTACTTCGATGGCAACATGTAAGTGTTATATTAATTTCTTCTATGCACAGCATAATAAGTTAACTATTATATGCAATGCAGTGAAATGGTTACTTCTTGATGCATTGCAATGCAACAGCATATGTACTACATGATAAGATCACTATTGTATGCAATGCAATGAAGCGGCGAGTTCTTGTATGTATTGCAAAGTAACATAGGTGATATGTTGTTGTCTCTTCAATGCACAAAGGAAAGAGTTCGTTCTTGTATGCAATGCAGTGCGACAGCATATGTCATGTCATGTTTTATCTCTTCACTGCACAACGGAATAAGTTACTGTAATGCAATGCACGTTATGTGTTATGTCTGCACTGCACTGCATTGCACAACTGATTAAGTTACTGCAATGCAATGCACATGCTATGTGTTCTTTCTTCAACGCATAACGGATTGAGTTAGTTCATTCATCGCAACACCACACCACAGGTTATTTGTATTCTCTTCAATGCATGAGAAATAAGTTGGTGTTTGTATACAATGCAAAGACTCAGTGCATACTTACATGTTGCAATGCAAGAGCACACGTTATATTAATTTCTTCTATGCACAGCATAATAAATTATCTGTTGTATGGAATGCAATGAAACGGTGACTTGTTGATGCATTGCAATCCAACAGCATATGTGATTTATTTTCTCTCAGTGCAAAAAAAGGAAAGAGTTAGTTCTTGTATGCAATGCCGTGCATCAAGCACCTGTCATATGTGTTATCTCTTCACTGCTTAGCGGATTAAGTTACTGCAATTCAATGCACATGTTATGTGTTATGTCTGCACTACACAACGGATGAATTCATTCATCGCAACACCACATATGTGTTATCTCTTCAATGCATAAGGAATCAGTTAGTTACTGTATACTTTGCAAGGAAACAGTGCATAACACATGATAGTTCTTGTATGCATTGCAATGCAACAACACATATATTATATTAATTTCTTTTATGCACATCGTAATAATTTTACTATTGTATCCAATGCAATGAAGCGGCGAGTATTTTTTGCAATGCAACAGCTTTTTTGATTTGTTGTCTCTTCAATGCACTGAGAAAAGAGTTCGAGCTTGTATTTATTGCAATGCAACAGCATATGTAATTTGTTGTCTCTTCAATGCGTTTAGGAAAGAGTTCGTTCTTGTATGCAATGCAGTGCCATAGAACCTGTCATGTGTTATCTCTTCACTGCACAACGGATTGTTACTGCAATGCGATGCACGTTAAGTGTATTGTCTGCACGGCCCAACTGATTAAATTATTGCAGTGCAATGCACATGTTATCTGTTATCTCTTCAACGCACAGAGGATGAGTTAGTTCATTCATCGTAACTCCACGGGTTATGTGTACTATCTTCAATGCACGAGGAATAGTTCTTGTATATAATGCAATGACTCAGTGCATAACTGATATGTTGCAATGCAACAAATCACGTTATATTAATTTCTTCTGTGCACAAGCATAATATGTTAACTATTGTATGCAATGCAATAAAAAACATATGCAACAGGATATGTAATTTGTTTTCTCTTCAAAGGAAAGAGTTCGATCTTGTATGCATTGCAATGCAATAGCGTATGTGTTATATTACATTCTTCTATGTACAACATTATGAGTTAACTATTGTATGTGCAATGCAATGAAATTGTTTTTATTGCAAAGGCAACAGCTTATGTGATTTGTTCTCTCTTCAGTGCAAAAAGGAAAGAGTTAGTTAATTATGCAACGCAGTGCAATAAGCACCTTTCGTGTTATCTCTTCCCTGCAAAACGGATGAAGTTACTGCAATGCAATGCATTTGTTATCTCTTCAATGCATAAAAGATGCGATAGTTCATTAGTTGTAAAACCTCGTGATATGTGCTATATCTTCAATGTTAGTTCTTTTATACAATGCAAGGAAACCGTGCATAATTTGCATGTTGCAATGCGTCAGCACATATGTTGTATTCATTTCTTCTATGCACAGCATAATGAGTTAACTTGTACATGATGCAATGAACGGTTCTTGATGCTTTGCAATTTAACAGTATATGTGAATCCTTTTCTCTTCAATGCACAAAGGAAAGAGTTAGTTCTTTTATGCGTTAGCTCTTCCCTGCAAAACGGATTAAGTTACTGCAATGCAATGCACGATATGTGTTATCTCTTCAATGCATAACAGATGCAATAGTTCATTAGTTGTAACACCTCGTTATATGTGCTATCTCTTCAATGTTAGTTCTTTTATTCAAGCACCTTTCGTGTTATCTCTTCACTGCAAAACGGAATAAATTCTTGCAATGAAATGCACATGTTAAGTGTTATCTCTTTAACACATAACGAAATAAGTTTATAAGTTTAGATAGAATTTTGAAAGCAATGCAAGTTCTTGATCCATTGCAATGCAACGGAATATGCGATTTGTTTTCTCTTCAATGCACAATGCAAGTAAACTGTGACTAACATACACGTTCTAGTATGCATTGCAATGCAACAGCCCGTTATATTGATTTCTTCTATGCACAACATCATTTAATTATTGTATGTATTGCAATGAAACAGTTAGTTCTTATGTTTATTGCAGTGCAACAGCATATGTGATTTGTTCTCTCTTCAATGCACAAAGGAAAGAGTTCATTTATGCAACGCAGTGCAACAAGCACCTTTCGTGTTATCTCGTCACTTCAAAACGGAATAACTTCCTGTAATGCAATGCACATGTTAAGTGTTATCTCTTTAATACACAAGGAAATATGTTCATAAGTTTAGTTAGAATTTTGAAAGCAATGCACGTTCTTGATCCACTGAAATGCAACAGAATATGCGATTTGTTTTCTCTTCAATGCACAATGCAAGGAAACTGTCCATAACATATACGTTCTTGTATGCTTTGTAATTCAACAGCACGTTATATTAATTTCTTCTATGCACAACACAAGTTATTTATTGTATGCAATGCAATGAAACAGTTAGTTCTTATATATATTGCAATGCAACAGCATATGTGATTTGTTCTCTCTTCAATGCACAGAGTTAGTTCTTTTATGCAACGCAGTGCAATAGCACCTGTCGTGTTATCTCTTCACTGCACAACGGAATAACTTCCTGCAATGCAATGCCCATTTTAAGTGTTAGCTCTTTAACACACAACGAAATAAGTTTATAATTTAATTAGAATTTTGAAAGCAATGCAAGTTATTGAAGTATTGCAATGCAACAGCCTCTGCGATTTGTTTTCTCTTTAATGCACAATGCAAGGAAACTGTCCATAACATATTCGTTCTTGTATGCATTGCAATTCAACAGCATGTTATATTAATTTCTTCTATACACAACACAAGTTAATTATTGTATGCAATGCAATGAAACAGTTAGTTCTTGTATTTATTGCAGTGCAACAAGCATATTTGATTGGGTTTCTCTTCAAAACACAAAGGAAAGAATTGGTTTTTGTGTGCAATGCAGTGCAACAAGCACCTGTCATGTGTTATCTCTTCCCTGCAAAACGGATTAAGTTACTGCAATGCAATGCAAGTTATGTATTATCTCTTCAATGCATAACAGATGCGATAGTTCATTAGTTTTAAAACCTCGTGATATGTGCTATCTCTTCAATGTTAGTTCTTTTATACAATGCAAGGAAACAGTGCATAATTTGCATGTTGCAATGCATCACACAGCATAATGAGTTAACTATTGTACATGATGCAATGAAACGGTTCTTGATGCTTTGCAATTTAACAGTATATGTGAATCCTTTTCTCTTCAATGCACAAATGCAACAAGCACCTTTCGTGTTATCTCTTCACTGCAAAACGGAATAACTGCCTGTAATGCAATGCAAAAGTTGTGTTATCTAACACAAAACGAAATAAGGTTATAATTTTAGTTAGAATTTTGAAAGCAATGCAAATTCTTGGTGGATTGCAATGCAACAGCATATGCGATTTGAATTCTCTTCAATGCACAATGCAAGGAAACTGTGAATAACATGCACATTCTGGTATGCATTGTAATGCAACAGCCCGTTATATTAATTTCTTCTATGCACAACATAAGTTAATTATTGTATGCAGTGCAATGAAAGAGTTAGTTCTTATATTTTTTGCAGTGCAACAGCATATGTGATTTGTTCTCTCTTCAATGCACAAAGAGTTAGTTCTTTTATGCAACGCAGTGCAAAAGCACCTTTCATGTTATCTCTTCAATGCACAACGGAATAATTTCCTGCAATGCAATGCCCATTTTAAGTGTTATCTCTTTAACACACAACGAAATAAGTTTATAATTTAATTAGAATTTTGAAAGCAATGCAAGTTATTGAAGTATTGCAATGCAACGGCATCTGCGATTTGTTTTCTCTTCAATGCACAATGCAAGGAAACTGTCCATAACATATTCGTTCTTGTATGCATTGTAATTCAACAGCATGTTATATTAATTTCTTCTATACACAACACAAGTTAATTATTGTATGCAATGCAATGAAACAGTTAGTTCTTGTATTTATTGCAGTGCAACAAGCATATTTGATTGGGTTTCTCTTCAAAGCACAAAGGAAAGAATTGGTTTTGTGTGCAATGCAGTGCAACAAGCACCTGTCATGTGTTATCTCTTCCCTGCAAAACGGATTAAGTTACTGCAATGCAATGCAAGTTATGTATTATCTCTTCAATGCATAACAGATGCGATAGTTCATTAGTTTTAAAACCTCGTGATATGTGCTATCTCTTCAATGTTAGTTCTTTTATACAATGCAAGGAAACAGTGCATACTTTGCATGTTGCAATGCATCACCACATCTGTTTTATTCATTTCTTCTATGCACAGCATAATGAGTTAACTATTGTACATGATGCAATGAAACGGTTCTTGATGCATTGCAATTTAACAGTATATGTGAATCCTTTTCTCTTCAATGCACAAAGGAAAGAGTTGCTTCTTTTATGCAGCGCAATGCAACAAGCACCTTTCGTGTTATCTCTTCACTGCAAAACGGAATAACTGCCTGTAATGCAATGCAAAAGTTGTGTTATCTAACACAAAACGAAATAAGGTTATAATTTTAGTTAGAACTTTGAAAGCAATGCAAATTCTTGGTGGATTGCAATGCAACAGCATATGCGATTTGAATTCTCTTCAATGCACAATGCAAGGAAACTGTGAATAACATGCACATTCTAGTATGCATTGTAATGCAACAGCCCGTTATATTAATTTCTTCTATGCACAACATAAGTTAATTATTGTATGCAGTGCAATGAAAGAGTTAGTTCTTATATTTTTTGCAGTGCAACAGCATATATGATTTGTTCTCTCTTCAATGCACAAAGGAAAGAGTTCATTTATGCCACGCAGTGCAACAAGCAATGAAACGGTTCTTGATGCGTTGCAATTTAACAGTATATGTGAATCCTTTTTCTTCAGTGCACAAAGGAAAGAGTTAGTTCGTTTATGCAACGCAGTGCAACAAGCACCTTTCGTGTTATCTCTTCACTGTAAAACGGAATAACTGCCTGTAATGCAATTCAAATGTTAAATGTTATCTCTTTAACACACAACGATATAGGGTTATAATTTTAGTTAGAAGTTTGAAAGCAATGCCTATATGATTGGGTTTCTCTTCAATGCACAAAGTAAAGAATTAGGTCTTGTGTGCAATGCAGTGCAACAAGCACCTGTCATGTATTATCTCTTCCCTGCAAAACGGATTAAGTTACTGCAATGCAATGCACGATATTTGTTATCTCTTCAATGAATAACAGATGCAATAGTTCATTAGTTGTAACACCTCGTTATATGTGCTATCTCTTCAATGTTAGTTCTTTTATACAATGCAAGGAAACAGTTCATAATTTGCATGTTGCAATGCGTCAGCACATATGTTATATTCATTTCTTCTATGCACAGCATAATGAGTTAACTATTGTACTTGATGCAATGAAACGGTTCTTGATGCTTTGCAATTTAACAGTATATGTGAATTCTTTTCTTTCAAAGCACAAAGGAAAGAGTTGGTTCTTTTATGCAACGCAGTGCGACAAGCACCTTTCGTGTTATCTCGTCACTGCAAAACGGAATAAGTTTATAAGTTTAGTTAGAATTTTGAAAGCAATGCAAGTTCTTGAAGTATTGCAATGCAACAGCATATGCGATTTGTTTTCTCTTCAAAGCACAATGCAAAGTAAACTGTGCATAACAAGCCCGCTCACAAGAAAATGCGTATCAATAATTCGAGTGTGCAATGTCGTGGAATGTATACGCAATAATGAGTTTTGGCGTGCATATGATACGCAGTTTTTCGCGTGCATATGATACGCACTTTATGGCGTATTATACGCACGAACGCCCCCACCCCTACCCCATGCTACCCAAGAGCGTGTCATATACACGTCATAAAATGCGTATCATATGCATCGCGAAAAACTGCGTATCATATGCACGCCAAAACTCATTTGGGCGTATATATTCTACGAGATTGCACAGGCGTACTACTGACACGCATTCCCATGTGATCGCGTTGGCATAACATACACGTTATAGTATGCATTGCAATGCAACAGCGCGTTATATTAATTTCTTCTATGCACAACATAGTTAATTATTGTATGCAATGCAATGAAACAGTTAGTTCTTATATTTATTGCAGTGCAACAGCATATGTGATTTGTTCTCTTTCAATGCACAAAGGGAAGAGTTCATTTATGCAACGCAGTGCAACAAGCAATGGAACGGTTCTTGATGCATTGCAATTTAACAGTATATGTGAATCATTTTTCTTCAATGCACAAAGGAAAGAGTTAGTTCTTTTATGCAACGCAGTGTAACAAGCACCTTTCGTGTTATCTCTTCACTGCAAAACGGAATAACTTCCTGCAATGAAATGCACGTTAAGTGTTATCTCGTTAACTCATAACGAAATAAGTTTATAAGTTAGATAGAATTTTGAAAGCAATGCAAGTTCTTGATCCATTGCAATGCAACGGCATATGCGATTGGTTTTCTCTTCAATGCACAATGCAAGGAAACTGTGACTAACATACACGTTCTAGTATGCATTGCAATGCAACAGCCCGTTATATTAATTTCTTCTATGCACAAACATCATTTAATTATTGTATCCATTGCAATAAAATAGTTAGTTTTTATGTTTATTGCAGTGCAACAGCATATGTGATTTGTTCTCTCTTCAATGCACAAAGAGTTAGTTCTTTTATGCAACGCAGTGCAAAAGCACCTTTCATGTTATCTCTTCAATGCACAACGGAATAATTTCCTGCAATGCAATGCCCATTTTAAGTGTTATCTCTTTAACACACAACGAAATAAGTTTATAATTTAATTAGAATTTTGAAAGCAATGCAAGTTATTGAAGTATTGCAATGCAACGGCATCTGCGATTTGTTTTCTCTTCAATGCACAATGCAAGGAAACTGTCCATAACATATTCGTTCTTGTATGCATTGTAATTCAACAGCATGTTATATTAATTTCTTCTATACACAACACAAGTTAATTATTGTATGCAATGCAATGAAACAGTTAGTTCTTGTATTTATTGCAGTGCAACAAGCATATTTGATTGGGTTTCTCTTCAAAGCACAAAGGAAAGAATTGGTTTTTGTGTGCAATGCAGTGCAACAAGCACCTGTCATGTGTTATCTCTTCCTGCAAAACGGATTAAGTTACTGCAATGCAATGCAAGTTATGTATTATCTCTTCAATGCATAACAGATGCGATAGTTCATTAGTTTTAAAACCTCGTGATATGTGCTATCTCTTCAATGTTAGTTCTTTTATACAATGCAAGGAAACAGTGCATACTTTGCATGTTGCAATGCATCACCACATCTGTTTTATTCATTTCTTCTATGCACAGCATAATGAGTTAACTATTGTACATGATGCAATGAAACGGTTCTTGATGCATTGCAATTTAACAGTATATGTGAATCCTTTTCTCTTCAATGCACAAAGGAAAGAGTTGCTTCTTTTATGCAGCGCAATGCAACAAGCACCTTTCGTGTTATCTCTTCACTGCAAAACGGAATAACTGCCTGTAATGCAATGCAAAAGTTGTGTTATCTAACACAAAACGAAATAAGGTTATAATTTTAGTTAGAATTTTGAAAGCAATGCAAATTCTTGGTGGATTGCAATGCAACAGCATATGCGATTTGAATTCTCTTCAATGCACAATGCAAGGAAACTGTGAATAACATGCACATTCTAGTATGCATTGTAATGCAACAGCCCGTTATATTAATTTCTTCTATGCACAACATAAGTTAATTATTGTATGCAGTGCAATGAAAGAGTTAGTTCTTATATTTTTTGCAGTGCAACAGCATATATGATTTGTTCTCTCTTCAATGCACAAAGGAAAGAGTTCATTTATGCCACGCAGTGCAACAAGCAATGAAACGGTTCTTGATGCGTTGCAATTTAACAGTATATGTGAATCCTTTTTCTTCAGTGCACAAAGGAAAGAGTTAGTTCGTTTATGCAACGCAGTGCAACAAGCACCTTTCGTGTTATCTCTTCACTGTAAAACGGAATAACTGCCTGTAATGCAATTCAAATGTTAAATGTTATCTCTTTAACACACAACGATATAGGGTTATAATTTTAGTTAGAAGTTTGAAAGCAATGCCTATATGATTGGGTTTCTCTTCAATGCACAAAGTAAAGAATTAGGTCTTGTGTGCAATGCAGTGCAACAAGCACCTGTCATGTATTATCTCTTCCTGCAAAACGGATTAAGTTACTGCAATGCAATGCACGATATTTGTTATCTCTTCAATGAATAACAGATGCAATAGTTCATTAGTTGTAACACCTCGTTATATGTGCTATCTCTTCAATGTTAGTTCTTTTATACAATGCAAGGAAACAGTTCATAATTTGCATGTTGCAATGCGTCAGCACATATGTTATATTCATTTCTTCTATGCACAGCATAATGAGTTAACTATTGTACTTGATGCAATGAAACGGTTCTTGATGCTTTGCAATTTAACAGTATATGTGAATTCTTTTCTTTCAAAGCACAAAGGAAAGAGTTGGTTCTTTTATGCAACGCAGTGCGACAAGCACCTTTCGTGTTATCTCGTCACTGCAAAACGGAATAAGTTTATAAGTTTAGTTAGAATTTTGAAAGCAATGCAAGTTCTTGAAGTATTGCAATGCAACAGCATATGCGATTTGTTTTCTCTTCAAAGCACAATGCAAAGTAAACTGTGCATAACAAGCCCGCTCACAAGAAAATGCGTATCAATAATTCGAGTGTGCAATGTCGTGGAATGTATACGCAATAATGAGTTTTGGCGTGCATATGATACGCAGTTTTTCGCGTGCATATGATACGCACTTTATGGCGTATTATACGCACGAACGCCCCACCCCTACCCCCATGCTACCCAAGAGCGTGTCATATACACGTCATAAAATGCGTATCATATGCACGCGAAAAACTGCGTATCATATGCACGCCAAAACTCATTTGGGCGTATATATTCTACGAGATTGCACAGGCGTACTACTGACACGCATTCCCATGTGATCGCGTTGGCATAACATACACGTTATAGTATGCATTGCAATGCAACAGCGCGTTATATTAATTTCTTCTATGCACAACATAGTTAATTATTGTATGCAATGCAATGAAACAGTTAGTTCTTATATTTATTGCAGTGCAACAGCATATGTGATTTGTTCTCTTTCAATGCACAAAGGGAAGAGTTCATTTATGCAACGCAGTGCAACAAGCAATGGAACGGTTCTTGATGCATTGCAATTTAACAGTATATGTGAATCATTTTTCTTCAATGCACAAAGGAAAGAGTTAGTTCTTTTATGCAACGCAGTGTAACAAGCACCTTTCGTGTTATCTCTTCACTGCAAAACGGAATAACTTCCTGCAATGAAATGCACGTTAAGTGTTATCTCGTTAACTCATAACGAAATAAGTTTATAAGTTAGATAGAATTTTGAAAGCAATGCAAGTTCTTGATCCATTGCAATGCAACGGCATATGCGATTGGTTTTCTCTTCAATGCACAATGCAAGGAAACTGTGACTAACATACACGTTCTAGTATGCATTGCAATGCAACAGCCCGTTATATTAATTTCTTCTATGCACAAACATCATTTAATTATTGTATCCATTGCAATAAAATAGTTAGTTTTTATGTTTATTGCAGTGCAACAGCATATGTGATTTGTTCTCTCTTCAATGCACAAAGGAAAGAGTTCATTTATGCCAAGCAGTGCAACAAGCAATGAAACGGTTCTTGATGCGTTGCAGTTTAACAGTATATGTGAATCCTTTTTCTTCAATGCACAAAGGAAAGAGTTGGTTCTTTTATGCAACGCAATGCAACAAGGACCTTTCATGTTATCCCTTCACTGCAAAACGGAATAACTGCCTGTAATGCAATGCAAATGTTAAGTGTTATCTCTTTAACACAAAACGAAATAAGTTTATAGGTTTAGTTAGAAGTTTGAAAACAATGCAAGTTACTGGTGTGTTGCAATGCAACAGCATATGAGATTCGTTTTCTCTTCAATGCAAGGAAACTGTGAATAACATACACGTGTAATATGCTTTGCAGTGCAACAGCATATGTGATTTGTTCTCTCTTCAATGCACAAAGAGTTAGTTCTTTTATGCAACGCAGTGCAAAAGCACCTTTCATGTTATCTCTTCAATGCACAACGGAATAATTTCCTGCAATGCAATGCCCATTTTAAGTGTTATCTCTTTAACACACAACGAAATAAGTTTATAATTTAATTAGAATTTTGAAAGCAATGCAAGTTATTGAAGTATTGCAATGCAACGGCATCTGCGATTTGTTTTCTCTTCAATGCACAATGCAAGGAAACTGTCCATAACATATTCGTTCTTGTATGCATTGTAATTCAACAGCATGTTATATTAATTTCTTCTATACACAACACAAGTTAATTATTGTATGCAATGCAATGAAACAGTTAGTTCTTGTATTTATTGCAGTGCAACAAGCATATTTGATTGGGTTTCTCTTCAAAGCACAAAGGAAAGAATTGGTTTTGTGTGCAATGCAGTGCAACAAGCACCTGTCATGTGTTATCTCTTCCCTGCAAAACGGATTAAGTTACTGCAATGCAATGCAAGTTATGTATTATCTCTTCAATGCATAACAGATGCGATAGTTCATTAGTTTTAAAACCTCGTGATATGTGCTATCTCTTCAATGTTAGTTCTTTTATACAATGCAAGGAAACAGTGCATACTTTGCATGTTGCAATGCATCACCACATCTGTTTTATTCATTTCTTCTATGCACAGCATAATGAGTTAACTATTGTACATGATGCAATGAAACGGTTCTTGATGCATTGCAATTTAACAGTATATGTGAATCCTTTTCTCTTCAATGCACAAAGGAAAGAGTTGCTTCTTTTATGCAGCGCAATGCAACAAGCACCTTTCGTGTTATCTCTTCACTGCAAAACGGAATAACTGCCTGTAATGCAATGCAAAAGTTGTGTTATCTAACACAAAACGAAATAAGGTTATAATTTTAGTTAGAATTTTGAAAGCAATGCAAATTCTTGGTGGATTGCAATGCAACAGCATATGCGATTTGAATTCTCTTCAATGCACAATGCAAGGAAACTGTGAATAACATGCACATTCTAGTATGCATTGTAATGCAACAGCCCGTTATATTAATTTCTTCTATGCACAACATAAGTTAATTATTGTATGCAGTGCAATGAAAGAGTTAGTTCTTATATTTTTGCAGTGCAACAGCATATATGATTTGTTCTCTCTTCAATGCACAAAGGAAAGAGTTCATTTATGCCACGCAGTGCAACAAGCAATGAAACGGTTCTTGATGCGTTGCAATTTAACAGTATATGTGAATCCTTTTTCTTCAGTGCACAAAGGAAAGAGTTAGTTCGTTTATGCAACGCAGTGCAACAAGCACCTTTCGTGTTATCTCTTCACTGTAAAACGGAATAACTGCCTGTAATGCAATTCAAATGTTAAATGTTATCTCTTTAACACACAACGATATAGGGTTATAATTTTTAGTTAGAAGTTTGAAAGCAATGCCTATATGATTGGGTTTCTCTTCAATGCACAAAGTAAAGAATTAGGTCTTGTGTGCAATGCAGTGCAACAAGCACCTGTCATGTATTATCTCTTCCCTGCAAAACGGATTAAGTTACTGCAATGCAATGCACGATATTTGTTATCTCTTCAATGAATAACAGATGCAATAGTTCATTAGTTGTAACACCTCGTTATATGTGCTATCTCTTCAATGTTAGTTCTTTTATACAATGCAAGGAAACAGTTCATAATTTGCATGTTGCAATGCGTCAGCACATATGTTATATTCATTTCTTCTATGCACAGCATAATGAGTTAACTATTGTACTTGATGCAATGAAACGGTTCTTGATGCTTGCAATTTAACAGTATATGTGAATTCTTTTCTTTCAAAGCACAAAGGAAAGAGTTGGTTCTTTTATGCAACGCAGTGCGACAAGCACCTTTCGTGTTATCTCGTCACTGCAAAACGGAATAAGTTTATAAGTTTAGTTAGAATTTTGAAAGCAATGCAAGTTCTTGAAGTATTGCAATGCAACAGCATATGCGATTTGTTTTCTCTTCAAAGCACAATGCAAAGTAAACTGTGCATAACAAGCCCGCTCACAAGAAAATGCGTATCAATAATTCGAGTGTGCAATGTCGTGGAATGTATACGCAATAATGAGTTTTGGCGTGCATATGATACGCAGTTTTTCGCGTGCATATGATACGCACTTTATGGCGTATTATACGCACGAACGCCCCACCCCTACCCCCATGCTACCCAAGAGCGTGTCATATACACGTCATAAAATGCGTATCATATGCACGCGAAAAACTGCGTATCATATGCACGCCAAAACTCATTTGGGCGTATATATTCTACGAGATTGCACAGGCGTACTACTGACACGCATTCCCATGTGATCGCGTTGGCATAACATACACGTTATAGTATGCATTGCAATGCAACAGCGCGTTATATTAATTTCTTCTATGCACAACATAGTTAATTATTGTATGCAATGCAATGAAACAGTTAGTTCTTATATTTATTGCAGTGCAACAGCATATGTGATTTGTTCTCTTTCAATGCACAAAGGGAAGAGTTCATTTATGCAACGCAGTGCAACAAGCAATGGAACGGTTCTTGATGCATTGCAATTTAACAGTATATGTGAATCATTTTTCTTCAATGCACAAAGGAAAGAGTTAGTTCTTTTATGCAACGCAGTGTAACAAGCACCTTTCGTGTTATCTCTTCACTGCAAAACGGAATAACTTCCTGCAATGAAATGCACGTTAAGTGTTATCTCGTTAACTCATAACGAAATAAGTTTATAAGTTAGATAGAATTTTGAAAGCAATGCAAGTTCTTGATCCATTGCAATGCAACGGCATATGCGATTGGTTTTCTCTTCAATGCACAATGCAAGGAAACTGTGACTAACATACACGTTCTAGTATGCATTGCAATGCAACAGCCCGTTATATTAATTTCTTCTATGCACAAACATCATTTAATTATTGTATCCATTGCAATAAAATAGTTAGTTTTTATGTTTATTGCAGTGCAACAGCATATGTGATTTGTTCTCTCTTCAATGCACAAAGGAAAGAGTTCATTTATGCCAAGCAGTGCAACAAGCAATGAAACGGTTCTTGATGCGTTGCAGTTTAACAGTATATGTGAATCCTTTTTCTTCAATGCACAAAGGAAAGAGTTGGTTCTTTTATGCAACGCAATGCAACAAGGACCTTTCATGTTATCCCTTCACTGCAAAACGGAATAACTGCCTGTAATGCAATGCAAATGTTAAGTGTTATCTCTTTAACACAAAACGAAATAAGTTTATAGGTTTAGTTAGAAGTTTGAAAACAATGCAAGTTACTGGTGTGTTGCAATGCAACAGCATATGAGATTCGTTTTCTCTTCAATGCAAGGAAACTGTGAATAACATACACGTGTAATATGCTTTGCAGTGCAACAGCATATGTGATTTGTTCTCTCTTCAATGCACAAAGAGTTAGTTCTTTTATGCAACGCAGTGCAAAAGCACCTTTCATGTTATCTCTTCAATGCACAACGGAATAATTTCCTGCAATGCAATGCCCATTTTAAGTGTTATCTCTTTAACACACAACGAAATAAGTTTATAATTTAATTAGAATTTTGAAAGCAATGCAAGTTATTGAAGTATTGCAATGCAACGGCATCTGCGATTTGTTTTCTCTTCAATGCACAATGCAAGGAAACTGTCCATAACATATTCGTTCTTGTATGCATTGTAATTCAACAGCATGTTATATTAATTTCTTCTATACACAACACAAGTTAATTATTGTATGCAATGCAATGAAACAGTTAGTTCTTGTATTTATTGCAGTGCAACAAGCATATTTGATTGGGTTTCTCTTCAAAGCACAAAGGAAAGAATTGGTTTTTGTGTGCAATGCAGTGCAACAAGCACCTGTCATGTGTTATCTCTTCCCTGCAAAACGGATTAAGTTACTGCAATGCAATGCAAGTTATGTATTATCTCTTCAATGCATAACAGATGCGATAGTTCATTAGTTTTAAAACCTCGTGATATGTGCTATCTCTTCAATGTTAGTTCTTTTATACAATGCAAGGAAACAGTGCATACTTTGCATGTTGCAATGCATCACCACATCTGTTTTATTCATTTCTTCTATGCACAGCATAATGAGTTAACTATTGTACATGATGCAATGAAACGGTTCTTGATGCATTGCAATTTAACAGTATATGTGAATCCTTTTCTCTTCAATGCACAAAGGAAAGAGTTGCTTCTTTTATGCAGCGCAATGCAACAAGCACCTTTCGTGTTATCTCTTCACTGCAAAACGGAATAACTGCCTGTAATGCAATGCAAAAGTTGTGTTATCTAACACAAAACGAAATAAGGTTATAATTTTAGTTAGAATTTTGAAAGCAATGCAAATTCTTGGTGGATTGCAATGCAACAGCATATGCGATTTGAATTCTCTTCAATGCACAATGCAAGGAAACTGTGAATAACATGCACATTCTAGTATGCATTGTAATGCAACAGCCCGTTATATTAATTTCTTCTATGCACAACATAAGTTAATTATTGTATGCAGTGCAATGAAAGAGTTAGTTCTTATATTTTTGCAGTGCAACAGCATATATGATTTGTTCTCTCTTCAATGCACAAAGGAAAGAGTTCATTTATGCCACGCAGTGCAACAAGCAATGAAACGGTTCTTGATGCGTTGCAATTTAACAGTATATGTGAATCCTTTTTCTTCAGTGCACAAAGGAAAGAGTTAGTTCGTTTATGCAACGCAGTGCAACAAGCACCTTTCGTGTTATCTCTTCACTGTAAAACGGAATAACTGCCTGTAATGCAATTCAAATGTTAAATGTTATCTCTTTAACACACAACGATATAGGGTTATAATTTTAGTTAGAAGTTTGAAAGCAATGCCTATATGATTGGGTTTCTCTTCAATGCACAAAGTAAAGAATTAGGTCTTGTGTGCAATGCAGTGCAACAAGCACCTGTCATGTATTATCTCTTCCCTGCAAAACGGATTAAGTTACTGCAATGCAATGCACGATATTTGTTATCTCTTCAATGAATAACAGATGCAATAGTTCATTAGTTGTAACACCTCGTTATATGTGCTATCTCTTCAATGTTAGTTCTTTTATACAATGCAAGGAAACAGTTCATAATTTGCATGTTGCAATGCGTCAGCACATATGTTATATTCATTTCTTCTATGCACAGCATAATGAGTTAACTATTGTACTTGATGCAATGAAACGGTTCTTGATGCTTTGCAATTTAACAGTATATGTGAATTCTTTTCTTTCAAAGCACAAAGGAAAGAGTTGGTTCTTTTATGCAACGCAGTGCGACAAGCACCTTTCGTGTTATCTCGTCACTGCAAAACGGAATAAGTTTATAAGTTTAGTTAGAATTTTGAAAGCAATGCAAGTTCTTGAAGTATTGCAATGCAACAGCATATGCGATTTGTTTTCTCTTCAAAGCACAATGCAAAGTAAACTGTGCATAACAAGCCCGCTCACAAGAAAATGCGTATCAATAATTCGAGTGTGCAATGTCGTGGAATGTATACGCAATAATGAGTTTTGGCGTGCATATGATACGCAGTTTTTCGTGCATATGATACGCACTTTATGGCGTATTATACGCACGAACGCCCCCACCCCTACCCCCATGCTACCCAAGAGCGTGTCATATACACGTCATAAAATGCGTATCATATGCACGCGAAAAACTGCGTATCATATGCACGCCAAAACTCATTTGGGCGTATATATTCTACGAGATTGCACAGGCGTACTACTGACACGCATTCCCATGTGATCGCGTTGGCATAACATACACGTTATAGTATGCATTGCAATGCAACAGCGCGTTATATTAATTTCTTCTATGCACAACATAGTTAATTATTGTATGCAATGCAATGAAACAGTTAGTTCTTATATTTATTGCAGTGCAACAGCATATGTGATTTGTTCTCTTTCAATGCACAAAGGGAAGAGTTCATTTATGCAACGCAGTGCAACAAGCAATGGAACGGTTCTTGATGCATTGCAATTTAACAGTATATGTGAATCATTTTTCTTCAATGCACAAAGGAAAGAGTTAGTTCTTTTATGCAACGCAGTGTAACAAGCACCTTTCGTGTTATCTCTTCACTGCAAAACGGAATAACTTCCTGCAATGAAATGCACGTTAAGTGTTATCTCGTTAACTCATAACGAAATAAGTTTATAAGTTAGATAGAATTTTGAAAGCAATGCAAGTTCTTGATCCATTGCAATGCAACGGCATATGCGATTGGTTTTCTCTTCAATGCACAATGCAAGGAAACTGTGACTAACATACACGTTCTAGTATGCATTGCAATGCAACAGCCCGTTATATTAATTTCTTCTATGCACAAACATCATTTAATTATTGTATCCATTGCAATAAAATAGTTAGTTTTTATGTTTATTGCAGTGCAACAGCATATGTGATTTGTTCTCTCTTCAATGCACAAAGGAAAGAGTTCATTTATGCCAAGCAGTGCAACAAGCAATGAAACGGTTCTTGATGCGTTGCAGTTTAACAGTATATGTGAATCCTTTTTCTTCAATGCACAAAGGAAAGAGTTGGTTCTTTTATGCAACGCAATGCAACAAGGACCTTTCATGTTATCCCTTCACTGCAAAACGGAATAACTGCCTGTAATGCAATGCAAATGTTAAGTGTTATCTCTTTAACACAAAACGAAATAAGTTTATAGGTTTAGTTAGAAGTTTGAAAACAATGCAAGTTACTGGTGTGTTGCAATGCAACAGCATATGAGATTCGTTTTCTCTTCAATGCAAGGAAACTGTGAATAACATACACGTGTAATATGCTTTGCAGTGCAACAGCATATGTGATTTGTTCTCTCTTCAATGCACAAAGAGTTAGATTCTTTTATGCAACGCAGTGCAAAAGCACCTTTCATGTTATCTCTTCAATGCACAACGGAATAATTTCCTGCAATGCAATGCCCATTTTAAGTGTTATCTCTTTAACACACAACGAAATAAGTTTATAATTTAATTAGAATTTTGAAAGCAATGCAAGTTATTGAAGTATTGCAATGCAACGGCATCTGCGATTTGTTTTCTCTTCAATGCACAATGCAAGGAAACTGTCCATAACATATTCGTTCTTGTATGCATTGTAATTCAACAGCATGTTATATTAATTTCTTCTATACACAACACAAGTTAATTATTGTATGCAATGCAATGAAACAGTTAGTTCTTGTATTTATTGCAGTGCAACAAGCATATTTGATTGGGTTTCTCTTCAAAGCACAAAGGAAAGAATTGGTTTTGTGTGCAATGCAGTGCAACAAGCACCTGTCATGTGTTATCTCTTCCCTGCAAAACGGATTAAGTTACTGCAATGCAATGCAAGTTATGTATTATCTCTTCAATGCATAACAGATGCGATAGTTCATTAGTTTTAAAACCTCGTGATATGTGCTATCTCTTCAATGTTAGTTCTTTTATACAATGCAAGGAAACAGTGCATACTTTGCATGTTGCAATGCATCACCACATCTGTTTTATTCATTTCTTCTATGCACAGCATAATGAGTTAACTATTGTACATGATGCAATGAAACGGTTCTTGATGCATTGCAATTTAACAGTATATGTGAATCCTTTTCTCTTCAATGCACAAAGGAAAGAGTTGCTTCTTTTATGCAGCGCAATGCAACAAGCACCTTTCGTGTTATCTCTTCACTGCAAAACGGAATAACTGCCTGTAATGCAATGCAAAAGTTGTGTTATCTAACACAAAACGAAATAAGGTTATAATTTTAGTTAGAATTTTGAAAGCAATGCAAATTCTTGGTGGATTGCAATGCAACAGCATATGCGATTTGAATTCTCTTCAATGCACAATGCAAGGAAACTGTGAATAACATGCACATTCTAGTATGCATTGTAATGCAACAGCCCGTTATATTAATTTCTTCTATGCACAACATAAGTTAATTATTGTATGCAGTGCAATGAAAGAGTTAGTTCTTATATTTTTGCAGTGCAACAGCATATATGATTTGTTCTCTCTTCAATGCACAAAGGAAAGAGTTCATTTATGCCACGCAGTGCAACAAGCAATGAAACGGTTCTTGATGCGTTGCAATTTAACAGTATATGTGAATCCTTTTTCTTCAGTGCACAAAGGAAAGAGTTAGTTCGTTTATGCAACGCAGTGCAACAAGCACCTTTCGTGTTATCTCTTCACTGTAAAACGGAATAACTGCCTGTAATGCAATTCAAATGTTAAATGTTATCTCTTTAACACACAACGATATAGGGTTATAATTTTAGTTAGAAGTTTGAAAGCAATGCCTATATGATTGGGTTTCTCTTCAATGCACAAAGTAAAGAATTAGGTCTTGTGTGCAATGCAGTGCAACAAGCACCTGTCATGTATTATCTCTTCCCTGCAAAACGGATTAAGTTACTGCAATGCAATGCACGATATTTGTTATCTCTTCAATGAATAACAGATGCAATAGTTCATTAGTTGTAACACCTCGTTATATGTGCTATCTCTTCAATGTTAGTTCTTTTATACAATGCAAGGAAACAGTTCATAATTTGCATGTTGCAATGCGTCAGCACATATGTTATATTCATTTCTTCTATGCACAGCATAATGAGTTAACTATTGTACTTGATGCAATGAAACGGTTCTTGATGCTTTGCAATTTAACAGTATATGTGAATTCTTTTCTTTCAAAGCACAAAGGAAAGAGTTGGTTCTTTTATGCAACGCAGTGCGACAAGCACCTTTCGTGTTATCTCGTCACTGCAAAACGGAATAAGTTTATAAGTTTAGTTAGAATTTTGAAAGCAATGCAAGTTCTTGAAGTATTGCAATGCAACAGCATATGCGATTTGTTTTCTCTTCAAAGCACAATGCAAAGTAAACTGTGCATAACAAGCCCGCTCACAAGAAAATGCGTATCAATAATTCGAGTGTGCAATGTCGTGGAATGTATACGCAATAATGAGTTTTGGCGTGCATATGATACGCAGTTTTTCGCGTGCATATGATACGCACTTTATGGCGTATTATACGCACGAACGCCCCACCCCTACCCCCATGCTACCCAAGAGCGTGTCATATACACGTCATAAAATGCGTATCATATGCACGCGAAAAACTGCGTATCATATGCACGCCAAAACTCATTTGGGCGTATATATTCTACGAGATTGCACAGGCGTACTACTGACACGCATTCCCATGTGATCGCGTTGGCATAACATACACGTTATAGTATGCATTGCAATGCAACAGCGCGTTATATTAATTTCTTCTATGCACAACATAGTTAATTATTGTATGCAATGCAATGAAACAGTTAGTTCTTATATTTATTGCAGTGCAACAGCATATGTGATTTGTTCTCTTTCAATGCACAAAGGGAAGAGTTCATTTATGCAACGCAGTGCAACAAGCAATGGAACGGTTCTTGATGCATTGCAATTTAACAGTATATGTGAATCATTTTTCTTCAATGCACAAAGGAAAGAGTTAGTTCTTTTATGCAACGCAGTGTAACAAGCACCTTTCGTGTTATCTCTTCACTGCAAAACGGAATAACTTCCTGCAATGAAATGCACGTTAAGTGTTATCTCGTTAACTCATAACGAAATAAGTTTATAAGTTAGATAGAATTTTGAAAGCAATGCAAGTTCTTGATCCATTGCAATGCAACGGCATATGCGATTGGTTTTCTCTTCAATGCACAATGCAAGGAAACTGTGACTAACATACACGTTCTAGTATGCATTGCAATGCAACAGCCCGTTATATTAATTTCTTCTATGCACAAACATCATTTAATTATTGTATCCATTGCAATAAAATAGTTAGTTTTATGTTTATTGCAGTGCAACAGCATATGTGATTTGTTCTCTCTTCAATGCACAAAGGAAAGAGTTCATTTATGCCAAGCAGTGCAACAAGCAATGAAACGGTTCTTGATGCGTTGCAGTTTAACAGTATATGTGAATCCTTTTTCTTCAATGCACAAAGGAAAGAGTTGGTTCTTTTATGCAACGCAATGCAACAAGGACCTTTCATGTTATCCCTTCACTGCAAAACGGAATAACTGCCTGTAATGCAATGCAAATGTTAAGTGTTATCTCTTTAACACAAAACGAAATAAGTTTATAGGTTTAGTTAGAAGTTTGAAAACAATGCAAGTTACTGGTGTGTTGCAATGCAACAGCATATGAGATTCGTTTTCTCTTCAATGCAAGGAAACTGTGAATAACATACACGTGTAATATGCTTTGCAGTGCAACAGCATATGTGATTTGTTCTCTCTTCAATGCACAAAGAGTTAGTTCTTTTATGCAACGCAGTGCAAAAGCACCTTTCATGTTATCTCTTCAATGCACAACGGAATAATTTCCTGCAATGCAATGCCCATTTTAAGTGTTATCTCTTTAACACACAACGAAATAAGTTTATAATTTAATTAGAATTTTGAAAGCAATGCAAGTTATTGAAGTATTGCAATGCAACGGCATCTGCGATTTGTTTTCTCTTCAATGCACAATGCAAGGAAACTGTCCATAACATATTCGTTCTTGTATGCATTGTAATTCAACAGCATGTTATATTAATTTCTTCTATACACAACACAAGTTAATTATTGTATGCAATGCAATGAAACAGTTAGTTCTTGTATTTATTGCAGTGCAACAAGCATATTTGATTGGGTTTCTCTTCAAAGCACAAAGGAAAGAATTGGTTTTTGTGTGCAATGCAGTGCAACAAGCACCTGTCATGTGTTATCTCTTCCTGCAAAACGGATTAAGTTACTGCAATGCAATGCAAGTTATGTATTATCTCTTCAATGCATAACAGATGCGATAGTTCATTAGTTTTAAAACCTCGTGATATGTGCTATCTCTTCAATGTTAGTTCTTTTATACAATGCAAGGAAACAGTGCATACTTTGCATGTTGCAATGCATCACCACATCTGTTTTATTCATTTCTTCTATGCACAGCATAATGAGTTAACTATTGTACATGATGCAATGAAACGGTTCTTGATGCATTGCAATTTAACAGTATATGTGAATCCTTTTCTCTTCAATGCACAAAGGAAAGAGTTGCTTCTTTTATGCAGCGCAATGCAACAAGCACCTTTCGTGTTATCTCTTCACTGCAAAACGGAATAACTGCCTGTAATGCAATGCAAAAGTTGTGTTATCTAACACAAAACGAAATAAGGTTATAATTTTAGTTAGAATTTTGAAAGCAATGCAAATTCTTGGTGGATTGCAATGCAACAGCATATGCGATTTGAATTCTCTTCAATGCACAATGCAAGGAAACTGTGAATAACATGCACATTCTAGTATGCATTGTAATGCAACAGCCCGTTATATTAATTTCTTCTATGCACAACATAAGTTAATTATTGTATGCAGTGCAATGAAAGAGTTAGTTCTTATATTTTTTGCAGTGCAACAGCATATATGATTTGTTCTCTCTTCAATGCACAAAGGAAAGAGTTCATTTATGCCACGCAGTGCAACAAGCAATGAAACGGTTCTTGATGCGTTGCAATTTAACAGTATATGTGAATCCTTTTTCTTCAGTGCACAAAGGAAAGAGTTAGTTCGTTTATGCAACGCAGTGCAACAAGCACCTTTCGTGTTATCTCTTCACTGTAAAACGGAATAACTGCCTGTAATGCAATTCAAATGTTAAATGTTATCTCTTTAACACACAACGATATAGGGTTATAATTTTAGTTAGAAGTTTGAAAGCAATGCCTATATGATTGGGTTTCTCTTCAATGCACAAAGTAAAGAATTAGGTCTTGTGTGCAATGCAGTGCAACAAGCACCTGTCATGTATTATCTCTTCCCTGCAAAACGGATTAAGTTACTGCAATGCAATGCACGATATTTGTTATCTCTTCAATGAATAACAGATGCAATAGTTCATTAGTTGTAACACCTCGTTATATGTGCTATCTCTTCAATGTTAGTTCTTTTATACAATGCAAGGAAACAGTTCATAATTTGCATGTTGCAATGCGTCAGCACATATGTTATATTCATTTCTTCTATGCACAGCATAATGAGTTAACTATTGTACTTGATGCAATGAAACGGTTCTTGATGCTTTGCAATTTAACAGTATATGTGAATTCTTTTCTTTCAAAGCACAAAGGAAAGAGTTGGTTCTTTTATGCAACGCAGTGCGACAAGCACCTTTCGTGTTATCTCGTCACTGCAAAACGGAATAAGTTTATAAGTTTAGTTAGAATTTTGAAAGCAATGCAAGTTCTTGAAGTATTGCAATGCAACAGCATATGCGATTTGTTTTCTCTTCAAAGCACAATGCAAAGTAAACTGTGCATAACAAGCCCGCTCACAAGAAAATGCGTATCAATAATTCGAGTGTGCAATGTCGTGGAATGTATACGCAATAATGAGTTTTGGCGTGCATATGATACGCAGTTTTCGCGTGCATATGATACGCACTTTATGGCGTATTATACGCACGAACGCCCCACCCCCTACCCCATGCTACCCAAGAGCGTGTCATATACACGTCATAAAATGCGTATCATATGCACGCGAAAAACTGCGTATCATATGCACGCCAAAACTCATTTTGGGCGTATATATTCTACGAGATTGCACAGGCGTACTACTGACACGCATTCCCATGTGATCGCGTTGGCATAACATACACGTTATAGTATGCATTGCAATGCAACAGCGCGTTATATTAATTTCTTCTATGCACAACATAGTTAATTATTGTATGCAATGCAATGAAACAGTTAGTTCTTATATTTATTGCAGTGCAACAGCATATGTGATTTGTTCTCTTTCAATGCACAAAGGGAAGAGTTCATTTATGCAACGCAGTGCAACAAGCAATGGAACGGTTCTTGATGCATTGCAATTTAACAGTATATGTGAATCATTTTTCTTCAATGCACAAAGGAAAGAGTTAGTTCTTTTATGCAACGCAGTGTAACAAGCACCTTTCGTGTTATCTCTTCACTGCAAAACGGAATAACTTCCTGCAATGAAATGCACGTTAAGTGTTATCTCGTTAACTCATAACGAAATAAGTTTATAAGTTAGATAGAATTTTGAAAGCAATGCAAGTTCTTGATCCATTGCAATGCAACGGCATATGCGATTGGTTTTCTCTTCAATGCACAATGCAAGGAAACTGTGACTAACATACACGTTCTAGTATGCATTGCAATGCAACAGCCCGTTATATTAATTTCTTCTATGCACAAACATCATTTAATTATTGTATCCATTGCAATAAAATAGTTAGTTTTTATGTTTATTGCAGTGCAACAGCATATGTGATTTGTTCTCTCTTCAATGCACAAAGGAAAGAGTTCATTTATGCCAAGCAGTGCAACAAGCAATGAAACGGTTCTTGATGCGTTGCAGTTTAACAGTATATGTGAATCCTTTTTCTTCAATGCACAAAGGAAAGAGTTGGTTCTTTTATGCAACGCAATGCAACAAGGACCTTTCATGTTATCCCTTCACTGCAAAACGGAATAACTGCCTGTAATGCAATGCAAATGTTAAGTGTTATCTCTTTAACACAAAACGAAATAAGTTTATAGGTTTAGTTAGAAGTTTGAAAACAATGCAAGTTACTGGTGTGTTGCAATGCAACAGCATATGAGATTCGTTTTCTCTTCAATGCAAGGAAACTGTGAATAACATACACGTGTAATATGCTTTGCAGTGCAACAGCATATGTGATTTGTTCTCTCTTCAATGCACAAAGAGTTAGTTCTTTTATGCAACGCAGTGCAAAAGCACCTTTCATGTTATCTCTTCAATGCACAACGGAATAATTTCCTGCAATGCAATGCCCATTTTAAGTGTTATCTCTTTAACACACAACGAAATAAGTTTATAATTTAATTAGAATTTTGAAAGCAATGCAAGTTATTGAAGTATTGCAATGCAACGGCATCTGCGATTTGTTTTCTCTTCAATGCACAATGCAAGGAAACTGTCCATAACATATTCGTTCTTGTATGCATTGTAATTCAACAGCATGTTATATTAATTTCTTCTATACACAACACAAGTTAATTATTGTATGCAATGCAATGAAACAGTTAGTTCTTGTATTTATTGCAGTGCAACAAGCATATTTGATTGGGTTTCTCTTCAAAGCACAAAGGAAAGAATTGGTTTTTGTGTGCAATGCAGTGCAACAAGCACCTGTCATGTGTTATCTCTTCCCTGCAAAACGGATTAAGTTACTGCAATGCAATGCAAGTTATGTATTATCTCTTCAATGCATAACAGATGCGATAGTTCATTAGTTTTAAAACCTCGTGATATGTGCTATCTCTTCAATGTTAGTTCTTTTATACAATGCAAGGAAACAGTGCATACTTTGCATGTTGCAATGCATCACCACATCTGTTTTATTCATTTCTTCTATGCACAGCATAATGAGTTAACTATTGTACATGATGCAATGAAACGGTTCTTGATGCATTGCAATTTAACAGTATATGTGAATCCTTTTCTCTTCAATGCACAAAGGAAAGAGTTGCTTCTTTTATGCAGCGCAATGCAACAAGCACCTTTCGTGTTATCTCTTCACTGCAAAACGGAATAACTGCCTGTAATGCAATGCAAAAGTTGTGTTATCTAACACAAAACGAAATAAGGTTATAATTTTAGTTAGAATTTTGAAAGCAATGCAAATTCTTGGTGGATTGCAATGCAACAGCATATGCGATTTGAATTCTCTTCAATGCACAATGCAAGGAAACTGTGAATAACATGCACATTCTAGTATGCATTGTAATGCAACAGCCCGTTATATTAATTTCTTCTATGCACAACATAAGTTAATTATTGTATGCAGTGCAATGAAAGAGTTAGTTCTTATATTTTTGCAGTGCAACAGCATATATGATTTGTTCTCTCTTCAATGCACAAAGGAAAGAGTTCATTTATGCCACGCAGTGCAACAAGCAATGAAACGGTTCTTGATGCGTTGCAATTTAACAGTATATGTGAATCCTTTTTCTTCAGTGCACAAAGGAAAGAGTTAGTTCGTTTATGCAACGCAGTGCAACAAGCACCTTTCGTGTTATCTCTTCACTGTAAAACGGAATAACTGCCTGTAATGCAATTCAAATGTTAAATGTTATCTCTTTAACACACAACGATATAGGGTTATAATTTTAGTTAGAAGTTTGAAAGCAATGCCTATATGATTGGGTTTCTCTTCAATGCACAAAGTAAAGAATTAGGTCTTGTGTGCAATGCAGTGCAACAAGCACCTGTCATGTATTATCTCTTCCTGCAAAACGGATTAAGTTACTGCAATGCAATGCACGATATTTGTTATCTCTTCAATGAATAACAGATGCAATAGTTCATTAGTTGTAACACCTCGTTATATGTGCTATCTCTTCAATGTTAGTTCTTTTATACAATGCAAGGAAACAGTTCATAATTTGCATGTTGCAATGCGTCAGCACATATGTTATATTCATTTCTTCTATGCACAGCATAATGAGTTAACTATTGTACTTGATGCAATGAAACGGTTCTTGATGCTTTGCAATTTAACAGTATATGTGAATTCTTTTCTTTCAAAGCACAAAGGAAAGAGTTGGTTCTTTTATGCAACGCAGTGCGACAAGCACCTTTCGTGTTATCTCGTCACTGCAAAACGGAATAAGTTTATAAGTTTAGTTAGAATTTTGAAAGCAATGCAAGTTCTTGAAGTATTGCAATGCAACAGCATATGCGATTTGTTTTCTCTTCAAAGCACAATGCAAAGTAAACTGTGCATAACAAGCCCGCTCACAAGAAAATGCGTATCAATAATTCGAGTGTGCAATGTCGTGGAATGTATACGCAATAATGAGTTTTGGCGTGCATATGATACGCAGTTTTTCGCGTGCATATGATACGCACTTTATGGCGTATTATACGCACGAACGCCCCCACCCCTACCCCCATGCTACCCAAGAGCGTGTCATATACACGTCATAAAATGCGTATCATATGCACGCGAAAAACTGCGTATCATATGCACGCCAAAACTCATTTGGGCGTATATATTCTACGAGATTGCACAGGCGTACTACTGACACGCATTCCCATGTGATCGCGTTGGCATAACATACACGTTATAGTATGCATTGCAATGCAACAGCGCGTTATATTAATTTCTTCTATGCACAACATAGTTAATTATTGTATGCAATGCAATGAAACAGTTAGTTCTTATATTTATTGCAGTGCAACAGCATATGTGATTTGTTCTCTTTCAATGCACAAAGGGAAGAGTTCATTTATGCAACGCAGTGCAACAAGCAATGGAACGGTTCTTGATGCATTGCAATTTAACAGTATATGTGAATCATTTTTCTTCAATGCACAAAGGAAAGAGTTAGTTCTTTTATGCAACGCAGTGTAACAAGCACCTTTCGTGTTATCTCTTCACTGCAAAACGGAATAACTTCCTGCAATGAAATGCACGTTAAGTGTTATCTCGTTAACTCATAACGAAATAAGTTTATAAGTTAGATAGAATTTTGAAAGCAATGCAAGTTCTTGATCCATTGCAATGCAACGGCATATGCGATTGGTTTTCTCTTCAATGCACAATGCAAGGAAACTGTGACTAACATACACGTTCTAGTATGCATTGCAATGCAACAGCCCGTTATATTAATTTCTTCTATGCACAAACATCATTTAATTATTGTATCCATTGCAATAAAATAGTTAGTTTTTATGTTTATTGCAGTGCAACAGCATATGTGATTTGTTCTCTCTTCAATGCACAAAGGAAAGAGTTCATTTATGCCAAGCAGTGCAACAAGCAATGAAACGGTTCTTGATGCGTTGCAGTTTAACAGTATATGTGAATCCTTTTTCTTCAATGCACAAAGGAAAGAGTTGGTTCTTTTATGCAACGCAATGCAACAAGGACCTTTCATGTTATCCCTTCACTGCAAAACGGAATAACTGCCTGTAATGCAATGCAAATGTTAAGTGTTATCTCTTTAACACAAAACGAAATAAGTTTATAGGTTTAGTTAGAAGTTTGAAAACAATGCAAGTTACTGGTGTGTTGCAATGCAACAGCATATGAGATTCGTTTTCTCTTCAATGCAAGGAAACTGTGAATAACATACACGTGTAATATGCTTTGCAGTGCAACAGCATATGTGATTTGTTCTCTCTTCAATGCACAAAGAGTTAGTTCTTTTATGCAACGCAGTGCAAAAGCACCTTTCATGTTATCTCTTCAATGCACAACGGAATAATTTCCTGCAATGCAATGCCCATTTTAAGTGTTATCTCTTTAACACACAACGAAATAAGTTTATAATTTAATTAGAATTTTGAAAGCAATGCAAGTTATTGAAGTATTGCAATGCAACGGCATCTGCGATTTGTTTTCTCTTCAATGCACAATGCAAGGAAACTGTCCATAACATATTCGTTCTTGTATGCATTGTAATTCAACAGCATGTTATATTAATTTCTTCTATACACAACACAAGTTAATTATTGTATGCAATGCAATGAAACAGTTAGTTCTTGTATTTATTGCAGTGCAACAAGCATATTTGATTGGGTTTCTCTTCAAAGCACAAAGGAAAGAATTGGTTTTGTGTGCAATGCAGTGCAACAAGCACCTGTCATGTGTTATCTCTTCCCTGCAAAACGGATTAAGTTACTGCAATGCAATGCAAGTTATGTATTATCTCTTCAATGCATAACAGATGCGATAGTTCATTAGTTTTAAAACCTCGTGATATGTGCTATCTCTTCAATGTTAGTTCTTTTATACAATGCAAGGAAACAGTGCATACTTTGCATGTTGCAATGCATCACCACATCTGTTTTATTCATTTCTTCTATGCACAGCATAATGAGTTAACTATTGTACATGATGCAATGAAACGGTTCTTGATGCATTGCAATTTAACAGTATATGTGAATCCTTTTCTCTTCAATGCACAAAGGAAAGAGTTGCTTCTTTTATGCAGCGCAATGCAACAAGCACCTTTCGTGTTATCTCTTCACTGCAAAACGGAATAACTGCCTGTAATGCAATGCAAAAGTTGTGTTATCTAACACAAAACGAAATAAGGTTATAATTTTAGTTAGAATTTTGAAAGCAATGCAAATTCTTGGTGGATTGCAATGCAACAGCATATGCGATTTGAATTCTCTTCAATGCACAATGCAAGGAAACTGTGAATAACATGCACATTCTAGTATGCATTGTAATGCAACAGCCCGTTATATTAATTTCTTCTATGCACAACATAAGTTAATTATTGTATGCAGTGCAATGAAAGAGTTAGTTCTTATATTTTTGCAGTGCAACAGCATATATGATTTGTTCTCTCTTCAATGCACAAAGGAAAGAGTTCATTTATGCCACGCAGTGCAACAAGCAATGAAACGGTTCTTGATGCGTTGCAATTTAACAGTATATGTGAATCCTTTTTCTTCAGTGCACAAAGGAAAGAGTTAGTTCGTTTATGCAACGCAGTGCAACAAGCACCTTTCGTGTTATCTCTTCACTGTAAAACGGAATAACTGCCTGTAATGCAATTCAAATGTTAAATGTTATCTCTTTAACACACAACGATATAGGGTTATAATTTTAGTTAGAAGTTTGAAAGCAATGCCTATATGATTGGGTTTCTCTTCAATGCACAAAGTAAAGAATTAGGTCTTGTGTGCAATGCAGTGCAACAAGCACCTGTCATGTATTATCTCTTCCCTGCAAAACGGATTAAGTTACTGCAATGCAATGCACGATATTTGTTATCTCTTCAATGAATAACAGATGCAATAGTTCATTAGTTGTAACACCTCGTTATATGTGCTATCTCTTCAATGTTAGTTCTTTTATACAATGCAAGGAAACAGTTCATAATTTGCATGTTGCAATGCGTCAGCACATATGTTATATTCATTTCTTCTATGCACAGCATAATGAGTTAACTATTGTACTTGATGCAATGAAACGGTTCTTGATGCTTTGCAATTTAACAGTATATGTGAATTCTTTTCTTTCAAAGCACAAAGGAAAGAGTTGGTTCTTTTATGCAACGCAGTGCGACAAGCACCTTTCGTGTTATCTCGTCACTGCAAAACGGAATAAGTTTATAAGTTTAGTTAGAATTTTGAAAGCAATGCAAGTTCTTGAAGTATTGCAATGCAACAGCATATGCGATTTGTTTTCTCTTCAAAGCACAATGCAAAGTAAACTGTGCATAACAAGCCCGCTCACAAGAAAATGCGTATCAATAATTCGAGTGTGCAATGTCGTGGAATGTATACGCAATAATGAGTTTTGGCGTGCATATGATACGCAGTTTTTCGCGTGCATATGATACGCACTTTATGGCGTATTATACGCACGAACGCCCCCACCCCTACCCCATGCTACCCAAGAGCGTGTCATATACACGTCATAAAATGCGTATCATATGCACGCGAAAAACTGCGTATCATATGCACGCCAAAACTCATTTGGGCGTATATATTCTACGAGATTGCACAGGCGTACTACTGACACGCATTCCCATGTGATCGCGTTGGCATAACATACACGTTATAGTATGCATTGCAATGCAACAGCGCGTTATATTAATTTCTTCTATGCACAACATAGTTAATTATTGTATGCAATGCAATGAAACAGTTAGTTCTTATATTTATTGCAGTGCAACAGCATATGTGATTTGTTCTCTTTCAATGCACAAAGGGAAGAGTTCATTTATGCAACGCAGTGCAACAAGCAATGGAACGGTTCTTGATGCATTGCAATTTAACAGTATATGTGAATCATTTTTCTTCAATGCACAAAGGAAAGAGTTAGTTCTTTTATGCAACGCAGTGTAACAAGCACCTTTCGTGTTATCTCTTCACTGCAAAACGGAATAACTTCCTGCAATGAAATGCACGTTAAGTGTTATCTCGTTAACTCATAACGAAATAAGTTTATAAGTTAGATAGAATTTTGAAAGCAATGCAAGTTCTTGATCCATTGCAATGCAACGGCATATGCGATTGGTTTTCTCTTCAATGCACAATGCAAGGAAACTGTGACTAACATACACGTTCTAGTATGCATTGCAATGCAACAGCCCGTTATATTAATTTCTTCTATGCACAAACATCATTTAATTATTGTATCCATTGCAATAAAATAGTTAGTTTTTATGTTTATTGCAGTGCAACAGCATATGTGATTTGTTCTCTCTTCAATGCACAAAGGAAAGAGTTCATTTATGCCAAGCAGTGCAACAAGCAATGAAACGGTTCTTGATGCGTTGCAGTTTAACAGTATATGTGAATCCTTTTTCTTCAATGCACAAAGGAAAGAGTTGGTTCTTTTATGCAACGCAATGCAACAAGGACCTTTCATGTTATCCCTTCACTGCAAAACGGAATAACTGCCTGTAATGCAATGCAAATGTTAAGTGTTATCTCTTTAACACAAAACGAAATAAGTTTATAGGTTTAGTTAGAAGTTTGAAAACAATGCAAGTTACTGGTGTGTTGCAATGCAACAGCATATGAGATTCGTTTTCTCTTCAATGCAAGGAAACTGTGAATAACATACACGTGTAATATGCTTTGCAGTGCAACAGCATATGTGATTTGTTCTCTCTTCAATGCACAAAGAGTTAGTTCTTTTATGCAACGCAGTGCAAAAGCACCTTTCATGTTATCTCTTCAATGCACAACGGAATAATTTCCTGCAATGCAATGCCCATTTTAAGTGTTATCTCTTTAACACACAACGAAATAAGTTTATAATTTAATTAGAATTTTGAAAGCAATGCAAGTTATTGAAGTATTGCAATGCAACGGCATCTGCGATTTGTTTTCTCTTCAATGCACAATGCAAGGAAACTGTCCATAACATATTCGTTCTTGTATGCATTGTAATTCAACAGCATGTTATATTAATTTCTTCTATACACAACACAAGTTAATTATTGTATGCAATGCAATGAAACAGTTAGTTCTTGTATTTATTGCAGTGCAACAAGCATATTTGATTGGGTTTCTCTTCAAAGCACAAAGGAAAGAATTGGTTTTTGTGTGCAATGCAGTGCAACAAGCACCTGTCATGTGTTATCTCTTCCCTGCAAAACGGATTAAGTTACTGCAATGCAATGCAAGTTATGTATTATCTCTTCAATGCATAACAGATGCGATAGTTCATTAGTTTTAAAACCTCGTGATATGTGCTATCTCTTCAATGTTAGTTCTTTTATACAATGCAAGGAAACAGTGCATACTTTGCATGTTGCAATGCATCACCACATCTGTTTTATTCATTTCTTCTATGCACAGCATAATGAGTTAACTATTGTACATGATGCAATGAAACGGTTCTTGATGCATTGCAATTTAACAGTATATGTGAATCCTTTTCTCTTCAATGCACAAAGGAAAGAGTTGCTTCTTTTATGCAGCGCAATGCAACAAGCACCTTTCGTGTTATCTCTTCACTGCAAAACGGAATAACTGCCTGTAATGCAATGCAAAAGTTGTGTTATCTAACACAAAACGAAATAAGGTTATAATTTTAGTTAGAATTTTGAAAGCAATGCAAATTCTTGGTGGATTGCAATGCAACAGCATATGCGATTTGAATTCTCTTCAATGCACAATGCAAGGAAACTGTGAATAACATGCACATTCTAGTATGCATTGTAATGCAACAGCCCGTTATATTAATTTCTTCTATGCACAACATAAGTTAATTATTGTATGCAGTGCAATGAAAGAGTTAGTTCTTATATTTTTTGCAGTGCAACAGCATATATGATTTGTTCTCTCTTCAATGCACAAAGGAAAGAGTTCATTTATGCCACGCAGTGCAACAAGCAATGAAACGGTTCTTGATGCGTTGCAATTTAACAGTATATGTGAATCCTTTTTCTTCAGTGCACAAAGGAAAGAGTTAGTTCGTTTATGCAACGCAGTGCAACAAGCACCTTTCGTGTTATCTCTTCACTGTAAAACGGAATAACTGCCTGTAATGCAATTCAAATGTTAAATGTTATCTCTTTAACACACAACGATATAGGGTTATAATTTTAGTTAGAAGTTTGAAAGCAATGCCTATATGATTGGGTTTCTCTTCAATGCACAAAGTAAAGAATTAGGTCTTGTGTGCAATGCAGTGCAACAAGCACCTGTCATGTATTATCTCTTCCCTGCAAAACGGATTAAGTTACTGCAATGCAATGCACGATATTTGTTATCTCTTCAATGAATAACAGATGCAATAGTTCATTAGTTGTAACACCTCGTTATATGTGCTATCTCTTCAATGTTAGTTCTTTTATACAATGCAAGGAAACAGTTCATAATTTGCATGTTGCAATGCGTCAGCACATATGTTATATTCATTTCTTCTATGCACAGCATAATGAGTTAACTATTGTACTTGATGCAATGAAACGGTTCTTGATGCTTTGCAATTTAACAGTATATGTGAATTCTTTTCTTTCAAAGCACAAAGGAAAGAGTTGGTTCTTTTATGCAACGCAGTGCGACAAGCACCTTTCGTGTTATCTCGTCACTGCAAAACGGAATAAGTTTATAAGTTTAGTTAGAATTTTGAAAGCAATGCAAGTTCTTGAAGTATTGCAATGCAACAGCATATGCGATTTGTTTTCTCTTCAAAGCACAATGCAAAGTAAACTGTGCATAACAAGCCCGCTCACAAGAAAATGCGTATCAATAATTCGAGTGTGCAATGTCGTGGAATGTATACGCAATAATGAGTTTTGGCGTGCATATGATACGCAGTTTTTCGCGTGCATATGATACGCACTTTATGGCGTATTATACGCACGAACGCCCCACCCCTACCCCCATGCTACCCAAGAGCGTGTCATATACACGTCATAAAATGCGTATCATATGCATCGCGAAAAACTGCGTATCATATGCACGCCAAAACTCATTTGGGCGTATATATTCTACGAGATTGCACAGGCGTACTACTGACACGCATTCCCATGTGATCGCGTTGGCATAACATACACGTTATAGTATGCATTGCAATGCAACAGCGCGTTATATTAATTTCTTCTATGCACAACATAGTTAATTATTGTATGCAATGCAATGAAACAGTTAGTTCTTATATTTATTGCAGTGCAACAGCATATGTGATTTGTTCTCTTTCAATGCACAAAGGGAAGAGTTCATTTATGCAACGCAGTGCAACAAGCAATGGAACGGTTCTTGATGCATTGCAATTTAACAGTATATGTGAATCATTTTTCTTCAATGCACAAAGGAAAGAGTTAGTTCTTTTATGCAACGCAGTGTAACAAGCACCTTTCGTGTTATCTCTTCACTGCAAAACGGAATAACTTCCTGCAATGAAATGCACGTTAAGTGTTATCTCGTTAACTCATAACGAAATAAGTTTATAAGTTAGATAGAATTTTGAAAGCAATGCAAGTTCTTGATCCATTGCAATGCAACGGCATATGCGATTGGTTTTCTCTTCAATGCACAATGCAAGGAAACTGTGACTAACATACACGTTCTAGTATGCATTGCAATGCAACAGCCCGTTATATTAATTTCTTCTATGCACAAACATCATTTAATTATTGTATCCATTGCAATAAAATAGTTAGTTTTTATGTTTATTGCAGTGCAACAGCATATGTGATTTGTTCTCTCTTCAATGCACAAAGGAAAGAGTTCATTTATGCCAAGCAGTGCAACAAGCAATGAAACGGTTCTTGATGCGTTGCAGTTTAACAGTATATGTGAATCCTTTTTCTTCAATGCACAAAGGAAAGAGTTGGTTCTTTTATGCAACGCAATGCAACAAGGACCTTTCATGTTATCCCTTCACTGCAAAACGGAATAACTGCCTGTAATGCAATGCAAATGTTAAGTGTTATCTCTTTAACACAAAACGAAATAAGTTTATAGGTTTAGTTAGAAGTTTGAAAACAATGCAAGTTACTGGTGTGTTGCAATGCAACAGCATATGAGATTCGTTTTCTCTTCAATGCAAGGAAACTGTGAATAACATACACGTGTAATATGCTTTGCAGTGCAACAGCATATGTGATTTGTTCTCTCTTCAATGCACAAAGAGTTAGTTCTTTTATGCAACGCAGTGCAAAAGCACCTTTCATGTTATCTCTTCAATGCACAACGGAATAATTTCCTGCAATGCAATGCCCATTTTAAGTGTTATCTCTTTAACACACAACGAAATAAGTTTATAATTTAATTAGAATTTTGAAAGCAATGCAAGTTATTGAAGTATTGCAATGCAACGGCATCTGCGATTTGTTTTCTCTTCAATGCACAATGCAAGGAAACTGTCCATAACATATTCGTTCTTGTATGCATTGTAATTCAACAGCATGTTATATTAATTTCTTCTATACACAACACAAGTTAATTATTGTATGCAATGCAATGAAACAGTTAGTTCTTGTATTTATTGCAGTGCAACAAGCATATTTGATTGGGTTTCTCTTCAAAGCACAAAGGAAAGAATTGGTTTTGTGTGCAATGCAGTGCAACAAGCACCTGTCATGTGTTATCTCTTCCCTGCAAAACGGATTAAGTTACTGCAATGCAATGCAAGTTATGTATTATCTCTTCAATGCATAACAGATGCGATAGTTCATTAGTTTTAAAACCTCGTGATATGTGCTATCTCTTCAATGTTAGTTCTTTTATACAATGCAAGGAAACAGTGCATACTTTGCATGTTGCAATGCATCACCACATCTGTTTTATTCATTTCTTCTATGCACAGCATAATGAGTTAACTATTGTACATGATGCAATGAAACGGTTCTTGATGCATTGCAATTTAACAGTATATGTGAATCCTTTTCTCTTCAATGCACAAAGGAAAGAGTTGCTTCTTTTATGCAGCGCAATGCAACAAGCACCTTTCGTGTTATCTCTTCACTGCAAAACGGAATAACTGCCTGTAATGCAATGCAAAAGTTGTGTTATCTAACACAAAACAGAAATAAGGTTATAATTTTAGTTAGAATTTTGAAAGCAATGCAAATTCTTGGTGGATTGCAATGCAACAGCATATGCGATTTGAATTCTCTTCAATGCACAATGCAAGGAAACTGTGAATAACATGCACATTCTAGTATGCATTGTAATGCAACAGCCCGTTATATTAATTTCTTCTATGCACAACATAAGTTAATTATTGTATGCAGTGCAATGAAAGAGTTAGTTCTTATATTTTTGCAGTGCAACAGCATATATGATTTGTTCTCTCTTCAATGCACAAAGGAAAGAGTTCATTTATGCCACGCAGTGCAACAAGCAATGAAACGGTTCTTGATGCGTTGCAATTTAACAGTATATGTGAATCCTTTTTCTTCAGTGCACAAAGGAAAGAGTTAGTTCGTTTATGCAACGCAGTGCAACAAGCACCTTTCGTGTTATCTCTTCACTGTAAAACGGAATAACTGCCTGTAATGCAATTCAAATGTTAAATGTTATCTCTTTAACACACAACGATATAGGGTTATAATTTTAGTTAGAAGTTTGAAAGCAATGCCTATATGATTGGGTTTCTCTTCAATGCACAAAGTAAAGAATTAGGTCTTGTGTGCAATGCAGTGCAACAAGCACCTGTCATGTATTATCTCTTCCTGCAAAACGGATTAAGTTACTGCAATGCAATGCACGATATTTGTTATCTCTTCAATGAATAACAGATGCAATAGTTCATTAGTTGTAACACCTCGTTATATGTGCTATCTCTTCAATGTTAGTTCTTTTATACAATGCAAGGAAACAGTTCATAATTTGCATGTTGCAATGCGTCAGCACATATGTTATATTCATTTCTTCTATGCACAGCATAATGAGTTAACTATTGTACTTGATGCAATGAAACGGTTCTTGATGCTTTGCAATTTAACAGTATATGTGAATTCTTTTCTTTCAAAGCACAAAGGAAAGAGTTGGTTCTTTTATGCAACGCAGTGCGACAAGCACCTTTCGTGTTATCTCGTCACTGCAAAACGGAATAAGTTTATAAGTTTAGTTAGAATTTTGAAAGCAATGCAAGTTCTTGAAGTATTGCAATGCAACAGCATATGCGATTTGTTTTCTCTTCAAAGCACAATGCAAAGTAAACTGTGCATAACAAGCCCGCTCACAAGAAAATGCGTATCAATAATTCGAGTGTGCAATGTCGTGGAATGTATACGCAATAATGAGTTTTGGCGTGCATATGATACGCAGTTTTCGCGTGCATATGATACGCACTTTATGGCGTATTATACGCACGAACGCCCCACCCCTACCCCATGCTACCCAAGAGCGTGTCATATACACGTCATAAAATGCGTATCATATGCACGCGAAAAACTGCGTATCATATGCACGCCAAAACTCATTTGGGCGTATATATTCTCTGAGATTGCACAGGCGTACTACTGACACGCATTCCCATGTGATCGCGTTGGCATAACATACACGTTATAGTATGCATTGCAATGCAACAGCGCGTTATATTAATTTCTTCTATGCACAACATAGTTAATTATTGTATGCAATGCAATGAAACAGTTAGTTCTTATATTTATTGCAGTGCAACAGCATATGTGATTTGTTCTCTTTCAATGCACAAAGGGAAGAGTTCATTTATGCAACGCAGTGCAACAAGCAATGGAACGGTTCTTGATGCATTGCAATTTAACAGTATATGTGAATCATTTTTCTTCAATGCACAAAGGAAAGAGTTAGTTCTTTTATGCAACGCAGTGTAACAAGCACCTTTCGTGTTATCTCTTCACTGCAAAACGGAATAACTTCCTGCAATGAAATGCACGTTAAGTGTTATCTCGTTAACTCATAACGAAATAAGTTTATAAGTTAGATAGAATTTTGAAAGCAATGCAAGTTCTTGATCCATTGCAATGCAACGGCATATGCGATTGGTTTTCTCTTCAATGCACAATGCAAGGAAACTGTGACTAACATACACGTTCTAGTATGCATTGCAAATGCAACAGCCCGTTATATTAATTTCTTCTATGCACAAACATCATTTAATTATTGTATCCATTGCAATAAAATAGTTAGTTTTTATGTTTATTGCAGTGCAACAGCATATGTGATTTGTTCTCTCTTCAATGCACAAAGGAAAGAGTTCATTTATGCCAAGCAGTGCAACAAGCAATGAAACGGTTCTTGATGCGTTGCAGTTTAACAGTATATGTGAATCCTTTTTCTTCAATGCACAAAGGAAAGAGTTGGTTCTTTTATGCAACGCAATGCAACAAGGACCTTTCATGTTATCCCTTCACTGCAAAACGGAATAACTGCCTGTAATGCAATGCAAATGTTAAGTGTTATCTCTTTAACACAAAACGAAATAAGTTTATAGGTTTAGTTAGAAGTTTGAAAACAATGCAAGTTACTGGTGTGTTGCAATGCAACAGCATATGAGATTCGTTTTCTCTTCAATGCAAGGAAACTGTGAATAACATACACGTGTAATATGCTTTGCAGTGCAACAGCATATGTGATTTGTTCTCTCTTCAATGCACAAAGAGTTAGTTCTTTTATGCAACGCAGTGCAAAAGCACCTTTCATGTTATCTCTTCAATGCACAACGGAATAATTTCCTGCAATGCAATGCCCATTTTAAGTGTTATCTCTTTAACACACAACGAAATAAGTTTATAATTTAATTAGAATTTTGAAAGCAATGCAAGTTATTGAAGTATTGCAATGCAACGGCATCTGCGATTTGTTTTCTCTTCAATGCACAATGCAAGGAAACTGTCCATAACATATTCGTTCTTGTATGCATTGTAATTCAACAGCATGTTATATTAATTTCTTCTATACACAACACAAGTTAATTATTGTATGCAATGCAATGAAACAGTTAGTTCTTGTATTTATTGCAGTGCAACAAGCATATTTGATTGGGTTTCTCTTCAAAGCACAAAGGAAAGAATTGGTTTTTGTGTGCAATGCAGTGCAACAAGCACCTGTCATGTGTTATCTCTTCCCTGCAAAACGGATTAAGTTACTGCAATGCAATGCAAGTTATGTATTATCTCTTCAATGCATAACAGATGCGATAGTTCATTAGTTTTAAAACCTCGTGATATGTGCTATCTCTTCAATGTTAGTTCTTTTATACAATGCAAGGAAACAGTGCATACTTTGCATGTTGCAATGCATCACCACATCTGTTTTATTCATTTCTTCTATGCACAGCATAATGAGTTAACTATTGTACATGATGCAATGAAACGGTTCTTGATGCATTGCAATTTAACAGTATATGTGAATCCTTTTCTCTTCAATGCACAAAGGAAAGAGTTGCTTCTTTTATGCAGCGCAATGCAACAAGCACCTTTCGTGTTATCTCTTCACTGCAAAACGGAATAACTGCCTGTAATGCAATGCAAAAGTTGTGTTATCTAACACAAAACGAAATAAGGTTATAATTTTAGTTAGAATTTTGAAAGCAATGCAAATTCTTGGTGGATTGCAATGCAACAGCATATGCGATTTGAATTCTCTTCAATGCACAATGCAAGGAAACTGTGAATAACATGCACATTCTAGTATGCATTGTAATGCAACAGCCCGTTATATTAATTTCTTCTATGCACAACATAAGTTAATTATTGTATGCAGTGCAATGAAAGAGTTAGTTCTTATATTTTTTGCAGTGCAACAGCATATATGATTTGTTCTCTCTTCAATGCACAAAGGAAAGAGTTCATTTATGCCACGCAGTGCAACAAGCAATGAAACGGTTCTTGATGCGTTGCAATTTAACAGTATATGTGAATCCTTTTTCTTCAGTGCACAAAGGAAAGAGTTAGTTCGTTTATGCAACGCAGTGCAACAAGCACCTTTCGTGTTATCTCTTCACTGTAAAACGGAATAACTGCCTGTAATGCAATTCAAATGTTAAATGTTATCTCTTTAACACACAACGATATAGGGTTATAATTTTAGTTAGAAGTTTGAAAGCAATGCCTATATGATTGGGTTTCTCTTCAATGCACAAAGTAAAGAATTAGGTCTTGTGTGCAATGCAGTGCAACAAGCACCTGTCATGTATTATCTCTTCCCTGCAAAACGGATTAAGTTACTGCAATGCAATGCACGATATTTGTTATCTCTTCAATGAATAACAGATGCAATAGTTCATTAGTTGTAACACCTCGTTATATGTGCTATCTCTTCAATGTTAGTTCTTTTATACAATGCAAGGAAACAGTTCATAATTTGCATGTTGCAATGCGTCAGCACATATGTTATATTCATTTCTTCTATGCACAGCATAATGAGTTAACTATTGTACTTGATGCAATGAAACGGTTCTTGATGCTTTGCAATTTAACAGTATATGTGAATTCTTTTCTTTCAAAGCACAAAGGAAAGAGTTGGTTCTTTTATGCAACGCAGTGCGACAAGCACCTTTCGTGTTATCTCGTCACTGCAAAACGGAATAAGTTTATAAGTTTAGTTAGAATTTTGAAAGCAATGCAAGTTCTTGAAGTATTGCAATGCAACAGCATATGCGATTTGTTTTCTCTTCAAAGCACAATGCAAAGTAAACTGTGCATAACAAGCCCGCTCACAAGAAAATGCGTATCAATAATTCGAGTGTGCAATGTCGTGGAATGTATACGCAATAATGAGTTTTGGCGTGCATATGATACGCAGTTTTTCGCGTGCATATGATACGCACTTTATGGCGTATTATACGCACGAACGCCCCACCCCTACCCCATGCTACCCAAGAGCGTGTCATATACACGTCATAAAATGCGTATCATATGCACGCGAAAAACTGCGTATCATATGCACGCCAAAACTCATTTGGGCGTATATATTCTACGAGATTGCACAGGCGTACTACTGACACGCATTCCCATGTGATCGCGTTGGCATAACATACACGTTATAGTATGCATTGCAATGCAACAGCGCGTTATATTAATTTCTTCTATGCACAACATAGTTAATTATTGTATGCAATGCAATGAAACAGTTAGTTCTTATATTTATTGCAGTGCAACAGCATATGTGATTTGTTCTCTTTCAATGCACAAAGGGAAGAGTTCATTTATGCAACGCAGTGCAACAAGCAATGGAACGGTTCTTGATGCATTGCAATTTAACAGTATATGTGAATCATTTTTCTTCAATGCACAAAGGAAAGAGTTAGTTCTTTTATGCAACGCAGTGTAACAAGCACCTTTCGTGTTATCTCTTCACTGCAAAACGGAATAACTTCCTGCAATGAAATGCACGTTAAGTGTTATCTCGTTAACTCATAACGAAATAAGTTTATAAGTTAGATAGAATTTTGAAAGCAATGCAAGTTCTTGATCCATTGCAATGCAACGGCATATGCGATTGGTTTTCTCTTCAATGCACAATGCAAGGAAACTGTGACTAACATACACGTTCTAGTATGCATTGCAATGCAACAGCCCGTTATATTAATTTCTTCTATGCACAAACATCATTTAATTATTGTATCCATTGCAATAAAATAGTTAGTTTTTATGTTTATTGCAGTGCAACAGCATATGTGATTTGTTCTCTCTTCAATGCACAAAGAGTTAGTTCTTTTATGCAACGCAGTGCAAAAGCACCTTTCATGTTATCTCTTCAATGCACAACGGAATAATTTCCTGCAATGCAATGCCCATTTTAAGTGTTATCTCTTTAACACACAACGAAATAAGTTTATAATTTAATTAGAATTTTGAAAGCAATGCAAGTTATTGAAGTATTGCAATGCAACGGCATCTGCGATTTGTTTTCTCTTCAATGCACAATGCAAGGAAACTGTCCATAACATATTCGTTCTTGTATGCATTGTAATTCAACAGCATGTTATATTAATTTCTTCTATACACAACACAAGTTAATTATTGTATGCAATGCAATGAAACAGTTAGTTCTTGTATTTATTGCAGTGCAACAAGCATATTTGATTGGGTTTCTCTTCAAAGCACAAAGGAAAGAATTGGTTTTTGTGTGCAATGCAGTGCAACAAGCACCTGTCATGTGTTATCTCTTCCCTGCAAAACGGATTAAGTTACTGCAATGCAATGCAAGTTATGTATTATCTCTTCAATGCATAACAGATGCGATAGTTCATTAGTTTTAAAACCTCGTGATATGTGCTATCTCTTCAATGTTAGTTCTTTTATACAATGCAAGGAAACAGTGCATACTTTGCATGTTGCAATGCATCACCACATCTGTTTTATTCATTTCTTCTATGCACAGCATAATGAGTTAACTATTGTACATGATGCAATGAAACGGTTCTTGATGCATTGCAATTTAACAGTATATGTGAATCCTTTTCTCTTCAATGCACAAAGGAAAGAGTTGCTTCTTTTATGCAGCGCAATGCAACAAGCACCTTTCGTGTTATCTCTTCACTGCAAAACGGAATAACTGCCTGTAATGCAATGCAAAAGTTGTGTTATCTAACACAAAACAGAAATAAGGTTATAATTTTAGTTAGAATTTTGAAAGCAATGCAAATTCTTGGTGGATTGCAATGCAACAGCATATGCGATTTGAATTCTCTTCAATGCACAATGCAAGGAAACTGTGAATAACATGCACATTCTAGTATGCATTGTAATGCAACAGCCCGTTATATTAATTTCTTCTATGCACAACATAAGTTAATTATTGTATGCAGTGCAATGAAAGAGTTAGTTCTTATATTTTTTGCAGTGCAACAGCATATATGATTTGTTCTCTCTTCAATGCACAAAGGAAAGAGTTCATTTATGCCACGCAGTGCAACAAGCAATGAAACGGTTCTTGATGCGTTGCAATTTAACAGTATATGTGAATCCTTTTTCTTCAGTGCACAAAGGAAAGAGTTAGTTCGTTTATGCAACGCAGTGCAACAAGCACCTTTCGTGTTATCTCTTCACTGTAAAACGGAATAACTGCCTGTAATGCAATTCAAATGTTAAATGTTATCTCTTTAACACACAACGATATAGGGTTATAATTTTAGTTAGAAGTTTGAAAGCAATGCCTATATGATTGGGTTTCTCTTCAATGCACAAAGTAAAGAATTAGGTCTTGTGTGCAATGCAGTGCAACAAGCACCTGTCATGTATTATCTCTTCCTGCAAAACGGATTAAGTTACTGCAATGCAATGCACGATATTTGTTATCTCTTCAATGAATAACAGATGCAATAGTTCATTAGTTGTAACACCTCGTTATATGTGCTATCTCTTCAATGTTAGTTCTTTTATACAATGCAAGGAAACAGTTCATAATTTGCATGTTGCAATGCGTCAGCACATATGTTATATTCATTTCTTCTATGCACAGCATAATGAGTTAACTATTGTACTTGATGCAATGAAACGGTTCTTGATGCTTTGCAATTTAACAGTATATGTGAATTCTTTTCTTTCAAAGCACAAAGGAAAGAGTTGGTTCTTTTATGCAACGCAGTGCGACAAGCACCTTTCGTGTTATCTCGTCACTGCAAAACGGAATAAGTTTATAAGTTTAGTTAGAATTTTGAAAGCAATGCAAGTTCTTGAAGTATTGCAATGCAACAGCATATGCGATTTGTTTTCTCTTCAAAGCACAATGCAAAGTAAACTGTGCATAACAAGCCCGCTCACAAGAAAATGCGTATCAATAATTCGAGTGTGCAATGTCGTGGAATGTATACGCAATAATGAGTTTTGGCGTGCATATGATACGCAGTTTTCGCGTGCATATGATACGCACTTTATGGCGTATTATACGCACGAACGCCCCACCCCTACCCCATGCTACCCAAGAGCGTGTCATATACACGTCATAAAATGCGTATCATATGCACGCGAAAAACTGCGTATCATATGCACGCCAAAACTCATTTGGGCGTATATATTCTCTGAGATTGCACAGGCGTACTACTGACACGCATTCCCATGTGATCGCGTTGGCATAACATACACGTTATAGTATGCATTGCAATGCAACAGCGCGTTATATTAATTTCTTCTATGCACAACATAGTTAATTATTGTATGCAATGCAATGAAACAGTTAGTTCTTATATTTATTGCAGTGCAACAGCATATGTGATTTGTTCTCTTTCAATGCACAAAGGGAAGAGTTCATTTATGCAACGCAGTGCAACAAGCAATGGAACGGTTCTTGATGCATTGCAATTTAACAGTATATGTGAATCATTTTTCTTCAATGCACAAAGGAAAGAGTTAGTTCTTTTATGCAACGCAGTGTAACAAGCACCTTTCGTGTTATCTCTTCACTGCAAAACGGAATAACTTCCTGCAATGAAATGCACGTTAAGTGTTATCTCGTTAACTCATAACGAAATAAGTTTATAAGTTAGATAGAATTTTGAAAGCAATGCAAGTTCTTGATCCATTGCAATGCAACGGCATATGCGATTGGTTTTCTCTTCAATGCACAATGCAAGGAAACTGTGACTAACATACACGTTCTAGTATGCATTGCAATGCAACAGCCCGTTATATTAATTTCTTCTATGCACAAACATCATTTAATTATTGTATCCATTGCAATAAAATAGTTAGTTTTTATGTTTATTGCAGTGCAACAGCATATGTGATTTGTTCTCTCTTCAATGCACAAAGGAAAGAGTTCATTTATGCCAAGCAGTGCAACAAGCAATGAAACGGTTCTTGATGCGTTGCAGTTTAACAGTATATGTGAATCCTTTTTCTTCAATGCACAAAGGAAAGAGTTGGTTCTTTTATGCAACGCAATGCAACAAGGACCTTTCATGTTATCCCTTCACTGCAAAACGGAATAACTGCCTGTAATGCAATGCAAATGTTAAGTGTTATCTCTTTAACACAAAACGAAATAAGTTTATAGGTTTAGTTAGAAGTTTGAAAACAATGCAAGTTACTGGTGTGTTGCAATGCAACAGCATATGAGATTCGTTTTCTCTTCAATGCAAGGAAACTGTGAATAACATACACGTGTAATATGCTTTGCAGTGCAACAGCATATGTGATTTGTTCTCTCTTCAATGCACAAAGAGTTAGTTCTTTTATGCAACGCAGTGCAAAAGCACCTTTCATGTTATCTCTTCAATGCACAACGGAATAATTTCCTGCAATGCAATGCCCATTTTAAGTGTTATCTCTTTAACACACAACGAAATAAGTTTATAATTTAATTAGAATTTTGAAAGCAATGCAAGTTATTGAAGTATTGCAATGCAACGGCATCTGCGATTTGTTTTCTCTTCAATGCACAATGCAAGGAAACTGTCCATAACATATTCGTTCTTGTATGCATTGTAATTCAACAGCATGTTATATTAATTTCTTCTATACACAACACAAGTTAATTATTGTATGCAATGCAATGAAACAGTTAGTTCTTGTATTTATTGCAGTGCAACAAGCATATTTGATTGGGTTTCTCTTCAAAGCACAAAGGAAAGAATTGGTTTTTGTGTGCAATGCAGTGCAACAAGCACCTGTCATGTGTTATCTCTTCCCTGCAAAACGGATTAAGTTACTGCAATGCAATGCAAGTTATGTATTATCTCTTCAATGCATAACAGATGCGATAGTTCATTAGTTTTAAAACCTCGTGATATGTGCTATCTCTTCAATGTTAGTTCTTTTATACAATGCAAGGAAACAGTGCATACTTTGCATGTTGCAATGCATCACCACATCTGTTTTATTCATTTCTTCTATGCACAGCATAATGAGTTAACTATTGTACATGATGCAATGAAACGGTTCTTGATGCATTGCAATTTAACAGTATATGTGAATCCTTTTCTCTTCAATGCACAAAGGAAAGAGTTGCTTCTTTTATGCAGCGCAATGCAACAAGCACCTTTCGTGTTATCTCTTCACTGCAAAACGGAATAACTGCCTGTAATGCAATGCAAAAGTTGTGTTATCTAACACAAAACGAAATAAGGTTATAATTTTAGTTAGAATTTTGAAAGCAATGCAAATTCTTGGTGGATTGCAATGCAACAGCATATGCGATTTGAATTCTCTTCAATGCACAATGCAAAGGAAACTGTGAATAACATGCACATTCTAGTATGCATTGTAATGCAACAGCCCGTTATATTAATTTCTTCTATGCACAACATAAGTTAATTATTGTATGCAGTGCAATGAAAGAGTTAGTTCTTATATTTTTGCAGTGCAACAGCATATATGATTTGTTCTCTCTTCAATGCACAAAGGAAAGAGTTCATTTATGCCACGCAGTGCAACAAGCAATGAAACGGTTCTTGATGCGTTGCAATTTAACAGTATATGTGAATCCTTTTTCTTCAGTGCACAAAGGAAAGAGTTAGTTCGTTTATGCAACGCAGTGCAACAAGCACCTTTCGTGTTATCTCTTCACTGTAAAACGGAATAACTGCCTGTAATGCAATTCAAATGTTAAATGTTATCTCTTTAACACACAACGATATAGGGTTATAATTTTAGTTAGAAGTTTGAAAGCAATGCCTATATGATTGGGTTTCTCTTCAATGCACAAAGTAAAGAATTAGGTCTTGTGTGCAATGCAGTGCAACAAGCACCTGTCATGTATTATCTCTTCCCTGCAAAACGGATTAAGTTACTGCAATGCAATGCACGATATTTGTTATCTCTTCAATGAATAACAGATGCAATAGTTCATTAGTTGTAACACCTCGTTATATGTGCTATCTCTTCAATGTTAGTTCTTTTATACAATGCAAGGAAACAGTTCATAATTTGCATGTTGCAATGCGTCAGCACATATGTTATATTCATTTCTTCTATGCACAGCATAATGAGTTAACTATTGTACTTGATGCAATGAAACGGTTCTTGATGCTTTGCAATTTAACAGTATATGTGAATTCTTTTCTTTCAAAGCACAAAGGAAAGAGTTGGTTCTTTTATGCAACGCAGTGCGACAAGCACCTTTCGTGTTATCTCGTCACTGCAAAACGGAATAAGTTTATAAGTTTAGTTAGAATTTTGAAAGCAATGCAAGTTCTTGAAGTATTGCAATGCAACAGCATATGCGATTTGTTTTCTCTTCAAAGCACAATGCAAAGTAAACTGTGCATAACAAGCCCGCTCACAAGAAAATGCGTATCAATAATTCGAGTGTGCAGTAATCGTGGAATGTATACGCAATAATGAGTTTTGGCGTGCATATGATACGCAGTTTTCGCGTGCATATGATACGCACTTTATGGCGTATTATACGCACGAACGCCCCACCCCCTACCCCATGCTACCCAAGAGCGTGTCATATACACGTCATAAAATGCGTATCATATGCACGCGAAAAACTGCGTATCATATGCACGCCAAAACTCATTTGGGCGTATATATTCTACGAGATTGCACAGGCGTACTACTGACACGCATTCCCATGTGATCGCGTTGGCATAACATACACGTTATAGTATGCATTGCAATGCAACAGCGCGTTATATTAATTTCTTCTATGCACAACATAGTTAATTATTGTATGCAATGCAATGAAACAGTTAGTTCTTATATTTATTGCAGTGCAACAGCATATGTGATTTGTTCTCTTTCAATGCACAAAGGGAAGAGTTCATTTATGCAACGCAGTGCAACAAGCAATGGAACGGTTCTTGATGCATTGCAATTTAACAGTATATGTGAATCATTTTCTTCAATGCACAAAGGAAAGAGTTAGTTCTTTTATGCAACGCAGTGTAACAAGCACCTTTCGTGTTATCTCTTCACTGCAAAACGGAATAACTTCCTGCAATGAAATGCACGTTAAGTGTTATCTCGTTAACTCATAACGAAATAAGTTTATAAGTTAGATAGAATTTTGAAAGCAATGCAAGTTCTTGATCCATTGCAATGCAACGGCATATGCGATTGGTTTTCTCTTCAATGCACAATGCAAGGAAACTGTGACTAACATACACGTTCTAGTATGCATTGCAATGCAACAGCCCGTTATATTAATTTCTTCTATGCACAAACATCATTTAATTATTGTATCCATTGCAATAAAATAGTTAGTTTTTATGTTTATTGCAGTGCAACAGCATATGTGATTTGTTCTCTCTTCAATGCACAAAGGAAAGAGTTCATTTATGCCAAGCAGTGCAACAAGCAATGAAACGGTTCTTGATGCGTTGCAGTTTAACAGTATATGTGAATCCTTTTTCTTCAATGCACAAAGGAAAGAGTTGGTTCTTTTATGCAACGCAATGCAACAAGGACCTTTCATGTTATCCCTTCACTGCAAAACGGAATAACTGCCTGTAATGCAATGCAAATGTTAAGTGTTATCTCTTTAACACAAAACGAAATAAGTTTATAGGTTTAGTTAGAAGTTTGAAAACAATGCAAGTTACTGGTGTGTTGCAATGCAACAGCATATGAGATTCGTTTTCTCTTCAATGCAAGGAAACTGTGAATAACATACACGTGTAATATGCTTTGCAGTGCAACAGCATATGTGATTTGTTCTCTCTTCAATGCACAAAGAGTTAGTTCTTTTATGCAACGCAGTGCAAAAGCACCTTTCATGTTATCTCTTCAATGCACAACGGAATAATTTCCTGCAATGCAATGCCCATTTTAAGTGTTATCTCTTTAACACACAACGAAATAAGTTTATAATTTAATTAGAATTTTGAAAGCAATGCAAGTTATTGAAGTATTGCAATGCAACGGCATCTGCGATTTGTTTTCTCTTCAATGCACAATGCAAGGAAACTGTCCATAACATATTCGTTCTTGTATGCATTGTAATTCAACAGCATGTTATATTAATTTCTTCTATACACAACACAAGTTAATTATTGTATGCAATGCAATGAAACAGTTAGTTCTTGTATTTATTGCAGTGCAACAAGCATATTTGATTGGGTTTCTCTTCAAAGCACAAAGGAAAGAATTGGTTTTGTGTGCAATGCAGTGCAACAAGCACCTGTCATGTGTTATCTCTTCCCTGCAAAACGGATTAAGTTACTGCAATGCAATGCAAGTTATGTATTATCTCTTCAATGCATAACAGATGCGATAGTTCATTAGTTTTAAAACCTCGTGATATGTGCTATCTCTTCAATGTTAGTTCTTTTATACAATGCAAGGAAACAGTGCATACTTTGCATGTTGCAATGCATCACCACATCTGTTTTATTCATTTCTTCTATGCACAGCATAATGAGTTAACTATTGTACATGATGCAATGAAACGGTTCTTGATGCATTGCAATTTAACAGTATATGTGAATCCTTTTCTCTTCAATGCACAAAGGAAAGAGTTGCTTCTTTTATGCAGCGCAATGCAACAAGCACCTTTCGTGTTATCTCTTCACTGCAAAACGGAATAACTGCCTGTAATGCAATGCAAAAGTTGTGTTATCTAACACAAAACGAAATAAGGTTATAATTTTAGTTAGAATTTTGAAAGCAATGCAAATTCTTGGTGGATTGCAATGCAACAGCATATGCGATTTGAATTCTCTTCAATGCACAATGCAAGGAAACTGTGAATAACATGCACATTCTAGTATGCATTGTAATGCAACAGCCCGTTATATTAATTTCTTCTATGCACAACATAAGTTAATTATTGTATGCAGTGCAATGAAAGAGTTAGTTCTTATATTTTTGCAGTGCAACAGCATATATGATTTGTTCTCTCTTCAATGCACAAAGGAAAGAGTTCATTTATGCCACGCAGTGCAACAAGCAATGAAACGGTTCTTGATGCGTTGCAATTTAACAGTATATGTGAATCCTTTTTCTTCAGTGCACAAAGGAAAGAGTTAGTTCGTTTATGCAACGCAGTGCAACAAGCACCTTTCGTGTTATCTCTTCACTGTAAAACGGAATAACTGCCTGTAATGCAATTCAAATGTTAAATGTTATCTCTTTAACACACAACGATATAGGGTTATAATTTTAGTTAGAAGTTTGAAAGCAATGCCTATATGATTGGGTTTCTCTTCAATGCACAAAGTAAAGAATTAGGTCTTGTGTGCAATGCAGTGCAACAAGCACCTGTCATGTATTATCTCTTCCCTGCAAAACGGATTAAGTTACTGCAATGCAATGCACGATATTTGTTATCTCTTCAATGAATAACAGATGCAATAGTTCATTAGTTGTAACACCTCGTTATATGTGCTATCTCTTCAATGTTAGTTCTTTTATACAATGCAAGGAAACAGTTCATAATTTGCATGTTGCAATGCGTCAGCACATATGTTATATTCATTTCTTCTATGCACAGCATAATGAGTTAACTATTGTACTTGATGCAATGAAACGGTTCTTGATGCTTTGCAATTTAACAGTATATGTGAATTCTTTTCTTTCAAAGCACAAAGGAAAGAGTTGGTTCTTTTATGCAACGCAGTGCGACAAGCACCTTCGTGTTATCTCGTCACTGCAAAACGGAATAAGTTTATAAGTTTAGTTAGAATTTTGAAAGCAATGCAAGTTCTTGAAGTATTGCAATGCAACAGCATATGCGATTTGTTTTCTCTTCAAAGCACAATGCAAAGTAAACTGTGCATAACAAGCCCGCTCACAAGAAAATGCGTATCAATAATTCGAGTGTGCAATGTCGTGGAATGTATACGCAATAATGAGTTTTGGCGTGCATATGATACGCAGTTTTTCGCGTGCATATGATACGCACTTTATGGCGTATTATACGCACGAACGCCCCACCCCTACCCCCATGCTACCCAAGAGCGTGTCATATACACGTCATAAAATGCGTATCATATGCACGCGAAAAACTGCGTATCATATGCACGCCAAAACTCATTTGGGCGTATATATTCTACGAGATTGCACAGGCGTACTACTGACACGCATTCCCATGTGATCGCGTTGGCATAACATACACGTTATAGTATGCATTGCAATGCAACAGCGCGTTATATTAATTTCTTCTATGCACAACATAGTTAATTATTGTATGCAATGCAATGAAACAGTTAGTTCTTATATTTATTGCAGTGCAACAGCATATGTGATTTGTTCTCTTTCAATGCACAAAGGGAAGAGTTCATTTATGCAACGCAGTGCAACAAGCAATGGAACGGTTCTTGATGCATTGCAATTTAACAGTATATGTGAATCATTTTTCTTCAATGCACAAAGGAAAGAGTTAGTTCTTTTATGCAACGCAGTGTAACAAGCACCTTTCGTGTTATCTCTTCACTGCAAAACGGAATAACTTCCTGCAATGAAATGCACGTTAAGTGTTATCTCGTTAACTCATAACGAAATAAGTTTATAAGTTAGATAGAATTTTGAAAGCAATGCAAGTTCTTGATCCATTGCAATGCAACGGCATATGCGATTGGTTTTCTCTTCAATGCACAATGCAAGGAAACTGTGACTAACATACACGTTCTAGTATGCATTGCAATGCAACAGCCCGTTATATTAATTTCTTCTATGCACAAACATCATTTAATTATTGTATCCATTGCAATAAAATAGTTAGTTTTATGTTTATTGCAGTGCAACAGCATATGTGATTTGTTCTCTCTTCAATGCACAAAGGAAAGAGTTCATTTATGCCAAGCAGTGCAACAAGCAATGAAACGGTTCTTGATGCGTTGCAGTTTAACAGTATATGTGAATCCTTTTTCTTCAATGCACAAAGGAAAGAGTTGGTTCTTTTATGCAACGCAATGCAACAAGGACCTTTCATGTTATCCCTTCACTGCAAAACGGAATAACTGCCTGTAATGCAATGCAAATGTTAAGTGTTATCTCTTTAACACAAAACGAAATAAGTTTATAGGTTTAGTTAGAAGTTTGAAAACAATGCAAGTTACTGGTGTGTTGCAATGCAACAGCATATGAGATTCGTTTTCTCTTCAATGCAAGGAAACTGTGAATAACATACACGTGTAATATGCTTTGCAGTGCAACAGCATATGTGATTTGTTCTCTCTTCAATGCACAAAGAGTTAGTTCTTTTATGCAACGCAGTGCAAAAGCACCTTTCATGTTATCTCTTCAATGCACAACGGAATAATTTCCTGCAATGCAATGCCCATTTTAAGTGTTATCTCTTTAACACACAACGAAATAAGTTTATAATTTAATTAGAATTTTGAAAGCAATGCAAGTTATTGAAGTATTGCAATGCAACGGCATCTGCGATTTGTTTTCTCTTCAATGCACAATGCAAGAAACTGTCCATAACATATTCGTTCTTGTATGCATTGTAATTCAACAGCATGTTATATTAATTTCTTCTATACACAACACAAGTTAATTATTGTATGCAATGCAATGAAACAGTTAGTTCTTGTATTTATTGCAGTGCAACAAGCATATTTGATTGGGTTTCTCTTCAAAGCACAAAGGAAAGAATTGGTTTTGTGTGCAATGCAGTGCAACAAGCACCTGTCATGTGTTATCTCTTCCTGCAAAACGGATTAAGTTACTGCAATGCAATGCAAGTTATGTATTATCTCTTCAATGCATAACAGATGCGATAGTTCATTAGTTTTAAAACCTCGTGATATGTGCTATCTCTTCAATGTTAGTTCTTTTATACAATGCAAGGAAACAGTGCATACTTTGCATGTTGCAATGCATCACCACATCTGTTTTATTCATTTCTTCTATGCACAGCATAATGAGTTAACTATTGTACATGATGCAATGAAACGGTTCTTGATGCATTGCAATTTAACAGTATATGTGAATCCTTTTCTCTTCAATGCACAAAGGAAAGAGTTGCTTCTTTTATGCAGCGCAATGCAACAAGCACCTTTCGTGTTATCTCTTCACTGCAAAACGGAATAACTGCCTGTAATGCAATGCAAAAGTTGTGTTATCTAACACAAAACGAAATAAGGTTATAATTTTAGTTAGAATTTTGAAAGCAATGCAAATTCTTGGTGGATTGCAATGCAACAGCATATGCGATTTGAATTCTCTTCAATGCACAATGCAAGGAAACTGTGAATAACATGCACATTCTAGTATGCATTGTAATGCAACAGCCCGTTATATTAATTTCTTCTATGCACAACATAAGTTAATTATTGTATGCAGTGCAATGAAAGAGTTAGTTCTTATATTTTTGCAGTGCAACAGCATATATGATTTGTTCTCTCTTCAATGCACAAAGGAAAGAGTTCATTTATGCCACGCAGTGCAACAAGCAATGAAACGGTTCTTGATGCGTTGCAATTTAACAGTATATGTGAATCCTTTTTCTTCAGTGCACAAAGGAAAGAGTTAGTTCGTTTATGCAACGCAGTGCAACAAGCACCTTTCGTGTTATCTCTTCACTGTAAAACGGAATAACTGCCTGTAATGCAATTCAAATGTTAAATGTTATCTCTTTAACACACAACGATATAGGGTTATAATTTTAGTTAGAAGTTTGAAAGCAATGCCTATATGATTGGGTTTCTCTTCAATGCACAAAGTAAAGAATTAGGTCTTGTGTGCAATGCAGTGCAACAAGCACCTGTCATGTATTATCTCTTCCTGCAAAACGGATTAAGTTACTGCAATGCAATGCACGATATTTGTTATCTCTTCAATGAATAACAGATGCAATAGTTCATTAGTTGTAACACCTCGTTATATGTGCTATCTCTTCAATGTTAGTTCTTTTATACAATGCAAGGAAACAGTTCATAATTTGCATGTTGCAATGCGTCAGCACATATGTTATATTCATTTCTTCTATGCACAGCATAATGAGTTAACTATTGTACTTGATGCAATGAAACGGTTCTTGATGCTTTGCAATTTAACAGTATATGTGAATTCTTTTCTTTCAAAGCACAAAGGAAAGAGTTGGTTCTTTTATGCAACGCAGTGCGACAAGCACCTTTCGTGTTATCTCGTCACTGCAAAACGGAATAAGTTTATAAGTTTAGTTAGAATTTTGAAAGCAATGCAAGTTCTTGAAGTATTGCAATGCAACAGCATATGCGATTTGTTTTCTCTTCAAAGCACAATGCAAAGTAAACTGTGCATAACAAGCCCGCTCACAAGAAAATGCGTATCAATAATTCGAGTGTGCAATGTCGTGGAATGTATACGCAATAATGAGTTTTGGCGTGCATATGATACGCAGTTTTCGCGTGCATATGATACGCACTTTATGGCGTATTATACGCACGAACGCCCCACCCCTACCCCATGCTACCCAAGAGCGTGTCATATACACGTCATAAAATGCGTATCATATGCACGCGAAAAACTGCGTATCATATGCACGCCAAAACTCATTTGGGCGTATATATTCTACTGAGATTGCACAGGCGTACTACTGACACGCATTCCCATGTGATCGCGTTGGCATAACATACACGTTATAGTATGCATTGCAATGCAACAGCGCGTTATATTAATTTCTTCTATGCACAACATAGTTAATTATTGTATGCAATGCAATGAAACAGTTAGTTCTTATATTTATTGCAGTGCAACAGCATATGTGATTTGTTCTCTTTCAATGCACAAAGGGAAGAGTTCATTTATGCAACGCAGTGCAACAAGCAATGGAACGGTTCTTGATGCATTGCAATTTAACAGTATATGTGAATCATTTTCTTCAATGCACAAAGGAAAGAGTTAGTTCTTTTATGCAACGCAGTGTAACAAGCACCTTTCGTGTTATCTCTTCACTGCAAAACGGAATAACTTCCTGCAATGAAATGCACGTTAAGTGTTATCTCGTTAACTCATAACGAAATAAGTTTATAAGTTAGATAGAATTTTGAAAGCAATGCAAGTTCTTGATCCATTGCAATGCAACGGCATATGCGATTGGTTTTCTCTTCAATGCACAATGCAAGGAAACTGTGACTAACATACACGTTCTAGTATGCATTGCAATGCAACAGCCCGTTATATTAATTTCTTCTATGCACAAACATCATTTAATTATTGTATCCATTGCAATAAAATAGTTAGTTTTTATGTTTATTGCAGTGCAACAGCATATGTGATTTGTTCTCTCTTCAATGCACAAAGGAAAGAGTTCATTTATGCCAAGCAGTGCAACAAGCAATGAAACGGTTCTTGATGCGTTGCAGTTTAACAGTATATGTGAATCCTTTTTCTTCAATGCACAAAGGAAAGAGTTGGTTCTTTTATGCAACGCAATGCAACAAGGACCTTTCATGTTATCCCTTCACTGCAAAACGGAATAACTGCCTGTAATGCAATGCAAATGTTAAGTGTTATCTCTTTAACACAAAACGAAATAAGTTTATAGGTTTAGTTAGAAGTTTGAAAACAATGCAAGTTACTGGTGTGTTGCAATGCAACAGCATATGAGATTCGTTTTCTCTTCAATGCAAGGAAACTGTGAATAACATACACGTGTAATATGCTTTGCAGTGCAACAGCATATGTGATTTGTTCTCTCTTCAATGCACAAAGAGTTAGTTCTTTTATGCAACGCAGTGCAAAAGCACCTTTCATGTTATCTCTTCAATGCACAACGGAATAATTTCCTGCAATGCAATGCCCATTTTAAGTGTTATCTCTTTAACACACAACGAAATAAGTTTATAATTTAATTAGAATTTTGAAAGCAATGCAAGTTATTGAAGTATTGCAATGCAACGGCATCTGCGATTTGTTTTCTCTTCAATGCACAATGCAAGGAAACTGTCCATAACATATTCGTTCTTGTATGCATTGTAATTCAACAGCATGTTATATTAATTTCTTCTATACACAACACAAGTTAATTATTGTATGCAATGCAATGAAACAGTTAGTTCTTGTATTTATTGCAGTGCAACAAGCATATTTGATTGGGTTTCTCTTCAAAGCACAAAGGAAAGAATTGGTTTTGTGTGCAATGCAGTGCAACAAGCACCTGTCATGTGTTATCTCTTCCCTGCAAAACGGATTAAGTTACTGCAATGCAATGCAAGTTATGTATTATCTCTTCAATGCATAACAGATGCGATAGTTCATTAGTTTTAAAACCTCGTGATATGTGCTATCTCTTCAATGTTAGTTCTTTTATACAATGCAAGGAAACAGTGCATACTTTGCATGTTGCAATGCATCACCACATCTGTTTTATTCATTTCTTCTATGCACAGCATAATGAGTTAACTATTGTACATGATGCAATGAAACGGTTCTTGATGCATTGCAATTTAACAGTATATGTGAATCCTTTTCTCTTCAATGCACAAAGGAAAGAGTTGCTTCTTTTATGCAGCGCAATGCAACAAGCACCTTTCGTGTTATCTCTTCACTGCAAAACGGAATAACTGCCTGTAATGCAATGCAAAAGTTGTGTTATCTAACACAAAACGAAATAAGGTTATAATTTTAGTTAGAATTTTGAAAGCAATGCAAATTCTTGGTGGATTGCAATGCAACAGCATATGCGATTTGAATTCTCTTCAATGCACAATGCAAGGAAACTGTGAATAACATGCACATTCTAGTATGCATTGTAATGCAACAGCCCGTTATATTAATTTCTTCTATGCACAACATAAGTTAATTATTGTATGCAGTGCAATGAAAGAGTTAGTTCTTATATTTTTGCAGTGCAACAGCATATATGATTTGTTCTCTCTTCAATGCACAAAGGAAAGAGTTCATTTATGCCACGCAGTGCAACAAGCAATGAAACGGTTCTTGATGCGTTGCAATTTAACAGTATATGTGAATCCTTTTTCTTCAGTGCACAAAGGAAAGAGTTAGTTCGTTTATGCAACGCAGTGCAACAAGCACCTTTCGTGTTATCTCTTCACTGTAAAACGGAATAACTGCCTGTAATGCAATTCAAATGTTAAATGTTATCTCTTTAACACACAACGATATAGGGTTATAATTTTAGTTAGAAGTTTGAAAGCAATGCCTATATGATTGGGTTTCTCTTCAATGCACAAAGTAAAGAATTAGGTCTTGTGTGCAATGCAGTGCAACAAGCACCTGTCATGTATTATCTCTTCCCTGCAAAACGGATTAAGTTACTGCAATGCAATGCACGATATTTGTTATCTCTTCAATGAATAACAGATGCAATAGTTCATTAGTTGTAACACCTCGTTATATGTGCTATCTCTTCAATGTTAGTTCTTTTTATACAATGCAAGGAAACAGTTCATAATTTGCATGTTGCAATGCGTCAGCACATATGTTATATTCATTTCTTCTATGCACAGCATAATGAGTTAACTATTGTACTTGATGCAATGAAACGGTTCTTGATGCTTTGCAATTTAACAGTATATGTGAATTCTTTTCTTTCAAAGCACAAAGGAAAGAGTTGGTTCTTTTATGCAACGCAGTGCGACAAGCACCTTTCGTGTTATCTCGTCACTGCAAAACGGAATAAGTTTATAAGTTTAGTTAGAATTTTGAAAGCAATGCAAGTTCTTGAAGTATTGCAATGCAACAGCATATGCGATTTGTTTTCTCTTCAAAGCACAATGCAAAGTAAACTGTGCATAACAAGCCCGCTCACAAGAAAATGCGTATCAATAATTCGAGTGTGCAATGTCGTGGAATGTATACGCAATAATGAGTTTTGGCGTGCATATGATACGCAGTTTTTCGCGTGCATATGATACGCACTTTATGGCGTATTATACGCACGAACGCCCCACCCCCTACCCCCATGCTGCCCAAGAGCGTGTCATATACACGTCATAAAATGCGTATCATATGCACGCGAAAAACTGCGTATCATATGCACGCCAAAACTCATTTGGGCGTATATATTCTACGAGATTGCACAGGCGTACTACTGACACGCATTCCCATGTGATCGCGTTGGCATAACATACACGTTATAGTATGCATTGCAATGCAACAGCGCGTTATATTAATTTCTTCTATGCACAACATAGTTAATTATTGTATGCAATGCAATGAAACAGTTAGTTCTTATATTTATTGCAGTGCAACAGCATATGTGATTTGTTCTCTTTCAATGCACAAAGGGAAGAGTTCATTTATGCAACGCAGTGCAACAAGCAATGGAACGGTTCTTGATGCATTGCAATTTAACAGTATATGTGAATCATTTTTCTTCAATGCACAAAGGAAAGAGTTAGTTCTTTTATGCAACGCAGTGTAACAAGCACCTTTCGTGTTATCTCTTCACTGCAAAACGGAATAACTTCCTGCAATGAAATGCACGTTAAGTGTTATCTCGTTAACTCATAACGAAATAAGTTTATAAGTTAGATAGAATTTTGAAAGCAATGCAAGTTCTTGATCCATTGCAATGCAACGGCATATGCGATTGGTTTTCTCTTCAATGCACAATGCAAGGAAACTGTGACTAACATACACGTTCTAGTATGCATTGCAATGCAACAGCCCGTTATATTAATTTCTTCTATGCACAAACATCATTTAATTATTGTATCCATTGCAATAAAATAGTTAGTTTTATGTTTATTGCAGTGCAACAGCATATGTGATTTGTTCTCTCTTCAATGCACAAAGGAAAGAGTTCATTTATGCCAAGCAGTGCAACAAGCAATGAAACGGTTCTTGATGCGTTGCAGTTTAACAGTATATGTGAATCCTTTTTCTTCAATGCACAAAGGAAAGAGTTGGTTCTTTTATGCAACGCAATGCAACAAGGACCTTTCATGTTATCCCTTCACTGCAAAACGGAATAACTGCCTGTAATGCAATGCAAATGTTAAGTGTTATCTCTTTAACACAAAACGAAATAAGTTTATAGGTTTAGTTAGAAGTTTGAAAACAATGCAAGTTACTGGTGTGTTGCAATGCAACAGCATATGAGATTCGTTTTCTCTTCAATGCAAGGAAACTGTGAATAACATACACGTGTAATATGCTTTGCAGTGCAACAGCATATGTGATTTGTTCTCTCTTCAATGCACAAAGAGTTAGTTCTTTTATGCAACGCAGTGCAAAAGCACCTTTCATGTTATCTCTTCAATGCACAACGGAATAATTTCCTGCAATGCAATGCCCATTTTAAGTGTTATCTCTTTAACACACAACGAAATAAGTTTATAATTTAATTAGAATTTTGAAAGCAATGCAAGTTATTGAAGTATTGCAATGCAACGGCATCTGCGATTTGTTTTCTCTTCAATGCACAATGCAAGGAAACTGTCCATAACATATTCGTTCTTGTATGCATTGTAATTCAACAGCATGTTATATTAATTTCTTCTATACACAACACAAGTTAATTATTGTATGCAATGCAATGAAACAGTTAGTTCTTGTATTTATTGCAGTGCAACAAGCATATTTGATTGGGTTTCTCTTCAAAGCACAAAGGAAAGAATTGGTTTTGTGTGCAATGCAGTGCAACAAGCACCTGTCATGTGTTATCTCTTCCCTGCAAAACGGATTAAGTTACTGCAATGCAATGCAAGTTATGTATTATCTCTTCAATGCATAACAGATGCGATAGTTCATTAGTTTTAAAACCTCGTGATATGTGCTATCTCTTCAATGTTAGTTCTTTTATACAATGCAAGGAAACAGTGCATACTTTGCATGTTGCAATGCATCACCACATCTGTTTTATTCATTTCTTCTATGCACAGCATAATGAGTTAACTATTGTACATGATGCAATGAAACGGTTCTTGATGCATTGCAATTTAACAGTATATGTGAATCCTTTTCTCTTCAATGCACAAAGGAAAGAGTTGCTTCTTTTATGCAGCGCAATGCAACAAGCACCTTTCGTGTTATCTCTTCACTGCAAAACGGAATAACTGCCTGTAATGCAATGCAAAAGTTGTGTTATCTAACACAAAACGAAATAAGGTTATAATTTTAGTTAGAATTTTGAAAGCAATGCAAATTCTTGGTGGATTGCAATGCAACAGCATATGCGATTTGAATTCTCTTCAATGCACAATGCAAGGAAACTGTGAATAACATGCACATTCTAGTATGCATTGTAATGCAACAGCCCGTTATATTAATTTCTTCTATGCACAACATAAGTTAATTATTGTATGCAGTGCAATGAAAGAGTTAGTTCTTATATTTTTGCAGTGCAACAGCATATATGATTTGTTCTCTCTTCAATGCACAAAGGAAAGAGTTCATTTATGCCACGCAGTGCAACAAGCAATGAAACGGTTCTTGATGCGTTGCAATTTAACAGTATATGTGAATCCTTTTTCTTCAGTGCACAAAGGAAAGAGTTAGTTCGTTTATGCAACGCAGTGCAACAAGCACCTTTCGTGTTATCTCTTCACTGTAAAACGGAATAACTGCCTGTAATGCAATTCAAATGTTAAATGTTATCTCTTTAACACACAACGATATAGGGTTATAATTTTAGTTAGAAGTTTGAAAGCAATGCCTATATGATTGGGTTTCTCTTCAATGCACAAAGTAAAGAATTAGGTCTTGTGTGCAATGCAGTGCAACAAGCACCTGTCATGTATTATCTCTTCCCTGCAAAACGGATTAAGTTACTGCAATGCAATGCACGATATTTGTTATCTCTTCAATGAATAACAGATGCAATAGTTCATTAGTTGTAACACCTCGTTATATGTGCTATCTCTTCAATGTTAGTTCTTTTATACAATGCAAGGAAACAGTTCATAATTTGCATGTTGCAATGCGTCAGCACATATGTTATATTCATTTCTTCTATGCACAGCATAATGAGTTAACTATTGTACTTGATGCAATGAAACGGTTCTTGATGCTTTGCAATTTAACAGTATATGTGAATTCTTTTCTTTCAAAGCACAAAGGAAAGAGTTGGTTCTTTTATGCAACGCAGTGCGACAAGCACCTTTCGTGTTATCTCGTCACTGCAAAACGGAATAAGTTTATAAGTTTAGTTAGAATTTTGAAAGCAATGCAAGTTCTTGAAGTATTGCAATGCAACAGCATATGCGATTTGTTTTCTCTTCAAAGCACAATGCAAAGTAAACTGTGCATAACAAGCCCGCTCACAAGAAAATGCGTATCAATAATTCGAGTGTGCAATGTCGTGGAATGTATACGCAATAATGAGTTTTGGCGTGCATATGATACGCAGTTTTTCGCGTGCATATGATACGCACTTTATGGCGTATTATACGCACGAACGCCCCACCCCCTACCCCATGCTACCCAAGAGCGTGTCATATACACGTCATAAAATGCGTATCATATGCACGCGAAAAACTGCGTATCATATGCACGCCAAAACTCATTTGGGCGTATATATTCTACGAGATTGCACAGGCGTACTACTGACACGCATTCCCATGTGATCGCGTTGGCATAACATACACGTTATAGTATGCATTGCAATGCAACAGCGCGTTATATTAATTTCTTCTATGCACAACATAGTTAATTATTGTATGCAATGCAATGAAACAGTTAGTTCTTATATTTATTGCAGTGCAACAGCATATGTGATTTGTTCTCTTTCAATGCACAAAGGGAAGAGTTCATTTATGCAACGCAGTGCAACAAGCAATGGAACGGTTCTTGATGCATTGCAATTTAACAGTATATGTGAATCATTTTTCTTCAATGCACAAAGGAAAGAGTTAGTTCTTTTATGCAACGCAGTGTAACAAGCACCTTTCGTGTTATCTCTTCACTGCAAAACGGAATAACTTCCTGCAATGAAATGCACGTTAAGTGTTATCTCGTTAACTCATAACGAAATAAGTTTATAAGTTAGATAGAATTTTGAAAGCAATGCAAGTTCTTGATCCATTGCAATGCAACGGCATATGCGATTGGTTTTCTCTTCAATGCACAATGCAAGGAAACTGTGACTAACATACACGTTCTAGTATGCATTGCAATGCAACAGCCCGTTATATTAATTTCTTCTATGCACAAACATCATTTAATTATTGTATCCATTGCAATAAAATAGTTAGTTTTATGTTTATTGCAGTGCAACAGCATATGTGATTTGTTCTCTCTTCAATGCACAAAGGAAAGAGTTCATTTATGCCAAGCAGTGCAACAAGCAATGAAACGGTTCTTGATGCGTTGCAGTTTAACAGTATATGTGAATCCTTTTTCTTCAATGCACAAAGGAAAGAGTTGGTTCTTTTATGCAACGCAATGCAACAAGGACCTTTCATGTTATCCCTTCACTGCAAAACGGAATAACTGCCTGTAATGCAATGCAAATGTTAAGTGTTATCTCTTTAACACAAAACGAAATAAGTTTATAGGTTTAGTTAGAAGTTTGAAAACAATGCAAGTTACTGGTGTGTTGCAATGCAACAGCATATGAGATTCGTTTTCTCTTCAATGCAAGGAAACTGTGAATAACATACACGTGTAATATGCTTTGCAGTGCAACAGCATATGTGATTTGTTCTCTCTTCAATGCACAAAGAGTTAGTTCTTTTATGCAACGCAGTGCAAAAGCACCTTTCATGTTATCTCTTCAATGCACAACGGAATAATTTCCTGCAATGCAATGCCCATTTTAAGTGTTATCTCTTTAACACACAACGAAATAAGTTTATAATTTAATTAGAATTTTGAAAGCAATGCAAGTTATTGAAGTATTGCAATGCAACGGCATCTGCGATTTGTTTTCTCTTCAATGCACAATGCAAGGAAACTGTCCATAACATATTCGTTCTTGTATGCATTGTAATTCAACAGCATGTTATATTAATTTCTTCTATACACAACACAAGTTAATTATTGTATGCAATGCAATGAAACAGTTAGTTCTTGTATTTATTGCAGTGCAACAAGCATATTTGATTGGGTTTCTCTTCAAAGCACAAAGGAAAGAATTGGTTTTTGTGTGCAATGCAGTGCAACAAGCACCTGTCATGTGTTATCTCTTCCCTGCAAAACGGATTAAGTTACTGCAATGCAATGCAAGTTATGTATTATCTCTTCAATGCATAACAGATGCGATAGTTCATTAGTTTTAAAACCTCGTGATATGTGCTATCTCTTCAATGTTAGTTCTTTTATACAATGCAAGGAAACAGTGCATACTTTGCATGTTGCAATGCATCACCACATCTGTTTTATTCATTTCTTCTATGCACAGCATAATGAGTTAACTATTGTACATGATGCAATGAAACGGTTCTTGATGCATTGCAATTTAACAGTATATGTGAATCCTTTTCTCTTCAATGCACAAAGGAAAGAGTTGCTTCTTTTATGCAGCGCAATGCAACAAGCACCTTTCGTGTTATCTCTTCACTGCAAAACGGAATAACTGCCTGTAATGCAATGCAAAAGTTGTGTTATCTAACACAAAACGAAATAAGGTTATAATTTTAGTTAGAATTTTGAAAGCAATGCAAATTCTTGGTGGATTGCAATGCAACAGCATATGCGATTTGAATTCTCTTCAATGCACAATGCAAGGAAACTGTGAATAACATGCACATTCTAGTATGCATTGTAATGCAACAGCCCGTTATATTAATTTCTTCTATGCACAACATAAGTTAATTATTGTATGCAGTGCAATGAAAGAGTTAGTTCTTATATTTTTGCAGTGCAACAGCATATATGATTTGTTCTCTCTTCAATGCACAAAGGAAAGAGTTCATTTATGCCACGCAGTGCAACAAGCAATGAAACGGTTCTTGATGCGTTGCAATTTAACAGTATATGTGAATCCTTTTTCTTCAGTGCACAAAGGAAAGAGTTAGTTCGTTTATGCAACGCAGTGCAACAAGCACCTTTCGTGTTATCTCTTCACTGTAAAACGGAATAACTGCCTGTAATGCAATTCAAATGTTAAATGTTATCTCTTTAACACACAACGATATAGGGTTATAATTTTAGTTAGAAGTTTGAAAGCAATGCCTATATGATTGGGTTTCTCTTCAATGCACAAAGTAAAGAATTAGGTCTTGTGTGCAATGCAGTGCAACAAGCACCTGTCATGTATTATCTCTTCCCTGCAAAACGGATTAAGTTACTGCAATGCAATGCACGATATTTGTTATCTCTTCAATGAATAACAGATGCAATAGTTCATTAGTTGTAACACCTCGTTATATGTGCTATCTCTTCAATGTTAGTTCTTTTATACAATGCAAGGAAACAGTTCATAATTTGCATGTTGCAATGCGTCAGCACATATGTTATATTCATTTCTTCTATGCACAGCATAATGAGTTAACTATTGTACTTGATGCAATGAAACGGTTCTTGATGCTTTGCAATTTAACAGTATATGTGAATTCTTTTCTTTCAAAGCACAAAGGAAAGAGTTGGTTCTTTTATGCAACGCAGTGCGACAAGCACCTTTCGTGTTATCTCGTCACTGCAAAACGGAATAAGTTTATAAGTTTAGTTAGAATTTTGAAAGCAATGCAAGTTCTTGAAGTATTGCAATGCAACAGCATATGCGATTTGTTTTCTCTTCAAAGCACAATGCAAAGTAAACTGTGCATAACAAGCCCGCTCACAAGAAAATGCGTATCAATAATTCGAGTGTGCAATGTCGTGGAATGTATACGCAATAATGAGTTTTGGCGTGCATATGATACGCAGTTTTTCGCGTGCATATGATACGCACTTTATGGCGTATTATACGCACGAACGCCCCCACCCCTACCCCATGCTACCCAAGAGCGTGTCATATACACGTCATAAAATGCGTATCATATGCACGCGAAAAACTGCGTATCATATGCACGCCAAAACTCATTTGGGCGTATATATTCTACGAGATTGCACAGGCGTACTACTGACACGCATTCCCATGTGATCGCGTTGGCATAACATACACGTTATAGTATGCATTGCAATGCAACAGCGCGTTATATTAATTTCTTCTATGCACAACATAGTTAATTATTGTATGCAATGCAATGAAACAGTTAGTTCTTATATTTATTGCAGTGCAACAGCATATGTGATTTGTTCTCTTTCAATGCACAAAGGGAAGAGTTCATTTATGCAACGCAGTGCAACAAGCAATGGAACAGTTCTTGATGCATTGCAATTTAACAGTATATGTGAATCATTTTTCTTCAATGCACAAAGGAAAGAGTTAGTTCTTTTATGCAACGCAGTGTAACAAGCACCTTTCGTGTTATCTCTTCACTGCAAAACGGAATAACTTCCTGCAATGAAATGCACGTTAAGTGTTATCTCGTTAACTCATAACGAAATAAGTTTATAAGTTAGATAGAATTTTGAAAGCAATGCAAGTTCTTGATCCATTGCAATGCAACGGCATATGCGATTGGTTTTCTCTTCAATGCACAATGCAAGGAAACTGTGACTAACATACACGTTCTAGTATGCATTGCAATGCAACAGCCCGTTATATTAATTTCTTCTATGCACAAACATCATTTAATTATTGTATCCATTGCAATAAAATAGTTAGTTTTTATGTTTATTGCAGTGCAACAGCATATGTGATTTGTTCTCTCTTCAATGCACAAAGGAAAGAGTTCATTTATGCCAAGCAGTGCAACAAGCAATGAAACGGTTCTTGATGCGTTGCAGTTTAACAGTATATGTGAATCCTTTTTCTTCAATGCACAAAGGAAAGAGTTGGTTCTTTTATGCAACGCAATGCAACAAGGACCTTTCATGTTATCCCTTCACTGCAAAACGGAATAACTGCCTGTAATGCAATGCAAATGTTAAGTGTTATCTCTTTAACACAAAACGAAATAAGTTTATAGGTTTAGTTAGAAGTTTGAAAACAATGCAAGTTACTGGTGTGTTGCAATGCAACAGCATATGAGATTCGTTTTCTCTTCAATGCAAGGAAACTGTGAATAACATACACGTGTAATATGCTTTGCAGTGCAACAGCATATGTGATTTGTTCTCTCTTCAATGCACAAAGAGTTAGTTCTTTTATGCAACGCAGTGCAAAAGCACCTTTCATGTTATCTCTTCAATGCACAACGGAATAATTTCCTGCAATGCAATGCCCATTTTAAGTGTTATCTCTTTAACACACAACGAAATAAGTTTATAATTTAATTAGAATTTTGAAAGCAATGCAAGTTATTGAAGTATTGCAATGCAACGGCATCTGCGATTTGTTTTCTCTTCAATGCACAATGCAAGGAAACTGTCCATAACATATTCGTTCTTGTATGCATTGTAATTCAACAGCATGTTATATTAATTTCTTCTATACACAACACAAGTTAATTATTGTATGCAATGCAATGAAACAGTTAGTTCTTGTATTTATTGCAGTGCAACAAGCATATTTGATTGGGTTTCTCTTCAAAGCACAAAGGAAAGAATTGGTTTTTGTGTGCAATGCAGTGCAACAAGCACCTGTCATGTGTTATCTCTTCCTGCAAAACGGATTAAGTTACTGCAATGCAATGCAAGTTATGTATTATCTCTTCAATGCATAACAGATGCGATAGTTCATTAGTTTTAAAACCTCGTGATATGTGCTATCTCTTCAATGTTAGTTCTTTTATACAATGCAAGGAAACAGTGCATACTTTGCATGTTGCAATGCATCACCACATCTGTTTTATTCATTTCTTCTATGCACAGCATAATGAGTTAACTATTGTACATGATGCAATGAAACGGTTCTTGATGCATTGCAATTTAACAGTATATGTGAATCCTTTTCTCTTCAATGCACAAAGGAAAGAGTTGCTTCTTTTATGCAGCGCAATGCAACAAGCACCTTTCGTGTTATCTCTTCACTGCAAAACGGAATAACTGCCTGTAATGCAATGCAAAAGTTGTGTTATCTAACACAAAACGAAATAAGGTTATAATTTTAGTTAGAATTTTGAAAGCAATGCAAATTCTTGGTGGATTGCAATGCAACAGCATATGCGATTTGAATTCTCTTCAATGCACAATGCAAGGAAACTGTGAATAACATGCACATTCTAGTATGCATTGTAATGCAACAGCCCGTTATATTAATTTCTTCTATGCACAACATAAGTTAATTATTGTATGCAGTGCAATGAAAGAGTTAGTTCTTATATTTTTGCAGTGCAACAGCATATATGATTTGTTCTCTCTTCAATGCACAAAGGAAAGAGTTCATTTATGCCACGCAGTGCAACAAGCAATGAAACGGTTCTTGATGCGTTGCAATTTAACAGTATATGTGAATCCTTTTTCTTCAGTGCACAAAGGAAAGAGTTAGTTCGTTTATGCAACGCAGTGCAACAAGCACCTTTCGTGTTATCTCTTCACTGTAAAACGGAATAACTGCCTGTAATGCAATTCAAATGTTAAATGTTATCTCTTTAACACACAACGATATAGGGTTATAATTTTAGTTAGAAGTTTGAAAGCAATGCCTATATGATTGGGTTTCTCTTCAATGCACAAAGTAAAGAATTAGGTCTTGTGTGCAATGCAGTGCAACAAGCACCTGTCATGTATTATCTCTTCCTGCAAAACGGATTAAGTTACTGCAATGCAATGCACGATATTTGTTATCTCTTCAATGAATAACAGATGCAATAGTTCATTAGTTGTAACACCTCGTTATATGTGCTATCTCTTCAATGTTAGTTCTTTTATACAATGCAAGGAAACAGTTCATAATTTGCATGTTGCAATGCGTCAGCACATATGTTATATTCATTTCTTCTATGCACAGCATAATGAGTTAACTATTGTACTTGATGCAATGAAACGGTTCTTGATGCTTTGCAATTTAACAGTATATGTGAATTCTTTTCTTTCAAAGCACAAAGGAAAGAGTTGGTTCTTTTATGCAACGCAGTGCGACAAGCACCTTTCGTGTTATCTCGTCACTGCAAAACGGAATAAGTTTATAAGTTTAGTTAGAATTTTGAAAGCAATGCAAGTTCTTGAAGTATTGCAATGCAACAGCATATGCGATTTGTTTTCTCTTCAAAGCACAATGCAAAGTAAACTGTGCATAACAAGCCCGCTCACAAGAAAATGCGTATCAATAATTCGAGTGTGCAATGTCGTGGAATGTATACGCAATAATGAGTTTTGGCGTGCATATGATACGCAGTTTTTCGCGTGCATATGATACGCACTTTATGGCGTATTATACGCACGAACGCCCCCACCCCTACCCCATGCTACCCAAGAGCGTGTCATATACACGTCATAAAATGCGTATCATATGCACGCGAAAAACTGCGTATCATATGCACGCCAAAACTCATTTGGGCGTATATATTCTACGAGATTGCACAGGCGTACTACTGACACGCATTCCCATGTGATCGCGTTGGCATAACATACACGTTATAGTATGCATTGCAATGCAACAGCGCGTTATATTAATTTCTTCTATGCACAACATAGTTAATTATTGTATGCAATGCAATGAAACAGTTAGTTCTTATATTTATTGCAGTGCAACAGCATATGTGATTTGTTCTCTTTCAATGCACAAAGGGAAGAGTTCATTTATGCAACGCAGTGCAACAAGCAATGGAACGGTTCTTGATGCATTGCAATTTAACAGTATATGTGAATCATTTTTCTTCAATGCACAAAGGAAAGAGTTAGTTCTTTTATGCAACGCAGTGTAACAAGCACCTTTCGTGTTATCTCTTCACTGCAAAACGGAATAACTTCCTGCAATGAAATGCACGTTAAGTGTTATCTCGTTAACTCATAACGAAATAAGTTTATAAGTTAGATAGAATTTTGAAAGCAATGCAAGTTCTTGATCCATTGCAATGCAACGGCATATGCGATTGGTTTTCTCTTCAATGCACAATGCAAAGGAAACTGTGACTAACATACACGTTCTAGTATGCATTGCAATGCAACAGCCCGTTATATTAATTTCTTCTATGCACAAACATCATTTAATTATTGTATCCATTGCAATAAAATAGTTAGTTTTTATGTTTATTGCAGTGCAACAGCATATGTGATTTGTTCTCTCTTCAATGCACAAAGGAAAGAGTTCATTTATGCCAAGCAGTGCAACAAGCAATGAAACGGTTCTTGATGCGTTGCAGTTTAACAGTATATGTGAATCCTTTTTCTTCAATGCACAAAGGAAAGAGTTGGTTCTTTTATGCAACGCAATGCAACAAGGACCTTTCATGTTATCCCTTCACTGCAAAACGGAATAACTGCCTGTAATGCAATGCAAATGTTAAGTGTTATCTCTTTAACACAAAACGAAATAAGTTTATAGGTTTAGTTAGAAGTTTGAAAACAATGCAAGTTACTGGTGTGTTGCAATGCAACAGCATATGAGATTCGTTTTCTCTTCAATGCAAGGAAACTGTGAATAACATACACGTGTAATATGCTTTGCAGTGCAACAGCATATGTGATTTGTTCTCTCTTCAATGCACAAAGAGTTAGTTCTTTTATGCAACGCAGTGCAAAAGCACCTTTCATGTTATCTCTTCAATGCACAACGGAATAATTTCCTGCAATGCAATGCCCATTTTAAGTGTTATCTCTTTAACACACAACGAAATAAGTTTATAATTTAATTAGAATTTTGAAAGCAATGCAAGTTATTGAAGTATTGCAATGCAACGGCATCTGCGATTTGTTTTCTCTTCAATGCACAATGCAAGGAAACTGTCCATAACATATTCGTTCTTGTATGCATTGTAATTCAACAGCATGTTATATTAATTTCTTCTATACACAACACAAGTTAATTATTGTATGCAATGCAATGAAACAGTTAGTTCTTGTATTTATTGCAGTGCAACAAGCATATTTGATTGGGTTTCTCTTCAAAGCACAAAGGAAAGAATTGGTTTTTGTGTGCAATGCAGTGCAACAAGCACCTGTCATGTGTTATCTCTTCCCTGCAAAACGGATTAAGTTACTGCAATGCAATGCAAGTTATGTATTATCTCTTCAATGCATAACAGATGCGATAGTTCATTAGTTTTAAAACCTCGTGATATGTGCTATCTCTTCAATGTTAGTTCTTTTATACAATGCAAGGAAACAGTGCATACTTTGCATGTTGCAATGCATCACCACATCTGTTTTATTCATTTCTTCTATGCACAGCATAATGAGTTAACTATTGTACATGATGCAATGAAACGGTTCTTGATGCATTGCAATTTAACAGTATATGTGAATCCTTTTCTCTTCAATGCACAAAGGAAAGAGTTGCTTCTTTTATGCAGCGCAATGCAACAAGCACCTTTCGTGTTATCTCTTCACTGCAAAACGGAATAACTGCCTGTAATGCAATGCAAAAGTTGTGTTATCTAACACAAAACGAAATAAGGTTATAATTTTAGTTAGAATTTTGAAAGCAATGCAAATTCTTGGTGGATTGCAATGCAACAGCATATGCGATTTGAATTCTCTTCAATGCACAATGCAAGGAAACTGTGAATAACATGCACATTCTAGTATGCATTGTAATGCAACAGCCCGTTATATTAATTTCTTCTATGCACAACATAAGTTAATTATTGTATGCAGTGCAATGAAAGAGTTAGTTCTTATATTTTTTGCAGTGCAACAGCATATATGATTTGTTCTCTCTTCAATGCACAAAGGAAAGAGTTCATTTATGCCACGCAGTGCAACAAGCAATGAAACGGTTCTTGATGCGTTGCAATTTAACAGTATATGTGAATCCTTTTTCTTCAGTGCACAAAGGAAAGAGTTAGTTCGTTTATGCAACGCAGTGCAACAAGCACCTTTCGTGTTATCTCTTCACTGTAAAACGGAATAACTGCCTGTAATGCAATTCAAATGTTAAATGTTATCTCTTTAACACACAACGATATAGGGTTATAATTTTAGTTAGAAGTTTGAAAGCAATGCCTATATGATTGGGTTTCTCTTCAATGCACAAAGTAAAGAATTAGGTCTTGTGTGCAATGCAGTGCAACAAGCACCTGTCATGTATTATCTCTTCCCTGCAAAACGGATTAAGTTACTGCAATGCAATGCACGATATTTGTTATCTCTTCAATGAATAACAGATGCAATAGTTCATTAGTTGTAACACCTCGTTATATGTGCTATCTCTTCAATGTTAGTTCTTTTATACAATGCAAGGAAACAGTTCATAATTTGCATGTTGCAATGCGTCAGCACATATGTTATATTCATTTCTTCTATGCACAGCATAATGAGTTAACTATTGTACTTGATGCAATGAAACGGTTCTTGATGCTTTGCAATTTAACAGTATATGTGAATTCTTTTCTTTCAAAGCACAAAGGAAAGAGTTGGTTCTTTTATGCAACGCAGTGCGACAAGCACCTTTCGTGTTATCTCGTCACTGCAAAACGGAATAAGTTTATAAGTTTAGTTAGAATTTTGAAAGCAATGCAAGTTCTTGAAGTATTGCAATGCAACAGCATATGCGATTTGTTTTCTCTTCAAAGCACAATGCAAAGTAAACTGTGCATAACAAGCCCGCTCACAAGAAAATGCGTATCAATAATTCGAGTGTGCAATGTCGTGGAATGTATACGCAATAATGAGTTTTGGCGTGCATATGATACGCAGTTTTTCGCGTGCATATGATACGCACTTTATGGCGTATTATACGCACGAACGCCCCACCCCCTACCCCCATGCTACCCAAGAGCGTGTCATATACACGTCATAAAATGCGTATCATATGCACGCGAAAAACTGCGTATCATATGCACGCCAAAACTCATTTGGGCGTATATATTCTACGAGATTGCACAGGCGTACTACTGACACGCATTCCCATGTGATCGCGTTGGCATAACATACACGTTATAGTATGCATTGCAATGCAACAGCGCGTTATATTAATTTCTTCTATGCACAACATAGTTAATTATTGTATGCAATGCAATGAAACAGTTAGTTCTTATATTTATTGCAGTGCAACAGCATATGTGATTTGTTCTCTTTCAATGCACAAAGGAAGAGTTCATTTATGCAACGCAGTGCAACAAGCAATGGAACGGTTCTTGATGCATTGCAATTTAACAGTATATGTGAATCATTTTTCTTCAATGCACAAAGGAAAGAGTTAGTTCTTTTATGCAACGCAGTGTAACAAGCACCTTTCGTGTTATCTCTTCACTGCAAAACGGAATAACTTCCTGCAATGAAATGCACGTTAAGTGTTATCTCGTTAACTCATAACGAAATAAGTTTATAAGTTAGATAGAATTTTGAAAGCAATGCAAGTTCTTGATCCATTGCAATGCAACGGCATATGCGATTGGTTTTCTCTTCAATGCACAATGCAAGGAAACTGTGACTAACATACACGTTCTAGTATGCATTGCAATGCAACAGCCCGTTATATTAATTTCTTCTATGCACAAACATCATTTAATTATTGTATCCATTGCAATAAAATAGTTAGTTTTATGTTTATTGCAGTGCAACAGCATATGTGATTTGTTCTCTCTTCAATGCACAAAGGAAAGAGTTCATTTATGCCAAGCAGTGCAACAAGCAATGAAACGGTTCTTGATGCGTTGCAGTTTAACAGTATATGTGAATCCTTTTTCTTCAATGCACAAAGGAAAGAGTTGGTTCTTTTATGCAACGCAATGCAACAAGGACCTTTCATGTTATCCCTTCACTGCAAAACGGAATAACTGCCTGTAATGCAATGCAAATGTTAAGTGTTATCTCTTTAACACAAAACGAAATAAGTTTATAGGTTTAGTTAGAAGTTTGAAAACAATGCAAGTTACTGGTGTGTTGCAATGCAACAGCATATGAGATTCGTTTTCTCTTCAATGCAAGGAAACTGTGAATAACATACACGTGTAATATGCTTTGCAGTGCAACAGCATATGTGATTTGTTCTCTCTTCAATGCACAAAGAGTTAGTTCTTTTATGCAACGCAGTGCAAAAGCACCTTTCATGTTATCTCTTCAATGCACAACGGAATAATTTCCTGCAATGCAATGCCCATTTTAAGTGTTATCTCTTTAACACACAACGAAATAAGTTTATAATTTAATTAGAATTTTGAAAGCAATGCAAGTTATTGAAGTATTGCAATGCAACGGCATCTGCGATTTGTTTTCTCTTCAATGCACAATGCAAGGAAACTGTCCATAACATATTCGTTCTTGTATGCATTGTAATTCAACAGCATGTTATATTAATTTCTTCTATACACAACACAAGTTAATTATTGTATGCAATGCAATGAAACAGTTAGTTCTTGTATTTATTGCAGTGCAACAAGCATATTTGATTGGGTTTCTCTTCAAAGCACAAAGGAAAGAATTGGTTTTGTGTGCAATGCAGTGCAACAAGCACCTGTCATGTGTTATCTCTTCCTGCAAAACGGATTAAGTTACTGCAATGCAATGCAAGTTATGTATTATCTCTTCAATGCATAACAGATGCGATAGTTCATTAGTTTTAAAACCTCGTGATATGTGCTATCTCTTCAATGTTAGTTCTTTTATACAATGCAAGGAAACAGTGCATACTTTGCATGTTGCAATGCATCACCACATCTGTTTTATTCATTTCTTCTATGCACAGCATAATGAGTTAACTATTGTACATGATGCAATGAAACGGTTCTTGATGCATTGCAATTTAACAGTATATGTGAATCCTTTTCTCTTCAATGCACAAAGGAAAGAGTTGCTTCTTTTATGCAGCGCAATGCAACAAGCACCTTTCGTGTTATCTCTTCACTGCAAAACGGAATAACTGCCTGTAATGCAATGCAAAAGTTGTGTTATCTAACACAAAACGAAATAAGGTTATAATTTTAGTTAGAATTTTGAAAGCAATGCAAATTCTTGGTGGATTGCAATGCAACAGCATATGCGATTTGAATTCTCTTCAATGCACAATGCAAGGAAACTGTGAATAACATGCACATTCTAGTATGCATTGTAATGCAACAGCCCGTTATATTAATTTCTTCTATGCACAACATAAGTTAATTATTGTATGCAGTGCAATGAAAGAGTTAGTTCTTATATTTTTGCAGTGCAACAGCATATATGATTTGTTCTCTCTTCAATGCACAAAGGAAAGAGTTCATTTATGCCACGCAGTGCAACAAGCAATGAAACGGTTCTTGATGCGTTGCAATTTAACAGTATATGTGAATCCTTTTTCTTCAGTGCACAAAGGAAAGAGTTAGTTCGTTTATGCAACGCAGTGCAACAAGCACCTTTCGTGTTATCTCTTCACTGTAAAACGGAATAACTGCCTGTAATGCAATTCAAATGTTAAATGTTATCTCTTTAACACACAACGATATAGGGTTATAATTTTAGTTAGAAGTTTGAAAGCAATGCCTATATGATTGGGTTTCTCTTCAATGCACAAAGTAAAGAATTAGGTCTTGTGTGCAATGCAGTGCAACAAGCACCTGTCATGTATTATCTCTTCCCTGCAAAACGGATTAAGTTACTGCAATGCAATGCACGATATTTGTTATCTCTTCAATGAATAACAGATGCAATAGTTCATTAGTTGTAACACCTCGTTATATGTGCTATCTCTTCAATGTTAGTTCTTTTATACAATGCAAGGAAACAGTTCATAATTTGCATGTTGCAATGCGTCAGCACATATGTTATATTCATTTCTTCTATGCACAGCATAATGAGTTAACTATTGTACTTGATGCAATGAAACGGTTCTTGATGCTTTGCAATTTAACAGTATATGTGAATTCTTTTCTTTCAAAGCACAAAGGAAAGAGTTGGTTCTTTTATGCAACGCAGTGCGACAAGCACCTTTCGTGTTATCTCGTCACTGCAAAACGGAATAAGTTTATAAGTTTAGTTAGAATTTTGAAAGCAATGCAAGTTCTTGAAGTATTGCAATGCAACAGCATATGCGATTTGTTTTCTCTTCAAAGCACAATGCAAAGTAAACTGTGCATAACAAGCCGCTCACAAGAAAATGCGTATCAATAATTCGAGTGTGCAATGTCGTGGAATGTATACGCAATAATGAGTTTTGGCGTGCATATGATACGCAGTTTTTCGCGTGCATATGATACGCACTTTATGGCGTATTATACGCACGAACGCCCCCACCCCTACCCCCATGCTACCCAAGAGCGTGTCATATACACGTCATAAAATGCGTATCATATGCACGCGAAAAACTGCGTATCATATGCACGCCAAAACTCATTTGGGCGTATATATTCTACGAGATTGCACAGGCGTACTACTGACACGCATTCCCATGTGATCGCGTTGGCATAACATACACGTTATAGTATGCATTGCAATGCAACAGCGCGTTATATTAATTTCTTCTATGCACAACATAGTTAATTATTGTATGCAATGCAATGAAACAGTTAGTTCTTATATTTATTGCAGTGCAACAGCATATGTGATTTGTTCTCTTTCAATGCACAAAGGGAAGAGTTCATTTATGCAACGCAGTGCAACAAGCAATGGAACGGTTCTTGATGCATTGCAATTTAACAGTATATGTGAATCATTTTTCTTCAATGCACAAAGGAAAGAGTTAGTTCTTTTATGCAACGCAGTGTAACAAGCACCTTTCGTGTTATCTCTTCACTGCAAAACGGAATAACTTCCTGCAATGAAATGCACGTTAAGTGTTATCTCGTTAACTCATAACGAAATAAGTTTATAAGTTAGATAGAATTTTGAAAGCAATGCAAGTTCTTGATCCATTGCAATGCAACGGCATATGCGATTGGTTTTCTCTTCAATGCACAATGCAAGGAAACTGTGACTAACATACACGTTCTAGTATGCATTGCAATGCAACAGCCCGTTATATTAATTTCTTCTATGCACAAACATCATTTAATTATTGTATCCATTGCAATAAAATAGTTAGTTTTATGTTTATTGCAGTGCAACAGCATATGTGATTTGTTCTCTCTTCAATGCACAAAGGAAAGAGTTCATTTATGCCAAGCAGTGCAACAAGCAATGAAACGGTTCTTGATGCGTTGCAGTTTAACAGTATATGTGAATCCTTTTTCTTCAATGCACAAAGGAAAGAGTTGGTTCTTTTATGCAACGCAATGCAACAAGGACCTTTCATGTTATCCCTTCACTGCAAAACGGAATAACTGCCTGTAATGCAATGCAAATGTTAAGTGTTATCTCTTTAACACAAAACGAAATAAGTTTATAGGTTTAGTTAGAAGTTTGAAAACAATGCAAGTTACTGGTGTGTTGCAATGCAACAGCATATGAGATTCGTTTTCTCTTCAATGCAAGGAAACTGTGAATAACATACACGTGTAATATGCTTTGCAGTGCAACAGCATATGTGATTTGTTCTCTCTTCAATGCACAAAGAGTTAGTTCTTTTATGCAACGCAGTGCAAAAGCACCTTTCATGTTATCTCTTCAATGCACAACGGAATAATTTCCTGCAATGCAATGCCCATTTTAAGTGTTATCTCTTTAACACACAACGAAATAAGTTTATAATTTAATTAGAATTTTGAAAGCAATGCAAGTTATTGAAGTATTGCAATGCAACGGCATCTGCGATTTGTTTTCTCTTCAATGCACAATGCAAGGAAACTGTCCATAACATATTCGTTCTTGTATGCATTGTAATTCAACAGCATGTTATATTAATTTCTTCTATACACAACACAAGTTAATTATTGTATGCAATGCAATGAAACAGTTAGTTCTTGTATTTATTGCAGTGCAACAAGCATATTTGATTGGGTTTCTCTTCAAAGCACAAAGGAAAGAATTGGTTTTTGTGTGCAATGCAGTGCAACAAGCACCTGTCATGTGTTATCTCTTCCCTGCAAAACGGATTAAGTTACTGCAATGCAATGCAAGTTATGTATTATCTCTTCAATGCATAACAGATGCGATAGTTCATTAGTTTTAAAACCTCGTGATATGTGCTATCTCTTCAATGTTAGTTCTTTTATACAATGCAAGGAAACAGTGCATACTTTGCATGTTGCAATGCATCACCACATCTGTTTTATTCATTTCTTCTATGCACAGCATAATGAGTTAACTATTGTACATGATGCAATGAAACGGTTCTTGATGCATTGCAATTTAACAGTATATGTGAATCCTTTTCTCTTCAATGCACAAAGGAAAGAGTTGCTTCTTTTATGCAGCGCAATGCAACAAGCACCTTTCGTGTTATCTCTTCACTGCAAAACGGAATAACTGCCTGTAATGCAATGCAAAAGTTGTGTTATCTAACACAAAACGAAATAAGGTTATAATTTTAGTTAGAATTTTGAAAGCAATGCAAATTCTTGGTGGATTGCAATGCAACAGCATATGCGATTTGAATTCTCTTCAATGCACAATGCAAGGAAACTGTGAATAACATGCACATTCTAGTATGCATTGTAATGCAACAGCCCGTTATATTAATTTCTTCTATGCACAACATAAGTTAATTATTGTATGCAGTGCAATGAAAGAGTTAGTTCTTATATTTTTTGCAGTGCAACAGCATATATGATTTGTTCTCTCTTCAATGCACAAAGGAAAGAGTTCATTTATGCCACGCAGTGCAACAAGCAATGAAACGGTTCTTGATGCGTTGCAATTTAACAGTATATGTGAATCCTTTTTCTTCAGTGCACAAAGGAAAGAGTTAGTTCGTTTATGCAACGCAGTGCAACAAGCACCTTTCGTGTTATCTCTTCACTGTAAAACGGAATAACTGCCTGTAATGCAATTCAAATGTTAAATGTTATCTCTTTAACACACAACGATATAGGGTTATAATTTTAGTTAGAAGTTTGAAAGCAATGCCTATATGATTGGGTTTCTCTTCAATGCACAAAGTAAAGAATTAGGTCTTGTGTGCAATGCAGTGCAACAAGCACCTGTCATGTATTATCTCTTCCCTGCAAAACGGATTAAGTTACTGCAATGCAATGCACGATATTTGTTATCTCTTCAATGAATAACAGATGCAATAGTTCATTAGTTGTAACACCTCGTTATATGTGCTATCTCTTCAATGTTAGTTCTTTTATACAATGCAAGGAAACAGTTCATAATTTGCATGTTGCAATGCGTCAGCACATATGTTATATTCATTTCTTCTATGCACAGCATAATGAGTTAACTATTGTACTTGATGCAATGAAACGGTTCTTGATGCTTTGCAATTTAACAGTATATGTGAATTCTTTTCTTTCAAAGCACAAAGGAAAGAGTTGGTTCTTTTATGCAACGCAGTGCGACAAGCACCTTTCGTGTTATCTCGTCACTGCAAAACGGAATAAGTTTATAAGTTTAGTTAGAATTTTGAAAGCAATGCAAGTTCTTGAAGTATTGCAATGCAACAGCATATGCGATTTGTTTTCTCTTCAAAGCACAATGCAAAGTAAACTGTGCATAACAAGCCCGCTCACAAGAAAATGCGTATCAATAATTCGAGTGTGCAATGTCGTGGAATGTATACGCAATAATGAGTTTTGGCGTGCATATGATACGCAGTTTTTCGCGTGCATATGATACGCACTTTATGGCGTATTATACGCACGAACGCCCCCACCCCCCTACCCCCATGCTACCCAAGAGCGTGTCATATACACGTCATAAAATGCGTATCATATGCATCGCGAAAAACTGCGTATCATATGCACGCCAAAACTCATTTGGGCGTATATATTCTACGAGATTGCACAGGCGTACTACTGACACGCATTCCCATGTGATCGCGTTGGCATAACATACACGTTATAGTATGCATTGCAATGCAACAGCGCGTTATATTAATTTCTTCTATGCACAACATAGTTAATTATTGTATGCAATGCAATGAAACAGTTAGTTCTTATATTTATTGCAGTGCAACAGCATATGTGATTTGTTCTCTTTCAATGCACAAAGGGAAGAGTTCATTTATGCAACGCAGTGCAACAAGCAATGGAACGGTTCTTGATGCATTGCAATTTAACAGTATATGTGAATCATTTTTCTTCAATGCACAAAGGAAAGAGTTAGTTCTTTTATGCAACGCAGTGTAACAAGCACCTTTCGTGTTATCTCTTCACTGCAAAACGGAATAACTTCCTGCAATGAAATGCACGTTAAGTGTTATCTCGTTAACTCATAACGAAATAAGTTTATAAGTTAGATAGAATTTTGAAAGCAATGCAAGTTCTTGATCCATTGCAATGCAACGGCATATGCGATTGGTTTTCTCTTCAATGCACAATGCAAGGAAACTGTGACTAACATACACGTTCTAGTATGCATTGCAATGCAACAGCCCGTTATATTAATTTCTTCTATGCACAAACATCATTTAATTATTGTATCCATTGCAATAAAATAGTTAGTTTTTATGTTTATTGCAGTGCAACAGCATATGTGATTTGTTCTCTCTTCAATGCACAAAGGAAAGAGTTCATTTATGCCAAGCAGTGCAACAAGCAATGAAACGGTTCTTGATGCGTTGCAGTTTAACAGTATATGTGAATCCTTTTTCTTCAATGCACAAAGGAAAGAGTTGGTTCTTTTATGCAACGCAATGCAACAAGGACCTTTCATGTTATCCCTTCACTGCAAAACGGAATAACTGCCTGTAATGCAATGCAAATGTTAAGTGTTATCTCTTTAACACAAAACGAAATAAGTTTATAGGTTTAGTTAGAAGTTTGAAAACAATGCAAGTTACTGGTGTGTTGCAATGCAACAGCATATGAGATTCGTTTTCTCTTCAATGCAAGGAAACTGTGAATAACATACACGTGTAATATGCTTTGCAGTGCAACAGCATATGTGATTTGTTCTCTCTTCAATGCACAAAGAGTTAGTTCTTTTATGCAACGCAGTGCAAAAGCACCTTTCATGTTATCTCTTCAATGCACAACGGAATAATTTCCTGCAATGCAATGCCCATTTTAAGTGTTATCTCTTTAACACACAACGAAATAAGTTTATAATTTAATTAGAATTTTGAAAGCAATGCAAGTTATTGAAGTATTGCAATGCAACGGCATCTGCGATTTGTTTTCTCTTCAATGCACAATGCAAGGAAACTGTCCATAACATATTCGTTCTTGTATGCATTGTAATTCAACAGCATGTTATATTAATTTCTTCTATACACAACACAAGTTAATTATTGTATGCAATGCAATGAAACAGTTAGTTCTTGTATTTATTGCAGTGCAACAAGCATATTTGATTGGGTTTCTCTTCAAAGCACAAAGGAAAGAATTGGTTTTGTGTGCAATGCAGTGCAACAAGCACCTGTCATGTGTTATCTCTTCCCTGCAAAACGGATTAAGTTACTGCAATGCAATGCAAGTTATGTATTATCTCTTCAATGCATAACAGATGCGATAGTTCATTAGTTTTAAAACCTCGTGATATGTGCTATCTCTTCAATGTTAGTTCTTTTATACAATGCAAGGAAACAGTGCATACTTTGCATGTTGCAATGCATCACCACATCTGTTTTATTCATTTCTTCTATGCACAGCATAATGAGTTAACTATTGTACATGATGCAATGAAACGGTTCTTGATGCATTGCAATTTAACAGTATATGTGAATCCTTTTCTCTTCAATGCACAAAGGAAAGAGTTGCTTCTTTTATGCAGCGCAATGCAACAAGCACCTTTCGTGTTATCTCTTCACTGCAAAACGGAATAACTGCCTGTAATGCAATGCAAAAGTTGTGTTATCTAACACAAAACGAAATAAGGTTATAATTTTAGTTAGAATTTTGAAAGCAATGCAAATTCTTGGTGGATTGCAATGCAACAGCATATGCGATTTGAATTCTCTTCAATGCACAATGCAAGGAAACTGTGAATAACATGCACATTCTAGTATGCATTGTAATGCAACAGCCCGTTATATTAATTTCTTCTATGCACAACATAAGTTAATTATTGTATGCAGTGCAATGAAAGAGTTAGTTCTTATATTTTTGCAGTGCAACAGCATATATGATTTGTTCTCTCTTCAATGCACAAAGGAAAGAGTTCATTTATGCCACGCAGTGCAACAAGCAATGAAACGGTTCTTGATGCGTTGCAATTTAACAGTATATGTGAATCCTTTTTCTTCAGTGCACAAAGGAAAGAGTTAGTTCGTTTATGCAACGCAGTGCAACAAGCACCTTTCGTGTTATCTCTTCACTGTAAAACGGAATAACTGCCTGTAATGCAATTCAAATGTTAAATGTTATCTCTTTAACACACAACGATATAGGGTTATAATTTTAGTTAGAAGTTTGAAAGCAATGCCTATATGATTGGGTTTCTCTTCAATGCACAAAGTAAAGAATTAGGTCTTGTGTGCAATGCAGTGCAACAAGCACCTGTCATGTATTATCTCTTCCCTGCAAAACGGATTAAGTTACTGCAATGCAATGCACGATATTTGTTATCTCTTCAATGAATAACAGATGCAATAGTTCATTAGTTGTAACACCTCGTTATATGTGCTATCTCTTCAATGTTAGTTCTTTTATACAATGCAAGGAAACAGTTCATAATTTGCATGTTGCAATGCGTCAGCACATATGTTATATTCATTTCTTCTATGCACAGCATAATGAGTTAACTATTGTACTTGATGCAATGAAACGGTTCTTGATGCTTTGCAATTTAACAGTATATGTGAATTCTTTTCTTTCAAAGCACAAAGGAAAGAGTTGGTTCTTTTATGCAACGCAGTGCGACAAGCACCTTTCGTGTTATCTCGTCACTGCAAAACGGAATAAGTTTATAAGTTTAGTTAGAATTTTGAAAGCAATGCAAGTTCTTGAAGTATTGCAATGCAACAGCATATGCGATTTGTTTTCTCTTCAAAGCACAATGCAAAGTAAACTGTGCATAACAAGCCCGCTCACAAGAAAATGCGTATCAATAATTCGAGTGTGCAATGTCGTGGAATGTATACGCAATAATGAGTTTTGGCGTGCATATGATACGCAGTTTTCGCGTGCATATGATACGCACTTTATGGCGTATTATACGCACGAACGCCCCCACCCCTACCCCATGCTACCCAAGAGCGTGTCATATACACGTCATAAAATGCGTATCATATGCACGCGAAAAACTGCGTATCATATGCACGCCAAAACTCATTTGGGCGTATATATTCTACGAGATTGCACAGGCGTACTACTGACACGCATTCCCATGTGATCGCGTTGGCATAACATACACGTTATAGTATGCATTGCAATGCAACAGCGCGTTATATTAATTTCTTCTATGCACAACATAGTTAATTATTGTATGCAATGCAATGAAACAGTTAGTTCTTATATTTATTGCAGTGCAACAGCATATGTGATTTGTTCTCTTTCAATGCACAAAGGGAAGAGTTCATTTATGCAACGCAGTGCAACAAGCAATGGAACGGTTCTTGATGCATTGCAATTTAACAGTATATGTGAATCATTTTTCTTCAATGCACAAAGGAAAGAGTTAGTTCTTTTATGCAACGCAGTGTAACAAGCACCTTTCGTGTTATCTCTTCACTGCAAAACGGAATAACTTCCTGCAATGAAATGCACGTTAAGTGTTATCTCGTTAACTCATAACGAAATAAGTTTATAAGTTAGATAGAATTTTGAAAGCAATGCAAGTTCTTGATCCATTGCAATGCAACGGCATATGCGATTGGTTTTCTCTTCAATGCACAATGCAAGGAAACTGTGACTAACATACACGTTCTAGTATGCATTGCAATGCAACAGCCCGTTATATTAATTTCTTCTATGCACAAACATCATTTAATTATTGTATCCATTGCAATAAAATAGTTAGTTTTTATGTTTATTGCAGTGCAACAGCATATGTGATTTGTTCTCTCTTCAATGCACAAAGGAAAGAGTTCATTTATGCCAAGCAGTGCAACAAGCAATGAAACGGTTCTTGATGCGTTGCAGTTTAACAGTATATGTGAATCCTTTTCTTCAATGCACAAAGGAAAGAGTTGGTTCTTTTATGCAACGCAATGCAACAAGGACCTTTCATGTTATCCCTTCACTGCAAAACGGAATAACTGCCTGTAATGCAATGCAAATGTTAAGTGTTATCTCTTTAACACAAAACGAAATAAGTTTATAGGTTTAGTTAGAAGTTTGAAAACAATGCAAGTTACTGGTGTGTTGCAATGCAACAGCATATGAGATTCGTTTTCTCTTCAATGCAAGGAAACTGTGAATAACATACACGTGTAATATGCTTTGCAGTGCAACAGCATATGTGATTTGTTCTCTCTTCAATGCACAAAGAGTTAGTTCTTTTATGCAACGCAGTGCAAAAGCACCTTTCATGTTATCTCTTCAATGCACAACGGAATAATTTCCTGCAATGCAATGCCCATTTTAAGTGTTATCTCTTTAACACACAACGAAATAAGTTTATAATTTAATTAGAATTTTGAAAGCAATGCAAGTTATTGAAGTATTGCAATGCAACGGCATCTGCGATTTGTTTTCTCTTCAATGCACAATGCAAGGAAACTGTCCATAACATATTCGTTCTTGTATGCATTGTAATTCAACAGCATGTTATATTAATTTCTTCTATACACAACACAAGTTAATTATTGTATGCAATGCAATGAAACAGTTAGTTCTTGTATTTATTGCAGTGCAACAAGCATATTTGATTGGGTTTCTCTTCAAAGCACAAAGGAAAGAATTGGTTTTGTGTGCAATGCAGTGCAACAAGCACCTGTCATGTGTTATCTCTTCCTGCAAAACGGATTAAGTTACTGCAATGCAATGCAAGTTATGTATTATCTCTTCAATGCATAACAGATGCGATAGTTCATTAGTTTTAAAACCTCGTGATATGTGCTATCTCTTCAATGTTAGTTCTTTTATACAATGCAAGGAAACAGTGCATACTTTGCATGTTGCAATGCATCACCACATCTGTTTTATTCATTTCTTCTATGCACAGCATAATGAGTTAACTATTGTACATGATGCAATGAAACGGTTCTTGATGCATTGCAATTTAACAGTATATGTGAATCCTTTTCTCTTCAATGCACAAAGGAAAGAGTTGCTTCTTTTATGCAGCGCAATGCAACAAGCACCTTTCGTGTTATCTCTTCACTGCAAAACGGAATAACTGCCTGTAATGCAATGCAAAAGTTGTGTTATCTAACACAAAACGAAATAAGGTTATAATTTTAGTTAGAATTTTGAAAGCAATGCAAATTCTTGGTGGATTGCAATGCAACAGCATATGCGATTTGAATTCTCTTCAATGCACAATGCAAGGAAACTGTGAATAACATGCACATTCTAGTATGCATTGTAATGCAACAGCCCGTTATATTAATTTCTTCTATGCACAACATAAGTTAATTATTGTATGCAGTGCAATGAAAGAGTTAGTTCTTATATTTTTTGCAGTGCAACAGCATATATGATTTGTTCTCTCTTCAATGCACAAAGGAAAGAGTTCATTTATGCCACGCAGTGCAACAAGCAATGAAACGGTTCTTGATGCGTTGCAATTTAACAGTATATGTGAATCCTTTTTCTTCAGTGCACAAAGGAAAGAGTTAGTTCGTTTATGCAACGCAGTGCAACAAGCACCTTTCGTGTTATCTCTTCACTGTAAAACGGAATAACTGCCTGTAATGCAATTCAAATGTTAAATGTTATCTCTTTAACACACAACGATATAGGGTTATAATTTTAGTTAGAAGTTTGAAAGCAATGCCTATATGATTGGGTTTCTCTTCAATGCACAAAGTAAAGAATTAGGTCTTGTGTGCAATGCAGTGCAACAAGCACCTGTCATGTATTATCTCTTCCTGCAAAACGGATTAAGTTACTGCAATGCAATGCACGATATTTGTTATCTCTTCAATGAATAACAGATGCAATAGTTCATTAGTTGTAACACCTCGTTATATGTGCTATCTCTTCAATGTTAGTTCTTTTATACAATGCAAGGAAACAGTTCATAATTTGCATGTTGCAATGCGTCAGCACATATGTTATATTCATTTCTTCTATGCACAGCATAATGAGTTAACTATTGTACTTGATGCAATGAAACGGTTCTTGATGCTTTGCAATTTAACAGTATATGTGAATTCTTTTCTTTCAAAGCACAAAGGAAAGAGTTGGTTCTTTTATGCAACGCAGTGCGACAAGCACCTTTCGTGTTATCTCGTCACTGCAAAACGGAATAAGTTTATAAGTTTAGTTAGAATTTTGAAAGCAATGCAAGTTCTTGAAGTATTGCAATGCAACAGCATATGCGATTTGTTTTCTCTTCAAAGCACAATGCAAAGTAAACTGTGCATAACAAGCCCGCTCACAAGAAAATGCGTATCAATAATTCGAGTGTGCAATGTCGTGGAATGTATACGCAATAATGAGTTTTGGCGTGCATATGATACGCAGTTTTTCGCGTGCATATGATACGCACTTTATGGCGTATTATACGCACGAACGCCCCACCCCCTACCCCATGCTACCCAAGAGCGTGTCATATACACGTCATAAAATGCGTATCATATGCACGCGAAAAACTGCGTATCATATGCACGCCAAAACTCATTTGGGCGTATATATTCTACGAGATTGCACAGGCGTACTACTGACACGCATTCCCATGTGATCGCGTTGGCATAACATACACGTTATAGTATGCATTGCAATGCAACAGCGCGTTATATTAATTTCTTCTATGCACAACATAGTTAATTATTGTATGCAATGCAATGAAACAGTTAGTTCTTATATTTATTGCAGTGCAACAGCATATGTGATTTGTTCTCTTTCAATGCACAAAGGGAAGAGTTCATTTATGCAACGCAGTGCAACAAGCAATGGAACGGTTCTTGATGCATTGCAATTTAACAGTATATGTGAATCATTTTTCTTCAATGCACAAAGGAAAGAGTTAGTTCTTTTATGCAACGCAGTGTAACAAGCACCTTTCGTGTTATCTCTTCACTGCAAAACGGAATAACTTCCTGCAATGAAATGCACGTTAAGTGTTATCTCGTTAACTCATAACGAAATAAGTTTATAAGTTAGATAGAATTTTGAAAGCAATGCAAGTTCTTGATCCATTGCAATGCAACGGCATATGCGATTGGTTTTCTCTTCAATGCACAATGCAAGGAAACTGTGACTAACATACACGTTCTAGTATGCATTGCAATGCAACAGCCCGTTATATTAATTTCTTCTATGCACAAACATCATTTAATTATTGTATCCATTGCAATAAAATAGTTAGTTTTATGTTTATTGCAGTGCAACAGCATATGTGATTTGTTCTCTCTTCAATGCACAAAGGAAAGAGTTCATTTATGCCAAGCAGTGCAACAAGCAATGAAACGGTTCTTGATGCGTTGCAGTTTAACAGTATATGTGAATCCTTTTTCTTCAATGCACAAAGGAAAGAGTTGGTTCTTTTATGCAACGCAATGCAACAAGGACCTTTCATGTTATCCCTTCACTGCAAAACGGAATAACTGCCTGTAATGCAATGCAAATGTTAAGTGTTATCTCTTTAACACAAAACGAAATAAGTTTATAGGTTTAGTTAGAAGTTTGAAAACAATGCAAGTTACTGGTGTGTTGCAATGCAACAGCATATGAGATTCGTTTTCTCTTCAATGCAAGGAAACTGTGAATAACATACACGTGTAATATGCTTTGCAGTGCAACAGCATATGTGATTTGTTCTCTCTTCAATGCACAAAGAGTTAGTTCTTTTATGCAACGCAGTGCAAAAGCACCTTTCATGTTATCTCTTCAATGCACAACGGAATAATTTCCTGCAATGCAATGCCCATTTTAAGTGTTATCTCTTTAACACACAACGAAATAAGTTTATAATTTAATTAGAATTTTGAAAGCAATGCAAGTTATTGAAGTATTGCAATGCAACGGCATCTGCGATTTGTTTTCTCTTCAATGCACAATGCAAGGAAACTGTCCATAACATATTCGTTCTTGTATGCATTGTAATTCAACAGCATGTTATATTAATTTCTTCTATACACAACACAAGTTAATTATTGTATGCAATGCAATGAAACAGTTAGTTCTTGTATTTATTGCAGTGCAACAAGCATATTTGATTGGGTTTCTCTTCAAAGCACAAAGGAAAGAATTGGTTTTTGTGTGCAATGCAGTGCAACAAGCACCTGTCATGTGTTATCTCTTCCCTGCAAAACGGATTAAGTTACTGCAATGCAATGCAAGTTATGTATTATCTCTTCAATGCATAACAGATGCGATAGTTCATTAGTTTTAAAACCTCGTGATATGTGCTATCTCTTCAATGTTAGTTCTTTTATACAATGCAAGGAAACAGTGCATATTTTGCATGTTGCAATGCATCACCACATATGTTTTATTCATTTCTTCTATGCACAGCATAATGAGTTAACTATTGTACATGATGCAATGAAACGGTTCTTGATGCTTTGCAATTTAACAGTATATGTGAATCCTTTTCTCTTCAATGCACAAAGGAAAGAGTTGCTTCTTTTATGCAACGCAATGCAACAAGCACCTTTCGTGTTATCTCTTCACTGCAAAACGGAATAACTGCCTGTAATGCAATGCAAAAGTTGTGTTATCTAACACAAAACGAAATAAGGTTATAATTTTAGTTAGAATTTTGAAAGCAATGCAAATTCTTGGTGTATTGCAATGCAACAGCATATGCGATTTGAATTCTCTTCAATGCACAATGCAAGGAAACTGTGAATAACATGCACATTCTAGTATGCATTGTAATGCAACAGCCCGTTATATTAATTTCTTCTATGCACAACATAAGTTAATTATTGTATGCAGTGCAATGAAAGAGTTAGTTCTTATATTTTTTGCAGTGCAACAGCATATATGATTTGTTCTCTCTTCAATGCACAAAGGAAAGAGTTCATTTATGCCACGCAGTGCAACAAGCAATAAAACAGTTCTTGATGCGTTGCAATTTAACAGTATATGTGAATCCTTTTTCTTCAGTGCACAAAGGAAAGAGTTAGTTCGTTTATGCAACGCAGTGCAACAAGCACCTTTCGTGTTATCTCTTCACTGCAAAACGGAATAACTTCCTGCAATGAAATGCACATGTTAAGTGTTATCGCTTTAACACATAACGAAATAAGTTTATGAGTTTAGATAGAATTTTGAAAGCAATGCAAGTTCTTGATCCATTGCAATGCAACGGAATATGCGATTTGTTTTCTCTTCAATGCACAATGCAAGGAAACTGTCCATAATATACAAGTTCTTGTAAGCATTGCAATTCAATAGCACGTTGTATTAATTTCTTCTATGCACAGCACTAGTTAATTATTGTATGCAATGCAATGAAACAGTTAGTTCTTGTATTTATTGCAGTGCAACAGCATATGTGATTTGTTCTCTCTTCAATGCACAAAGGAAAGAGTTCATTTATGCAGCGCAGTGCAACAAACACCTGTCGTGTTATCTCGTCACTGCAAAACGGAATAACTTCCTGTAATGCAATGCAAATGTTAAGTGTTATCTCTTTAACACACAAGGAAATATGTTCATAAGTTTATTTAGAATTTTGAAAGCAATGCACGTTCTTGATCCACTGAAATGCAACAGAATATGCGATTTGTTTTCTCTTCAATGCACAATGCAAGGAAACTGTCCATAACATATACGATCTTGTATGAATTGTAATTCAACAGCACGTTATATTAATTTCTTCTATGCACAACACAAGTTAATTATTGTCCTTTAAGTCAAATATGCAACACTCTATGACTGAAGTAACATCAGAGTGAGGCTTGTATATAAAGTTCAGGACCGAGAACTATTGGGACAGAAAGAAATTTATGAAGTCTTATATGGAATCCTGTATGGCAAAAAAAAAATAAGATGGACTAAATGACTATGTATGGAAAGTTCAAGAACATCAGAGTGAGGCTTGTATATAAAGTTCATGACCAAGAACTACTGTGACAGAAAAAAAATAAATCAAGTCTAATATGGACTCCTGTATGGCTGAAGAAAACAAGATGGAGTAAATGACTATGCAGAGAAAGTTCAAGATCGAGTACTCTTGGGCCAGAAATGTTCAATAGGTCAAAAATAGACTTCTATATGGCTGATATGACCAGAAATCATCAATGAGTATATATATAAATACTTCAATCTTGAATACTCTTTGGTCAGTAATATGTTCAGTTGGTCCAAAATGGATTACTGTCTGACTTATCAAACATCAGATCGAGTCAATAAGTATGTATGTGAAGTTCCTGATCGAGGACCAATTTGCCAGAAATATGTTCTGTAGGTCTAATATGGACTTCTGTATGGTTGAAGTAACATCAGAATGAGTCATTAGTAATGTATAAAAAGTTCAAAATCAAGTACCTTGCACCAAAAACATATTCAGTAGGTCAATTATGAACTACTGTCTGTCTGATGTAACATCAAAAGGAGTCAATGAGTCAGTAGAGAAAGCTCATGATTGAGTACTAATTTGCCAGAAATATGTTCAATTAGATCAAATGTGCAAAACTCTATGGCTGATGTAAGCATCAGAAGGAGTCAATGTGTTAGTATATAAAGTTCATCATTTGCCAGAAATTTGTTCAGTAGCTCAAAATGGGTTCATAAATAGCTGAAGTAACATCGGAGTGAATCAATGAGTATGTATAGAAAGTTAACTGATCGAGTACACTTTTATAAGAAATATGTTCAGTAGGTCTAATATGGACTTGTGCATGGGTGAAGTAACATCAGAAGGAATCAATAATAATGTATGAAAAGCTCAAGATTGAGTGCTTTTGGCCAGAAATATGACCTTTAGGTCAAAAATGCAATATTATATGGCTGACGTATCATCAGAAGCAGTCAATAAGTATGTATAGAATGTTCATGATCAAGGACTAATTTGCTTGAAATATGTCCATTAGATCAAATATGCAGTACTCTATGTCTGAAGTAACATCAGAATGATTCAATGAGAATGTATAGAAAGTTCAAGATTGAGTACTCTTGGACCAGAAATATGTTTAGTGGATCAAATATGGACTGCTGTCTGTCTGATTTAACATCAGGAGTCAATGAGTCAGTAGAGAAAGTTCATGGTCGAGGACTAATTTGCCAGAAATATGTTATCTGTATGGGTGAAGTAACATCAGAAGAAGTCAACAGTAATGTATGAAAAGTTCAAGATCAAGTGCTCTTTGGCCAGAAATATGTCATTTAGGTCAAATGTGCAAAACTCTATGGCTGATGTAGCATGAGAAGGTTTCAATGAGTTAGTATGAAAACTTCATCATAGAGGACTAATTTGCCAGAAATTTGTTCAGTAGGTCAAAATGGGTTCATAAATAGCTGAAGTAACATCAGAGTGAATCAATGAGTATGTATAGAATGTTAACTGATCGAGTACACTTGGGTAAGAAATATGCTCAGTAGTTCAAATATAGATTTGTGTATGGCTGAAGTAACATTAGAAGGAGTCAAAGAGTACGTATATGAAGTTCAAGATCAAGAGCTCCTGGGCCAGAAAATGTGTGCTTTACGTCAAATATGGACTACTGTCTCTCCGATGTAACAACAGTCAATGAGTCTGTATAGAGATTTCATCATCAAGGGCTAATTTATCAGAACTTTGCTCAGTAGGTCAAAAATGGGTTCATATTAGTCTGACGTATCATCAGAACGAGTCAATGAGTATGTATAGAAAGTTCAAGATTGAGTAGTCTTGGACCAGAAATACGTTCAGTAGGTCAAATATGGACTACTGTCTGTCTGATTTAACATCAGGAGTCAATGAGTCAGTCGAGAAATTTCATGATCGAGGACTAATTTGCCAGAAATATGTTCTCTAGATCTAATGGATTCTGTATGGGTGAAGTAACATCAGAAGGAGTCAACAGTAATGTATGAAAAGTTCAAGATCAAGTACTCTTTGGCCATAAATATGCCCATTAGGTCAAACATGCAATACTCTATGGCTGAAGAAACATCAGAGTGAGGCGTGTATATAAAGTTCATGATCGAGGACTCTTGGGCCAAAAATATATTCTGTAGGTCAAATATAGACTTCTATATGGCTGATGTTACTTCAGAAGGCGTCATTGAGTATATATAAAAACTTCAATGTCGAATACTCTTTGGCCAGTAATATGTTCAGTCAGTCAAATACGGAATACTGTGTGGCTTATCTAACATCAGATGGAGTCAATATGTATGCATATGAAGTTCATCACTGAGGACTAATTGGCCAGAAATACGTTCTATAGGTCTAATATGGACCTGTATGGGTGAAGTAACGTCAGAAGGAGTCAACAGTAATGTATGAAAAGTTCAAGATCAAGTACTCTTTGGCCACAAATATGTCATTTAGGTCAAATGTGCAAAACTCTATGGCTGATGTAGCATGAGAAGGTTTGAATGAGTTAGTATAAAAGTTCTTCATAGAGGACTAATTTGCCAGAAATATGTTCAGTACGTCAAAATGGGTTCATAAATAGCTGAAGTAACATCAGAGTGAATCAATGAGTATGTATAGAACGTTAACTGATCGAGTACACTTGGGTAAGAAATATGTTCAGTAGGTCAAATATGGATTTGTGTACAGCTGAAGTGATATTAGAAGGAGTCAATGAGTATGTATAGAAAGTTCAAGATCAAGAGCTCTTGGGTCAAAAATATGTTCAGTAGGTCAAATGTGGACTACTGTATGGCTGATGTTATATCAGAAGGCGTCAATGAGTATAAAATTCAATATTGAATAACCTTTGGCCAGAACTATGTTCAGAAATGGTCAAAAATGCAATATTATATGGCTGACGTATCATCAGATGAAGACAATGAGGATGTACAGAAAATTCATGATCGAGGGCTAATTTGTGAAAAATATGTCCATTAGGTCAAATATACAATACTCTATAGCTGAAGTAACATCAGAGTGAGGCATGTATATAAAGTTCATGATCGTGGACTCTTGGGACAGAATAAATTTAATCAGGTCTAATATGGACTTCTGTAGGGCTGAAATAAAATTACGAGTCACTGAGTCAGTGTAGAAAGTTCTTGATCGAGGACAAATTTTCCAGAAATAAGTTCAGTAGGTCTAATATGGACTTGTGTATGGGTGAAGTAACATCAGAAGGAATCAATAATAACGGATGAAACGCTCAAGATTGAGTGCTTTTGGCCGGAAATATAACCTTTAGGTCAAAATGCAATATTATATGGCTGACGTATCATCAGAAGCAGTCAATAAGTATGTATAGAATGTTCATGATCGAGGACTAATTTGCTTGAAATATGTCCATTAGGTCAAATATGCAGTACTCTATGGCTGAAGTAACATCAGAGTGAGGCATGTATATAAAGTTCATGATCGAGGATTCTTGGTACAGAAAAAATCTAATCAAGTCTAATATGGACTCCTGTATGGCTGAAAAAATCAGAAGGAGTCAATGACTATGTAGAGAAAGTTCAAGATCGAGTCCTCTTGGGCCAGAAATATGTTCAGTAGGTCAAATATAGACTTCTATATGGCTAATGTGACATCAGAAGGCGTCAATGAGTATATATGAAAACTTCACTGTCGAATACTCTGTAGCCAGAAATATGTTCAGTCGGTCAAATATGGACTACTGTCTGGTTTATCTAACATCACGATATCTTAATTAGTATGTTCATGAAGTTCATGACTAATTTGCCAGAAATATGTTCAGTAGGTCTAATCTATTGGTGAAGAAACATCAGAGTGAGGCAATGAGTATGTGTTCATGAGCGAGGACTAATTTGCCAGAGATATGTTCTGTAGCTCAAACATGGGCTCATGTATGGCTGAAGGAACATCAGAGTGAGGCAAAGAGTATGTATATACAAAATTCACGATTGAGGACTCTTGGGACAAAAATGTTAAATTTGGTCTGATACGGACTTTTGTTTGACTGAAATAAAATCAGAAGGAATCAATGAGTATGTAAAGAAAGTTCAAGATCAAGCGCTCTTGGGCCAGAAAATATGTTCTTTACGTCAAATATGGACTACTGTCTGTCTGATGTAACAGCAGTCAATGAGTCTGTATAGAGAGTTCCTCATCAAGGACTAGTTTACAAGAAATTTGCTCAGTAGGTCAAAAATGGGTTCATATATGTCTGAAGTAACATCAGAATGATTCAATGAGAATGTATAGAAAGTTCAAGATTGAGTACTCTTGGACCAGAAATATGTTTAGTGGATCAAATATGGACTGCTGTCTGTCTGATTTAACATCAGGAGTCAATGAGTCAGTAGAGAAAGTTCATGGTCGAGGACTAATTTGCCAGAAATATGTTATCTGTATGGGTGAAGTAACATCAGAAGAAGTCAACAGTAATGTATGAAAAGTTCAAGATCAAGTGCTCTTTGGCCAGAAATATGTCATTTAGGTCAAATGTGCAAAACTCTATGGCTGATGTAGCATGAGAAGGTTTCAATGAGTTAGTATGAAAACTTCATCATAGAGGACTAATTTGCCAGAAATTTGTTCAGTAGGTCAAAATGGGTTCATAAATAGCTGAAGTAACATCAGAGTGAATCAATGAGTATGTATAGAATGTTAACTGATCGAGTACACTTGGGTAAGAAATATGCTCAGTAGTTCAAATATAGATTTGTGTATGGCTGAAGTAGCATTAGAAGGAGTCAAAGAGTACGTATATGAAGTTCAAGATCAAGAGCTCCTGGGCCAGAAAATGTGTGCTTTACGTCAAATATGGACTACTGTCTCTCCGATGTAACAACAGTCAATGAGTCTGTATAGAGATTTCATCATCAAGGGCTAATTTATCAGAACTTTGCTCAGTAGGTCAAAAATGGGTTCATATTAGTCTGACGTATCATCAGAACGAGTCAATGAGTATGTATAGAAAGTTCAAGATTGAGTAGTCTTGGACCAGAAATACGTTCAGTAGGTCAAATATGGACTACTGTCTGTCTGATTTAACATCAGGAGTCAATGAGTCAGTCGAGAAATTTCATGATCGAGGACTAATTTGCCAGAAATATGTTCTCTAGATCTAATGGATTCTGTATGGGTGAAGTAACATCAGAAGGAGTCAACAGTAATGTATGAAAAGTTCAAGATCAAGTACTCTTTGGCCATAAATATGCCCATTAGGTCAAACATGCAATACTCTATGGCTGAAGAAACATCAGAGTGAGGCGTGTATATAAAGTTCATGATCGAGGACTCTTGGGCCAGAAATATATTCTGTAGGTCAAATATAGACTTCTATATGGCTGATGTTACTTCAGAAGGCGTCATTGAGTATATATAAAAACTTCAATGTCGAATACTCTTTGGCCAGTAATATGTTCAGTCAGTCAAATACGGAATACTGTGTGGCTTATCTAACATCAGATGGAGTCAATATGTATGCATATGAAGTTCATCACTGAGGACTAATTGGCCAGAAATACGTTCTATAGGTCTAATATGGACCTGTATGGGTGAAGTAACGTCAGAAGGAGTCAACAGTAATGTATGAAAAGTTCAAGATCAAGTACTCTTTGGCCACAAATATGTCATTTAGGTCAAATGTGCAAAACTCTATGGCTGATGTAGCATGAGAAGGTTTGAATGAGTTAGTATAAAAAGTTCTTCATAGAGGACTAATTTGCCAGAAATATGTTCAGTACGTCAAAATGGGTTCATAAATAGCTGAAGTAACATCAGAGTGAATCAATGAGTATGTATAGAACGTTAACTGATCGAGTACACTTGGGTAAGAAATATGTTCAGTAGGTCAAATATGGATTTGTGTACAGCTGAAGTGATATTAGAAGGAGTCAATGAGTATGTATAGAAAGTTCAAGATCAAGAGCTCTTGGGTCAAAAATATGTTCAGTAGGTCAAATGTGGACTACTGTATGGCTGATGTTATATCAGAAGGCGTCAATGAGTATAAAATTCAATATTGAATAACCTTTGGCCAGAACTATGTTCAGAAATGGTCAAAAATGCAATATTATATGGCTGACGTATCATCAGATGAAGACAATGAGGATGTACAGAAAATTCATGATCGAGGGCTAATTTGTGAAAAATATGTCCATTAGGTCAAATATACAATACTCTATAGCTGAAGTAACATCAGAGTGAGGCATGTATATAAAGTTCATGATCGTGGACTCTTGGGACAGAATAAATTTAATCAGGTCTAATATGGACTTCTGTAGGGCTGAAATAAAATTACGAGTCACTGAGTCAGTGTAGAAAGTTCTTGATCGAGGACAAATTTTCCAGAAATAAGTTCAGTAGGTCTAATATGGACTTGTGTATGGGTGAAGTAACATCAGAAGGAATCAATAATAACGGATGAAACGCTCAAGATTGAGTGCTTTTGGCCGGAAATATAACCTTTAGGTCAAAAATGCAATATTATATGGCTGACGTATCATCAGAAGCAGTCAATAAGTATGTATAGAATGTTCATGATCGAGGACTAATTTGCTTGAAATATGTCCATTAGGTCAAATATGCAGTACTCTATGGCTGAAGTAACATCAGAGTGAGGCATGTATATAAAGTTCATGATCGAGGATTCTTGGTACAGAAAAAATCTAATCAAGTCTAATATGGACTCCTGTATGGCTGAAAAAATCAGAAGGAGTCAATGACTATGTAGAGAAAGTTCAAGATCGAGTCCTCTTGGGCCAGAAATATGTTCAGTAGGTCAAATATAGACTTCTATATGGCTAATGTGACATCAGAAGGCGTCAATGAGTATATATGAAAACTTCACTGTCGAATACTCTGTAGCCAGAAATATGTTCAGTCGGTCAAATATGGACTACTGTCTGGTTTATCTAACATCACGATATCTTAATTAGTATGTTCATGAAGTTCATGACGAATTTGCCAGAAATATGTTCAGTAGGTCTAATCTATTGGTGAAGAAACATCAGAGTGAGGCAATGAGTATGTGTTCATGAGCGAGGACTAATTTGCCAGAGATATGTTCTGTAGCTCAAACATGGGCTCATGTATGGCTGAAGGAACATCAGAGTGAGGCAAAGAGTATGTATATACAAAATTCACGATTGAGGACTCTTGGGACAAAAAATGTTAAATTTGGTCTGATACGGACTTTTGTTTGGCTGAAATAAAATCAGAAGGAATCAATGAGTATGTAAAGAAAGTTCAAGATCAAGCGCTCTTGGGCCAGAAAATATGTTCTTTACGTCAAATATGGACTACTGTCTGTCTGATGTAACAGCAGTCAATGAGTCTGTATAGAGAGTTCCTCATCAAGGATTAGTTTACAAGAAATTTGCTCAGTAGGTCAAAAATGGGTTCATATATGTCTGAAGTAACATCAGAATGATTCAATGAGAATGTATAGAAAGTTCAAGATTGAGTACTCTTGGACCAGAAATATGTTTAGTGGATCAAATATGGACTGCTGTCTGTCTGATTTAACATCAGGAGTCAATGAGTCAGTAGAGAAAGTTCATGGTCGAGGACTAATTTGCCAGAAATATGTTATCTGTATGGGTGAAGTAACATCAGAAGAAGTCAACAGTAATGTATGAAAAGTTCAAGATCAAGTGCTCTTTGGCCAGAAATATGTCATTTAGGTCAAATGTGCAAAACTCTATGGCTGATGTAGCATGAGAAGGTTTCAATGAGTTAGTATGAAAACTTCATCATAGAGGACTAATTTGCCAGAAATTTGTTCAGTAGGTCAAAATGGGTTCATAAATAGCTGAAGTAACATCAGAGTGAATCAATGAGTATGTATAGAATGTTAACTGATCGAGTACACTTGGGTAAGAAATATGCTCAGTAGTTCAAATATAGATTTGTGTATGGCTGAAGTAGCATTAGAAGGAGTCAAAGAGTACGTATATGAAGTTCAAGATCAAGAGCTCCTGGGCCAGAAAATGTGTGCTTTACGTCAAATATGGACTACTGTCTCTCCGATGTAACAACAGTCAATGAGTCTGTATAGAGATTTCATCATCAAGGGCTAATTTATCAGAACTTTGCTCAGTAGGTCAAAAATGGGTTCATATTAGTCTGACGTATCATCAGAACGAGTCAATGAGTATGTATAGAAAGTTCAAGATTGAGTAGTCTTGGACCAGAAATACGTTCAGTAGGTCAAATATGGACTACTGTCTGTCTGATTTAACATCAGGAGTCAATGAGTCAGTCGAGAAATTTCATGATCGAGGACTAATTTGCCAGAAATATGTTCTCTAGATCTAATGGATTCTGTATGGGTGAAGTAACATCAGAAGGAGTCAACAGTAATGTATGAAAAGTTCAAGATCAAGTACTCTTTGGCCATAAATATGCCCATTAGGTCAAACATGCAATACTCTATGGCTGAAGAAACATCAGAGTGAGGCGTGTATATAAAGTTCATGATCGAGGACTCTTGGGCCAGAAATATATTCTGTAGGTCAAATATAGACTTCTATATGGCTGATGTTACTTCAGAAGGCGTCATTGAGTATATATAAAAACTTCAATGTCGAATACTCTTTGGCCAGTAATATGTTCAGTCAGTCAAATACGGAATACGGTGTGGCTTATCTAACATCAGATGGAGTCAATATGTATGCATATGAAGTTCATCACTGAGGACTAATTGGCCAGAAATACGTTCTATAGGTCTAATATGGACCTGTATGGGTGAAGTAACGTCAGAAGGAGTCAACAGTAATGTATGAAAAGTTCAAGATCAAGTACTCTTTGGCCACAAATATGTCATTTAGGTCAAATGTGCAAAACTCTATGGCTGATGTAGCATGAGAAGGTTTGAATGAGTTAGTATAAAAGTTCTTCATAGAGGACTAATTTGCCAGAAATATGTTCAGTACGTCAAAATGGGTTCATAAATAGCTGAAGTAACATCAGAGTGAATCAATGAGTATGTATAGAACGTTAACTGATCGAGTACACTTGGGTAAGAAATATGTTCAGTAGGTCAAATATGGATTTGTGTACAGCTGAAGTGATATTAGAAGGAGTCAATGAGTATGTATAGAAAGTTCAAGATCAAGAGCTCTTGGGTCAAAAATATGTTCAGTAGGTCAAATGTGGACTACTGTATGGCTGATGTTATATCAGAAGGCGTCAATGAGTATAAAATTCAATATTGAATAACCTTTGGCCAGAACTATGTTCAGAAATGGTCAAAAATGCAATATTATATGGCTGACGTATCATCAGATGAAGACAATGAGGATGTACAGAAAATTCATGATCGAGGGCTAATTTGTGAAAAATATGTCCATTAGGTCAAATATACAATACTCTATAGCTGAAGTAACATCAGAGTGAGGCATGTATATAAAGTTCATGATCGTGGACTCTTGGGACAGAATAAATTTAATCAGGTCTAATATGGACTTCTGTAGGGCTGAAATAAAATTACGAGTCACTGAGTCAGTGTAGAAAGTTCTTGATCGAGGACAAATTTTCCAGAAATAAGTTCAGTAGGTCTAATATGGACTTGTGTATGGGTGAAGTAACATCAGAAGGAATCAATAATAACGGATGAAACGCTCAAGATTGAGTGCTTTTGGCCGGAAATATAACCTTTAGGTCAAAAATGCAATATTATATGGCTGACGTATCATCAGAAGCAGTCAATAAGTATGTATAGAATGTTCATGATCGAGGACTAATTTGCTTGAAATATGTCCATTAGGTCAAATATGCAGTACTCTATGGCTGAAGTAACATCAGAGTGAGGCATGTATATAAAGTTCATGATCGAGGATTCTTGGTACAGAAAAAATCTAATCAAGTCTAATATGGACTCCTGTATGGCTGAAAAAAATCAGAAGGAGTCAATGACTATGTAGAGAAAGTTCAAGATCGAGTCCTCTTGGGCCAGAAATATGTTCAGTAGGTCAAATATAGACTTCTATATGGCTAATGTGACATCAGAAGGCGTCAATGAGTATATATGAAAACTTCACTGTCGAATACTCTGTAGCCAGAAATATGTTCAGTCGGTCAAATATGGACTACTGTCTGGTTTATCTAACATCACGATATCTTAATTAGTATGTTCATGAAGTTCATGACGAATTTGCCAGAAATATGTTCAGTAGGTCTAATCTATTGGTGAAGAAACATCAGAGTGAGGCAATGAGTATGTGTTCATGAGCGAGGACTAATTTGCCAGAGATATGTTCTGTAGCTCAAACATGGGCTCATGTATGGCTGAAGGAACATCAGAGTGAGGCAAAGAGTATGTATATACAAAATTCACGATTGAGGACTCTTGGGACAAAAAATGTTAAATTTGGTCTGATACGGACTTTTGTTTGGCTGAAATAAAATCAGAAGGAATCAATGAGTATGTAAAGAAAGTTCAAGATCAAGCGCTCTTGGGCCAGAAAATATGTTCTTTACGTCAAATATGGACTACTGTCTGTCTGATGTAACAGCAGTCAATGAGTCTGTATAGAGAGTTCCTCATCAAGGACTAGTTTACAAGAAATTTGCTCAGTAGGTCAAAAATGGGTTCATATATGTCTGAAGTAACATCAGAATGATTCAATGAGAATGTATAGAAAGTTCAAGATTGAGTACTCTTGGACCAGAAATATGTTTAGTGGATCAAATATGGACTGCTGTCTGTCTGATTTAACATCAGGAGTCAATGAGTCAGTAGAGAAAGTTCATGGTCGAGGACTAATTTGCCAGAAATATGTTATCTGTATGGGTGAAGTAACATCAGAAGAAGTCAACAGTAATGTATGAAAAGTTCAAGATCAAGTGCTCTTTGGCCAGAAATATGTCATTTAGGTCAAATGTGCAAAACTCTATGGCTGATGTAGCATGAGAAGGTTTCAATGAGTTAGTATGAAAACTTCATCATAGAGGACTAATTTGCCAGAAATTTGTTCAGTAGGTCAAAATGGGTTCATAAATAGCTGAAGTAACATCAGAGTGAATCAATGAGTATGTATAGAATGTTAACTGATCGAGTACACTTGGGTAAGAAATATGCTCAGTAGTTCAAATATAGATTTGTGTATGGCTGAAGTAGCATTAGAAGGAGTCAAAGAGTACGTATATGAAGTTCAAGATCAAGAGCTCCTGGGCCAGAAAATGTGTGCTTTACGTCAAATATGGACTACTGTCTCTCCGATGTAACAACAGTCAATGAGTCTGTATAGAGATTTCATCATCAAGGGCTAATTTATCAGAACTTTGCTCAGTAGGTCAAAAATGGGTTCATATTAGTCTGACGTATCATCAGAACGAGTCAATGAGTATGTATAGAAAGTTCAAGATTGAGTAGTCTTGGACCAGAAATACGTTCAGTAGGTCAAATATGGACTACTGTCTGTCTGATTTAACATCAGGAGTCAATGAGTCAGTCGAGAAATTTCATGATCGAGGACTAATTTGCCAGAAATATGTTCTCTAGATCTAATGGATTCTGTATGGGTGAAGTAACATCAGAAGGAGTCAACAGTAATGTATGAAAAGTTCAAGATCAAGTACTCTTTGGCCATAAATATGCCCATTAGGTCAAACATGCAATACTCTATGGCTGAAGAAACATCAGAGTGAGGCGTGTATATAAAGTTCATGATCGAGGACTCTTGGGCCAGAAATATATTCTGTAGGTCAAATATAGACTTCTATATGGCTGATGTTACTTCAGAAGGCGTCATTGAGTATATATAAAAACTTCAATGTCGAATACTCTTTGGCCAGTAATATGTTCAGTCAGTCAAATACGGAATACTGTGTGGCTTATCTAACATCAGATGGAGTCAATATGTATGCATATGAAGTTCATCACTGAGGACTAATTGGCCAGAAATACGTTCTATAGGTCTAATATGGACCTGTATGGGTGAAGTAACGTCAGAAGGAGTCAACAGTAATGTATGAAAAGTTCAAGATCAAGTACTCTTTGGCCACAAATATGTCATTTAGGTCAAATGTGCAAAACTCTATGGCTGATGTAGCATGAGAAGGTTTGAATGAGTTAGTATAAAAAGTTCTTCATAGAGGACTAATTTGCCAGAAATATGTTCAGTACGTCAAAATGGGTTCATAAATAGCTGAAGTAACATCAGAGTGAATCAATGAGTATGTATAGAACGTTAACTGATCGAGTACACTTGGGTAAGAAATATGTTCAGTAGGTCAAATATGGATTTGTGTACAGCTGAAGTGATATTAGAAGGAGTCAATGAGTATGTATAGAAAGTTCAAGATCAAGAGCTCTTGGGTCAAAAATATGTTCAGTAGGTCAAATGTGGACTACTGTATGGCTGATGTTATATCAGAAGGCGTCAATGAGTATAAAATTCAATATTGAATAACCTTTGGCCAGAACTATGTTCAGAAATGGTCAAAAATGCAATATTATATGGCTGACGTATCATCAGATGAAGACAATGAGGATGTACAGAAAATTCATGATCGAGGGCTAATTTGTGAAAAATATGTCCATTAGGTCAAATATACAATACTCTATAGCTGAAGTAACATCAGAGTGAGGCATGTATATAAAGTTCATGATCGTGGACTCTTGGGACAGAATAAATTTAATCAGGTCTAATATGGACTTCTGTAGGGCTGAAATAAAATTACGAGTCACTGAGTCAGTGTAGAAAGTTCTTGATCGAGGACAAATTTTCCAGAAATAAGTTCAGTAGGTCTAATATGGACTTGTGTATGGGTGAAGTAACATCAGAAGGAATCAATAATAACGGATGAAACGCTCAAGATTGAGTGCTTTTGGCCGGAAATATAACCTTTAGGTCAAAAATGCAATATTATATGGCTGACGTATCATCAGAAGCAGTCAATAAGTATGTATAGAATGTTCATGATCGAGGACTAATTTGCTTGAAATATGTCCATTAGGTCAAATATGCAGTACTCTATGGCTGAAGTAACATCAGAGTGAGGCATGTATATAAAGTTCATGATCGAGGATTCTTGGTACAGAAAAAATCTAATCAAGTCTAATATGGACTCCTGTATGGCTGAAAAAATCAGAAGGAGTCAATGACTATGTAGAGAAAGTTCAAGATCGAGTCCTCTTGGGCCAGAAATATGTTCAGTAGGTCAAATATAGACTTCTATATGGCTAATGTGACATCAGAAGGCGTCAATGAGTATATATGAAAACTTCACTGTCGAATACTCTGTAGCCAGAAATATGTTCAGTCGGTCAAATATGGACTACTGTCTGGTTTATCTAACATCACGATATCTTAATTAGTATGTTCATGAAGTTCATGACTAATTTGCCAGAAATATGTTCAGTAGGTCTAATCTATTGGTGAAGAAACATCAGAGTGAGGCAATGAGTATGTGTTCATGAGCGAGGACTAATTTGCCAGAGATATGTTCTGTAGCTCAAACATGGGCTCATGTATGGCTGAAGGAACATCAGAGTGAGGCAAAGAGTATGTATATACAAAATTCACGATTGAGGACTCTTGGGACAAAAATGTTAAATTTGGTCTGATACGGACTTTTGTTTGGCTGAAATAAAATCAGAAGGAATCAATGAGTATGTAAAGAAAGTTCAAGATCAAGCGCTCTTGGGCCAGAAAATATGTTCTTTACGTCAAATATGGACTACTGTCTGTCTGATGTAACAGCAGTCAATGAGTCTGTATAGAGAGTTCCTCATCAAGGATTAGTTTACAAGAAATTTGCTCAGTAGGTCAAAAATGGGTTCATATATGTCTGAAGTAACATCAGAATGATTCAATGAGAATGTATAGAAAGTTCAAGATTGAGTACTCTTGGACCAGAAATATGTTTAGTGGATCAAATATGGACTGCTGTCTGTCTGATTTAACATCAGGAGTCAATGAGTCAGTAGAGAAAGTTCATGGTCGAGGACTAATTTGCCAGAAATATGTTATCTGTATGGGTGAAGTAACATCAGAAGAAGTCAACAGTAATGTATGAAAAGTTCAAGATCAAGTGCTCTTTGGCCAGAAATATGTCATTTAGGTCAAATGTGCAAAACTCTATGGCTGATGTAGCATGAGAAGGTTTCAATGAGTTAGTATGAAAACTTCATCATAGAGGACTAATTTGCCAGAAATTTGTTCAGTAGGTCAAAATGGGTTCATAAATAGCTGAAGTAACATCAGAGTGAATCAATGAGTATGTATAGAATGTTAACTGATCGAGTACACTTGGGTAAGAAATATGCTCAGTAGTTCAAATATAGATTTGTGTATGGCTGAAGTAGCATTAGAAGGAGTCAAAGAGTACGTATATGAAGTTCAAGATCAAGAGCTCCTGGGCCAGAAAATGTGTGCTTTACGTCAAATATGGACTACTGTCTCTCCGATGTAACAACAGTCAATGAGTCTGTATAGAGATTTCATCATCAAGGGCTAATTTATCAGAACTTTGCTCAGTAGGTCAAAAATGGGTTCATATTAGTCTGACGTATCATCAGAACGAGTCAATGAGTATGTATAGAAAGTTCAAGATTGAGTAGTCTTGGACCAGAAATACGTTCAGTAGGTCAAATATGGACTACTGTCTGTCTGATTTAACATCAGGAGTCAATGAGTCAGTCGAGAAATTTCATGATCGAGGACTAATTTGCCAGAAATATGTTCTCTAGATCTAATGGATTCTGTATGGGTGAAGTAACATCAGAAGGAGTCAACAGTAATGTATGAAAAGTTCAAGATCAAGTACTCTTTGGCCATAAATATGCCCATTAGGTCAAACATGCAATACTCTATGGCTGAAGAAACATCAGAGTGAGGCGTGTATATAAAGTTCATGATCGAGGACTCTTGGGCCAGAAATATATTCTGTAGGTCAAATATAGACTTCTATATGGCTGATGTTACTTCAGAAGGCGTCATTGAGTATATATAAAAACTTCAATGTCGAATACTCTTTGGCCAGTAATATGTTCAGTCAGTCAAATACGGAATACGGTGTGGCTTATCTAACATCAGATGGAGTCAATATGTATGCATATGAAGTTCATCACTGAGGACTAATTGGCCAGAAATACGTTCTATAGGTCTAATATGGACCTGTATGGGTGAAGTAACGTCAGAAGGAGTCAACAGTAATGTATGAAAAGTTCAAGATCAAGTACTCTTTGGCCACAAATATGTCATTTAGGTCAAATGTGCAAAACTCTATGGCTGATGTAGCATGAGAAGGTTTGAATGAGTTAGTATAAAAAGTTCTTCATAGAGGACTAATTTGCCAGAAATATGTTCAGTACGTCAAAATGGGTTCATAAATAGCTGAAGTAACATCAGAGTGAATCAATGAGTATGTATAGAACGTTAACTGATCGAGTACACTTGGGTAAGAAATATGTTCAGTAGGTCAAATATGGATTTGTGTACAGCTGAAGTGATATTAGAAGAAGGAGTCAATGAGTATGTATAGAAAGTTCAAGATCAAGAGCTCTTGGGTCAAAAATATGTTCAGTAGGTCAAATGTGGACTACTGTATGGCTGATGTTATATCAGAAGGCGTCAATGAGTATAAAATTCAATATTGAATAACCTTTGGCCAGAACTATGTTCAGAAATGGTCAAAAATGCAATATTATATGGCTGACGTATCATCAGATGAAGACAATGAGGATGTACAGAAAATTCATGATCGAGGGCTAATTTGTGAAAAATATGTCCATTAGGTCAAATATACAATACTCTATAGCTGAAGTAACATCAGAGTGAGGCATGTATATAAAGTTCATGATCGTGGACTCTTGGGACAGAATAAATTTAATCAGGTCTAATATGGACTTCTGTAGGGCTGAAATAAAATTACGAGTCACTGAGTCAGTGTAGAAAGTTCTTGATCGAGGACAAATTTTCCAGAAATAAGTTCAGTAGGTCTAATATGGACTTGTGTATGGGTGAAGTAACATCAGAAGGAATCAATAATAACGGATGAAACGCTCAAGATTGAGTGCTTTTGGCGGGAAATATAACCTTTAGGTCAAAAATGCAATATTATATGGCTGACGTATCATCAGAAGCAGTCAATAAGTATGTATAGAATGTTCATGATCGAGGACTAATTTGCTTGAAATATGTCCATTAGGTCAAATATGCAGTACTCTATGGCTGAAGTAACATCAGAGTGAGGCATGTATATAAAGTTCATGATCGAGGATTCTTGGTACAGAAAAATCTAATCAAGTCTAATATGGACTCCTGTATGGCTGAAAAAATCAGAAGGAGTCAATGACTATGTAGAGAAAGTTCAAGATCGAGTCCTCTTGGGCCAGAAATATGTTCAGTAGGTCAAATATAGACTTCTATATGGCTAATGTGACATCAGAAGGCGTCAATGAGTATATATGAAAACTTCACTGTCGAATACTCTGTAGCCAGAAATATGTTCAGTCGGTCAAATATGGACTACTGTCTGGTTTATCTAACATCACGATATCTTAATTAGTATGTTCATGAAGTTCATGACTAATTTGCCAGAAATATGTTCAGTAGGTCTAATCTATTGGTGAAGAAACATCAGAGTGAGGCAATGAGTATGTGTTCATGAGCGAGGACTAATTTGCCAGAGATATGTTCTGTAGCTCAAACATGGGCTCATGTATGGCTGAAGGAACATCAGAGTGAGGCAAAGAGTATGTATATACAAAATTCACGATTGAGGACTCTTGGGACAAAAAAATGTTAAATTTGGTCTGATACGGACTTTTGTTTGGCTGAAATAAAATCAGAAGGAATCAATGAGTATGTAAAGAAAGTTCAAGATCAAGCGCTCTTGGGCCAGAAAATATGTTCTTTACGTCAAATATGGACTACTGTCTGTCTGATGTAACAGCAGTCAATGAGTCTGTATAGAGAGTTCCTCATCAAGGATTAGTTTACAAGAAATTTGCTCAGTAGGTCAAAAATGGGTTCATATATGTCTGAAGTAACATCAGAATGATTCAATGAGAATGTATAGAAAGTTCAAGATTGAGTACTCTTGGACCAGAAATATGTTTAGTGGATCAAATATGGACTGCTGTCTGTCTGATTTAACATCAGGAGTCAATGAGTCAGTAGAGAAAGTTCATGGTCGAGGACTAATTTGCCAGAAATATGTTATCTGTATGGGTGAAGTAACATCAGAAGAAGTCAACAGTAATGTATGAAAAGTTCAAGATCAAGTGCTCTTTGGCCAGAAATATGTCATTTAGGTCAAATGTGCAAAACTCTATGGCTGATGTAGCATGAGAAGGTTTCAATGAGTTAGTATGAAAACTTCATCATAGAGGACTAATTTGCCAGAAATTTGTTCAGTAGGTCAAAATGGGTTCATAAATAGCTGAAGTAACATCAGAGTGAATCAATGAGTATGTATAGAATGTTAACTGATCGAGTACACTTGGGTAAGAAATATGCTCAGTAGTTCAAATATAGATTTGTGTATGGCTGAAGTAGCATTAGAAGGAGTCAAAGAGTACGTATATGAAGTTCAAGATCAAGAGCTCCTGGGCCAGAAAATGTGTGCTTTACGTCAAATATGGACTACTGTCTCTCCGATGTAACAACAGTCAATGAGTCTGTATAGAGATTTCATCATCAAGGGCTAATTTATCAGAACTTTGCTCAGTAGGTCAAAAATGGGTTCATATTAGTCTGACGTATCATCAGAACGAGTCAATGAGTATGTATAGAAAGTTCAAGATTGAGTAGTCTTGGACCAGAAATACGTTCAGTAGGTCAAATATGGACTACTGTCTGTCTGATTTAACATCAGGAGTCAATGAGTCAGTCGAGAAATTTCATGATCGAGGACTAATTTGCCAGAAATATGTTCTCTAGATCTAATGGATTCTGTATGGGTGAAGTAACATCAGAAGGAGTCAACAGTAATGTATGAAAAGTTCAAGATCAAGTACTCTTTGGCCATAAATATGCCCATTAGGTCAAACATGCAATACTCTATGGCTGAAGAAACATCAGAGTGAGGCGTGTATATAAAGTTCATGATCGAGGACTCTTGGGCCAGAAATATATTCTGTAGGTCAAATATAGACTTCTATATGGCTGATGTTACTTCAGAAGGCGTCATTGAGTATATATAAAAACTTCAATGTCGAATACTCTTTGGCCAGTAATATGTTCAGTCAGTCAAATACGGAATACGGTGTGGCTTATCTAACATCAGATGGAGTCAATATGTATGCATATGAAGTTCATCACTGAGGACTAATTGGCCAGAAATACGTTCTATAGGTCTAATATGGACCTGTATGGGTGAAGTAACGTCAGAAGGAGTCAACAGTAATGTATGAAAAGTTCAAGATCAAGTACTCTTTGGCCACAAATATGTCATTTAGGTCAAATGTGCAAAACTCTATGGCTGATGTAGCATGAGAAGGTTTGAATGAGTTAGTATAAAAAGTTCTTCATAGAGGACTAATTTGCCAGAAATATGTTCAGTACGTCAAAATGGGTTCATAAATAGCTGAAGTAACATCAGAGTGAATCAATGAGTATGTATAGAACGTTAACTGATCGAGTACACTTGGGTAAGAAATATGTTCAGTAGGTCAAATATGGATTTGTGTACAGCTGAAGTGATATTAGAAGGAGTCAATGAGTATGTATAGAAAGTTCAAGATCAAGAGCTCTTGGGTCAAAAATATGTTCAGTAGGTCAAATGTGGACTACTGTATGGCTGATGTTATATCAGAAGGCGTCAATGAGTATAAAATTCAATATTGAATAACCTTTGGCCAGAACTATGTTCAGAAATGGTCAAAAATGCAATATTATATGGCTGACGTATCATCAGATGAAGACAATGAGGATGTACAGAAAATTCATGATCGAGGGCTAATTTGTGAAAAATATGTCCATTAGGTCAAATATACAATACTCTATAGCTGAAGTAACATCAGAGTGAGGCATGTATATAAAGTTCATGATCGTGGACTCTTGGGACAGAATAAATTTAATCAGGTCTAATATGGACTTCTGTAGGGCTGAAATAAAATTACGAGTCACTGAGTCAGTGTAGAAAGTTCTTGATCGAGGACAAATTTTCCAGAAATAAGTTCAGTAGGTCTAATATGGACTTGTGTATGGGTGAAGTAACATCAGAAGGAATCAATAATAACGGATGAAACGCTCAAGATTGAGTGCTTTTGGCCGGAAATATAACCTTTAGGTCAAAAATGCAATATTATATGGCTGACGTATCATCAGAAGCAGTCAATAAGTATGTATAGAATGTTCATGATCGAGGACTAATTTGCTTGAAATATGTCCATTAGGTCAAATATGCAGTACTCTATGGCTGAAGTAACATCAGAGTGAGGCATGTATATAAAGTTCATGATCGAGGATTCTTGGTACAGAAAAAATCTAATCAAGTCTAATATGGACTCCTGTATGGCTGAAAAAATCAGAAGGAGTCAATGACTATGTAGAGAAAGTTCAAGATCGAGTCCTCTTGGGCCAGAAATATGTTCAGTAGGTCAAATATAGACTTCTATATGGCTAATGTGACATCAGAAGGCGTCAATGAGTATATATGAAAACTTCACTGTCGAATACTCTGTAGCCAGAAATATGTTCAGTCGGTCAAATATGGACTACTGTCTGGTTTATCTAACATCACGATATCTTAATTAGTATGTTCATGAAGTTCATGACGAATTTGCCAGAAATATGTTCAGTAGGTCTAATCTATTGGTGAAGAAACATCAGAGTGAGGCAATGAGTATGTGTTCATGAGCGAGGACTAATTTGCCAGAGATATGTTCTGTAGCTCAAACATGGGCTCATGTATGGCTGAAGGAACATCAGAGTGAGGCAAAGAGTATGTATATACAAAATTCACGATTGAGGACTCTTGGGACAAAAATGTTAAATTTGGTCTGATACGGACTTTTGTTTGGCTGAAATAAAATCAGAAGGAATCAATGAGTATGTAAAGAAAGTTCAAGATCAAGCGCTCTTGGGCCAGAAAATATGTTCTTTACGTCAAATATGGACTACTGTCTGTCTGATGTAACAGCAGTCAATGAGTCTGTATAGAGAGTTCCTCATCAAGGACTAGTTTACAAGAAATTTGCTCAGTAGGTCAAAAATGGGTTCATATATGTCTGAAGTAACATCAGAATGATTCAATGAGAATGTATAGAAAGTTCAAGATTGAGTACTCTTGGACCAGAAATATGTTTAGTGGATCAAATATGGACTGCTGTCTGTCTGATTTAACATCAGGAGTCAATGAGTCAGTAGAGAAAGTTCATGGTCGAGGACTAATTTGCCAGAAATATGTTATCTGTATGGGTGAAGTAACATCAGAAGAAGTCAACAGTAATGTATGAAAAGTTCAAGATCAAGTGCTCTTTGGCCAGAAATATGTCATTTAGGTCAAATGTGCAAAACTCTATGGCTGATGTAGCATGAGAAGGTTTCAATGAGTTAGTATGAAAACTTCATCATAGAGGACTAATTTGCCAGAAATTTGTTCAGTAGGTCAAAATGGGTTCATAAATAGCTGAAGTAACATCAGAGTGAATCAATGAGTATGTATAGAATGTTAACTGATCGAGTACACTTGGGTAAGAAATATGCTCAGTAGTTCAAATATAGATTTGTGTATGGCTGAAGTAGCATTAGAAGGAGTCAAAGAGTACGTATATGAAGTTCAAGATCAAGAGCTCCTGGGCCAGAAAATGTGTGCTTTACGTCAAATATGGACTACTGTCTCTCCGATGTAACAACAGTCAATGAGTCTGTATAGAGATTTCATCATCAAGGGCTAATTTATCAGAACTTTGCTCAGTAGGTCAAAAATGGGTTCATATTAGTCTGACGTATCATCAGAACGAGTCAATGAGTATGTATAGAAAGTTCAAGATTGAGTAGTCTTGGACCAGAAATACGTTCAGTAGGTCAAATATGGACTACTGTCTGTCTGATTTAACATCAGGAGTCAATGAGTCAGTCGAGAAATTTCATGATCGAGGACTAATTTGCCAGAAATATGTTCTCTAGATCTAATGGATTCTGTATGGGTGAAGTAACATCAGAAGGAGTCAACAGTAATGTATGAAAAGTTCAAGATCAAGTACTCTTTGGCCATAAATATGCCCATTAGGTCAAACATGCAATACTCTATGGCTGAAGAAACATCAGAGTGAGGCGTGTATATAAAGTTCATGATCGAGGACTCTTGGGCCAGAAATATATTCTGTAGGTCAAATATAGACTTCTATATGGCTGATGTTACTTCAGAAGGCGTCATTGAGTATATATAAAAACTTCAATGTCGAATACTCTTTGGCCAGTAATATGTTCAGTCAGTCAAATACGGAATACGGTGTGGCTTATCTAACATCAGATGGAGTCAATATGTATGCATATGAAGTTCATCACTGAGGACTAATTGGCCAGAAATACGTTCTATAGGTCTAATATGGACCTGTATGGGTGAAGTAACGTCAGAAGGAGTCAACAGTAATGTATGAAAAGTTCAAGATCAAGTACTCTTTGGCCACAAATATGTCATTTAGGTCAAATGTGCAAAACTCTATGGCTGATGTAGCATGAGAAGGTTTGAATGAGTTAGTATAAAAGTTCTTCATAGAGGACTAATTTGCCAGAAATATGTTCAGTACGTCAAAATGGGTTCATAAATAGCTGAAGTAACATCAGAGTGAATCAATGAGTATGTATAGAACGTTAACTGATCGAGTACACTTGGGTAAGAAATATGTTCAGTAGGTCAAATATGGATTTGTGTACAGCTGAAGTGATATTAGAAGGAGTCAATGAGTATGTATAGAAAGTTCAAGATCAAGAGCTCTTGGGTCAAAAATATGTTCAGTAGGTCAAATGTGGACTACTGTATGGCTGATGTTATATCAGAAGGCGTCAATGAGTATAAAATTCAATATTGAATAACCTTTGGCCAGAACTATGTTCAGAAATGGTCAAAAATGCAATATTATATGGCTGACGTATCATCAGATGAAGACAATGAGGATGTACAGAAAATTCATGATCGAGGGCTAATTTGTGAAAAATATGTCCATTAGGTCAAATATACAATACTCTATAGCTGAAGTAACATCAGAGTGAGGCATGTATATAAAGTTCATGATCGTGGACTCTTGGGACAGAATAAATTTAATCAGGTCTAATATGGACTTCTGTAGGGCTGAAATAAAATTACGAGTCACTGAGTCAGTGTAGAAAGTTCTTGATCGAGGACAAATTTTCCAGAAATAAGTTCAGTAGGTCTAATATGGACTTGTGTATGGGTGAAGTAACATCAGAAGGAATCAATAATAACGGATGAAACGCTCAAGATTGAGTGCTTTTGGCCGGAAATATAACCTTTAGGTCAAAAATGCAATATTATATGGCTGACGTATCATCAGAAGCAGTCAATAAGTATGTATAGAATGTTCATGATCGAGGACTAATTTGCTTGAAATATGTCCATTAGGTCAAATATGCAGTACTCTATGGCTGAAGTAACATCAGAGTGAGGCATGTATATAAAGTTCATGATCGAGGATTCTTGGTACAGAAAAATCTAATCAAGTCTAATATGGACTCCTGTATGGCTGAAAAAATCAGAAGGAGTCAATGACTATGTAGAGAAAGTTCAAGATCGAGTCCTCTTGGGCCAGAAATATGTTCAGTAGGTCAAATATAGACTTCTATATGGCTAATGTGACATCAGAAGGCGTCAATGAGTATATATGAAAACTTCACTGTCGAATACTCTGTAGCCAGAAATATGTTCAGTCGGTCAAATATGGACTACTGTCTGGTTTATCTAACATCACGATATCTTAATTAGTATGTTCATGAAGTTCATGACTAATTTGCCAGAAATATGTTCAGTAGGTCTAATCTATTGGTGAAGAAACATCAGAGTGAGGCAATGAGTATGTGTTCATGAGCGAGGACTAATTTGCCAGAGATATGTTCTGTAGCTCAAACATGGGCTCATGTATGGCTGAAGGAACATCAGAGTGAGGCAAAGAGTATGTATATACAAAATTCACGATTGAGGACTCTTGGGACAAAAAATGTTAAATTTGGTCTGATACGGACTTTTGTTTGGCTGAAATAAAATCAGAAGGAATCAATGAGTATGTAAAGAAAGTTCAAGATCAAGCGCTCTTGGGCCAGAAAATATGTTCTTTACGTCAAATATGGACTACTGTCTGTCTGATGTAACAGCAGTCAATGAGTCTGTATAGAGAGTTCCTCATCAAGGATTAGTTTACAAGAAATTTGCTCAGTAGGTCAAAAATGGGTTCATATATGTCTGAAGTAACATCAGAATGATTCAATGAGAATGTATAGAAAGTTCAAGATTGAGTACTCTTGGACCAGAAATATGTTTAGTGGATCAAATATGGACTGCTGTCTGTCTGATTTAACATCAGGAGTCAATGAGTCAGTAGAGAAAGTTCATGGTCGAGGACTAATTTGCCAGAAATATGTTATCTGTATGGGTGAAGTAACATCAGAAGAAGTCAACAGTAATGTATGAAAAGTTCAAGATCAAGTGCTCTTTGGCCAGAAATATGTCATTTAGGTCAAATGTGCAAAACTCTATGGCTGATGTAGCATGAGAAGGTTTCAATGAGTTAGTATGAAAACTTCATCATAGAGGACTAATTTGCCAGAAATTTGTTCAGTAGGTCAAAATGGGTTCATAAATAGCTGAAGTAACATCAGAGTGAATCAATGAGTATGTATAGAATGTTAACTGATCGAGTACACTTGGGTAAGAAATATGCTCAGTAGTTCAAATATAGATTTGTGTATGGCTGAAGTAGCATTAGAAGGAGTCAAAGAGTACGTATATGAAGTTCAAGATCAAGAGCTCCTGGGCCAGAAAATGTGTGCTTTACGTCAAATATGGACTACTGTCTCTCCGATGTAACAACAGTCAATGAGTCTGTATAGAGATTTCATCATCAAGGGCTAATTTATCAGAACTTTGCTCAGTAGGTCAAAAATGGGTTCATATTAGTCTGACGTATCATCAGAACGAGTCAATGAGTATGTATAGAAAGTTCAAGATTGAGTAGTCTTGGACCAGAAATACGTTCAGTAGGTCAAATATGGACTACTGTCTGTCTGATTTAACATCAGGAGTCAATGAGTCAGTCGAGAAATTTCATGATCGAGGACTAATTTGCCAGAAATATGTTCTCTAGATCTAATGGATTCTGTATGGGTGAAGTAACATCAGAAGGAGTCAACAGTAATGTATGAAAAGTTCAAGATCAAGTACTCTTTGGCCATAAATATGCCCATTAGGTCAAACATGCAATACTCTATGGCTGAAGAAACATCAGAGTGAGGCGTGTATATAAAGTTCATGATCGAGGACTCTTGGGCCAGAAATATATTCTGTAGGTCAAATATAGACTTCTATATGGCTGATGTTACTTCAGAAGGCGTCATTGAGTATATATAAAAACTTCAATGTCGAATACTCTTTGGCCAGTAATATGTTCAGTCAGTCAAATACGGAATACGGTGTGGCTTATCTAACATCAGATGGAGTCAATATGTATGCATATGAAGTTCATCACTGAGGACTAATTGGCCAGAAATACGTTCTATAGGTCTAATATGGACCTGTATGGGTGAAGTAACGTCAGAAGGAGTCAACAGTAATGTATGAAAAGTTCAAGATCAAGTACTCTTTGGCCACAAATATGTCATTTAGGTCAAATGTGCAAAACTCTATGGCTGATGTAGCATGAGAAGGTTTGAATGAGTTAGTATAAAAGTTCTTCATAGAGGACTAATTTGCCAGAAATATGTTCAGTACGTCAAAATGGGTTCATAAATAGCTGAAGTAACATCAGAGTGAATCAATGAGTATGTATAGAACGTTAACTGATCGAGTACACTTGGGTAAGAAATATGTTCAGTAGGTCAAATATGGATTTGTGTACAGCTGAAGTGATATTAGAAGGAGTCAATGAGTATGTATAGAAAGTTCAAGATCAAGAGCTCTTGGGTCAAAAATATGTTCAGTAGGTCAAATGTGGACTACTGTATGGCTGATGTTATATCAGAAGGCGTCAATGAGTATAAAATTCAATATTGAATAACCTTTGGCCAGAACTATGTTCAGAAATGGTCAAAAATGCAATATTATATGGCTGACGTATCATCAGATGAAGACAATGAGGATGTACAGAAAATTCATGATCGAGGGCTAATTTGTGAAAAATATGTCCATTAGGTCAAATATACAATACTCTATAGCTGAAGTAACATCAGAGTGAGGCATGTATATAAAGTTCATGATCGTGGACTCTTGGGACAGAATAAATTTAATCAGGTCTAATATGGACTTCTGTAGGGCTGAAATAAAATTACGAGTCACTGAGTCAGTGTAGAAAGTTCTTGATCGAGGACAAATTTTCCAGAAATAAGTTCAGTAGGTCTAATATGGACTTGTGTATGGGTGAAGTAACATCAGAAGGAATCAATAATAACGGATGAAACGCTCAAGATTGAGTGCTTTTGGCCGGAAATATAACCTTTAGGTCAAAAATGCAATATTATATGGCTGACGTATCATCAGAAGCAGTCAATAAGTATGTATAGAATGTTCATGATCGAGGACTAATTTGCTTGAAATATGTCCATTAGGTCAAATATGCAGTACTCTATGGCTGAAGTAACATCAGAGTGAGGCATGTATATAAAGTTCATGATCGAGGATTCTTGGTACAGAAAAAATCTAATCAAGTCTAATATGGACTCCTGTATGGCTGAAAAAAATCAGAAGGAGTCAATGACTATGTAGAGAAAGTTCAAGATCGAGTCCTCTTGGGCCAGAAATATGTTCAGTAGGTCAAATATAGACTTCTATATGGCTAATGTGACATCAGAAGGCGTCAATGAGTATATATGAAAACTTCACTGTCGAATACTCTGTAGCCAGAAATATGTTCAGTCGGTCAAATATGGACTACTGTCTGGTTTATCTAACATCACGATATCTTAATTAGTATGTTCATGAAGTTCATGACTAATTTGCCAGAAATATGTTCAGTAGGTCTAATCTATTGGTGAAGAAACATCAGAGTGAGGCAATGAGTATGTGTTCATGAGCGAGGACTAATTTGCCAGAGATATGTTCTGTAGCTCAAACATGGGCTCATGTATGGCTGAAGGAACATCAGAGTGAGGCAAAGAGTATGTATATACAAAATTCACGATTGAGGACTCTTGGGACAAAAATGTTAAATTTGGTCTGATACGGACTTTTGTTTGGCTGAAATAAAATCAGAAGGAATCAATGAGTATGTAAAGAAAGTTCAAGATCAAGCGCTCTTGGGCCAGAAAATATGTTCTTTACGTCAAATATGGACTACTGTCTGTCTGATGTAACAGCAGTCAATGAGTCTGTATAGAGAGTTCCTCATCAAGGACTAGTTTACAAGAAATTTGCTCAGTAGGTCAAAAATGGGTTCATATATGTCTGAAGTAACATCAGAATGATTCAATGAGAATGTATAGAAAGTTCAAGATTGAGTACTCTTGGACCAGAAATATGTTTAGTGGATCAAATATGGACTGCTGTCTGTCTGATTTAACATCAGGAGTCAATGAGTCAGTAGAGAAAGTTCATGGTCGAGGACTAATTTGCCAGAAATATGTTATCTGTATGGGTGAAGTAACATCAGAAGAAGTCAACAGTAATGTATGAAAAGTTCAAGATCAAGTGCTCTTTGGCCAGAAATATGTCATTTAGGTCAAATGTGCAAAACTCTATGGCTGATGTAGCATGAGAAGGTTTCAATGAGTTAGTATGAAAACTTCATCATAGAGGACTAATTTGCCAGAAATTTGTTCAGTAGGTCAAAATGGGTTCATAAATAGCTGAAGTAACATCAGAGTGAATCAATGAGTATGTATAGAATGTTAACTGATCGAGTACACTTGGGTAAGAAATATGCTCAGTAGTTCAAATATAGATTTGTGTATGGCTGAAGTAGCATTAGAAGGAGTCAAAGAGTACGTATATGAAGTTCAAGATCAAGAGCTCCTGGGCCAGAAAATGTGTGCTTTACGTCAAATATGGACTACTGTCTCTCCGATGTAACAACAGTCAATGAGTCTGTATAGAGATTTCATCATCAAGGGCTAATTTATCAGAACTTTGCTCAGTAGGTCAAAAATGGGTTCATATTAGTCTGACGTATCATCAGAACGAGTCAATGAGTATGTATAGAAAGTTCAAGATTGAGTAGTCTTGGACCAGAAATACGTTCAGTAGGTCAAATATGGACTACTGTCTGTCTGATTTAACATCAGGAGTCAATGAGTCAGTCGAGAAATTTCATGATCGAGGACTAATTTGCCAGAAATATGTTCTCTAGATCTAATGGATTCTGTATGGGTGAAGTAACATCAGAAGGAGTCAACAGTAATGTATGAAAAGTTCAAGATCAAGTACTCTTTGGCCATAAATATGCCCATTAGGTCAAACATGCAATACTCTATGGCTGAAGAAACATCAGAGTGAGGCGTGTATATAAAGTTCATGATCGAGGACTCTTGGGCCAGAAATATATTCTGTAGGTCAAATATAGACTTCTATATGGCTGATGTTACTTCAGAAGGCGTCATTGAGTATATATAAAAACTTCAATGTCGAATACTCTTTGGCCAGTAATATGTTCAGTCAGTCAAATACGGAATACGGTGTGGCTTATCTAACATCAGATGGAGTCAATATGTATGCATATGAAGTTCATCACTGAGGACTAATTGGCCAGAAATACGTTCTATAGGTCTAATATGGACCTGTATGGGTGAAGTAACGTCAGAAGGAGTCAACAGTAATGTATGAAAAGTTCAAGATCAAGTACTCTTTGGCCACAAATATGTCATTTAGGTCAAATGTGCAAAACTCTATGGCTGATGTAGCATGAGAAGGTTTGAATGAGTTAGTATAAAAAGTTCTTCATAGAGGACTAATTTGCCAGAAATATGTTCAGTACGTCAAAATGGGTTCATAAATAGCTGAAGTAACATCAGAGTGAATCAATGAGTATGTATAGAACGTTAACTGATCGAGTACACTTGGGTAAGAAATATGTTCAGTAGGTCAAATATGGATTTGTGTACAGCTGAAGTGATATTAGAAGGAGTCAATGAGTATGTATAGAAAGTTCAAGATCAAGAGCTCTTGGGTCAAAAATATGTTCAGTAGGTCAAATGTGGACTACTGTATGGCTGATGTTATATCAGAAGGCGTCAATGAGTATAAAATTCAATATTGAATAACCTTTGGCCAGAACTATGTTCAGAAATGGTCAAAAATGCAATATTATATGGCTGACGTATCATCAGATGAAGACAATGAGGATGTACAGAAAATTCATGATCGAGGGCTAATTTGTGAAAAATATGTCCATTAGGTCAAATATACAATACTCTATAGCTGAAGTAACATCAGAGTGAGGCATGTATATAAAGTTCATGATCGTGGACTCTTGGGACAGAATAAATTTAATCAGGTCTAATATGGACTTCTGTAGGGCTGAAATAAAATTACGAGTCACTGAGTCAGTGTAGAAAGTTCTTGATCGAGGACAAATTTTCCAGAAATAAGTTCAGTAGGTCTAATATGGACTTGTGTATGGGTGAAGTAACATCAGAAGGAATCAATAATAACGGATGAAACGCTCAAGATTGAGTGCTTTTGGCCGGAAATATAACCTTTAGGTCAAAAATGCAATATTATATGGCTGACGTATCATCAGAAGCAGTCAATAAGTATGTATAGAATGTTCATGATCGAGGACTAATTTGCTTGAAATATGTCCATTAGGTCAAATATGCAGTACTCTATGGCTGAAGTAACATCAGAGTGAGGCATGTATATAAAGTTCATGATCGAGGATTCTTGGTACAGAAAAAATCTAATCAAGTCTAATATGGACTCCTGTATGGCTGAAAAAATCAGAAGGAGTCAATGACTATGTAGAGAAAGTTCAAGATCGAGTCCTCTTGGGCCAGAAATATGTTCAGTAGGTCAAATATAGACTTCTATATGGCTAATGTGACATCAGAAGGCGTCAATGAGTATATATGAAAACTTCACTGTCGAATACTCTGTAGCCAGAAATATGTTCAGTCGGTCAAATATGGACTACTGTCTGGTTTATCTAACATCACGATATCTTAATTAGTATGTTCATGAAGTTCATGACTAATTTGCCAGAAATATGTTCAGTAGGTCTAATCTATTGGTGAAGAAACATCAGAGTGAGGCAATGAGTATGTGTTCATGAGCGAGGACTAATTTGCCAGAGATATGTTCTGTAGCTCAAACATGGGCTCATGTATGGCTGAAGGAACATCAGAGTGAGGCAAAGAGTATGTATATACAAAATTCACGATTGAGGACTCTTGGGACAAAAAATGTTAAATTTGGTCTGATACGGACTTTTGTTTGGCTGAAATAAAATCAGAAGGAATCAATGAGTATGTAAAGAAAGTTCAAGATCAAGCGCTCTTGGGCCAGAAAATATGTTCTTTACGTCAAATATGGACTACTGTCTGTCTGATGTAACAGCAGTCAATGAGTCTGTATAGAGAGTTCCTCATCAAGGATTAGTTTACAAGAAATTTGCTCAGTAGGTCAAAAATGGGTTCATATATGTCTGAAGTAACATCAGAATGATTCAATGAGAATGTATAGAAAGTTCAAGATTGAGTACTCTTGGACCAGAAATATGTTTAGTGGATCAAATATGGACTGCTGTCTGTCTGATTTAACATCAGGAGTCAATGAGTCAGTAGAGAAAGTTCATGGTCGAGGACTAATTTGCCAGAAATATGTTATCTGTATGGGTGAAGTAACATCAGAAGAAGTCAACAGTAATGTATGAAAAGTTCAAGATCAAGTGCTCTTTGGCCAGAAATATGTCATTTAGGTCAAATGTGCAAAACTCTATGGCTGATGTAGCATGAGAAGGTTTCAATGAGTTAGTATGAAAACTTCATCATAGAGGACTAATTTGCCAGAAATTTGTTCAGTAGGTCAAAATGGGTTCATAAATAGCTGAAGTAACATCAGAGTGAATCAATGAGTATGTATAGAATGTTAACTGATCGAGTACACTTGGGTAAGAAATATGCTCAGTAGTTCAAATATAGATTTGTGTATGGCTGAAGTAGCATTAGAAGGAGTCAAAGAGTACGTATATGAAGTTCAAGATCAAGAGCTCCTGGGCCAGAAAATGTGTGCTTTACGTCAAATATGGACTACTGTCTCTCCGATGTAACAACAGTCAATGAGTCTGTATAGAGATTTCATCATCAAGGGCTAATTTATCAGAACTTTGCTCAGTAGGTCAAAAATGGGTTCATATTAGTCTGACGTATCATCAGAACGAGTCAATGAGTATGTATAGAAAGTTCAAGATTGAGTAGTCTTGGACCAGAAATACGTTCAGTAGGTCAAATATGGACTACTGTCTGTCTGATTTAACATCAGGAGTCAATGAGTCAGTCGAGAAATTTCATGATCGAGGACTAATTTGCCAGAAATATGTTCTCTAGATCTAATGGATTCTGTATGGGTGAAGTAACATCAGAAGGAGTCAACAGTAATGTATGAAAAGTTCAAGATCAAGTACTCTTTGGCCATAAATATGCCCATTAGGTCAAACATGCAATACTCTATGGCTGAAGAAACATCAGAGTGAGGCGTGTATATAAAGTTCATGATCGAGGACTCTTGGGCCAGAAATATATTCTGTAGGTCAAATATAGACTTCTATATGGCTGATGTTACTTCAGAAGGCGTCATTGAGTATATATAAAAACTTCAATGTCGAATACTCTTTGGCCAGTAATATGTTCAGTCAGTCAAATACGGAATACGGTGTGGCTTATCTAACATCAGATGGAGTCAATATGTATGCATATGAAGTTCATCACTGAGGACTAATTGGCCAGAAATACGTTCTATAGGTCTAATATGGACCTGTATGGGTGAAGTAACGTCAGAAGGAGTCAACAGTAATGTATGAAAAGTTCAAGATCAAGTACTCTTTGGCCACAAATATGTCATTTAGGTCAAATGTGCAAAACTCTATGGCTGATGTAGCATGAGAAGGTTTGAATGAGTTAGTATAAAAAGTTCTTCATAGAGGACTAATTTGCCAGAAATATGTTCAGTACGTCAAAATGGGTTCATAAATAGCTGAAGTAACATCAGAGTGAATCAATGAGTATGTATAGAACGTTAACTGATCGAGTACACTTGGGTAAGAAATATGTTCAGTAGGTCAAATATGGATTTGTGTACAGCTGAAGTGATATTAGAAGGAGTCAATGAGTATGTATAGAAAGTTCAAGATCAAGAGCTCTTGGGTCAAAAATATGTTCAGTAGGTCAAATGTGGACTACTGTATGGCTGATGTTATATCAGAAGGCGTCAATGAGTATAAAATTCAATATTGAATAACCTTTGGCCAGAACTATGTTCAGAAATGGTCAAAAATGCAATATTATATGGCTGACGTATCATCAGATGAAGACAATGAGGATGTACAGAAAATTCATGATCGAGGGCTAATTTGTGAAAAATATGTCCATTAGGTCAAATATACAATACTCTATAGCTGAAGTAACATCAGAGTGAGGCATGTATATAAAGTTCATGATCGTGGACTCTTGGGACAGAATAAATTTAATCAGGTCTAATATGGACTTCTGTAGGGCTGAAATAAAATTACGAGTCACTGAGTCAGTGTAGAAAGTTCTTGATCGAGGACAAATTTTCCAGAAATAAGTTCAGTAGGTCTAATATGGACTTGTGTATGGGTGAAGTAACATCAGAAGGAATCAATAATAACGGATGAAACGCTCAAGATTGAGTGCTTTTGGCCGGAAATATAACCTTTAGGTCAAAAATGCAATATTATATGGCTGACGTATCATCAGAAGCAGTCAATAAGTATGTATAGAATGTTCATGATCGAGGACTAATTTGCTTGAAATATGTCCATTAGGTCAAATATGCAGTACTCTATGGCTGAAGTAACATCAGAGTGAGGCATGTATATAAAGTTCATGATCGAGGATTCTTGGTACAGAAAAAATCTAATCAAGTCTAATATGGACTCCTGTATGGCTGAAAAAATCAGAAGGAGTCAATGACTATGTAGAGAAAGTTCAAGATCGAGTCCTCTTGGGCCAGAAATATGTTCAGTAGGTCAAATATAGACTTCTATATGGCTAATGTGACATCAGAAGGCGTCAATGAGTATATATGAAAACTTCACTGTCGAATACTCTGTAGCCAGAAATATGTTCAGTCGGTCAAATATGGACTACTGTCTGGTTTATCTAACATCACGATATCTTAATTAGTATGTTCATGAAGTTCATGACTAATTTGCCAGAAATATGTTCAGTAGGTCTAATCTATTGGTGAAGAAACATCAGAGTGAGGCAATGAGTATGTGTTCATGAGCGAGGACTAATTTGCCAGAGATATGTTCTGTAGCTCAAACATGGGCTCATGTATGGCTGAAGGAACATCAGAGTGAGGCAAAGAGTATGTATATACAAAATTCACGATTGAGGACTCTTGGGACAAAAATGTTAAATTTGGTCTGATACGGACTTTTGTTTGGCTGAAATAAAATCAGAAGGAATCAATGAGTATGTAAAGAAAGTTCAAGATCAAGCACTCTTGGGCCAGAAAATATGTTCTTTACGTCAAATATGGACTACTGTCTGTCTGATGTAACAGCAGTCAATGAGTCTGTATAGAGAGTTCCTCATCAAGGACTAGTTTACAAGAAATTTGCTCAGTAGGTCAAAAATGGGTTCATATATGTCTGAAGTAACATCAGAATGATTCAATGAGAATGTATAGAAAGTTCAAGATTGAGTACTCTTGGACCAGAAATATGTTTAGTGGATCAAATATGGACTGCTGTCTGTCTGATTTAACATCAGGAGTCAATGAGTCAGTAGAGAAAGTTCATGGTCGAGGACTAATTTGCCAGAAATATGTTATCTGTATGGGTGAAGTAACATCAGAAGAAGTCAACAGTAATGTATGAAAAGTTCAAGATCAAGTGCTCTTTGGCCAGAAATATGTCATTTAGGTCAAATGTGCAAAACTCTATGGCTGATGTAGCATGAGAAGGTTTCAATGAGTTAGTATGAAAACTTCATCATAGAGGACTAATTTGCCAGAAATTTGTTCAGTAGGTCAAAATGGGTTCATAAATAGCTGAAGTAACATCAGAGTGAATCAATGAGTATGTATAGAATGTTAACTGATCGAGTACACTTGGGTAAGAAATATGCTCAGTAGTTCAAATATAGATTTGTGTATGGCTGAAGTAACATTAGAAGGAGTCAAAGAGTACGTATATGAAGTTCAAGATCAAGAGCTCCTGGGCCAGAAAATGTGTGCTTTACGTCAAATATGGACTACTGTCTCTCCGATGTAACAACAGTCAATGAGTCTGTATAGAGATTTCATCATCAAGGGCTAATTTATCAGAACTTTGCTCAGTAGGTCAAAAATGGGTTCATATTAGTCTGACGTATCATCAGAACGAGTCAATGAGTATGTATAGAAAGTTCAAGATTGAGTAGTCTTGGACCAGAAATACGTTCAGTAGGTCAAATATGGACTACTGTCTGTCTGATTTAACATCAGGAGTCAATGAGTCAGTCGAGAAATTTCATGATCGAGGACTAATTTGCCAGAAATATGTTCTCTAGATCTAATGGATTCTGTATGGGTGAAGTAACATCAGAAGGAGTCAACAGTAATGTATGAAAAGTTCAAGATCAAGTACTCTTTGGCCATAAATATGCCCATTAGGTCAAACATGCAATACTCTATGGCTGAAGAAACATCAGAGTGAGGCGTGTATATAAAGTTCATGATCGAGGACTCTTGGGCCAGAAATATATTCTGTAGGTCAAATATAGACTTCTATATGGCTGATGTTACTTCAGAAGGCGTCATTGAGTATATATAAAAACTTCAATGTCGAATACTCTTTGGCCAGTAATATGTTCAGTCAGTCAAATACGGAATACGGTGTGGCTTATCTAACATCAGATGGAGTCAATATGTATGCATATGAAGTTCATCACTGAGGACTAATTGGCCAGAAATACGTTCTATAGGTCTAATATGGACCTGTATGGGTGAAGTAACGTCAGAAGGAGTCAACAGTAATGTATGAAAAGTTCAAGATCAAGTACTCTTTGGCCACAAATATGTCATTTAGGTCAAATGTGCAAAACTCTATGGCTGATGTAGCATGAGAAGGTTTGAATGAGTTAGTATAAAAGTTCTTCATAGAGGACTAATTTGCCAGAAATATGTTCAGTACGTCAAAATGGGTTCATAAATAGCTGAAGTAACATCAGAGTGAATCAATGAGTATGTATAGAACGTTAACTGATCGAGTACACTTGGGTAAGAAATATGTTCAGTAGGTCAAATATGGATTTGTGTACAGCTGAAGTGATATTAGAAGGAGTCAATGAGTATGTATAGAAAGTTCAAGATCAAGAGCTCTTGGGTCAAAAATATGTTCAGTAGGTCAAATGTGGACTACTGTATGGCTGATGTTATATCAGAAGGCGTCAATGAGTATAAAATTCAATATTGAATAACCTTTGGCCAGAACTATGTTCAGAAATGGTCAAAAATGCAATATTATATGGCTGACGTATCATCAGATGAAGACAATGAGGATGTACAGAAAATTCATGATCGAGGGCTAATTTGTGAAAAATATGTCCATTAGGTCAAATATACAATACTCTATAGCTGAAGTAACATCAGAGTGAGGCATGTATATAAAGTTCATGATCGTGGACTCTTGGGACAGAATAAATTTAATCAGGTCTAATATGGACTTCTGTAGGGCTGAAATAAAATTACGAGTCACTGAGTCAGTGTAGAAAGTTCTTGATCGAGGACAAATTTTCCAGAAATAAGTTCAGTAGGTCTAATATGGACTTGTGTATGGGTGAAGTAACATCAGAAGGAATCAATAATAACGGATGAAACGCTCAAGATTGAGTGCTTTTGGCGGAAATATAACCTTTAGGTCAAAAATGCAATATTATATGGCTGACGTATCATCAGAAGCAGTCAATAAGTATGTATAGAATGTTCATGATCGAGGACTAATTTGCTTGAAATATGTCCATTAGGTCAAATATGCAGTACTCTATGGCTGAAGTAACATCAGAGTGAGGCATGTATATAAAGTTCATGATCGAGGATTCTTGGTACAGAAAAAATCTAATCAAGTCTAATATGGACTCCTGTATGGCTGAAAAAAATCAGAAGGAGTCAATGACTATGTAGAGAAAGTTCAAGATCGAGTCCTCTTGGGCCAGAAATATGTTCAGTAGGTCAAATATAGACTTCTATATGGCTAATGTGACATCAGAAGGCGTCAATGAGTATATATGAAAACTTCACTGTCGAATACTCTGTAGCCAGAAATATGTTCAGTCGGTCAAATATGGACTACTGTCTGGTTTATCTAACATCACGATATCTTAATTAGTATGTTCATGAAGTTCATGACTAATTTGCCAGAAATATGTTCAGTAGGTCTAATCTATTGGTGAAGAAACATCAGAGTGAGGCAATGAGTATGTGTTCATGAGCGAGGACTAATTTGCCAGAGATATGTTCTGTAGCTCAAACATGGGCTCATGTATGGCTGAAGGAACATCAGAGTGAGGCAAAGAGTATGTATATACAAAATTCACGATTGAGGACTCTTGGGACAAAAAATGTTAAATTTGGTCTGATACGGACTTTTGTTTGGCTGAAATAAAATCAGAAGGAATCAATGAGTATGTAAAGAAAGTTCAAGATCAAGCACTCTTGGGCCAGAAAATATGTTCTTTACGTCAAATATGGACTACTGTCTGTCTGATGTAACAGCAGTCAATGAGTCTGTATAGAGAGTTCCTCATCAAGGACTAGTTTACAAGAAATTTGCTCAGTAGGTCAAAAATGGGTTCATATATGTCTGAAGTAACATCAGAATGATTCAATGAGAATGTATAGAAAGTTCAAGATTGAGTACTCTTGGACCAGAAATATGTTTAGTGGATCAAATATGGACTGCTGTCTGTCTGATTTAACATCAGGAGTCAATGAGTCAGTAGAGAAAGTTCATGGTCGAGGACTAATTTGCCAGAAATATGTTATCTGTATGGGTGAAGTAACATCAGAAGAAGTCAACAGTAATGTATGAAAAGTTCAAGATCAAGTGCTCTTTGGCCAGAAATATGTCATTTAGGTCAAATGTGCAAAACTCTATGGCTGATGTAGCATGAGAAGGTTTCAATGAGTTAGTATGAAAACTTCATCATAGAGGACTAATTTGCCAGAAATTTGTTCAGTAGGTCAAAATGGGTTCATAAATAGCTGAAGTAACATCAGAGTGAATCAATGAGTATGTATAGAATGTTAACTGATCGAGTACACTTGGGTAAGAAATATGCTCAGTAGTTCAAATATAGATTTGTGTATGGCTGAAGTAACATTAGAAGGAGTCAAAGAGTACGTATATGAAGTTCAAGATCAAGAGCTCCTGGGCCAGAAAATGTGTGCTTTACGTCAAATATGGACTACTGTCTCTCCGATGTAACAACAGTCAATGAGTCTGTATAGAGATTTCATCATCAAGGGCTAATTTATCAGAACTTTGCTCAGTAGGTCAAAAATGGGTTCATATTAGTCTGACGTATCATCAGAACGAGTCAATGAGTATGTATAGAAAGTTCAAGATTGAGTAGTCTTGGACCAGAAATACGTTCAGTAGGTCAAATATGGACTACTGTCTGTCTGATTTAACATCAGGAGTCAATGAGTCAGTCGAGAAATTTCATGATCGAGGACTAATTTGCCAGAAATATGTTCTCTAGATCTAATGGATTCTGTATGGGTGAAGTAACATCAGAAGGAGTCAACAGTAATGTATGAAAAGTTCAAGATCAAGTACTCTTTGGCCATAAATATGCCCATTAGGTCAAACATGCAATACTCTATGGCTGAAGAAACATCAGAGTGAGGCGTGTATATAAAGTTCATGATCGAGGACTCTTGGGCCAGAAATATATTCTGTAGGTCAAATATAGACTTCTATATGGCTGATGTTACTTCAGAAGGCGTCATTGAGTATATATAAAAACTTCAATGTCGAATACTCTTTGGCCAGTAATATGTTCAGTCAGTCAAATACGGAATACGGTGTGGCTTATCTAACATCAGATGGAGTCAATATGTATGCATATGAAGTTCATCACTGAGGACTAATTGGCCAGAAATACGTTCTATAGGTCTAATATGGACCTGTATGGGTGAAGTAACGTCAGAAGGAGTCAACAGTAATGTATGAAAAGCTCAAGATCAAGTACTCTTTGGCCACAAATATGTCATTTAGGTCAAATGTGCAAAACTCTATGGCTGATGTAGCATGAGAAGGTTTGAATGAGTTAGTATAAAAGTTCTTCATAGAGGACTAATTTGCCAGAAATATGTTCAGTACGTCAAAATGGGTTCATAAATAGCTGAAGTAACATCAGAGTGAATCAATGAGTATGTATAGAACGTTAACTGATCGAGTACACTTGGGTAAGAAATATGTTCAGTAGGTCAAATATGGATTTGTGTACAGCTGAAGTGATATTAGAAGGAGTCAATGAGTATGTATAGAAAGTTCAAGATCAAGAGCTCTTGGGTCAAAAATATGTTCAGTAGGTCAAATGTGGACTACTGTATGGCTGATGTTATATCAGAAGGCGTCAATGAGTATAAAATTCAATATTGAATAACCTTTGGCCAGAACTATGTTCAGAAATGGTCAAAATGCAATATTATATGGCTGACGTATCATCAGATGAAGACAATGAGGATGTACAGAAAATTCATGATCGAGGGCTAATTTGTGAAAAATATGTCCATTAGGTCAAATATACAATACTCTATAGCTGAAGTAACATCAGAGTGAGGCATGTATATAAAGTTCATGATCGTGGACTCTTGGGACAGAATAAATTTAATCAGGTCTAATATGGACTTCTGTAGGGCTGAAATAAAATTACGAGTCACTGAGTCAGTGTAGAAAGTTCTTGATCGAGGACAAATTTTCCAGAAATAAGTTCAGTAGGTCTAATATGGACTTGTGTATGGGTGAAGTAACATCAGAAGGAATCAATAATAACGGATGAAACGCTCAAGATTGAGTGCTTTTGGCGGAAATATAACCTTTAGGTCAAAAATGCAATATTATATGGCTGACGTATCATCAGAAGCAGTCAATAAGTATGTATAGAATGTTCATGATCGAGGACTAATTTGCTTGAAATATGTCCATTAGGTCAAATATGCAGTACTCTATGGCTGAAGTAACATCAGAGTGAGGCATGTATATAAAGTTCATGATCGAGGATTCTTGGTACAGAAAAAATCTAATCAAGTCTAATATGGACTCCTGTATGGCTGAAAAATCAGAAGGAGTCAATGACTATGTAGAGAAAGTTCAAGATCGAGTCCTCTTGGGCCAGAAATATGTTCAGTAGGTCAAATATAGACTTCTATATGGCTAATGTGACATCAGAAGGCGTCAATGAGTATATATGAAAACTTCACTGTCGAATACTCTGTAGCCAGAAATATGTTCAGTCGGTCAAATATGGACTACTGTCTGGTTTATCTAACATCACGATATCTTAATTAGTATGTTCATGAAGTTCATGACTAATTTGCCAGAAATATGTTCAGTAGGTCTAATCTATTGGTGAAGAAACATCAGAGTGAGGCAATGAGTATGTGTTCATGAGCGAGGACTAATTTGCCAGAGATATGTTCTGTAGCTCAAACATGGGCTCATGTATGGCTGAAGGAACATCAGAGTGAGGCAAAGAGTATGTATATACAAAATTCACGATTGAGGACTCTTGGGACAAAAAATGTTAAATTTGGTCTGATACGGACTTTTGTTTGGCTGAAATAAAATCAGAAGGAATCAATGAGTATGTAAAGAAAGTTCAAGATCAAGCACTCTTGGGCCAGAAAATATGTTCTTTACGTCAAATATGGACTACTGTCTGTCTGATGTAACAGCAGTCAATGAGTCTGTATAGAGAGTTCCTCATCAAGGACTAGTTTACAAGAAATTTGCTCAGTAGGTCAAAAATGGGTTCATATATGTCTGAAGTAACATCAGAATGATTCAATGAGAATGTATAGAAAGTTCAAGATTGAGTACTCTTGGACCAGAAATATGTTTAGTGGATCAAATATGGACTGCTGTCTGTCTGATTTAACATCAGGAGTCAATGAGTCAGTAGAGAAAGTTCATGGTCGAGGACTAATTTGCCAGAAATATGTTATCTGTATGGGTGAAGTAACATCAGAAGAAGTCAACAGTAATGTATGAAAAGTTCAAGATCAAGTGCTCTTTGGCCAGAAATATGTCATTTAGGTCAAATGTGCAAAACTCTATGGCTGATGTAGCATGAGAAGGTTTCAATGAGTTAGTATGAAAACTTCATCATAGAGGACTAATTTGCCAGAAATTTGTTCAGTAGGTCAAAATGGGTTCATAAATAGCTGAAGTAACATCAGAGTGAATCAATGAGTATGTATAGAATGTTAACTGATCGAGTACACTTGGGTAAGAAATATGCTCAGTAGTTCAAATATAGATTTGTGTATGGCTGAAGTAACATTAGAAGGAGTCAAAGAGTACGTATATGAAGTTCAAGATCAAGAGCTCCTGGGCCAGAAAATGTGTGCTTTACGTCAAATATGGACTACTGTCTCTCCGATGTAACAACAGTCAATGAGTCTGTATAGAGATTTCATCATCAAGGGCTAATTTATCAGAACTTTGCTCAGTAGGTCAAAAATGGGTTCATATTAGTCTGACGTATCATCAGAACGAGTCAATGAGTATGTATAGAAAGTTCAAGATTGAGTAGTCTTGGACCAGAAATACGTTCAGTAGGTCAAATATGGACTACTGTCTGTCTGATTTAACATCAGGAGTCAATGAGTCAGTCGAGAAATTTCATGATCGAGGACTAATTTGCCAGAAATATGTTCTCTAGATCTAATGGATTCTGTATGGGTGAAGTAACATCAGAAGGAGTCAACAGTAATGTATGAAAAGTTCAAGATCAAGTACTCTTTGGCCATAAATATGCCCATTAGGTCAAACATGCAATACTCTATGGCTGAAGAAACATCAGAGTGAGGCGTGTATATAAAGTTCATGATCGAGGACTCTTGGGCCAGAAATATATTCTGTAGGTCAAATATAGACTTCTATATGGCTGATGTTACTTCAGAAGGCGTCATTGAGTATATATAAAAACTTCAATGTCGAATACTCTTTGGCCAGTAATATGTTCAGTCAGTCAAATACGGAATACGGTGTGGCTTATCTAACATCAGATGGAGTCAATATGTATGCATATGAAGTTCATCACTGAGGACTAATTGGCCAGAAATACGTTCTATAGGTCTAATATGGACCTGTATGGGTGAAGTAACGTCAGAAGGAGTCAACAGTAATGTATGAAAAGCTCAAGATCAAGTACTCTTTGGCCACAAATATGTCATTTAGGTCAAATGTGCAAAACTCTATGGCTGATGTAGCATGAGAAGGTTTGAATGAGTTAGTATAAAAAGTTCTTCATAGAGGACTAATTTGCCAGAAATATGTTCAGTACGTCAAAATGGGTTCATAAATAGCTGAAGTAACATCAGAGTGAATCAATGAGTATGTATAGAACGTTAACTGATCGAGTACACTTGGGTAAGAAATATGTTCAGTAGGTCAAATATGGATTTGTGTACAGCTGAAGTGATATTAGAAGAAGGAGTCAATGAGTATGTATAGAAAGTTCAAGATCAAGAGCTCTTGGGTCAAAAATATGTTCAGTAGGTCAAATGTGGACTACTGTATGGCTGATGTTATATCAGAAGGCGTCAATGAGTATAAAATTCAATATTGAATAACCTTTGGCCAGAACTATGTTCAGAAATGGTCAAAAATGCAATATTATATGGCTGACGTATCATCAGATGAAGACAATGAGGATGTACAGAAAATTCATGATCGAGGGCTAATTTGTGAAAAATATGTCCATTAGGTCAAATATACAATACTCTATAGCTGAAGTAACATCAGAGTGAGGCATGTATGTAAAGTTCATGATCGTGGACTCTTGGGACAGAATAAATTTAATCAGGTCTAATATGGACTTCTGTAGGGCTGAAATAAAATTACGAGTCACTGAGTCAGTGTAGAAAGTTCTTGATCGAGGACAAATTTTCCAGAAATAAGTTCAGTAGGTCTAATATGGACTTGTGTATGGGTGAAGTAACATCAGAAGGAATCAATAATAACGGATGAAACGCTCAAGATTGAGTGCTTTTGGCCGGAAATATAACCTTTAGGTCAAAATGCAATATTATATGGCTGACGTATCATCAGAAGCAGTCAATAAGTATGTATAGAATGTTCATGATCGAGGACTAATTTGCTTGAAATATGTCCATTAGGTCAAATATGCAGTACTCTATGGCTGAAGTAACATCAGAGTGAGGCATGTATATAAAGTTCATGATCGAGGATTCTTGGTACAGAAAAATCTAATCAAGTCTAATATGGACTCCTGTATGGCTGAAAAAATCAGAAGGAGTCAATGACTATGTAGAGAAAGTTCAAGATCGAGTCCTCTTGGGCCAGAAATATGTTCAGTAGGTCAAATATAGACTTCTATATGGCTAATGTGACATCAGAAGGCGTCAATGAGTATATATGAAAACTTCACTGTCGAATACTCTGTAGCCAGAAATATGTTCAGTCGGTCAAATATGGACTACTGTCTGGTTTATCTAACATCACGATATCTTAATTAGTATGTTCATGAAGTTCATGACTAATTTGCCAGAAATATGTTCAGTAGGTCTAATCTATTGGTGAAGAAACATCAGAGTGAGGCAAATGAGTATGTGTTCATGAGCGAGGACTAATTTGCCAGAGATATGTTCTGTAGCTCAAACATGGGCTCATGTATGGCTGAAGGAACATCAGAGTGAGGCAAAGAGTATGTATATACAAAATTCACGATTGAGGACTCTTGGGACAAAAATGTTAAATTTGGTCTGATACGGACTTTTGTTTGGCTGAAATAAAATCAGAAGGAATCAATGAGTATGTAAAGAAAGTTCAAGATCAAGCACTCTTGGGCCAGAAAATATGTTCTTTACGTCAAATATGGACTACTGTCTGTCTGATGTAACAGCAGTCAATGAGTCTGTATAGAGAGTTCCTCATCAAGGATTAGTTTACAAGAAATTTGCTCAGTAGGTCAAAAATGGGTTCATATATGTCTGAAGTAACATCAGAATGATTCAATGAGAATGTATAGAAAGTTCAAGATTGAGTACTCTTGGACCAGAAATATGTTTAGTGGATCAAATATGGACTGCTGTCTGTCTGATTTAACATCAGGAGTCAATGAGTCAGTAGAGAAAGTTCATGGTCGAGGACTAATTTGCCAGAAATATGTTATCTGTATGGGTGAAGTAACATCAGAAGAAGTCAACAGTAATGTATGAAAAGTTCAAGATCAAGTGCTCTTTGGCCAGAAATATGTCATTTAGGTCAAATGTGCAAAACTCTATGGCTGATGTAGCATGAGAAGGTTTCAATGAGTTAGTATGAAAACTTCATCATAGAGGACTAATTTGCCAGAAATTTGTTCAGTAGGTCAAAATGGGTTCATAAATAGCTGAAGTAACATCAGAGTGAATCAATGAGTATGTATAGAATGTTAACTGATCGAGTACACTTGGGTAAGAAATATGCTCAGTAGTTCAAATATAGATTTGTGTATGGCTGAAGTAACATTAGAAGGAGTCAAAGAGTACGTATATGAAGTTCAAGATCAAGAGCTCCTGGGCCAGAAAATGTGTGCTTTACGTCAAATATGGACTACTGTCTCTCCGATGTAACAACAGTCAATGAGTCTGTATAGAGATTTCATCATCAAGGGCTAATTTATCAGAACTTTGCTCAGTAGGTCAAAAATGGGTTCATATTAGTCTGACGTATCATCAGAACGAGTCAATGAGTATGTATAGAAAGTTCAAGATTGAGTAGTCTTGGACCAGAAATACGTTCAGTAGGTCAAATATGGACTACTGTCTGTCTGATTTAACATCAGGAGTCAATGAGTCAGTCGAGAAATTTCATGATCGAGGACTAATTTGCCAGAAATATGTTCTCTAGATCTAATGGATTCTGTATGGGTGAAGTAACATCAGAAGGAGTCAACAGTAATGTATGAAAAGTTCAAGATCAAGTACTCTTTGGCCATAAATATGCCCATTAGGTCAAACATGCAATACTCTATGGCTGAAGAAACATCAGAGTGAGGCGTGTATATAAAGTTCATGATCGAGGACTCTTGGGCCAGAAATATATTCTGTAGGTCAAATATAGACTTCTATATGGCTGATGTTACTTCAGAAGGCGTCATTGAGTATATATAAAAACTTCAATGTCGAATACTCTTTGGCCAGTAATATGTTCAGTCAGTCAAATACGGAATACGGTGTGGCTTATCTAACATCAGATGGAGTCAATATGTATGCATATGAAGTTCATCACTGAGGACTAATTGGCCAGAAATACGTTCTATAGGTCTAATATGGACCTGTATGGGTGAAGTAACGTCAGAAGGAGTCAACAGTAATGTATGAAAAGCTCAAGATCAAGTACTCTTTGGCCACAAATATGTCATTTAGGTCAAATGTGCAAAACTCTATGGCTGATGTAGCATGAGAAGGTTTGAATGAGTTAGTATAAAAAGTTCTTCATAGAGGACTAATTTGCCAGAAATATGTTCAGTACGTCAAAATGGGTTCATAAATAGCTGAAGTAACATCAGAGTGAATCAATGAGTATGTATAGAACGTTAACTGATCGAGTACACTTGGGTAAGAAATATGTTCAGTAGGTCAAATATGGATTTGTGTACAGCTGAAGTGATATTAGAAGGAGTCAATGAGTATGTATAGAAAGTTCAAGATCAAGAGCTCTTGGGTCAAAAATATGTTCAGTAGGTCAAATGTGGACTACTGTATGGCTGATGTTATATCAGAAGGCGTCAATGAGTATAAAATTCAATATTGAATAACCTTTGGCCAGAACTATGTTCAGAAATGGTCAAAATGCAATATTATATGGCTGACGTATCATCAGATGAAGACAATGAGGATGTACAGAAAATTCATGATCGAGGGCTAATTTGTGAAAAATATGTCCATTAGGTCAAATATACAATACTCTATAGCTGAAGTAACATCAGAGTGAGGCATGTATATAAAGTTCATGATCGTGGACTCTTGGGACAGAATAAATTTAATCAGGTCTAATATGGACTTCTGTAGGGCTGAAATAAAATTACGAGTCACTGAGTCAGTGTAGAAAGTTCTTGATCGAGGACAAATTTTCCAGAAATAAGTTCAGTAGGTCTAATATGGACTTGTGTATGGGTGAAGTAACATCAGAAGGAATCAATAATAACGGATGAAACGCTCAAGATTGAGTGCTTTTGGCCGGAAATATAACCTTTAGGTCAAAAATGCAATATTATATGGCTGACGTATCATCAGAAGCAGTCAATAAGTATGTATAGAACGTTCATGATCGAGGACTAATTTGCTTGAAATATGTCCATTAGGTCAAATATGCAGTACTCTATGGCTGAAGTAACATCAGAGTGAGGCATGTATATAAAGTTCATGATCGAGGATTCTTGGTACAGAAAAATCTAATCAAGTCTAATATGGACTCCTGTATGGCTGAAAAAATCAGAAGGAGTCAATGACTATGTAGAGAAAGTTCAAGATCGAGTCCTCTTGGGCCAGAAATATGTTCAGTAGGTCAAATATAGACTTCTATATGGCTAATGTGACATCAGAAGGCGTCAATGAGTATATATGAAAACTTCACTGTCGAATACTCTGTAGCCAGAAATATGTTCAGTCGGTCAAATATGGACTACTGTCTGGTTTATCTAACATCACGATATCTTAATTAGTATGTTCATGAAGTTCATGACTAATTTGCCAGAAATATGTTCAGTAGGTCTAATCTATTGGTGAAGAAACATCAGAGTGAGGCAATGAGTATGTGTTCATGAGCGAGGACTAATTTGCCAGAGATATGTTCTGTAGCTCAAACATGGGCTCATGTATGGCTGAAGGAACATCAGAGTGAGGCAAAGAGTATGTATATACAAAATTCACGATTGAGGACTCTTGGGACAAAAAAATGTTAAATTTGGTCTGATACGGACTTTTGTTTGGCTGAAATAAAATCAGAAGGAATCAATGAGTATGTAAAGAAAGTTCAAGATCAAGCACTCTTGGGCCAGAAAATATGTTCTTTACGTCAAATATGGACTACTGTCTGTCTGATGTAACAGCAGTCAATGAGTCTGTATAGAGAGTTCCTCATCAAGGACTAGTTTACAAGAAATTTGCTCAGTAGGTCAAAAATGGGTTCATATATGTCTGAAGTAACATCAGAATGATTCAATGAGAATGTATAGAAAGTTCAAGATTGAGTACTCTTGGACCAGAAATATGTTTAGTGGATCAAATATGGACTGCTGTCTGTCTGATTTAACATCAGGAGTCAATGAGTCAGTAGAGAAAGTTCATGGTCGAGGACTAATTTGCCAGAAATATGTTATCTGTATGGGTGAAGTAACATCAGAAGAAGTCAACAGTAATGTATGAAAAGTTCAAGATCAAGTGCTCTTTGGCCAGAAATATGTCATTTAGGTCAAATGTGCAAAACTCTATGGCTGATGTAGCATGAGAAGGTTTCAATGAGTTAGTATGAAAACTTCATCATAGAGGACTAATTTGCCAGAAATTTGTTCAGTAGGTCAAAATGGGTTCATAAATAGCTGAAGTAACATCAGAGTGAATCAATGAGTATGTATAGAATGTTAACTGATCGAGTACACTTGGGTAAGAAATATGCTCAGTAGTTCAAATATAGATTTGTGTATGGCTGAAGTAACATTAGAAGGAGTCAAAGAGTACGTATATGAAGTTCAAGATCAAGAGCTCCTGGGCCAGAAAATATGTGCTTTACGTCAAATATGGACTACTGTCTCTCCGATGTAACAACAGTCAATGAGTCTGTATAGAGATTTCATCATCAAGGACTAATTTATCAGAACTTTGCTCAGTAGGTCAAAAATGGGTTCATATTAGTCTGACGTATCATCAGAACGAGTCAATGAGTATGTATAGAAAGTTCAAGATTGAGTAGTCTTGGACCAGAAATACGTTCAGTAGGTCAAATATGGACTACTGTCTGTCTGATTTAACATCAGGAGTCAATGAGTCAGTCGAGAAATTTCATGATCGAGGACTAATTTGCCAGAAATATGTTCTCTAGATCTAATGGATTCTGTATGGGTGAAGTAACATCAGAAGGAGTCAACAGTAATGTATGAAAAGTTCAAGATCAAGTACTCTTTGGCCATAAATATGCCCATTAGGTCAAACATGCAATACTCTATGGCTGAAGAAACATCAGAGTGAGGCGTGTATATAAAGTTCATGATCGAGGACTCTTGGGCCAGAAATATATTCTGTAGGTCAAATATAGACTTCTATATGGCTGATGTTACTTCAGAAGGCGTCATTGAGTATATATAAAAACTTCAATGTCGAATACTCTTTGGCCAGTAATATGTTCAGTCAGTCAAATACGGAATACTGTGTGGCTTATCTAACATCAGATGGAGTCAATATGTATGCATATGAAGTTCATCACTGAGGACTAATTGGCCAGAAATACGTTCTATAGGTCTAATATGGACCTGTATGGGTGAAGTAACGTCAGAAGGAGTCAACAGTAATGTATGAAAAGTTCAAGATCAAGTACTCTTTGGCCACAAATATGTCATTTAGGTCAAATGTGCAAAACTCTATGGCTGATGTAGCATGAGAAGGTTTGAAATGAGTTAGTATAAAAAGTTCTTCATAGAGGACTAATTTGCCAGAAATATGTTCAGTACGTCAAAATGGGTTCATAAATAGCTGAAGTAACATCAGAGTGAATCAATGAGTATGTATAGAACGTTAACTGATCGAGTACACTTGGGTAAGAAATATGTTCAGTAGGTCAAATATGGATTTGTGTACAGCTGAAGTGATATTAGAAGGAGTCAATGAGTATGTATAGAAAGTTCAAGATCAAGAGCTCTTGGGTCAAAAATATGTTCAGTAGGTCAAATGTGGACTACTGTATGGCTGATGTTATATCAGAAGGCGTCAATGAGTATAAAATTCAATATTGAATAACCTTTGGCCAGAACTATGTTCAGAAATGGTCAAAAATGCAATATTATATAGCTGACGTATCATCAGATGAAGACAATGAGGATGTACAGAAAATTCATGATCGAGGGCTAATTTGTGAAAAATATGTCCATTAGGTCAAATATACAATACTCTATAGCTGAAGTAACATCAGAGTGAGGCATGTATATAAAGTTCATGATCGTGGACTCTTGGGACAGAATAAATTTAATCAGGTCTAATATGGACTTCTGTAGGGCTGAAATAAAATTACGAGTCACTGAGTCAGTGTAGAAAGTTCTTGATCGAGGACAAATTTTCCAGAAATAAGTTCAGTAGGTCTAATATGGACTTGTGTATGGGTGAAGTAACATCAGAAGGAATCAATAATAACGGATGAAACGCTCAAGATTGAGTGCTTTTGGCGGAAATATAACCTTTAGGTCAAAATGCAATATTATATGGCTGACGTATCATCAGAAGCAGTCAATAAGTATGTATAGAACGTTCATGATCGAGGACTAATTTGCTTGAAATATGTCCATTAGGTCAAATATGCAGTACTCTATGGCTGAAGTAACATCAGAGTGAGGCATGTATATAAAGTTCATGATCGAGGATTCTTGGTACAGAAAAATCTAATCAAGTCTAATATGGACTCCTGTATGGCTGAAAAAATCAGAAGGAGTCAATGACTATGTAGAGAAAGTTCAAGATCGAGTCCTCTTGGGCCAGAAATATGTTCAGTAGGTCAAATATAGACTTCTATATGGCTAATGTGACATCAGAAGGCGTCAATGAGTATATATGAAAACTTCACTGTCGAATACTCTGTAGCCAGAAATATGTTCAGTCGGTCAAATATGGACTACTGTCTGGTTTATCTAACATCACGATATCTTAATTAGTATGTTCATGAAGTTCATGACGAATTTGCCAGAAATATGTTCAGTAGGTCTAATCTATTGGTGAAGAAACATCAGAGTGAGGCAATGAGTATGTGTTCATGAGCGAGGACTAATTTGCCAGAGATATGTTCTGTAGCTCAAACATGGGCTCATGTATGGCTGAAGGAACATCAGAGTGAGGCAAAGAGTATGTATATACAAAATTCACGATTGAGGACTCTTGGGACAAAAAAATGTTAAATTTGGTCTGATACGGACTTTTGTTTGGCTGAAATAAAATCAGAAGGAATCAATGAGTATGTAAAGAAAGTTCAAGATCAAGCACTCTTGGGCCAGAAAATATGTTCTTTACGTCAAATATGGACTACTGTCTGTCTGATGTAACAGCAGTCAATGAGTCTGTATAGAGAGTTCCTCATCAAGGACTAGTTTACAAGAAATTTGCTCAGTAGGTCAAAAATGGGTTCATATATGTCTGAAGTAACATCAGAATGATTCAATGAGAATGTATAGAAAGTTCAAGATTGAGTACTCTTGGACCAGAAATATGTTTAGTGGATCAAATATGGACTGCTGTCTGTCTGATTTAACATCAGGAGTCAATGAGTCAGTAGAGAAAGTTCATGGTCGAGGACTAATTTGCCAGAAATATGTTATCTGTATGGGTGAAGTAACATCAGAAGAAGTCAACAGTAATGTATGAAAAGTTCAAGATCAAGTGCTCTTTGGCCAGAAATATGTCATTTAGGTCAAATGTGCAAAACTCTATGGCTGATGTAGCATGAGAAGGTTTCAATGAGTTAGTATGAAAACTTCATCATAGAGGACTAATTTGCCAGAAATTTGTTCAGTAGGTCAAAATGGGTTCATAAATAGCTGAAGTAACATCAGAGTGAATCAATGAGTATGTATAGAATGTTAACTGATCGAGTACACTTGGGTAAGAAATATGCTCAGTAGTTCAAATATGGATTTGTGTATGGCTGAAGTAACATTAGAAGGAGTCAAAGAGTACGTATATGAAGTTCAAGATCAAGAGCTCCTGGGCCAGAAAATATGTGCTTTACGTCAAATATGGACTACTGTCTCTCCGATGTAACAACAGTCAATGAGTCTGTATAGAGATTTCATCATCAAGGACTAATTTATCAGAACTTTGCTCAGTAGGTCAAAAATGGGTTCATATTAGTCTGACGTATCATCAGAACGAGTCAATGAGTATGTATAGAAAGTTCAAGATTGAGTAGTCTTGGACCAGAAATACGTTCAGTAGGTCAAATATGGACTACTGTCTGTCTGATTTAACATCAGGAGTCAATGAGTCAGTCGAGAAATTTCATGATCGAGGACTAATTTGCCAGAAATATGTTCTCTAGATCTAATGGATTCTGTATGGGTGAAGTAACATCAGAAGGAGTCAACAGTAATGTATGAAAAGTTCAAGATCAAGTACTCTTTGGCCATAAATATGCCCATTAGGTCAAACATGCAATACTCTATGGCTGAAGAAACATCAGAGTGAGGCGTGTATATAAAGTTCATGATCGAGGACTCTTGGGCCAGAAATATATTCTGTAGGTCAAATATAGACTTCTATATGGCTGATGTTACTTCAGAAGGCGTCATTGAGTATATATAAAAACTTCAATGTCGAATACTCTTTGGCCAGTAATATGTTCAGTCAGTCAAATACGGAATACTGTGTGGCTTATCTAACATCAGATGGAGTCAATATGTATGCATATGAAGTTCATCACTGAGGACTAATTGGCCAGAAATACGTTCTATAGGTCTAATATGGACCTGTATGGGTGAAGTAACGTCAGAAGGAGTCAACAGTAATGTATGAAAAGTTCAAGATCAAGTACTCTTTGGCCACAAATATGTCATTTAGGTCAAATGTGCAAAACTCTATGGCTGATGTAGCATGAGAAGGTTTGAATGAGTTAGTATAAAAGTTCATCATAGAGGACTAATTTGCCAGAAATATGTTCAGTACGTCAAAATGGGTTCATAAATAGCTGAAGTAACATCAGAGTGAATCAATGAGTATGTATAGAACGTTAACTGATCGAGTACACTTGTGTAAGAAATATGTTCAGTAGGTCAAATATGGATTTGTGTACAGCTGAAGTGATATTAGAAGGAGTCAATGAGTATGTATAGAAAGTTCAAGATCAAGAGCTCTTGGGTCAAAAATATGTTCAGTAGGTCAAATGTGGACTACTGTATGGCTGATGTTATATCAGAAGGCGTCAATGAGTATAAAATTCAATATTGAATAACCTTTGGCCAGAACTATGTTCAGAAATGGTCAAAATGCAATATTATATGGCTGACGTATCATCAGATGAAGACAATGAGGATGTACAGAAAATTCATGATCGAGGGCTAATTTGTCAAAAATATGTCCATTAGGTCAAATATACAATACTCTATAGCTGAAGTAACATCAGAGTGAGGCATGTATATAAAGTTCATGATCGTGGACTCTTGGGACAGAATAAATTTAATCAGGTCTAATATGGACTTCTGTAGGGCTGAAATAAAATTACGAGTCACTGAGTCAGTGTAGAAAGTTCTTGATCGAGGACAAATTTTCCAGAAATAAGTTCAGTAGGTCTAATATGGACTTGTGTATGGGTGAAGTAACATCAGAAGGAATCAATAATAACGGATGAAACGCTCAAGATTGAGTGCTTTTGGCGGAAATATAACCTTTAGGTCAAAAATGCAATATTATATGGCTGACGTATCATCAGAAGCAGTCAATAAGTATGTATAGAACGTTCATGATCGAGGACTAATTTGCTTGAAATATGTCCATTAGGTCAAATATGCAGTACTCTATGGCTGAAGTAACATCAGAGTGAGGCATGTATATAAAGTTCATGATCGAGGATTCTTGGTACAGAAAAAATCTAATCAAGTCTAATATGGACTCCTGTATGGCTGAAAAAATCAGAAGGAGTCAATGACTATGTAGAGAAAGTTCAAGATCGAGTCCTCTTGGGCCAGAAATATGTTCAGTAGGTCAAATATAGACTTCTATATGGCTAATGTGACATCAGAAGGCGTCAATGAGTATATATGAAAACTTCACTGTCGAATACTCTGTAGCCAGAAATATGTTCAGTCGGTCAAATATGGACTACTGTCTGGTTTATCTAACATCACGATATCTTAATTAGTATGTTCATGAAGTTCATGACGAATTTGCCAGAAATATGTTCAGTAGGTCTAATCTATTGGTGAAGAAACATCAGAGTGAGGCAATGAGTATGTGTTCATGAGCGAGGACTAATTTGCCAGAGATATGTTCTGTAGCTCAAACATGGGCTCATGTATGGCTGAAGGAACATCAGAGTGAGGCAAAGAGTATGTATATACAAAATTCACGATTGAGGACTCTTGGGACAAAAATGTTAAATTTGGTCTGATACGGACTTTTGTTTGGCTGAAATAAAATCAGAAGGAATCAATGAGTATGTAAAGAAAGTTCAAGATCAAGCACTCTTGGGCCAGAAAATATGTTCTTTACGTCAAATATGGACTACTGTCTGTCTGATGTAACAGCAGTCAATGAGTCTGTATAGAGAGTTCCTCATCAAGGACTAGTTTACAAGAAATTTGCTCAGTAGGTCAAAAATGGGTTCATATATGTCTGAAGTAACATCAGAATGATTCAATGAGAATGTATAGAAAGTTCAAGATTGAGTACTCTTGGACCAGAAATATGTTTAGTGGATCAAATATGGACTGCTGTCTGTCTGATTTAACATCAGGAGTCAATGAGTCAGTAGAGAAAGTTCATGGTCGAGGACTAATTTGCCAGAAATATGTTATCTGTATGGGTGAAGTAACATCAGAAGAAGTCAACAGTAATGTATGAAAAGTTCAAGATCAAGTGCTCTTTGGCCAGAAATATGTCATTTAGGTCAAATGTGCAAAACTCTATGGCTGATGTAGCATGAGAAGGTTTCAATGAGTTAGTATGAAAACTTCATCATAGAGGACTAATTTGCCAGAAATTTGTTCAGTAGGTCAAAATGGGTTCATAAATACCTGAAGTAACATCAGAGTGAATCAATGAGTATGTATAGAATGTTAACTGATCGAGTACACTTGGGTAAGAAATATGCTCAGTAGTTCAAATATGGATTTGTGTATGGCTGAAGTAACATTAGAAGGAGTCAAAGAGTACGTATATGAAGTTCAAGATCAAGAGCTCCTGGGCCAGAAAATATGTGCTTTACGTCAAATATGGACTACTGTCTCTCCGATGTAACAACAGTCAATGAGTCTGTATAGAGATTTCATCATCAAGGACTAATTTATCAGAACTTTGCTCAGTAGGTCAAAAATGGGTTCATATTAGTCTGACGTATCATCAGAACGAGTCAATGAGTATGTATAGAAAGTTCAAGATTGAGTAGTCTTGGACCAGAAATACGTTCAGTAGGTCAAATATGGACTACTGTCTGTCTGATTTAACATCAGGAGTCAATGAGTCAGTCGAGAAATTTCATGATCGAGGACTAATTTGCCAGAAATATGTTCTCTAGATCTAATGGATTCTGTATGGGTGAAGTAACATCAGAAGGAGTCAACAGTAATGTATGAAAAGTTCAAGATCAAGTACTCTTTGGCCACAAATATGTCATTTAGGTCAAATGTGCAAAACTCTATGGCTGATGTAGCATGAGAAGGTTTGAATGAGTTAGTATAAAAAGTTCATCATAGAGGACTAATTTGCCAGAAATATGTTCAGTACGTCAAAATGGGTTCATAAATAGCTGAAGTAACATCAGAGTGAATCAATGAGTATGTATAGAACGTTAACTGATCGAGTACACTTGGGTAAGAAATATGTTCAGTAGGTCAAATATGGATTTGTGTACAGCTGAAGTGATATTAGAAGGAGTCAATGAGTATGTATAGAAAGTTCAAGATCAAGAGCTCTTGGGTCAAAAATATGTTCAGTAGGTCAAATGTGGACTACTGTATGGCTGATGTTATATCAGAAGGCGTCAATGAGTATAAAATTCAATATTGAATAACCTTTGGCCAGAACTATGTTCAGAAATGGTCAAAAATGCAATATTATATGGCTGACGTATCATCAGATGAAGACAATGAGGATGTACAGAAAATTCATGATCGAGGGCTAATTTGTCAAAAATATGTCCATTAGGTCAAATATACAATACTCTATAGCTGAAGTAACATCAGAGTGAGGCATGTATATAAAGTTCATGATCGTGGACTCTTGGGACAGAATAAATTTAATCAGGTCTAATATGGACTTCTGTAGGGCTGAAATAAAATTACGAGTCACTGAGTCAGTGTAGAAAGTTCTTGATCGAGGACAAATTTTCCAGAAATAAGTTCTGTAGGTCTAATATGGACTTGTGTATGGGTGAAGTAACATCAGAAGGAATCAATAATAACGGATGAAACGCTCAAGATTGAGTGCTTTTGGCGGAAATATAACCTTTAGGTCAAAAATGCAATATTATATGGCTGACGTATCATCAGAAGCAGTCAATAAGTATGTATAGAACGTTCATGATCGAGGACTAATTTGCTTGAAATATGTCCATTAGGTCAAATATGCAGTACTCTATGGCTGAAGTAACATCAGAGTGAGGCATGTATATAAAGTTCATGATCGAGGATTCTTGGTACAGAAAAAATCTAATCAAGTCTAATATGGACTCCTGTATGGCTGAAAAAATCAGAAGGAGTCAATGACTATGTAGAGAAAGTTCAAGATCGAGTCCTCTTGGGCCAGAAATATGTTCAGTAGGTCAAATATAGACTTCTATATGGCTAATGTGACATCAGAAGGCGTCAATGAGTATATATGAAAACTTCACTGTCGAATACTCTGTAGCCAGAAATATGTTCAGTCGGTCAAATATGGACTACTGTCTGGTTTATCTAACATCACGATATCTTAATTAGTATGTTCATGAAGTTCATGACTAATTTGCCAGAAATATGTTCAGTAGGTCTAATCTATTGGTGAAGAAACATCAGAGTGAGGCAATGAGTATGTGTTCATGAGCGAGGACTAATTTGCCAGAGATATGTTCTGTAGCTCAAACATGGGCTCATGTATGGCTGAAGGAACATCAGAGTGAGGCAAAGAGTGTGTATATACAAAATTCACGATTGAGGACTCTTGGGACAAAAAAATGTTAAATTTGGTCTGATACGGACTTTTGTTTGGCTGAAATAAAATCAGAAGGAATCAATGAGTATGTAAAGAAAGTTCAAGATCAAGCACTCTTGGGCCAGAAAATATGTTCTTTACGTCAAATATGGACTACTGTCTGTCTGATGTAACAGCAGTCAATGAGTCTGTATAGAGAGTTCATCATCAAGGACTAGTTTACAAGAAATTTGCTCAGTAGGTCAAAAATGGGTTCATATATGTCTGAAGTAACATCAGAATGATTCAATGAGAATGTATAGAAAGTTCAAGATTGAGTACTCTTGGACCAGAAATATGTTTAGTGGATCAAATATGGACTGCTGTCTGTCTGATTTAACATCAGGAGTCAATGAGTCAGTAGAGAAAGTTCATGGTCGAGGACTAATTTGCCAGAAATGTGTTATCTGTATGGGTGAAGTAACATCAGAAGAAGTCAACAGTAATGTATGAAAAGTTCAAGATCAAGTGCTCTTTGGCCAGAAATATGTCATTTAGGTCAAATGTGCAAAACTCTATGGCTGATGTAGCATGAGAAGGTTTCAATGAGTTAGTATGAAAACTTCCTCATAGAGGACTAATTTGCCAGAAATGTGTTCAGTAGGTCAAAATGGGTTCATAAATACCTGAAGTAACATCAGAGTGAATCAATGAGTATGTATAGAATGTTAACTGATCGAGTACACTTGGGTAAGAAATATGCTCAGTAGTTCAAATATGGATTTGTGTATGGCTGAAGTAACATTAGAAGGAGTCAAAGAGTACGTATATGAAGTTCAAGATCAAGAGCTCCTGGGCCAGAAAATATGTGCTTTACGTCAAATATGGACTACTGTCTCTCCGATGTAACAACAGTCAATGAGTCTGTATAGAGATTTCATCATCAAGGACTAATTTATCAGAACTTTGCTCAGTAGGTCAAAAATGGGTTCATATTAGTCTGACGTATCATCAGAACGAGTCAATGAGTATGTATAGAAAGTTCAAGATTGAGTAGTCTTGGACCAGAAATACGTTCAGTAGGTCAAATATGGACTACTGTCTGTCTGATTTAACATCAGGAGGCAATGAGTCAGTCGAGAAATTTCATGATCGAGGACTAATTTGCCAGAAATATGTTCTCTAGATCTAATGGATTCTGTATGGGTGAAGTAACATCAGAAGGAGTCAACAGTAATGTATGAAAAGTTCAAGATCAAGTACTCTTTGGCCATAAATATGCCCATTAGGTCAAACATGCAATACTCTATGGCTGAAGAAACATCAGAGTGAGGCGTGTATATAAAGTTCATGATCGAGGACTCTTGGGCCAGAAATATATTCTGTAGGTCAAATATAGACTTCTATATGGCTGATGTTACTTCAGAAGGCGTCATTGAGTATATATAAAAACTTCAATGTCGAATACTCTTTGGCCAGTAATATGTTCAGTCAGTCAAATACGGAATACTGTGTGGCTTATCTAACATCAGATGGAGTCAATATGTATGCATATGAAGTTCATCACTGAGGACTAATTGGCCAGAAATACGTTCTATAGGTCTAATATGGACCTGTATGGGTGAAGTAACGTCAGAAGGAGTCAACAGTAATGTATGAAAAGTTCAAGATCAAGTACTCTTTGGCCACAAATATGTCATTTAGGTCAAATGTGCAAAACTCTATGGCTGATGTAGCATGAGAAGGTTTGAATGAGTTAGTATAAAAAGTTCTTCATAGAGGACTAATTTGCCAGAAATATGTTCAGTACGTCAAAATGGGTTCATAAATAGCTGAAGTAACATCAGAGTGAATCAATGAGTATGTATAGAACGTTAACTGATCGAGTACACTTGGGTAAGAAATATGTTCAGTAGGTCAAATATGGATTTGTGTACAGCTGAAGTGATATTAGAAGGAGTCAATGAGTATGTATAGAAAGTTCAAGATCAAGAGCTCTTGGGTCAAAAATATGTTCAGTAGGTCAAATGTGGACTACTGTATGGCTGATGTTATATCAGAAGGCGTCAATGAGTATAAAATTCAATATTGAATAACCTTTGGCCAGAACTATGTTCAGAAATGGTCCAAAATGCAATATTATATGGCTGACGTATCATCAGATGAAGACAATGAGGATGTACAGAAAATTCATGATCGAGGGCTAATTTGTGAAAAATATGTCCATTAGGTCAAATATACAATACTCTATAGCTGAAGTAACATCAGAGTGAGGCATGTATATAAAGTTCATGATCGTGGACTCTTGGGACAGAATAAATTTAATCAGGTCTAATATGGACTTCTGTAGGGCTGAAATAAAATTACGAGTCACTGAGTCAGTGTAGAAAGTTCTTGATCGAGGACAAATTTTCCAGAAATAAGTTCAGTAGGTCTAATATGGACTTGTGTATGGGTGAAGTAACATCAGAAGGAATCAATAATAACGGATGAAACGCTCAAGATTGAGTGCTTTTGGCCGGAAATATAACCTTTAGGTCAAAAATGCAATATTATATGGCTGACGTATCATCAGAAGCAGTCAATAAGTATGTATAGAACGTTCATGATCGAGGACTAATTTGCTTGAAATATGTCCATTAGGTCAAATATGCAGTACTCTATGGCTGAAGTAACATCAGAGTGAGGCATGTATATAAAGTTCATGATCGAGGATTCTTGGTACAGAAAAAATCTAATCAAGTCTAATATGGACTCCTGTATGGCTGAAAAAAATCAGAAGGAGTCAATGACTATGTAGAGAAAGTTCAAGATCGAGTCCTCTTGGGCCAGAAATATGTTCAGTAGGTCAAATATAGACTTCTATATGGCTAATGTGACATCAGAAGGCGTCAATGAGTATATATGAAAACTTCACTGTCGAATACTCTGTAGCCAGAAATATGTTCAGTCGGTCAAATATGGACTACTGTCTGGTTTATCTAACATCACGATATCTTAATTAGTATGTTCATGAAGTTCATGACGAATTTGCCAGAAATATGTTCAGTAGGTCTAATCTATTGGTGAAGAAACATCAGAGTGAGGCAATGAGTATGTGTTCATGAGCGAGGACTAATTTGCCAGAGATATGTTCTGTAGCTCAAACATGGGCTCATGTATGGCTGAAGGAACATCAGAGTGAGGCAAAGAGTATGTATATACAAAATTCACGATTGAGGACTCTTGGGACAAAAATGTTAAATTTGGTCTGATACGGACTTTTGTTTGGCTGAAATAAAATCAGAAGGAATCAATGAGTATGTAAAGAAAGTTCAAGATCAAGCACTCTTGGGCCAGAAAATATGTTCTTTACGTCAAATATGGACTACTGTCTGTCTGATGTAACAGCAGTCAATGAGTCTGTATAGAGAGTTCCTCATCAAGGACTAGTTTACAAGAAATTTGCTCAGTAGGTCAAAAATGGGTTCATATATGTCTGAAGTAACATCAGAATGATTCAATGAGAATGTATAGAAAGTTCAAGATTGAGTACTCTTGGACCAGAAATATGTTTAGTGGATCAAATATGGACTGCTGTCTGTCTGATTTAACATCAGGAGTCAATGAGTCAGTAGAGAAAGTTCATGGTCGAGGACTAATTTGCCAGAAATGTGTTATCTGTATGGGTGAAGTAACATCAGAAGAAGTCAACAGTAATGTATGAAAAGTTCAAGATCAAGTGCTCTTTGGCCAGAAATATGTCATTTAGGTCAAATGTGCAAAACTCTATGGCTGATGTAGCATGAGAAGGTTTCAATGAGTTAGTATGAAAACTTCCTCATAGAGGACTAATTTGCCAGAAATGTGTTCAGTAGGTCAAAATGGGTTCATAAATACCTGAAGTAACATCAGAGTGAATCAATGAGTATGTATAGAATGTTAACTGATCGAGTACACTTGGGTAAGAAATATGCTCAGTAGTTCAAATATGGATTTGTGTATGGCTGAAGTAACATTAGAAGGAGTCAAAGAGTACGTATATGAAGTTCAAGATCAAGAGCTCCTGGGCCAGAAAATATGTGCTTTACGTCAAATATGGACTACTGTCTCTCCGATGTAACAACAGTCAATGAGTCTGTATAGAGATTTCATCATCAAGGACTAATTTATCAGAACTTTGCTCAGTAGGTCAAAAATGGGTTCATATTAGTCTGACGTATCATCAGAACGAGTCAATGAGTATGTATAGAAAGTTCAAGATTGAGTAGTCTTGGACCAGAAATACGTTCAGTAGGTCAAATATGGACTACTGTCTGTCTGATTTAACATCAGGAGTCAATGAGTCAGTCGAGAAATTTCATGATCGAGGACTAATTTGCCAGAAATATGTTCTCTAGATCTAATGGATTCTGTATGGGTGAAGTAACATCAGAAGGAGTCAACAGTAATGTATGAAAAGTTCAAGATCAAGTACTCTTTGGCCATAAATATGCCCATTAGGTCAAACATGCAATACTCTATGGCTGAAGAAACATCAGAGTGAGGCGTGTATATAAAGTTCATGATCGAGGACTCTTGGGCCAGAAATATATTCTGTAGGTCAAATATAGACTTCTATATGGCTGATGTTACTTCAGAAGGCGTCATTGAGTATATATAAAAACTTCAATGTCGAATACTCTTTGGCCAGTAATATGTTCAGTCAGTCAAATACGGAATACTGTGTGGCTTATCTAACATCAGATGGAGTCAATATGTATGCATATGAAGTTCATCACTGAGGACTAATTGGCCAGAAATACGTTCTATAGGTCTAATATGGACCTGTATGGGTGAAGTAACGTCAGAAGGAGTCAACAGTAATGTATGAAAAGTTCAAGATCAAGTACTCTTTGGCCACAAATATGTCATTTAGGTCAAATGTGCAAAACTCTATGGCTGATGTAGCATGAGAAGGTTTGAAATGAGTTAGTATAAAAGTTCATCATAGAGGACTAATTTGCCAGAAATATGTTCAGTACGTCAAAATGGGTTCATAAATAGCTGAAGTAACATCAGAGTGAATCAATGAGTATGTATAGAACGTTAACTGATCGAGTACACTTGGGTAAGAAATATGTTCAGTAGGTCAAATATGGATTTGTGTACAGCTGAAGTGATATTAGAAGGAGTCAATGAGTATGTATAGAAAGTTCAAGATCAAGAGCTCTTGGGTCAAAAATATGTTCAGTAGGTCAAATGTGGACTACTGTATGGCTGATGTTATATCAGAAGGCGTCAATGAGTATAAAATTCAATATTGAATAACCTTTGGCCAGAACTATGTTCAGAAATGGTCAAAAATGCAATATTATATAGCTGACGTATCATCAGATGAAGACAATGAGGATGTACAGAAAATTCATGATCGAGGGCTAATTTGTGAAAAATATGTCCATTAGGTCAAATATACAATACTCTATAGCTGAAGTAACATCAGAGTGAGGCATGTATATAAAGTTCATGATCGTGGACTCTTGGGACAGAATAAATTTAATCAGGTCTAATATGGACTTCTGTAGGGCTGAAATAAAATTACGAGTCACTGAGTCAGTGTAGAAAGTTCTTGATCGAGGACAAATTTTCCAGAAATAAGTTCAGTAGGTCTAATATGGACTTGTGTATGGGTGAAGTAACATCAGAAGGAATCAATAATAACGGATGAAACGCTCAAGATTGAGTGCTTTTGGCCGGAAATATAACCTTTAGGTCAAAAATGCAATATTATATGGCTGACGTATCATCAGAAGCAGTCAATAAGTATGTATAGAACGTTCATGATCGAGGACTAATTTGCTTGAAATATGTCCATTAGGTCAAATATGCAGTACTCTATGGCTGAAGTAACATCAGAGTGAGGCATGTATATAAAGTTCATGATCGAGGATTCTTGGTACAGAAAAAATCTAATCAAGTCTAATATGGACTCCTGTATGGCTGAAAAAATCAGAAGGAGTCAATGACTATGTAGAGAAAGTTCAAGATCGAGTCCTCTTGGGCCAGAAATATGTTCAGTAGGTCAAATATAGACTTCTATATGGCTAATGTGACATCAGAAGGCGTCAATGAGTATATATGAAAACTTCACTGTCGAATACTCTGTAGCCAGAAATATGTTCAGTCGGTCAAATATGGACTACTGTCTGGTTTATCTAACATCACGATATCTTAATTAGTATGTTCATGAAGTTCATGACGAATTTGCCAGAAATATGTTCAGTAGGTCTAATCTATTGGTGAAGAAACATCAGAGTGAGGCAATGAGTATGTGTTCATGAGCGAGGACTAATTTGCCAGAGATATGTTCTGTAGCTCAAACATGGGCTCATGTATGGCTGAAGGAACATCAGAGTGAGGCAAAGAGTATGTATATACAAAATTCACGATTGAGGACTCTTGGGACAAAAATGTTAAATTTGGTCTGATACGGACTTTTGTTTGGCTGAAATAAAATCAGAAGGAATCAATGAGTATGTAAAGAAAGTTCAAGATCAAGCACTCTTGGGCCAGAAAATATGTTCTTTACGTCAAATATGGACTACTGTCTGTCTGATGTAACAGCAGTCAATGAGTCTGTATAGAGAGTTCCTCATCAAGGACTAGTTTACAAGAAATTTGCTCAGTAGGTCAAAAATGGGTTCATATATGTCTGAAGTAACATCAGAATGATTCAATGAGAATGTATAGAAAGTTCAAGATTGAGTACTCTTGGACCAGAAATATGTTTAGTGGATCAAATATGGACTGCTGTCTGTCTGATTTAACATCAGGAGTCAATGAGTCAGTAGAGAAAGTTCATGGTCGAGGACTAATTTGCCAGAAATGTGTTATCTGTATGGGTGAAGTAACATCAGAAGAAGTCAACAGTAATGTATGAAAAGTTCAAGATCAAGTGCTCTTTGGCCAGAAATATGTCATTTAGGTCAAATGTGCAAAACTCTATGGCTGATGTAGCATGAGAAGGTTTCAATGAGTTAGTATGAAAACTTCCTCATAGAGGACTAATTTGCCAGAAATGTGTTCAGTAGGTCAAAATGGGTTCATAAATACCTGAAGTAACATCAGAGTGAATCAATGAGTATGTATAGAATGTTAACTGATCGAGTACACTTGGGTAAGAAATATGCTCAGTAGTTCAAATATGGATTTGTGTATGGCTGAAGTAACATTAGAAGGAGTCAAAGAGTACGTATATGAAGTTCAAGATCAAGAGCTCCTGGGCCAGAAAATATGTGCTTTACGTCAAATATGGACTACTGTCTCTCGATGTAACAACAGTCAATGAGTCTGTATAGAGATTTCATCATCAAGGACTAATTTATCAGAACTTTGCTCAGTAGGTCAAAAATGGGTTCATATTAGTCTGACGTATCATCAGAACGAGTCAATGAGTATGTATAGAAAGTTCAAGATTGAGTAGTCTTGGACCAGAAATACGTTCAGTAGGTCAAATATGGACTACTGTCTGTCTGATTTAACATCAGGAGTCAATGAGTCAGTCGAGAAATTTCATGATCGAGGACTAATTTGCCAGAAATATGTTCTCTAGATCTAATGGATTCTGTATGGGTGAAGTAACATCAGAAGGAGTCAACAGTAATGTATGAAAAGTTCAAGATCAAGTACTCTTTGGCCATAAATATGCCCATTAGGTCAAACATGCAATACTCTATGGCTGAAGAAACATCAGAGTGAGGCGTGTATATAAAGTTCATGATCGAGGACTCTTGGGCCAGAAATATATTCTGTAGGTCAAATATAGACTTCTATATGGCTGATGTTACTTCAGAAGGCGTCATTGAGTATATATAAAAACTTCAATGTCGAATACTCTTTGGCCAGTAATATGTTCAGTCAGTCAAATACGGAATACTGTGTGGCTTATCTAACATCAGATGGAGTCAATATGTATGCATATGAAGTTCATCACTGAGGACTAATTGGCCAGAAATACGTTCTATAGGTCTAATATGGACCTGTATGGGTGAAGTAACGTCAGAAGGAGTCAACAGTAATGTATGAAAAGTTCAAGATCAAGTACTCTTTGGCCACAAATATGTCATTTAGGTCAAATGTGCAAAACTCTATGGCTGATGTAGCATGAGAAGGTTTGAATGAGTTAGTATAAAAAGTTCATCATAGAGGACTAATTTGCCAGAAATATGTTCAGTACGTCAAAATGGGTTCATAAATAGCTGAAGTAACATCAGAGTGAATCAATGAGTATGTATAGAACGTTAACTGATCGAGTACACTTGTGTAAGAAATATGTTCAGTAGGTCAAATATGGATTTGTGTACAGCTGAAGTGATATTAGAAGGAGTCAATGAGTATGTATAGAAAGTTCAAGATCAAGAGCTCTTGGGTCAAAAATATGTTCAGTAGGTCAAATGTGGACTACTGTATGGCTGATGTTATATCAGAAGGCGTCAATGAGTATAAAATTCAATATTGAATAACCTTTGGCCAGAACTATGTTCAGAAATGGTCAAAATGCAATATTATATGGCTGACGTATCATCAGATGAAGACAATGAGGATGTACAGAAAATTCATGATCGAGGCTAATTTGTCAAAAATATGTCCATTAGGTCAAATATACAATACTCTATAGCTGAAGTAACATCAGAGTGAGGCATGTATATAAAGTTCATGATCGTGGACTCTTGGGACAGAATAAATTTAATCAGGTCTAATATGGACTTCTGTAGGGCTGAAATAAAATTACGAGTCACTGAGTCAGTGTAGAAAGTTCTTGATCGAGGACAAATTTTCCAGAAATAAGTTCTGTAGGTCTAATATGGACTTGTGTATGGGTGAAGTAACATCAGAAGGAATCAATAATAACGGATGAAACGCTCAAGATTGAGTGCTTTTGGCCGGAAATATAACCTTTAGGTCAAAATGCAATATTATATGGCTGACGTATCATCAGAAGCAGTCAATAAGTATGTATAGAACGTTCATGATCGAGGACTAATTTGCTTGAAATATGTCCATTAGGTCAAATATGCAGTACTCTATGGCTGAAGTAACATCAGAGTGAGGCATGTATATAAAGTTCATGATCGAGGATTCTTGGTACAGAAAAAATCTAATCAAGTCTAATATGGACTCCTGTATGGCTGAAAAAATCAGAAGGAGTCAATGACTATGTAGAGAAAGTTCAAGATCGAGTCCTCTTGGGCCAGAAATATGTTCAGTAGGTCAAATATAGACTTCTATATGGCTAATGTGACATCAGAAGCGTCAATGAGTATATATGAAAACTTCACTGTCGAATACTCTGTAGCCAGAAATATGTTCAGTCGGTCAAATATGGACTACTGTCTGGTTTATCTAACATCACGATATCTTAATTAGTATGTTCATGAAGTTCATGACGAATTTGCCAGAAATATGTTCAGTAGGTCTAATCTATTGGTGAAGAAACATCAGAGTGAGGCAATGAGTATGTGTTCATGAGCGAGGACTAATTTGCCAGAGATATGTTCTGTAGCTCAAACATGGGCTCATGTATGGCTGAAGGAACATCAGAGTGAGGCAAAGAGTATGTATATACAAAATTCACGATTGAGGACTCTTGGGACAAAAAATGTTAAATTTGGTCTGATACGGACTTTTGTTTGGCTGAAATAAAATCAGAAGGAATCAATGAGTATGTAAAGAAAGTTCAAGATCAAGCACTCTTGGGCCAGAAAATATGTTCTTTACGTCAAATATGGACTACTGTCTGTCTGATGTAACAGCAGTCAATGAGTCTGTATAGAGAGTTCCTCATCAAGGACTAGTTTACAAGAAATTTGCTCAGTAGGTCAAAAATGGGTTCATATATGTCTGAAGTAACATCAGAATGATTCAATGAGAATGTATAGAAAGTTCAAGATTGAGTACTCTTGGACCAGAAATATGTTTAGTGGATCAAATATGGACTACTGTCTGTCTGATTTAACATCAGGAGTCAATGAGTCAGTAGAGAAAGTTCATGGTCGAGGACTAATTTGCCAGAAATGTGTTATCTGTATGGGTGAAGTAACATCAGAAGAAGTCAACAGTAATGTATGAAAAGTTCAAGATCAAGTGCTCTTTGGCCAGAAATATGTCATTTAGGTCAAATGTGCAAAACTCTATGGCTGATGTAGCATGAGAAGGTTTCAATGAGTTAGTATGAAAACTTCCTCATAGAGGACTAATTTGCCAGAAATGTGTTCAGTAGGTCAAAATGGGTTCATAAATACCTGAAGTAACATCAGAGTGAATCAATGAGTATGTATAGAATGTTAACTGATCGAGTACACTTGGGTAAGAAATATGCTCAGTAGTTCAAATATGGATTTGTGTATGGCTGAAGTAACATTAGAAGGAGTCAAAGAGTACGTATATGAAGTTCAAGATCAAGAGCTCCTGGGCCAGAAAATATGTGCTTTACGTCAAATATGGACTACTGTCTCTCCGATGTAACAACAGTCAATGAGTCTGTATAGAGATTTCATCATCAAGGACTAATTTATCAGAACTTTGCTCAGTAGGTCAAAAATGGGTTCATATTAGTCTGACGTATCATCAGAACGAGTCAATGAGTATGTATAGAAAGTTCAAGATTGAGTAGTCTTGGACCAGAAATACGTTCAGTAGGTCAAATATGGACTACTGTCTGTCTGATTTAACATCAGGAGTCAATGAGTCAGTCGAGAAATTTCATGATCGAGGACTAATTTGCCAGAAATATGTTCTCTAGATCTAATGGATTCTGTATGGGTGAAGTAACATCAGAAGGAGTCAACAGTAATGTATGAAAAGTTCAAGATCAAGTACTCTTTGGCCATAAATATGCCCATTAGGTCAAACATGCAATACTCTATGGCTGAAGAAACATCAGAGTGAGGCGTGTATATAAAGTTCATGATCGAGGACTCTTGGGCCAGAAATATATTCTGTAGGTCAAATATAGACTTCTATATGGCTGATGTTACTTCAGAAGGCGTCATTGAGTATATATAAAAACTTCAATGTCGAATACTCTTTGGCCAGTAATATGTTCAGTCAGTCAAATACGGAATACTGTGTGGCTTATCTAACATCAGATGGAGTCAATATGTATGCATATGAAGTTCATCACTGAGGACTAATTGGCCAGAAATACGTTCTATAGGTCTAATATGGACCTGTATGGGTGAAGTAACGTCAGAAGGAGTCAACAGTAATGTATGAAAAGTTCAAGATCAAGTACTCTTTGGCCACAAATATGTCATTTAGGTCAAATGTGCAAAACTCTATGGCTGATGTAGCATGAGAAGGTTTGAATGAGTTAGTATAAAAGTTCATCATAGAGGACTAATTTGCCAGAAATATGTTCAGTACGTCAAAATGGGTTCATAAATAGCTGAAGTAACATCAGAGTGAATCAATGAGTATGTATAGAACGTTAACTGATCGAGTACACTTGTGTAAGAAATATGTTCAGTAGGTCAAATATGGATTTGTGTACAGCTGAAGTGATATTAGAAGGAGTCAATGAGTATGTATAGAAAGTTCAAGATCAAGAGCTCTTGGGTCAAAAATATGTTCAGTAGGTCAAATGTGGACTACTGTATGGCTGATGTTATATCAGAAGGCGTCAATGAGTATAAAATTCAATATTGAATAACCTTTGGCCAGAACTATGTTCAGAAATGGTCAAAAATGCATTATATGGCTGACGTATCATCAGATGAAGACAATGAGGATGTACAGAAAATTCATGATCGAGGGCTAATTTGTCAAAAATATGTCCATTAGGTCAAATATACAATACTCTATAGCTGAAGTAACATCAGAGTGAGGCATGTATATAAAGTTCATGATCGTGGACTCTTGGGACAGAATAAATTTAATCAGGTCTAATATGGACTTCTGTAGGGCTGAAATAAAATTACGAGTCACTGAGTCAGTGTAGAAAGTTCTTGATCGAGGACAAATTTTCCAGAAATAAGTTCTGTAGGTCTAATATGGACTTGTGTATGGGTGAAGTAACATCAGAAGGAATCAATAATAACGGATGAAACGCTCAAGATTGAGTGCTTTTGGCGGAAATATAACCTTTAGGTCAAAAATGCAATATTATATGGCTGACGTATCATCAGAAGCAGTCAATAAGTATGTATAGAACGTTCATGATCGAGGACTAATTTGCTTGAAATATGTCCATTAGGTCAAATATGCAGTACTCTATGGCTGAAGTAACATCAGAGTGAGGCATGTATATAAAGTTCATGATCGAGGATTCTTGGTACAGAAAAATCTAATCAAGTCTAATATGGACTCCTGTATGGCTGAAAAAATCAGAAGGAGTCAATGACTATGTAGAGAAAGTTCAAGATCGAGTCCTCTTGGGCCAGAAATATGTTCAGTAGGTCAAATATAGACTTCTATATGGCTAATGTGACATCAGAAGGCGTCAATGAGTATATATGAAAACTTCACTGTCGAATACTCTGTAGCCAGAAATATGTTCAGTCGGTCAAATATGGACTACTGTCTGGTTTATCTAACATCACGATATCTTAATTAGTATGTTCATGAAGTTCATGACGAATTTGCCAGAAATATGTTCAGTAGGTCTAATCTATTGGTGAAGAAACATCAGAGTGAGGCAATGAGTATGTGTTCATGAGCGAGGACTAATTTGCCAGAGATATGTTCTGTAGCTCAAACATGGGCTCATGTATGGCTGAAGGAACATCAGAGTGAGGCAAAGAGTATGTATATACAAAATTCACGATTGAGGACTCTTGGGACAAAAAAATGTTAAATTTGGTCTGATACGGACTTTTGTTTGGCTGAAATAAAATCAGAAGGAATCAATGAGTATGTAAAGAAAGTTCAAGATCAAGCACTCTTGGGCCAGAAAATATGTTCTTTACGTCAAATATGGACTACTGTCTGTCTGATGTAACAGCAGTCAATGAGTCTGTATAGAGAGTTCCTCATCAAGGACTAGTTTACAAGAAATTTGCTCAGTAGGTCAAAAATGGGTTCATATATGTCTGAAGTAACATCAGAATGATTCAATGAGAATGTATAGAAAGTTCAAGATTGAGTACTCTTGGACCAGAAATATGTTTAGTGGATCAAATATGGACTGCTGTCTGTCTGATTTAACATCAGGAGTCAATGAGTCAGTAGAGAAAGTTCATGGTCGAGGACTAATTTGCCAGAAATATGTTATCTGTATGGGTGAAGTAACATCAGAAGAAGTCAACAGTAATGTATGAAAAGTTCAAGATCAAGTGCTCTTTGGCCAGAAATATGTCATTTAGGTCAAATGTGCAAAACTCTATGGCTGATGTAGCATGAGAAGGTTTCAATGAGTTAGTATGAAAACTTCCTCATAGAGGACTAATTTGCCAGAAATGTGTTCAGTAGGTCAAAATGGGTTCATAAATACCTGAAGTAACATCAGAGTGAATCAATGAGTATGTATAGAATGTTAACTGATCGAGTACACTTGGGTAAGAAATATGCTCAGTAGTTCAAATATGGATTTGTGTATGGCTGAAGTAACATTAGAAGGAGTCAAAGAGTACGTATATGAAGTTCAAGATCAAGAGCTCCTGGGCCAGAAAATATGTGCTTTACGTCAAATATGGACTACTGTCTCTCCGATGTAACAACAGTCAATGAGTCTGTATAGAGATTTCATCATCAAGGACTAATTTATCAGAACTTTGCTCAGTAGGTCAAAAATGGGTTCATATTAGTCTGACGTATCATCAGAACGAGTCAATGAGTATGTATAGAAAGTTCAAGATTGAGTAGTCTTGGACCAGAAATACGTTCAGTAGGTCAAATATGGACTACTGTCTGTCTGATTTAACATCAGGAGTCAATGAGTCAGTCGAGAAATTTCATGATCCAGGACTAATTTGCCAGAAATATGTTCTCTAGATCTAATGGATTCTGTATGGGTGAAGTAACATCAGAAGGAGTCAACAGTAATGTATGAAAAGTTCAAGATCAAGTACTCTTTGGCCATAAATATGCCCATTAGGTCAAACATGCAATACTCTATGGCTGAAGAAACATCAGAGTGAGGCGTGTATATAAAGTTCATGATCGAGGACTCTTGGGCCAGAAATATATTCTGTAGGTCAAATATAGACTTCTATATGGCTGATGTTACTTCAGAAGGCGTCATTGAGTATATATAAAAACTTCAATGTCGAATACTCTTTGGCCAGTAATATGTTCAGTCAGTCAAATACGGAATACTGTGTGGCTTATCTAACATCAGATGGAGTCAATATGTATGCATATGAAGTTCATCACTGAGGACTAATTGGCCAGAAATACGTTCTATAGGTCTAATATGGACCTGTATGGGTGAAGTAACGTCAGAAGGAGTCAACAGTAATGTATGAAAAGTTCAAGATCAAGTACTCTTTGGCCACAAATATGTCATTTAGGTCAAATGTGCAAAACTCTATGGCTGATGTAGCATGAGAAGGTTTGAATGAGTTAGTATAAAAAGTTCATCATAGAGGACTAATTTGCCAGAAATATGTTCAGTACGTCAAAATGGGTTCATAAATAGCTGAAGTAACATCAGAGTGAATCAATGAGTATGTATAGAACGTTAACTGATCGAGTACACTTGGGTAAGAAATATGTTCAGTAGGTCAAATATGGATTTGTGTACAGCTGAAGTGATATTAGAAGGAGTCAATGAGTATGTATAGAAAGTTCAAGATCAAGAGCTCTTGGGTCAAAAATATGTTCAGTAGGTCAAATGTGGACTACTGTATGGCTGATGTTATATCAGAAGGCGTCAATGAGTATAAAATTCAATATTGAATAACCTTTGGCCAGAACTATGTTCAGAAATGGTCAAAATGCAATATTATATAGCTGACGTATCATCAGATGAAGACAATGAGGATGTACAGAAAATTCATGATCGAGGGCTAATTTGTGAAAAATATGTCCATTAGGTCAAATATACAATACTCTATAGCTGAAGTAACATCAGAGTGAGGCATGTATATAAAGTTCATGATCGTGGACTCTTGGGACAGAATAAATTTAATCAGGTCTAATATGGACTTCTGTAGGGCTGAAATAAAATTACGAGTCACTGAGTCAGTGTAGAAAGTTCTTGATCGAGGACAAATTTTCCAGAAATAAGTTCAGTAGGTCTAATATGGACTTGTGTATGGGTGAAGTAACATCAGAAGGAATCAATAATAACGGATGAAACGCTCAAGATTGAGTGCTTTTGGCCGGAAATATAACCTTTAGGTCAAAATGCAATATTATATGGCTGACGTATCATCAGAAGCAGTCAATAAGTATGTATAGAACGTTCATGATCGAGGACTAATTTGCTTGAAATATGTCCATTAGGTCAAATATGCAGTACTCTATGGCTGAAGTAACATCAGAGTGAGGCATGTATATAAAGTTCATGATCGAGGATTCTTGGTACAGAAAAATCTAATCAAGTCTAATATGGACTCCTGTATGGCTGAAAAAATCAGAAGGAGTCAATGACTATGTAGAGAAAGTTCAAGATCGAGTCCTCTTGGGCCAGAAATATGTTCAGTAGGTCAAATATAGACTTCTATATGGCTAATGTGACATCAGAAGGCGTCAATGAGTATATATGAAAACTTCACTGTCGAATACTCTGTAGCCAGAAATATGTTCAGTCGGTCAAATATGGACTACTGTCTGGTTTATCTAACATCACGATATCTTAATTAGTATGTTCATGAAGTTCATGACGAATTTGCCAGAAATATGTTCAGTAGGTCTAATCTATTGGTGAAGAAACATCAGAGTGAGGCAATGAGTATGTGTTCATGAGCGAGGACTAATTTGCCAGAGATATGTTCTGTAGCTCAAACATGGGCTCATGTATGGCTGAAGGAACATCAGAGTGAGGCAAAGAGTATGTATATACAAAATTCACGATTGAGGACTCTTGGGACAAAAAATGTTAAATTTGGTCTGATACGGACTTTTGTTTGGCTGAAATAAAATCAGAAGGAATCAATGAGTATGTAAAGAAAGTTCAAGATCAAGCACTCTTGGGCCAGAAAATATGTTCTTTACGTCAAATATGGACTACTGTCTGTCTGATGTAACAGCAGTCAATGAGTCTGTATAGAGAGTTCCTCATCAAGGACTAGTTTACAAGAAATTTGCTCAGTAGGTCAAAAATGGGTTCATATATGTCTGAAGTAACATCAGAATGATTCAATGAGAATGTATAGAAAGTTCAAGATTGAGTACTCTTGGACCAGAAATATGTTTAGTGGATCAAATATGGACTGCTGTCTGTCTGATTTAACATCAGGAGTCAATGAGTCAGTAGAGAAAGTTCATGGTCGAGGACTAATTTGCCAGAAATGTGTTATCTGTATGGGTGAAGTAACATCAGAAGAAGTCAACAGTAATGTATGAAAAGTTCAAGATCAAGTGCTCTTTGGCCAGAAATATGTCATTTAGGTCAAATGTGCAAAACTCTATGGCTGATGTAGCATGAGAAGGTTTCAATGAGTTAGTATGAAAACTTCCTCATAGAGGACTAATTTGCCAGAAATGTGTTCAGTAGGTCAAAATGGGTTCATAAATACCTGAAGTAACATCAGAGTGAATCAATGAGTATGTATAGAATGTTAACTGATCGAGTACACTTGGGTAAGAAATATGCTCAGTAGTTCAAATATGGATTTGTGTATGGCTGAAGTAACATTAGAAGGAGTCAAAGAGTACGTATATGAAGTTCAAGATCAAGAGCTCCTGGGCCAGAAAATATGTGCTTTACGTCAAATATGGACTACTGTCTCTCGATGTAACAACAGTCAATGAGTCTGTATAGAGATTTCATCATCAAGGACTAATTTATCAGAACTTTGCTCAGTAGGTCAAAAATGGGTTCATATTAGTCTGACGTATCATCAGAACGAGTCAATGAGTATGTATAGAAAGTTCAAGATTGAGTAGTCTTGGACCAGAAATACGTTCAGTAGGTCAAATATGGACTACTGTCTGTCTGATTTAACATCAGGAGTCAATGAGTCAGTCGAGAAATTTCATGATCGAGGACTAATTTGCCAGAAATATGTTCTCTAGATCTAATGGATTCTGTATGGGTGAAGTAACATCAGAAGGAGTCAACAGTAATGTATGAAAAGTTCAAGATCAAGTACTCTTTGGCCATAAATATGCCCATTAGGTCAAACATGCAATACTCTATGGCTGAAGAAACATCAGAGTGAGGCGTGTATATAAAGTTCATGATCGAGGACTCTTGGGCCAGAAATATATTCTGTAGGTCAAATATAGACTTCTATATGGCTGATGTTACTTCAGAAGGCGTCATTGAGTATATATAAAAACTTCAATGTCGAATACTCTTTGGCCAGTAATATGTTCAGTCAGTCAAATACGGAATACTGTGTGGCTTATCTAACATCAGATGGAGTCAATATGTATGCATATGAAGTTCATCACTGAGGACTAATTGGCCAGAAATACGTTCTATAGGTCTAATATGGACCTGTATGGGTGAAGTAACGTCAGAAGGAGTCAACAGTAATGTATGAAAAGTTCAAGATCAAGTACTCTTTGGCCACAAATATGTCATTTAGGTCAAATGTGCAAAACTCTATGGCTGATGTAGCATGAGAAGGTTTGAATGAGTTAGTATAAAAAGTTCATCATAGAGGACTAATTTGCCAGAAATATGTTCAGTACGTCAAAATGGGTTCATAAATAGCTGAAGTAACATCAGAGTGAATCAATGAGTATGTATAGAACGTTAACTGATCGAGTACACTTGTGTAAGAAATATGTTCAGTAGGTCAAATATGGATTTGTGTACAGCTGAAGTGATATTAGAAGGAGTCAATGAGTATGTATAGAAAGTTCAAGATCAAGAGCTCTTGGGTCAAAAATATGTTCAGTAGGTCAAATGTGGACTACTGTATGGCTGATGTTATATCAGAAGGCGTCAATGAGTATAAAATTCAATATTGAATAACCTTTGGCCAGAACTATGTTCAGAAATGGTCAAAAATGCATTATATGGCTGACGTATCATCAGATGAAGACAATGAGGATGTACAGAAAATTCATGATCGAGGGCTAATTTGTCAAAAATATGTCCATTAGGTCAAATATACAATACTCTATAGCTGAAGTAACATCAGAGTGAGGCATGTATATAAAGTTCATGATCGTGGACTCTTGGGACAGAATAAATTTAATCAGGTCTAATATGGACTTCTGTAGGGCTGAAATAAAATTACGAGTCACTGAGTCAGTGTAGAAAGTTCTTGATCGAGGACAAATTTTCCAGAAATAAGTTCTGTAGGTCTAATATGGACTTGTGTATGGGTGAAGTAACATCAGAAGGAATCAATAATAACGGATGAAACGCTCAAGATTGAGTGCTTTTGGCCGGAAATATAACCTTTAGGTCAAAAATGCAATATTATATGGCTGACGTATCATCAGAAGCAGTCAATAAGTATGTATAGAACGTTCATGATCGAGGACTAATTTGCTTGAAATATGTCCATTAGGTCAAATATGCAGTACTCTATGGCTGAAGTAACATCAGAGTGAGGCATGTATATAAAGTTCATGATCGAGGATTCTTGGTACAGAAAAAATCTAATCAAGTCTAATATGGACTCCTGTATGGCTGAAAAAATCAGAAGGAGTCAATGACTATGTAGAGAAAGTTCAAGATCGAGTCCTCTTGGGCCAGAAATATGTTCAGTAGGTCAAATATAGACTTCTATATGGCTAATGTGACATCAGAAGGCGTCAATGAGTATATATGAAAACTTCACTGTCGAATACTCTGTAGCCAGAAATATGTTCAGTCGGTCAAATATGGACTACTGTCTGGTTTATCTAACATCACGATATCTTAATTAGTATGTTCATGAAGTTCATGACGAATTTGCCAGAAATATGTTCAGTAGGTCTAATCTATTGGTGAAGAAACATCAGAGTGAGGCAATGAGTATGTGTTCATGAGCGAGGACTAATTTGCCAGAGATATGTTCTGTAGCTCAAACATGGGCTCATGTATGGCTGAAGGAACATCAGAGTGAGGCAAAGAGTATGTATATACAAAATTCACGATTGAGGACTCTTGGGACAAAAAAATGTTAAATTTGGTCTGATACGGACTTTTGTTTGGCTGAAATAAAATCAGAAGGAATCAATGAGTATGTAAAGAAAGTTCAAGATCAAGCACTCTTGGGCCAGAAAATATGTTCTTTACGTCAAATATGGACTACTGTCTGTCTGATGTAACAGCAGTCAATGAGTCTGTATAGAGAGTTCCTCATCAAGGACTAGTTTACAAGAAATTTGCTCAGTAGGTCAAAAATGGGTTCATATATGTCTGAAGTAACATCAGAATGATTCAATGAGAATGTATAGAAAGTTCAAGATTGAGTACTCTTGGACCAGAAATATGTTTAGTGGATCAAATATGGACTGCTGTCTGTCTGATTTAACATCAGGAGTCAATGAGTCAGTAGAGAAAGTTCATGGTCGAGGACTAATTTGCCAGAAATGTGTTATCTGTATGGGTGAAGTAACATCAGAAGAAGTCAACAGTAATGTATGAAAAGTTCAAGATCAAGTGCTCTTTGGCCAGAAATATGTCATTTAGGTCAAATGTGCAAAACTCTATGGCTGATGTAGCATGAGAAGGTTTCAATGAGTTAGTATGAAAACTTCCTCATAGAGGACTAATTTGCCAGAAATGTGTTCAGTAGGTCAAAATGGGTTCATAAATACCTGAAGTAACATCAGAGTGAATCAATGAGTATGTATAGAATGTTAACTGATCGAGTACACTTGGGTAAGAAATATGCTCAGTAGTTCAAATATGGATTTGTGTATGGCTGAAGTAACATTAGAAGGAGTCAAAGAGTACGTATATGAAGTTCAAGATCAAGAGCTCCTGGGCCAGAAAATATGTGCTTTACGTCAAATATGGACTACTGTCTCTCCGATGTAACAACAGTCAATGAGTCTGTATAGAGATTTCATCATCAAGGACTAATTTATCAGAACTTTGCTCAGTAGGTCAAAAATGGGTTCATATTAGTCTGACGTATCATCAGAACGAGTCAATGAGTATGTATAGAAAGTTCAAGATTGAGTAGTCTTGGACCAGAAATACGTTCAGTAGGTCAAATATGGACTACTGTCTGTCTGATTTAACATCAGGAGTCAATGAGTCAGTCGAGAAATTTCATGATCGAGGACTAATTTGCCAGAAATATGTTCTCTAGATCTAATGGATTCTGTATGGGTGAAGTAACATCAGAAGGAGTCAACAGTAATGTATGAAAAGTTCAAGATCAAGTACTCTTTGGCCATAAATATGCCCATTAGGTCAAACATGCAATACTCTATGGCTGAAGAAACATCAGAGTGAGGCGTGTATATAAAGTTCATGATCGAGGACTCTTGGGCCAGAAATATATTCTGTAGGTCAAATATAGACTTCTATATGGCTGATGTTACTTCAGAAGGCGTCATTGAGTATATATAAAAACTTCAATGTCGAATACTCTTTGGCCAGTAATATGTTCAGTCAGTCAAATACGGAATACTGTGTGGCTTATCTAACATCAGATGGAGTCAATATGTATGCATATGAAGTTCATCACTGAGGACTAATTGGCCAGAAATACGTTCTATAGGTCTAATATGGACCTGTATGGGTGAAGTAACGTCAGAAGGAGTCAACAGTAATGTATGAAAAGTTCAAGATCAAGTACTCTTTGGCCACAAATATGTCATTTAGGTCAAATGTGCAAAACTCTATGGCTGATGTAGCATGAGAAGGTTTGAATGAGTTAGTATAAAAAGTTCATCATAGAGGACTAATTTGCCAGAAATATGTTCAGTACGTCAAAATGGGTTCATAAATAGCTGAAGTAACATCAGAGTGAATCAATGAGTATGTATAGAACGTTAACTGATCGAGTACACTTGTGTAAGAAATATGTTCAGTAGGTCAAATATGGATTTGTGTACAGCTGAAGTGATATTAGAAGGAGTCAATGAGTATGTATAGAAAGTTCAAGATCAAGAGCTCTTGGGTCAAAAATATGTTCAGTAGGTCAAATGTGGACTACTGTATGGCTGATGTTATATCAGAAGGCGTCAATGAGTATAAAATTCAATATTGAATAACCTTTGGCCAGAACTATGTTCAGAAATGGTCAAAAATGCATTATATGGCTGACGTATCATCAGATGAAGACAATGAGGATGTACAGAAAATTCATGATCGAGGGCTAATTTGTCAAAAATATGTCCATTAGGTCAAATATACAATACTCTATAGCTGAAGTAACATCAGAGTGAGGCATGTATATAAAGTTCATGATCGTGGACTCTTGGGACAGAATAAATTTAATCAGGTCTAATATGGACTTCTGTAGGGCTGAAATAAAATTACGAGTCACTGAGTCAGTGTAGAAAGTTCTTGATCGAGGACAAATTTTCCAGAAATAAGTTCTGTAGGTCTAATATGGACTTGTGTATGGGTGAAGTAACATCAGAAGGAATCAATAATAACGGATGAAACGCTCAAGATTGAGTGCTTTTGGCGGAAATATAACCTTTAGGTCAAAAATGCAATATTATATGGCTGACGTATCATCAGAAGCAGTCAATAAGTATGTATAGAACGTTCATGATCGAGGACTAATTTGCTTGAAATATGTCCATTAGGTCAAATATGCAGTACTCTATGGCTGAAGTAACATCAGAGTGAGGCATGTATATAAAGTTCATGATCGAGGATTCTTGGTACAGAAAAAATCTAATCAAGTCTAATATGGACTCCTGTATGGCTGAAAAAATCAGAAGGAGTCAATGACTATGTAGAGAAAGTTCAAGATCGAGTCCTCTTGGGCCAGAAATATGTTCAGTAGGTCAAATATAGACTTCTATATGGCTAATGTGACATCAGAAGGCGTCAATGAGTATATATGAAAACTTCACTGTCGAATACTCTGTAGCCAGAAATATGTTCAGTCGGTCAAATATGGACTACTGTCTGGTTTATCTAACATCACGATATCTTAATTAGTATGTTCATGAAGTTCATGACGAATTTGCCAGAAATATGTTCAGTAGGTCTAATCTATTGGTGAAGAAACATCAGAGTGAGGCAATGAGTATGTGTTCATGAGCGAGGACTAATTTGCCAGAGATATGTTCTGTAGCTCAAACATGGGCTCATGTATGGCTGAAGGAACATCAGAGTGAGGCAAAGAGTATGTATATACAAAATTCACGATTGAGGACTCTTGGGACAAAAATGTTAAATTTGGTCTGATACGGACTTTTGTTTGGCTGAAATAAAATCAGAAGGAATCAATGAGTATGTAAAGAAAGTTCAAGATCAAGCACTCTTGGGCCAGAAAATATGTTCTTTACGTCAAATATGGACTACTGTCTGTCTGATGTAACAGCAGTCAATGAGTCTGTATAGAGAGTTCCTCATCAAGGACTAGTTTACAAGAAATTTGCTCAGTAGGTCAAAAATGGGTTCATATATGTCTGAAGTAACATCAGAATGATTCAATGAGAATGTATAGAAAGTTCAAGATTGAGTACTCTTGGACCAGAAATATGTTTAGTGGATCAAATATGGACTGCTGTCTGTCTGATTTAACATCAGGAGTCAATGAGTCAGTAGAGAAAGTTCATGGTCGAGGACTAATTTGCCAGAAATATGTTATCTGTATGGGTGAAGTAACATCAGAAGAAGTCAACAGTAATGTATGAAAAGTTCAAGATCAAGTGCTCTTTGGCCAGAAATATGTCATTTAGGTCAAATGTGCAAAACTCTATGGCTGATGTAGCATGAGAAGGTTTCAATGAGTTAGTATGAAAACTTCCTCATAGAGGACTAATTTGCCAGAAATGTGTTCAGTAGGTCAAAATGGGTTCATAAATACCTGAAGTAACATCAGAGTGAATCAATGAGTATGTATAGAATGTTAACTGATCGAGTACACTTGGGTAAGAAATATGCTCAGTAGTTCAAATATGGATTTGTGTATGGCTGAAGTAACATTAGAAGGAGTCAAAGAGTACGTATATGAAGTTCAAGATCAAGAGCTCCTGGGCCAGAAAATATGTGCTTTACGTCAAATATGGACTACTGTCTCTCCGATGTAACAACAGTCAATGAGTCTGTATAGAGATTTCATCATCAAGGACTAATTTATCAGAACTTTGCTCAGTAGGTCAAAAATGGGTTCATATTAGTCTGACGTATCATCAGAACGAGTCAATGAGTATGTATAGAAAGTTCAAGATTGAGTAGTCTTGGACCAGAAATACGTTCAGTAGGTCAAATATGGACTACTGTCTGTCTGATTTAACATCAGGAGTCAATGAGTCAGTCGAGAAATTTCATGATCGAGGACTAATTTGCCAGAAATATGTTCTCTAGATCTAATGGATTCTGTATGGGTGAAGTAACATCAGAAGGAGTCAACAGTAATGTATGAAAAGTTCAAGATCAAGTACTCTTTGGCCATAAATATGCCCATTAGGTCAAACATGCAATACTCTATGGCTGAAGAAACATCAGAGTGAGGCGTGTATATAAAGTTCATGATCGAGGACTCTTGGGCCAGAAATATATTCTGTAGGTCAAATATAGACTTCTATATGGCTGATGTTACTTCAGAAGGCGTCATTGAGTATATATAAAAACTTCAATGTCGAATACTCTTTGGCCAGTAATATGTTCAGTCAGTCAAATACGGAATACTGTGTGGCTTATCTAACATCAGATGGAGTCAATATGTATGCATATGAAGTTCATCACTGAGGACTAATTGGCCAGAAATACGTTCTATAGGTCTAATATGGACCTGTATGGGTGAAGTAACGTCAGAAGGAGTCAACAGTAATGTATGAAAAGTTCAAGATCAAGTACTCTTTGGCCACAAATATGTCATTTAGGTCAAATGTGCAAAACTCTATGGCTGATGTAGCATGAGAAGGTTTGAATGAGTTAGTATAAAAAGTTCATCATAGAGGACTAATTTGCCAGAAATATGTTCAGTACGTCAAAATGGGTTCATAAATAGCTGAAGTAACATCAGAGTGAATCAATGAGTATGTATAGAACGTTAACTGATCGAGTACACTTGTGTAAGAAATATGTTCAGTAGGTCAAATATGGATTTGTGTACAGCTGAAGTGATATTAGAAGGAGTCAATGAGTATGTATAGAAAGTTCAAGATCAAGAGCTCTTGGGTCAAAAATATGTTCAGTAGGTCAAATGTGGACTACTGTATGGCTGATGTTATATCAGAAGGCGTCAATGAGTATAAAATTCAATATTGAATAACCTTTGGCCAGAACTATGTTCAGAAATGGTCAAAAATGCATTATATGGCTGACGTATCATCAGATGAAGACAATGAGGATGTACAGAAAATTCATGATCGAGGGCTAATTTGTCAAAAATATGTCCATTAGGTCAAATATACAATACTCTATAGCTGAAGTAACATCAGAGTGAGGCATGTATATAAAGTTCATGATCGTGGACTCTTGGGACAGAATAAATTTAATCAGGTCTAATATGGACTTCTGTAGGGCTGAAATAAAATTACGAGTCACTGAGTCAGTGTAGAAAGTTCTTGATCGAGGACAAATTTTCCAGAAATAAGTTCTGTAGGTCTAATATGGACTTGTGTATGGGTGAAGTAACATCAGAAGGAATCAATAATAACGGATGAAACGCTCAAGATTGAGTGCTTTTGGCGGAAATATAACCTTTAGGTCAAAAATGCAATATTATATGGCTGACGTATCATCAGAAGCAGTCAATAAGTATGTATAGAACGTTCATGATCGAGGACTAATTTGCTTGAAATATGTCCATTAGGTCAAATATGCAGTACTCTATGGCTGAAGTAACATCAGAGTGAGGCATGTATATAAAGTTCATGATCGAGGATTCTTGGTACAGAAAAATCTAATCAAGTCTAATATGGACTCCTGTATGGCTGAAAAAATCAGAAGGAGTCAATGACTATGTAGAGAAAGTTCAAGATCGAGTCCTCTTGGGCCAGAAATATGTTCAGTAGGTCAAATATAGACTTCTATATGGCTAATGTGACATCAGAAGGCGTCAATGAGTATATATGAAAACTTCACTGTCGAATACTCTGTAGCCAGAAATATGTTCAGTCGGTCAAATATGGACTACTGTCTGGTTTATCTAACATCACGATATCTTAATTAGTATGTTCATGAAGTTCATGACGAATTTGCCAGAAATATGTTCAGTAGGTCTAATCTATTGGTGAAGAAACATCAGAGTGAGGCAATGAGTATGTGTTCATGAGCGAGGACTAATTGCCAGAGATATGTTCTGTAGCTCAAACATGGGCTCATGTATGGCTGAAGGAACATCAGAGTGAGGCAAAGAGTATGTATATACAAAATTCACGATTGAGGACTCTTGGGACAAAAAATGTTAAATTTGGTCTGATACGGACTTTTGTTTGGCTGAAATAAAATCAGAAGGAATCAATGAGTATGTAAAGAAAGTTCAAGATCAAGCACTCTTGGGCCAGAAAATATGTTCTTTACGTCAAATATGGACTACTGTCTGTCTGATGTAACAGCAGTCAATGAGTCTGTATAGAGAGTTCCTCATCAAGGACTAGTTTACAAGAAATTTGCTCAGTAGGTCAAAATGGGTTCATATATGTCTGAAGTAACATCAGAATGATTCAATGAGAATGTATAGAAAGTTCAAGATTGAGTACTCTTGGACCAGAAATATGTTTAGTGGATCAAATATGGACTGCTGTCTGTCTGATTTAACATCAGGAGTCAATGAGTCAGTAGAGAAAGTTCATGGTCGAGGACTAATTTGCCAGAAATATGTTATCTGTATGGGTGAAGTAACATCAGAAGAAGTCAACAGTAATGTATGAAAAGTTCAAGATCAAGTGCTCTTTGGCCAGAAATATGTCATTTAGGTCAAATGTGCAAAACTCTATGGCTGATGTAGCATGAGAAGGTTTCAATGAGTTAGTATGAAAACTTCCTCATAGAGGACTAATTTGCCAGAAATGTGTTCAGTAGGTCAAAATGGGTTCATAAATACCTGAAGTAACATCAGAGTGAATCAATGAGTATGTATAGAATGTTAACTGATCGAGTACACTTGGGTAAGAAATATGCTCAGTAGTTCAAATATGGATTTGTGTATGGCTGAAGTAACATTAGAAGGAGTCAAAGAGTACGTATATGAAGTTCAAGATCAAGAGCTCCTGGGCCAGAAAATATGTGCTTTACGTCAAATATGGACTACTGTCTCTCGATGTAACAACAGTCAATGAGTCTGTATAGAGATTTCATCATCAAGGACTAATTTATCAGAACTTTGCTCAGTAGGTCAAAAATGGGTTCATATTAGTCTGACGTATCATCAGAACGAGTCAATGAGTATGTATAGAAAGTTCAAGATTGAGTAGTCTTGGACCAGAAATACGTTCAGTAGGTCAAATATGGACTACTGTCTGTCTGATTTAACATCAGGAGTCAATGAGTCAGTCGAGAAATTTCATGATCGAGGACTAATTTGCCAGAAATATGTTCTCTAGATCTAATGGATTCTGTATGGGTGAAGTAACATCAGAAGGAGTCAACAGTAATGTATGAAAAGTTCAAGATCAAGTACTCTTTGGCCATAAATATGCCCATTAGGTCAAACATGCAATACTCTATGGCTGAAGAAACATCAGAGTGAGGCGTGTATATAAAGTTCATGATCGAGGACTCTTGGGCCAGAAATATATTCTGTAGGTCAAATATAGACTTCTATATGGCTGATGTTACTTCAGAAGGCGTCATTGAGTATATATAAAACTTCAATGTCGAATACTCTTTGGCCAGTAATATGTTCAGTCAGTCAAATACGGAATACTGTGTGGCTTATCTAACATCAGATGGAGTCAATATGTATGCATATGAAGTTCATCACTGAGGACTAATTGGCCAGAAATACGTTCTATAGGTCTAATATGGACCTGTATGGGTGAAGTAACGTCAGAAGGAGTCAACAGTAATGTATGAAAAGTTCAAGATCAAGTACTCTTTGGCCACAAATATGTCATTTAGGTCAAATGTGCAAAACTCTATGGCTGATGTAGCATGAGAAGGTTTGAAATGAGTTAGTATAAAAGTTCATCATAGAGGACTAATTTGCCAGAAATATGTTCAGTACGTCAAAATGGGTTCATAAATAGCTGAAGTAACATCAGAGTGAATCAATGAGTATGTATAGAACGTTAACTGATCGAGTACACTTGGGTAAGAAATATGTTCAGTAGGTCAAATATGGATTTGTGTACAGCTGAAGTGATATTAGAAGGAGTCAATGAGTATGTATAGAAAGTTCAAGATCAAGAGCTCTTGGGTCAAAAATATGTTCAGTAGGTCAAATGTGGACTACTGTATGGCTGATGTTATATCAGAAGGCGTCAATGAGTATAAAATTCAATATTGAATAACCTTTGGCCAGAACTATGTTCAGAAATGGTCAAAAATGCAATATTATATGGCTGACGTATCATCAGATGAAGACAATGAGGATGTACAGAAAATTCATGATCGAGGGCTAATTTGTGAAAAATATGTCCATTAGGTCAAATATACAATACTCTATAGCTGAAGTAACATCAGAGTGAGGCATGTATATAAAGTTCATGATCGTGGACTCTTGGGACAGAATAAATTTAATCAGGTCTAATATGGACTTCTGTAGGGCTGAAATAAAATTACGAGTCACTGAGTCAGTGTAGAAAGTTCTTGATCGAGGACAAATTTTCCAGAAATAAGTTCAGTAGGTCTAATATGGACTTGTGTATGGGTGAAGTAACATCAGAAGGACTCAATAATAACGGATGAAACGCTCAAGATTGAGTGCTTTTGGCGGAAATATAACCTTTAGGTCAAAAATGCAATATTATATGGCTGACGTATCATCAGAAGCAGTCAATAAGTATGTATAAGAACGTTCATGATCGAGGACTAATTTGCTTGAAATATGTCCATTAGGTCAAATATGCAGTACTCTATGGCTGAAGTAACATCAGAGTGAGGCATGTATATAAAGTTCATGATCGAGGATTCTTGGTACAGAAAAAATCTAATCAAGTCTAATATGGACTCCTGTATGGCTGAAAAAAATCAGAAGGAGTCAATGACTATGTAGAGAAAGTTCAAGATCGAGTCCTCTTGGGCCAGAAATATGTTCAGTAGGTCAAATATAGACTTCTATATGGCTAATGTGACATCAGAAGGCGTCAATGAGTATATATGAAAACTTCACTGTCGAATACTCTGTAGCCAGAAATATGTTCAGTCGGTCAAATATGGACTACTGTCTGGTTTATCTAACATCACGATATCTTAATTAGTATGTTCATGAAGTTCATTACGAATTTGCCAGAAATATGTTCAGTAGGTCTAATCTATTGGTGAAGAAACATCAGAGTGAGGCAATGAGTATGTGTTCATGAGCGAGGACTAATTTGCCAGAGATATGTTCTGTAGCTCAAACATGGGCTCATGTATGGCTGAAGGAACATCAGAGTGAGGCAAAGAGTATGTATATACAAAATTCACGATTGAGGACTCTTGGGACAAAAATGTTAAATTTGGTCTGATACGGACTTTTGTTTGGCTGAAATAAAATCAGAAGGAATCAATGAGTATGTAAAGAAAGTTCAAGATCAAGCACTCTTGGGCCAGAAAATATGTTCTTTACGTCAGATATGGACTACTGTCTGTCTGATGTAACAGCAGTCAATGAGTCTGTATAGAGAGTTCATCATCAAGGACTAGTTTACAAGAAATTTGCTCAGTAGGTCAAAAATGGGTTCATATATGTCTGAAGTAACATCAGAATGATTCAATGAGAATGTATAGAAAGTTCAAGATTGAGTACTCTTGGACCAGAAATATGTTTAGTGGATCAAATATGGACTACTGTCTGTCTGATTTAACATCAGGAGTCAATGAGTCAGTAGAGAAAGTTCATGGTCGAGGACTAATTTGCCAGAAATATGTTATCTGTATGGGTGAAGTAACATCAGAAGAAGTCAACAGTAATGTATGAAAAGTTCAAGATCAAGTGCTCTTTGGCCAGAAATATGTCATTTAGGTCAAATGTGCAAAACTCTATGGCTGATGTAGCATGAGAAGGTTTCAATGAGTTAGTATGAAAACTTCCTCATAGAGGACTAATTTGCCAGAAATTTGTTCAGTAGGTCAAAATGGGTTTATAAATAGCTGAAGTAACATCAGAGTGAATCAATGAGTATGTATAGAATGTTAACTGATCGAGTACACTTGGGTAAGAAATATGCTCAGTAGTTCAAATATGGATTTGTGTATGGCTGAAGTAACATTAGAAGGAGTCAAAGAGTGTATATGAAGTTCAAGATCAAGAGCTCCTGGGCCAGAAAATATGTGCTTTACGTCAAATATGGACTACTGTCTCTCCGATGTAACAACAGTCAATGAGTCTGTATAGAGATTTCATCATCAAGGACTAATTTATCAGAACTTTGCTCAGTAGGTCAAAAATGGGTTCATATTAGTCTGACGTATCATCAGAACGAGTCAATGAGTATGTATAGAAAGTTCAAGATTGAGTAGTCTTGGACCAGAAATACGTTCAGTAGGTCAAATATGGACTACTGTCTGTCTGATTTAACATCAGGAGTCAATGAGTCAGTCGAGAAATTTCATGATCCAGGACTAATTTGCCAGAAATATGTTCTCTAGATCTAATGGATTCTGTATGGGTGAAGTAACATCAGAAGGAGTCAACAGTAATGTATGAAAAGTTCAAGATCAAGTACTCTTTGGCCATAAATATGCCCATTAGGTCAAACATGCAATACTCTATGGCTGAAGAAACATCAGAGTGAGGCGTGTATATAAAGTTCATGATCGAGGACTCTTGGGCCAGAAATATATTCTGTAGGTCAAATATAGACTTCTATATGGCTGATGTTACATCAGAAGCCGTCATTGAGTATATATAAAAACTTCAATGTCGAATACTCTTTGGCCAGTAATATGTTCAGTCAGTCAAATACGGAATACTGTGTGGCTTATCTAACATCAGATGGAGTCAATATGTATCCATATGAAGTTCATTACTGAGGACTAATTGGCCAGAAATACGTTCTATAGGTCTAATATGGACCTGTATGGGTGAAGTAACGTCAGAAGGAGTCAACAGTAATGTATGAAAAGTTCAAGATTAAGTACTCTTTGGCCACAAATATGTCATTTAGGTCAAATGTGCAAAACTCTATGGCTGATGTAGCATGAGAAGGTTTCAATGAGTTAGTATAAAAAGTTCATCATAGAGGACTAATTTGCCAGAAATATGTTCAGTACGTCAAAATGGGTTCATAAATAGCTGAAGTAACATCAGAGTGAATCAATGAGTATGTATAGAACGTTAACTGATCGAGTACACTTGGGTAAGAAATATGTTCAGTAGGTCAAATATGGATTTGTGTACAGCTGAAGTGACATTAGAAGGAGTCAATGAGTATGTATAGAAAGTTCAATATCAAGAGCTCTTGGGTCAAAAATATGTTTAGTAGGTCAAATGTGGACTACTGTATGGCTGATGTTATATCAGAAGGAGTCAATGAGTATAAAATTCAATATTGAATAACCTTTGGCCAGAACTATGTTCAGAAATGGTCAAAAATGCAATATTACATGGCTGACGTATCATCAGATGAAGACAATGAGGATGTAAAGAAAATTCATGATCGAGTACTCTTGTGTCAGAATTATGTTCAGTAGGTCTAATATGGACTTCTGTATGGTTGATGTAACATCAAATTAAGTCAGTGAGCATTTATAGAAAATTCATGATTGAGGGCTATTTTGACAAAAATTACATCAAATATAAAATACTCTATGGCTTTGTAACATCAGTGTATATAAAGTTCACGATCAAAGACTCGGGACAGAAAAAAATTAATTAGGTCTCATATAGACTTCTGTATGGCTGAAATAAAAATTGGAAGGAGTCAATGATTCAGTATAGAAAGTTCATGATCGAGGGTTAATTTGTCAGACCTATGTTCAGTAGGTGTAAAATGGACTTAACATAAGTAACATTAGAAGGAGTCAGTGATAATGTATAAAAAGTTCAAGATTGAGTGCACCATGTCAATGCATAAGGAATGAAAGTCAGTTCCTGTATAACATGCAATGAAACAATGCATACCTTATATGTATTCTCTAATGCTCTATATGTTGTATTTTCTCTTCAATGCACAAAGGAAAAAGAGTTAGTTCTTGTATGCAAAGCCGTGCAACTAGCACCTGTCGTGTTATCTCTTTAATGCTAAATGGATTAAATTACTGCAATGCAATGCACGTTATGTGTTAGCTCTTCAGTGCATAACGGATGAGTTATTTCATTCATTGCAACAGCACATATGTTATGTGTTATCTCTTTAATGCACAAGGAATAAGAAACAGTGCATAACTTACATGTTGCAATACAACACCACATTATGTTATATTAATGTCTTCTATGCACAGCACAATAATTAACTATTGTATGCAATGCATACAATTTTATTTATATTAATTACAATGCAACAGCATATGTGATTTGTTGTCTGTTCAATGCACAAAGGAAATAGTTCGTTCTTGTAAAGCAGTGGAACAAGCACCTGTCATGTGTTATCTCTTCAACGCACAACGGATGAGTTATTTCATTTAACGTAACACCATGTGCAATGTGTTATTTCTTCAATGCATGAGTTCTTGTATACAATAATATCAAGTTCTTCTATGCCCAACGTAATAAGTTCACAATTGTATACAATGCATTGAAGCGGCGAGTTCTTGTATTTATTGCAATGCAACAGCATATGTTGTTTGTAGTCTCTTCAGTGCACTGAAGAAAGAGATCGATCTTGTATGCAATGCAGTGCAAGAGCATATGTCATGTCGTGTTATCTCTTCACTCCAAAACGGATTAAGTTACTGCGATACATTTATTGCAATGCAACAGCATATGAGATTTGTTTTCTCTTCAGTGAACAACGGATGAGTTAGTTCATTCATCATAACTCCACGGCTTATATGTTGCAGTGCAACAGCACACGTTATATTACAGTTTTTTTCAATTGCTAACATACTTTTGTCCAATCTGTAGACACATTTTCAAAACTCTAAACACATTTAGCAGAACATCCGTCTGTTGTGACCATACCATTAAACACAATTCATGTCGTTTTCACACAAAAAGCAGTCAATGAACACGTTTCTAAAATGCTTATATTTTCTTTTCATATAAGCTCACCCCATTACCAAAATCATGGATCTTTCTCATCTTATTTTCAAATGCTTAAACACAGCAAATTGGAAATGAAGACCTAATGTTCTAATCTTTTAATACAGGATAAAACCTATACTTTTGCAACAACAAGCAGTACTGGAAAAAAAATATAAAACAAATACTGAAACAATTGATAAGCATTTTTAATTAGCAGATTACTTAATATTAAGATAAAATAAAATTATTAGATTAAGATTACAGATTAAATAAAAAATATTTAGAAATAGCAGATTCCAATCTCAGTTGGAGGCATAGTCAGGTGTTGAATTTATTTTCATTACATGGACACACGGTAAAATAGGACCGTTTGAATCAGATTTGTTCGGTGTGTATGAAGAACAACACAGAGGATCAGAGAGAAAATAATATCTGTGTAAGGGAGAGGAATAGATGAAGGAGGAGAAGAGAAGTTGGATCAGGACAAGGGAGAAGAAGAGTTATAGAAGAGTTATATGGGAGAGGAGTAAGAATGTGTGCTGGATTGTGCATCTCTGTGGTTTTCCCCCTTACACATGTAGAACCTACGAAAGCTTATTTCTGCCATGAATAGAAAATAAAAAAAGGTAATTGTGACTTTTTATCTCACAATTCTGACTTTTTTCACTCAATTCCCAGTTAAATGTAAACTCACAATTGCAAAATAAAAAATATTTTTGATAAAAAGTCACAATTACCTTTCATGCTTTTTATTCTGTGGTCGAAAAAAAGCTTCCATAATAACCAAAGACCATGTATGTTGGATTTGTTGTTGATTAATGGCAGCAATTTCATGTTTTCATTTCAGTAAAAGCTTTATACTACAGCGATTTTACTACAACGATTCCACTACCACTGTTCCATATATACAAAATATGTGGTCTGCATAGGGCACTATACCAAGGGGACACCATCCCACTCTCTATGGGGGCACCATCAACACCACACTCCCACCCCCAGAAAGAGATTTCAACGGAGGGGTCAACTGAAGTTCTGTATAGGGGACACATTTGACCAGTAGCTGCCCTCAGCAATTCTGTTACTTTCTTCTTCTTCTTTTTTTCTACTGTACATTCTATAAAATAATGACTCACTTCTGTTGCCAAGAATGCACACATTCAGCACTAACCAAAAATGTAGAATGGCTTACATGCATTAACTGAAACATAACAAGTAATGCAGTTTTCGTAATGCCATCAACTCTTAGTATTTTGAGAGTCATTGCGCTTGAATTGACTTATATGTTCATGTTGGATAAAAAACTAGTGCTATGTTTTGACAGAACGACTTTTGAATCAGGTTTGCTGTGTTTTGATAGAGTTAGTATGTGTTGAAAAAGGTTTTTAGCATTTTGAAATGTAGAGTTTGTGTTTATTTAACAAAATATGGTTTTGGGCAGAAAATTAACTATTTGGTGATGTAGGAGTGTTGCTGCGTTAAGAGTTTAGAAAAAGAACTTTAAGTATTGGTAAACGGTTGTTAGCAATTGAAAAAAAAACTAATTTCTTTTGTGCGCAAGCATAATAACTTAACTATTGTATGCAATGAAATGAAACACATATGCAACAGCATATGTGATTTCTTTTCTATTCAAAGGAAAGAGTTCGATCTTGTATGCATTGCAATGTAACAGCGCATGTGTTATATTCAATTCTTCTATGTATAAGTTAACTATTGTATATGCAATGCAATGCAGTGAGTTCTTGTATTTATTGCAATGCAACAGCATATGTGATTTGTTGTCTCTTCAATGCACAAAGGGAAGAGTTCGATCACTATAGTATGCAATGCAAGTGCAACAAGCACCTGTCGTGTGTTATCTCTGCACTGCACAACGGATGAAGTTACTGCAATGCAATGCACGTTATGTGTTATATCTTCATAATGGATGAGTTAGTTTATTCATCGCAACACCACACATGTTATGTGTTATGTCTGCACTACACAACGGATGAATTCATTCATCGCAACACCACATATGTGTTATCTCTTCAATGCATAAGGAATCAGTTAGTTACTGTATACTTTGCAAGGAAACTGCATAACACATGATAGTTCTTGTATGCATTGCAATGCAACAACACATATATTATATTAATTTCTTCTATGCACAACGTAATAATTTTACTATTGTATCCAATGCAATGAAGCGGCGAGTATTGTTGTCTCTTCAATGCGTTTAGGAAAGAGTTCGTTCTTGTATGCAATGCAGTGCCATAGAACCTGTCATGTGTTATCTCTTCACTGCACAACGGATTGTTACTGCAATGCGATGCACGTTAAGTGTATTGTCTGCACGGCCCAACTGATTAAATTATTGCAGTGCAATGCACATGTTATCTGTTATCTCTTCAACGCACAGAGGATGAGTTAGTTCATTCATCGTAACTCCACGGGTTATGTGTACTATCTTCAATGCACAAGGAATAGTTCTTGTATACAATGCAAGTGCATAACTGATATGTTGCAATGCAACAACACACGTTATATTAATTTCTTCTATGCACAAGCATAATATGTTAACTATTGTATGCAATGCAATAAAACACATATGCAACAGGATATGTAATTTGTTTTCTCTTCAAAGGAAAGAGTTCGATCTTGTATGCATTGTAATGCAATAGCGTATGTGTTATATTACATTCTTCTATGTACAACGTTATAAGTCAACTATTGTATGTGCAATGCAATGAACTTGTTTTTATTGCAAAGGCAACAGCTTATGTGATTTGTTCTCTCTTCAATGCAAAAAGGAAAGAGTTAGTTCATTTATGCAACGCAGTGCAACAAGCACCTTTCGTGTTATCTCTTCCCTGCAAAACGGATGAAGTTACTGCAATGCAATGCACGTTATTTGTTATCTCTTCGATGCATAAAAGATGCGATAGTTCATTAGTTGTATAAAACCTCGTGATATGTGCTATATCTTCAATGTTAGTTCTTTTATACAATGCCGTGCATAATTTGCATGTTGCAATGCGTCAGCACATATGTTGTATTCATTTCTTCTATGCACAGCATAATGAGTTAACTATTGCACATGATGCAATGAACGGTTCTTGATGCTTTGCAATTTAACAGTATATGTGAATCCTTTTCTCTTCAATGCACAAAGGAAAGAGTTAGTTCTTTTATGCGTTAGCTCTTCCCTGCAAAACGGATTAAGTTACTGCAATGCACGATATGTGTTATCTCTTCAATGCATAACAGATGCAATAGTTCATTAGTTGTAACACCTCGTTATTTGTGCTATCTCTTCAATGTTAGTTCTTTTATACAAGCACCTTTCGTGTTATCTCTTCACTGCAAAACGGAATAACTTCTTGCAATGAAATGTACATGTTAAGTGTTATCTCTTTAACACATAACGAAATAAGTTTATAAGTTTAGATAGAATTTTGAAAGCAATGCAAGTTCTTGATCCATTGCAATGCAACGGAATATGCGATTTGTTTTCTCTTCAATGCACAATGCAAGTAAACTTTGACTAACATACACGTTCTAGTTATGCATTGCAATGCAACAGCCCGTTATATTGATTTCTTCTATGCACAACATCATTTAATTATTGTATGCATTGCAATGAAACAGTTAGTTCTTATGTTTATTGCAGTGCAACAGCATATGTGATTTGTTCTCTCTTCAATGCACAAAGGAAAGAGTTCATTTATGCAACTCAGTGCAACAAGCACCTTTCGTGTTATCTCGTCACTTCCAAACGGAATAACTTCCTGTAATGCAATGCACATGTTAAGTGTTATCTCTTTAATACACAAGGAAATATGTTCATAAGTTTAGTTAGAATTTTGAAAGCAATGCACGTTCTTGATCCACTGTAATGCAACAGAATAAGCGATTTGTTTTCATATACATACCATATACGTTCTTGTATGCTTTGTAATTCAACAGCACGTTATATTAATTTCTTCTATGCACAACACAAGTTATTTATTGTATGCAATGCAATGAAACAGTTAGTTCTTGTATTTATTGCAGTGCAACAAGCATATTTGATTGGGTTTTTCTTCAAAGCACAAAGGAAAGAATTGGTTTTTGTGTGCAATGCAGTGTCATGTGTTATCTCTTCCCTGCAAAACGATTAAGTTACTGCAATGCAATGCAAGTTATGTATTATCTCTTCAATGCATAACAGATGCGATAGTTCATTAGTTGTAAAACCTCGTGATATGTGCTATCTCTTCAATGTTAGTTCTTTTATACAATGCAAGGAAACAGTGCATAATTTGCATGTTGCAATGCATCACCACATATGTTTTATTCATTTCTTCTATGCACAGCATAATGAGTTAACTATTGTACATGATGCAATGAAACGGTTCTTGATGCTTTGCAATTTAACAGTATATGTGAATCCTTTTCTCTTCAATGCACAAAGGAAAGAGTTAGTTCTTTTATGCGTTAGCTCTTCCCTGCAAAACGGATTAAGTTACTGCAATGCAATGCACGATATGTGTTATCTCTTCAATGCATAACAGATGCAATAGTTCATTAGTTGTAACACCTCGTTATATGTGCTATCACTTCAATGTTAGTTCTTTTATACAAGCACCTTTCGTGTTGTCTCTTCACTGCAAAACGGAATAACTTCTTGCAATGAAATGCACATGTTAAGTGTTATCTCTTTAACACATAACGAAATAGGTTTATAAGTTTAGATAGAATTTTGAAAGCAATGCAAGTTCTTGATCCATTGCAATGCAACGGAATATGCGATTTGTTTTCTCTTCAATGCACAATGCAAGGAAACTGTGAATAACATACACGTTCTAGTATGCATTGCAATGCAACAGCCCGTTATATTGATTTCTTCTATGCACAACATCATTGAATTATTGTATGCATTGCAATGAAACAGTTAGTTCTTATGTTTATTGCAGTGCAACAGCATATGTGATTTGTTCTCTCTTCAATGCACAAAGGAAAGAGTTCATTTATGCAACGCAGTGCAACAAGCACCTTTCGTGTTATCTCGTCACTTCAAAACGGAATTACTACCTGTAATGCAATGTACATGTTAAGTGTTATCTCTTTAATACACAAGGAAATATGTTCATAAGTTTAGTTAGAATTTTGAAAGCAATGCAAGTTCTCGATCCACTGAAACGCAACAGAATATGCGATTTGTTTTCTCTTCAATGCACAATGCAAGGAAACTGTCCATAACATATACGATCTTGTATGCTTTGTAATTCAACAGCACGTTATATTAATTTCTTCTATGCACAACACAAGTTAATTATTGTATGCAATGCAATGAAACAGTTAGTTCTTGTATTTATTGCAGTGCAACAAGCATATTTGATTGGGTTTTTCTTCAAATCACAAAGGAAAGAATTGGTTTTTGTGCGCAATGCAGTGTCATGTGTTATCTCTTCCCTGCAAAACGATTAAGTTACTGCAATGCAATGCAAGTTATGTATTATCTCTTCAATGCATAACTGAAGCGATAGTTCATTAGTTGTAACACCTCGTTATATGTGCTATCTCTTTAATGTTAGTTCTTTTATACAATGCAAGGAAACAGTTCATAATTTGCATGTTGCAGTGCATCAGCACATATGTTATATTGATTTCGTCTATGCACAGTATAATGAGTTAACTATTGTACTTGATGCAATGAAACGATTCTTGATGCTTTGCAATTTAACAGTATATGTGAATCCTTTTCTCTTCAATGCACAAAGGAAAGAGTTGCTTCTTTTATGCAACGCAATGGAACAAGCACCTTTCGTGTTATCTCTTCACTGCAAAACGGAATAACTGCCTGTAATGCAATGCAAAAGTTAAGTGTTATCTAACACAAAACGAAATAAGGTTATAATTTTAGTTAGAATTTTGAAAGCAATGCAAATTCTTGGTGTATTGCAATGCAACAGCATATGCGATTTGAATTCTCTTCAATGCACAATACAAGGAAACTGTCAATAACATGCACATTATAGTATGCACTGTAATGCAACAGCCCGTTATATTAATTTCTTCTATGCACAACATAATTTAATTATTGTATGCAGTGCAATGAAAGAGTTAGTTCTTATATTTTTGCAGTGCAACAGCATATATGATTTGTTCTCTCTTCAATGCACAAAGGAGAGAGTTCATTTATGCCACGCAGTGCAACAAGCAATGAAACGGTTCTTGATGCGTTGCAATTTAACAGTATATGTGAATCCTTTTCTTCAGTGCACAAAGGAAAGAGTTAGTTCGTTTATGCAACGCAGTGCAACAAGCACCTTTCGTGTTATCTCTTCACTGCAAAACGGAATAACTTCCTGCAATGAAATGCACATGTTAAGTGTTATCGATTTAACACATAACGAAATAAGTTCATGAGTTTAGATAGAATTTTGAAAGCAATGCAAGTTCTTGATCCATTGCAATGCAACGGAATATGCGATTTGTTTTCTCTTCAATGCACAATGCAAGGAAACTGTCCATAATATACAAGTTCTTGTAAGCATTGCAATTCAATAGCACGTTGTATTAATTTCTTCTATGCACAGCACTAGTTAATTATTGTATGCAATGCAATTAAACAGTTAGTTCTTGTATTTATTGCAGTACAACAGCATATGTGATTTGTTCTCTCTTCAATGCACAAAGGAAAGAGTTCGTTTATGCAACGCAGTGCAACAAGCACCTTTCGTGTTATCTCTTCACTGCAAAACGGAATAACTTCCTGCAATGAAATGCACATGTTAAGTGTTATCGATTTAACACATAACGAAATAAGTTCATAAGTTTAGATAGAATTTTGAAAGCAATGCAAGTTCTTGATCCATTGCAATGCAACGGAATATGCGATTTGTTTTCTCTTCAATGCACAATGCAAGGAAACTGTTCATAATATACAAGTTCTTGTAAGCATTGCAATTCAATAGCACGTTGTATTAATTTCTTCTATGCACAACACAAGTTAATTATTGTATGCAATGCAATGAAACAGTTAGTTCTTGTATTTATTGCAGTGCAACAAGCATATTTGATTGGGTTTTTCTTCAAAGCACAAAGGAAAGAATTGGTTTTTGTGTGCAATGCAGTGTCATGTGTTATCTCTTCCCTGCAAAACGATTAAGTTACTGCAATGCAATGCAAGTTATGTATTATCTCTTCAATGCATAACAGATGCGATAGTTCATTAGTTGTAAAACCTCGTGATATGTGCTATCTCTTCAATGTTAGTTCTTTTATACAATGCAAGGAAACAGTGCATAATTTGCATGTTGCAATGCATCACCACATATGTTTTATTCATTTCTTCCATGCACAGCATAATGAGTTAACTATTGCACATGATGAAATTCAAAATTCTTTGAAATTTAACAGTATATGTGAATCCTTTTCTCTTCAATGCACAAAGGAAAGAGTTAGTTCTTTTATGCGTTAGCTCTTCCCTGCAAAACGGATTAAGTTACTGCAATGCAATGCACGATATGTGTTATCTCTTCAATGCATAACAGATGCAATAGTTCATTAGTTGTAACCTCTCGTTATTTGTGCTATCTCTTCAATGTTAGTTCTTTTATACAAGCACCTTTCGTGTTATCTCTTCACTGCAAAACGGAATAACTTCTTGCAATGCAATGCCCATTTTAAGTGTTATCTCTTGAACACACAACGAAATAAGTTTATAATTTAATTAGAATTTTGAAAGCAATGCAAGTTATTGAAGTATTGCAATGCAACGGCATCTGCGATTTGTTTTCTCTTCAATGCACAATGCAAGGAAACTGTCCATAACATATTCGTTCTTGTATGAATTGTAATTCAACAGCATGTTATATTAATTTCTTCTATGCATAACACAAGTTAATTATTGTATGCAATGCAATGAAACAGTTAGTTCTTGTATTTATTGCAGTGCAACAAGCATATTTGATTGGGTTTCTCTTCAAAGCACAAAGGAAAGAATTGGTTTTTGTGTGCAATGCAGTGCAACAAGCACCTGTCATGTGTTATCTCTTCCCTGCAAAACGGATTAAGTTACTGCAATGCAATGCAAGTTATGTATTATCTCTTCAATGCATAACAGATGCAATAGTTCATTAGTTGTAAAACCTCGTGATATGTGCTATCTCTTCAATGTTAGTTCTTTTATACAATGCAAGGAAACAGTGCATAATTTGCATGTTGCAATGCATCACCACATATGTTTTATTCATTTCTTCTATGCACAGCATAATGAGTTAACTATTGTACATGATGCAATGAAACGGTTCTTGATGCTTTGCAATTTAACAGTATATGTGAATCCTTTTCTCTTCAATGCACAAAGGAAAGAGTTAGTTCTTTTATGCGTTAGCTCTTCCCTGCAAAACGGATTAAGTTACTGCAATGCAATGCACGATATGTGTTATCTCTTCAATGCATAACAGATGCAATAGTTCATTAGTTGTAACACCTCGTTATATGTGCTATCTCTTCAATGTTAGTTCTTTTATACAAGCACCTTTCGTGTTATCTCTTCACTGCAAAACGGAATAACTTCTTGCAATGAAAAGCACATGTTAAGTGTTATCTCTTTAACACATAACGAAATAGGTTTATAAGTTTAGATAGAATTTTGAAAGCAATGCAAGTTCTTGATCCATTGCAATGCAACGGAATATGCGATTTGTTTTCTCTTCAATGCACAATGCAAGGAAACTGTGAATAACATACACGTTCTAGTATGCATTGCAATGCAACAGCCCGTTATATTGATTTCTTCTATGCACAACATCATTGAATTATTGTATGCATTGCAATGAAACAGTTAGTTCTTATGTTTATTGCAGTGCAACAGCATATGTGATTTGTTCTCTCTTCAATGCACAAAGGAAAGAGTTCATTTATGCAACGCAGTGCAACAAGCACCTTTCGTGTTATCTCGTCACTTCAAAACGGAATTACTACCTGTAATGCAATGTACATGTTAAGTGTTATCTCTTTAATACACAAGGAAATATGTTCATAAGTTTAGTTAGAATTTTGAAAGCAATGCAAGTTCTCGATCCACTGAAACGCAACAGAATATGCGATTTGTTTTCTCTTCAATGCACAATGCAAGGAAACTGTCCATAACATATACGATCTTGTATGCTTTGTAATTCAACAGCACGTTATATTAATTTCTTCTATGCACAACACAAGTTAATTATTGTATGCAATGCAATGAAACAGTTAGTTCTTGTATTTATTGCAGTGCAACAAGCATATTTGATTGGGTTTTTCTTCAAATCACAAAGGAAAGAATTGTTTTTTGTGCGCAATGCAGTGTCATGTGTTATCTCTTCCCTGCAAAACGATTAAGTTACTGCAATGCAATGCAAGTTATGTATTATCTCTTCAATGCATAACTGAAGCGATAGTTCATTAGTTGTAACACCTCGTTATATGTGCTATCTCTTCAATGTTAGTTCTTTTATACAATGCAAGGAAACAGTTCATAATTTGCATGTTGCAGTGCATCAGCACATATGTTATATTGATTGCTTCTATGCACAGTATAATGAGTTAACTATTGTACTTGATGCAATGAAACGATTCTTGATGCTTTGCAATTTAACAGTATATGTGAATCCTTTTCTCTTCAATGCACAAAGGAAAGAGTTGCTTCTTTTATGCAACGCAGTGCAACAAGGACCGTTCATGTTATCCCTTCATTGCAAAACGGAATAACTGCCTGTAATGCAATGCAAATGTTAAGTGTTATCTCTTTAACACATAACGAAATAAGTTTATAGGTTTAGTTAGAGGTTTGAAAACAATGCAAGTGCAATGCAAGCATATGAGATTCGTTTTCTCTTCAATGCAAATGCAAGGAAACTGTGAATAACATACACGTTTTAGTATGCATTGCATTGCAAAAGCCAGTTATATTAAAGTCTTCTATGCACAACATAAGTTATTTGTTATATGCAATGCAATGAAACAGTTAGTTCTTATATATATTGCAGTGCAACAGCATATGTGATTTGTTCTCTCTTCAATGCACAAAGAGTTAGTTCTTTTATGCAACGCAGTGCAATAGCACCTTTCATGTTATCTCTTCACTGCACAACGGAATAACTTCCTGCAATGTAATGCCCATTTTAAGTGTTATCTCTTTAACACACCACGAAATAAGTTTATAATTTAATTAGAATTTTGAAAGCAATGCAAGTTATTGAAGTATTGCAATTCAACGGCATCTGCGATTTGTTTTCTCTTCAATGCACAATGCAAGGAAACTGTCCATAACATATTCGTTCTTGTATGCATTGCAATTCAACAGCATGTTATATTAATTTCTTCTATACACAACACAAGTTAATTATTGTATGCAATGCAATGAAACAGTTAGTTCTTGTATTTATTGCAGTGCAACAAGCATATTTGATTGGGTTTCTCTTCAAAGCACAAAGGAAATAATTGTTTTTTGTGTGCAATGCAGTGCAACAAGCACCTGTCATGTGTTATCTCTTCCCTGCAAAACGGATTAAGTTACTGCAATGCAATGCAAGTTATGTATTATCTCTTCAATGCATAACAGATGCGATAGTTCATTAGTTGAAAAACCTCGTGATATATGCTATCTCTTCAATGTTAGTTCTTTTATACAATGCAAGGGAATAGTGCATAATTTACAAGTTGCATTGCATCAGCACATATGTTATATTCATTTCTTCTATGCACAGCATATAATGAAGTTAACTATTGTACATGATGCAATGAAACGGTTCTTGATGCTTTGCAATTTAACAGTATATGTGAATCCTTTTCTCTTCAATGCACAAAGGAAAGAGTTGCTTCTTTTATGCAACGCAATGGAACAAGCACCTTTCGTGTTATCTCTTCACTGCAAAACGGAATAACTGCCTGTAATGCAATGCAAAAGTTAAGTGTTATCTAACACAAAACGAAATAAGGTTATAATTTTAGTTAGAATTTTGAAAGCAATGCAAATTCTTGGTGTATTGCAATGCAACAGCATATGCGATTTGAATTCTCTTCAATGCACAATACAAGGAAACTGTCAATAACATGCACATTATAGTATGCACTGTAATGCAACAGCCCGTTATATTAATTTCTTCTATGCACAACATAATTTAATTATTGTATGCAGTGCAATGAAAGAGTTAGTTCTTATATTTTTTGCAGTGCAACAGCATATATGATTTGTTCTCTCTTCAATGCACAAAGGAGAGAGTTCATTTATGCCACGCAGTGCAACAAGCAATGAAACGGTTCTTGATGCGTTGCAATTTAACAGTATATGTGAATCCTTTTTCTTCAGTGCACAAAGGAAAGAGTTAGTTCGTTTATGCAACGCAGTGCAACAAGCACCTTTCGTGTTATCTCTTCACTGCAAAACGGAATAACTTCCTGCAATGAAATGCACATGTTAAGTGTTATCGATTTAACACATAACGAAATAAGTTCATGAGTTTAGATAGAATTTTGAAAGCAATGCAAGTTCTTGATCCATTGCAATGCAACGGAATATGCGATTTGTTTTCTCTTCAATGCACAATGCAAGGAAACTGTTCATAATATACAAGTTCTTGTAAGCATTGCAATTCAATAGCACGTTGTATTAATTTCTTCTATGCACAGCACTAGTTAATTATTGTATGCAATGCAATTAAACAGTTAGTTCTTGTATTTATTGCAGTACAACAGCATATGTGATTTGTTCTCTCTTCAATGCACAAAGGAAAGAGTTCATTTATGCAACGCAGTGCAACAAACACCTTTCGTATTATCTCGTCACTGCAAAACGAAATAACTTCCTGAAATGCAATGTAAATGTTAAGTGTTATCTCTTTAACACACAAGGAAATATGTTCATAAGTTTATTTAGAATTTTGAAAGCAATGCACGTTCTTGATCCACTGAAATGCAACAGAATATGCGATTTGTTTTCTCTTCAATGCACAATGCAAGGAAACTGTCCATAACATATACGATCTTGTATGAATTGTAATTCAACAGCACGTTATATTAATTTCTTCTATGCACAACACAAGTTAATTATTGTATGCAATGCAATGAAACAGTTAGTTCTTGTATTTATTGTAGTGCAACAGCATATTTGATTGGGTTTCTCTTTAAAGCATATAAAGGAAAGAATTGGTTTTTGTGTGCAATGCAGTGCAACAAGCACCTGTCATGTGTTATCTCTTCCCTGCAAAATGGATTAAGTTACTGCAATGCAAGGCAAGTTATGTATTATCTCTTCAATGCATAACAGATGCGATAGTTCATTAGTTGAAGAACCTCGTGATATATGCTATCTCTTCAATGTTAGTTCTTTTATACAATGCAAGGGAATAGTGCATAATTTACAAGTTGCATTGCATCAGCACATATGTTATATTCATTTCTTCTATGCACAGCATAATGAAGTTAACTATTGTACATGATGAAATGAAACGGTTCTTGATGCTTTGCAATTTAACAGTATATGTGAATCCTTTTCTCTTCAATGCACAAAGGAAAGAGTTGGTTCTTTTATGCAACGCAGTGCAACAAGCACCTTTCATGTTATCTCTTCACTGCAAAACGGAATAACTGCCTGTAATGCAATACAAATGTTGTGTTATCTCTTCAACACACAACGAAATAAGGTTATAATTTTAGTTAGAATTTTGAAAGCAATGCCAATATGATTGGGTTTCTCTTCAATGCACAAAGTAAAGAATTAGGTCTTGTGTGCAATGGAGTGCAACAAGCACCTGTCATGTGTTATCTCTTCCCTGCAAAACGGATTAAATTACTGCAATGCTTTGCACGTTACGTGTTATCTCTTCAATGCATAACTGATGCGATAGTTCATTAGTGGTAACACCTCGTGTTATGTGCTATCTCTTCAATGTTAGTTCTTTTATACAATGCAACGAAACAGTGCATACTTTTCATGTTGCAATGCGTCAGCACATATGATATTTTAATTTCTTCTATGCACAGCATAAGTTAATTATTGTATGCAATGCAATGAAGCAGTTAGTTATTATATTTATTGCAGTGCAACAGCATATGTAATTTGTTCTCTCTTCAAGGCACAAAGTAAAGAGTTGGTTCTTTTATGCAACGCAGTGCAACAAGCACATTTCGTGTTATGTATTCACTTCAAAACGGAATAACTTCCTGCAATGCAATGAACATGTTAAGTGTTATCTCTTTCAATGCAACAGCATATGCGATTTGTTTTCTCTTCAATGCACAATGCAAGGAAACTGTGCACCTGTCATGTGTTATCTTTTCCCTGTAAAAAGCATATGCAGTGCACGTTATTGTGTTATCTCTTCACTGCCAAACAGAATAACTTCCTGCAATGCAATGGATATGTTGTATCTCTTTAACAACCAACGAAATAAGTTCATAAGTTTAGTTAGAATTTTGAATGCAATGCAACAGCATATGCGATTTGTTTTCTCTTCAGTGCACAATGCAATGAAACTGTGCATAACATACACGGTCTTGCATGCATTGCAATGCATATATTATTTGCATATATTAATTTCTTCTATGCACAGCAATAGTAAATTTTTGTATGCAATGCAATGAAATAGTTAGTTCTTGTTTTTATTGCAATACTACAATATATGTGATTTGCTTTCTCTTTAATACACAAAGGAAAGAGTTCGTTCTTGTAAGCAACACAGTGCAAACATGCACCTGTCTTGTTATCTCTTCCATTCAAAACGGATTAATTTACTGCAATGCAGTGCACAGATTATGTGTTATCTCTTCAATGCAAAACGGATGAGTTAATATATTCATCGCAACACAACGTGTTTTGTGTCATCTATTCAATGGATGAAGAATACATCAGTATTTGTAAACAATGCAAGGAAACAGTGTATAACTTATATATTGGAATGCAACAGCACATATGTTAATTTCTTCTATGCAAAACATAATTTAATTATTGTACGCAAAATGCAATGAAACAGTTAGTTCTTGCTTTTATTGCAATGTAACAGCATATATTTTTTTTTTCGTCAATGCCAAAGGTAGTAGTTAATTCTTGTATGCAACGCAGTGCAAGCACATGTCATGTTATCGGTTCATGCAATGCAAATGTTATGTGTTATCTCTCAATGCATGTTAGTTCATTCATCGCAACACCACTTATGTTTATGTGTTATACTCTTCAGTGCATAAGGAATAAGTTTCTTGTACACAATGCAATGAAACAACACATACCTTTTATGTATTCTCTTAGGCTCTGTAATGCTACATGACATATATGTTACGTCTTTCATGCACAACGGAATAGGTTAGAGCTTAAATTGTTATGCGATGTGATCTAATTCATGTGATTCACAATTCACAATTCACATGATATGATCTAATTCATTGCACAGACGAAATGAGTTTGTTATTGTATTTATAGCACGCACATTATGTGTTTGCTAGTCAGTGCACAACGTTTCTTGTATGCACTGCAATGCAATTAGAACATAAGTTATGTGTTTTCTCTTCAATTCACAAAGTTCTTGTAAGCAACAGCACATATACCTCTGTAATTATACAAAAGAAAAAGCATAATAAGAAATACATTGTATTTCAGACAGTATACAGAAGTCCATATTAGACCTACATAGTTTTTTTCTGTCCCAAGACTCCTCGATCATGAACTTTCTGTGCATACTCCTTCTGATGATCCGTCAGCCATAGAGTATTGCATATTTGATCTACTGGACATATTTCTGGTCAAAGAGTTACTCGATCTTGAACTTTTTATACATTACTATTGATCACGGTGTTACTTCACCCATACAGAAATCCGTATTAGACACATCTACATATTTTCTGTCCAAACAGTCCTCGATCTATGCATACTCGTTGCCTCAATCTGATGTTTTTTCAGCCATAAAGGAGTCCATTTTTGACGACATGAACATATTTCTGGGCCAAGAGTAATCGATCATGAACTTTACTCATTGACTCCATCTGATGTTAGATCAGCTAGATATTAATCTATACAAGACCTACTCAACATATTTCTGGCCCTCACGTACTCGATCTTGAAATTTCCATACAGACTCAATGACTTGTTCTGATGTTACATCAGACAGACAGTAGTCCAAAGGTGACATAATGAACATATTTTTTTGTCCCAAAAGTACTCGATCTTGAAGTTTCTTCACAGACTCATTGACTTCTAATATTACATCACTACTACTATCATCTAATGTTACATCACTATTAGATCATTATTACTTCAGTTAAAATTTTCCAGATATATGTTCAGAATATCAAACATGGTCTCATGAGACCATGTTTGATATTCTGAACATATATCTGGAAAATTAGTCCTTGATCATGAACTTTTTATATCTACAAATTGACTGCTTCTGATGATACATCAGCCATAGAGTATTGCATATTTAACCTAATGGATATATTTCTGGCCCAAGATTATTCGAATCTGAACTTTTTATACATTTCTATTCATTCCTTCTGATGTTACCTCAACCATACAGGTCGATATTAGACCTACTGAACATATTTCTGGTAGTCCTCGATCATGAACTTTTTTAAACATAATCATTGACTCCTAATGAGTTAATGATACATCAGCAAAAGACTGTTGTATATTTGATCTGATGGACATGTTTCTGACCGAAGAGTAATCGATCCTGAACTTTTTATACATTACTCCTTTCGATGATACGTCAGCCATAGAGTATTTCATATTTCACCTAATGGAAATATTTCTGGTCAAAGAATATTTGATCTTGAACTTTTTATACATACTCATTGCCTCACTCTAGTTACTTCAGTCATACATGACCCATGTATGACCTACTAAACATATTTCTGGAAAATTAGTCCTCAATCATGAAATTTTTATACATACACATTGACTTCTTCTGATGATAAGTCAACCATAGAGTATTGCATATTTGAATTAATGGACATATTTCTAGCCCAAGTGAACCTTTTATACATACTCTGATGTTATTTCTGGCCTAAGAGTCCTCAATCATTAACATTCTATAGATAATCATAGACTCCTTCTGATGTTACATCAGCCATACAAAAGTCCATATTTGACCTACTGAACATATTTCTGGCCAAACAGTATTCGAGCATGACCTCTCTACATTGTCTTTAATCCCTTTCGGATGTTACATCAGCCATACAGAAGATTCCATTCATTGACTCCTTTTGAAGTTAAAACAGCAATTTTGAAGTCCATATTTGATAAACTGAACATATTTCAGGCTAAAGAGTCCCTGAAAATAAATATATAATACATTTTGAAAGACTCCTTAAAGACTCCTTCCGATGTTAAATCAGCCATACGAAAGTCCATATTTGACCTACTGAACATGTTTCTGGCCCAAGAGTCCTTGATCATGAACATTCTGTAGATAATCATTGACTCTTAATGATATGTCAGCTATACAATAGGGCCTATGTGAAAAAATGGACTTATTTCTGTCCAAAAGTGCTCGATATTGAACTTTCTATATATACTCATTGCCTCTTTTTGATGTTACATCAGCTATTCAGAAGTACATATTTGACCTACTGAACATATTTCGGGCCAATCAGTACTCGATCTTGACCTTATATAGGCTTCTATATGGCTGATGTGACATCAGAAGGCGTTAATGGATATATATAAAAACTTCAATGTCAAATACTCTTTCACCTGAAATATGTTCAGTTGGTCAAATATCGAGTACATTCTGGCTTATCTAACATCAGATCGATTCAATGATTATGTATAGGAAGTTCATGATAGAGGACTAATTTGCCAGGAATACATACCATTAGGTCAAATATGCAATACTCTATGGCTGAAGTAACATCAGAGTGAGGCTTGTATATAAAGTTCAATATCGAGTACTCTTTGGACAGAAATATGTTCAGTAGGTCTAATATGGATTCAGTATGCGTGAAGTAACATCAGAAGGAGTCAATGATAATGTTATAAAAAGTTCAACATCGAGAGCTCTTTGACCATGAATATATCCATTAAGTCAAATGCAATACTCTATGGTTGAGGTAACATCAGAGTGAGGCATGTATTGAAAGTTCATGATCGAGGACTAATTTGCCAGAAACATGTCCTTTAAGTCAAATATGCAACACTCTATGACTGAAGTAACATCAGAGTGAGGCTTGTATATAAAGTTCAGGACCGAGAACTATTGGGACAGAAAGAAATTTATGAAGTCTTATATGGAATCCTGTATGGAAAAAAAAAAATAAGATGGACTAAATGACTATGTATGGAAAGTTCAAGAACATCAGAGTGAGGCTTGTATATAAAGTTCATGACCAAGAAGACAGAAAATGACAGAAAAAAAATAAATCAAGTCTAATATGGACTCCTGTATGGCTGAAGAAAACAAGATGGAGTAAATGACTATGCAGAGAAAGTTCAAGATCGAGTACTCTTGGGCCAGAAATGTTCAATAGGTCAAAAATAGACTTCTATATGGCTGATATGACCAGAAATCATCAATGAGTATATATATATAAATACTTCAATGTTGAATACTCTTTGGTCAGTAATATGTTCAGTTGGTCCAAAATGGATTACTGTCTGACTTATCAAACATCAGATGGAGTCAATAAGTATGTATGTGAAGTTCCTGATCGAGGACCAATTTGCCAGAAATATGTTCTGTAGGTCTAATATGGACTTCTGTATGGTTGAAGTAACATCAGAATGAGTCATTAGTAATGTATAAAAAGTTCAAAATCAAGTACCTTGCACCAAAAACATATTCAGTAGGTCAATTATGAACTACTGTCTGTCTGATGTAACATCAAAAGGAGTCAATGAGTCAGCAGAAAAGTTCATGATTGAGTACTAATTTGCCAGAAATATGTTCATTTAGGTCAAATGTGCAAAACTCTATGGCTGATGTAAGCATCAGAAGGAGTCAATGTGTTAGTATATAAAGTTTATAATTTGCCAGAAATATGTTCAGTTAGGTCAAAATGCAATACTCTATAGCTGAAGTAACATCAGAGTGAGGCATGTATATAAAGTTTATGATCGTGGACTCTTGGGACAGAAATTTGTAATCAGGTCTAATATGGACTTCTGTAGGCTGAAATAAAATTACGAGTCACTGAGTCAGTGTAGAAAGTTAACTGATCGAGTACAAATTTGCCAGAAATATGTTCAGTAGGTCTAATATGGACTTGTGTATGGGTGAAGTAACATCGGAGTGAATCAATAAGTAATGGATAGAAAGTTAACTGATTGAGTGCTTTTGGCGGAAATATAACCTTTAGGTCAAAATGCAATATTATATGGCTGACGTATCATCAGAAGCAGTCAATAAGTATGTATAGAACGTTCATGATCGAGGACTAATTTGCTTGAAATATGTCCATTAGGTCAAATATGCAGTACTCTATGGCTGAAGTAACATCAGAGTGAGGCATGTATATAAAGTTCATGATCGAGGATTCTTGGTACAGAAAAAATCTAATCAAGTCTAATATGGACTCCTGTATGGCTGAAAAAAATCAGATGGAGTCAATGACTATGTAGAGAAAGTTCAAGATTGAGTCCTCTTGGGCCAGAAATATGTTCAGTAGGTCAAATATAGACTTCTATATGGCTAATGTGACATCAGAAGGCGTCAATGAGTATATATAAAAACTTCAATGTCGAATACTCTGTAGCCAGAAATATGTTCAGTCGGTCAAATATGGACTACTGTCTAGATTATCTAACATCACGATATGTTAATAAGTATGTTCATGAAGTTCATGACTAATTTGCCAGAAATATGTTCTATAGGTCGAATCTATTGGTGAAGAAACATCAGAGTGAGGCAAAGAGTATGTATATAAAAAATTCATGATTGAGGACTCTTGAAACAAAAAATTTTGAATTTGGTCTAATATGGACTTTTGTTTGGCTGAAATAAAATCAGAAGGAATCAATGAGTATGTAAAGAAAGTTCAAGATTAAGCTCTCTTCGGCCAGAGATATGTCCTTTACGTCAAATATGGACTACTGTCTCTCTGATGTAAAACCTGTCATTGAGTCTGTATAGACATTTCATCATCAAGGACTAATTTATCAGAAATTTACTCAGTAGGTCAAAAATGGGTTCATATGTGTCTGAAGTAACATCAGAACAAGTCAATGAGTATGTATGGAAAGTTCAAGATTGAGTAGTCCTGGACCAGAAATATGTTCAGTAGGTCAAATATGGACTACTGTCTGACTGATGTAACAGCAGTCAATGACTCTGTATAGACATTTCATCATCAAGGACTAATTTATCAGAAATTTGCTCAGTAGGTCAAAAATGGGTTCATATAAGTCTGAAGTAACATCAGAATGATTTAATGAGTATGTATAGAAAGTTCAAGATTGAGTACTCTTGGACCAGAAATATGTTTAGTAGGTCAAATATGGACTACTGTCTGTCTGATTTAACATCAGGAGTCAATGAGTCAGTAGAGAAAGTTCATTATCGAGGACTAATTTGCCAGAAATATGTTATCTGTATGGGTGAAGTAACATCAGAAGGAGTCAACAGTAATGTATGAAAAGTTCAAGATCAAGTACTCTTTGGCCAGAAATATGTCATTTAGGTCAAATGTGCAAAACTCTATGGCTGATGTAGCATGAGAAGGTTTCAATGAGTTAGTATGAAAACTTCATCATAGAGGACTAATTTGCCAGAAATTTGTTCAGTAGGTCAAAATGGGTTCATAAATAGTTGAAGTAACATCAGAGTGAATCAATGAGTATGTACAGAATGTTAACTGATCGAGGACACTTGGGTAAGAAATATATTCTGTAGGTCAAATATAGATTTGTATATGGCTGATGTTACATTAGAAGGAGTCAAAGAGTATGTATATGAAGTTCAAGATCAATAGCTCTTGGGCCAGAAAAGATGTTCTTTAGTCAAATATGGACTACTGTCTCTCTGATGTAACAACAGTCAATGAGTCTGTATAGAGATTTCATCATCAAGGACTAATTTATCAGAAATTTGCTCAGTAGGTCAAAAATGGGTTCATATTAGTCTGAAGTAACATCAGAATGAGTCAATGAGTATGTATGAAAAGTTCAAGATTGAGTAGTCTTGGACCAGAAATATGTTCAGTAGGTCAAATATGGACTACTGTCTGTCTGATTTAACATCAGGAGTCAATGAGTCAGTCGAGAAAGTTCATGATCGAGGACTAATTTGCCAGAAATCTAATGTTATTCTGTATGGGTGAAGTAACATCAGAAGGAGTCAACAGTAATGTATGAAAGTTCAAGATCGAGAACTCTTTGGCCATAAATATGCCCATTAGGTCAAACATGCAATACTCTATGGCTGAAGAAACATCAGAGTGAGGCGTGTATATAAAGTTCATGATCGAGGACTCTTGGGCCAGAAATATATTCTGTGGGTCAAATATAGACTTCTATATGGCTGATGTTACATCAGAAGGCGTCATTGAGTATATATAAAAACTTCAATGTTGAATACTCTTTGGCCAGTAATATGTTCAGTCAGTCAAATACGGAATACTGTGTGGCTTATCTAACATCAGATGGAGTCAATATGTATGCATATGAAGTTCATTACTGAGGACTAATTGGCCAGAAATACGTTCAGTACGTCAAAATGGGTTCATCAATAGGTGAAGTAACGTCAGAAGGAGTCAACAGTAATGTATGAAAAGTTCAAGATTGAGTGCTCTTTGGCCAGAAATATGTCATTTAGGTCAAATGTGCAAAACTCTATGGCTGATGTAGCATGAGAAGGTTTGAATGAGTTAGCATATGAAGTTCATTACTGAGGACTAATTGGCCAGAAATACGTTCAGTACGTCAAAATGGGTTCATCAATAGCTGAAGTAACATCAGAGTGAATCAATGAGTAGGTATAGAACGTTAACTGATCGAGTACACTTGGGTAAGAAATATGTTCAGTAGGTCAAATATGGATTTGTGTACAGCTGAAGTGACATTAGAAGGAGTCAATGAGTATGTATAGAAAGTTCAAGATCAAGAGCTCTTGGGTCAAAAATATGTTCAGTAGGTCAAATGTGGACTACTGTATGGCTGATGTTATATCAGAAGGAGTCAATGAGTATAAAATTCAATATTGAATACCCTTTGGCCAGAACTATGTTCAGAAATGGTCAAAAATGCAATATTATATGGCTGACGTATCATCAGATGAAGACAATGAGGATGTACAGAAAATTCATGATCGAGGCTAATTTGTGAAAAATATGTTCACTAGGTCAAATATACAATACTCTATAGCTGAAGTAACATCAGAGTGAGGCATGTATATAAAGTTCATGATCGTGGACTCTTGGGACAGAAAAAATGTAATCAGGTCTAATATGGACTTCTGTAGGGCTGAAATAAAATTACGAGTCACTGAGTCAGTGTAGAAAGTTCTTGATCGAGGACAAATTTGCCAGAAATATGTTCAGTAGGTCTAATATGGACTTGTGTATGGGTGAAGTAACATCACAAGGAATCAATAATAATGGATGAAACGCTCAAGATTGAGTGCTTTTGGCCGGAAATATAACCTTTAGGTCAAAAATGCAATATTATATGGCTGACGTATCATCAGAAGCAGTCAATAAGTATGTATAGAATGTTCATGATCGAGGACTAATTTGCTTGAAATATGTCCATTAGGTCAAATATGCAGTACTCTATGGCTGAAGTAACATCAGAGTGAGGCATGTATATAAAGTTCATGATCGAGGATTCTTGGTACAGAAAAAATCTAATCAAGTCTAATATGGACTCCTGTATGGCTGAAAAAAATCAGAAGGAGTCAATGACTATGTAGAGAAAGTTCAAGATCGAGTCCTCTTGGGCCAGAAATATGTTCAGTAGGTCAAATATAGACTTCTATATGGCTAATGTGACATCAGAAGGCGTCAATGAGTATATACAAAAACTTCAATGTCGAATACTCTGTAGCCAGAAATATGTTCAGTCGGTCAAATATGGACTACTGTCTGGCTTATCTAACATCACGATATCTTAATTAGTATGTTCATGAAGTTCATGACTAATTTGCCAGAAATATGTTCAGTAGGTCTAATCTATTGGTGAAGAAACATCAGAGTGAGGCAATGAGTATGTGTAAAAAGTTCATGAGCGAGGACTAATTTGCCAGAGATTTGTTCTGTTGCTCAAACATGGGCTGATGAGTGAGGCAAAGAGTATGTATATACAAAATTCATGATTGAGGACTCTTGGGACAAAAATGTTAAATTTGGTCTAATACGGACTTTTGTTTGGCTGAAATAAAATCAGAAGGAATCAATGAGTATGTAAAGAAAGTTCAAGATCAAGCACTCTTGGGCCAGAAAAGATGTTCTTTACGTCAAATATGGACTACTGTCTGTCTGATGTAACAGCAGTCAATGAGTCTGTATAGAGAGTTCATCATCAAGGACTAATTTACAAGAAATTTGCTCAGTAGGTAAAAATGGGTTCATATATGTCTGAAGTAACATCAGAATGATTCAATGAGAATGTATAGAAAGTTCAAGATTGAGTACTCTTGGACCAGAAATATGTTTAGTGGATCAAATATGGACTACTGTCTGTCTGATTTAACATCAGGAGTCAATGAGTCAGTAGAGAAAGTTCATGATCGAGGACTAATTTGCCAGAAATATGTTATCTGTATGGGTGAAGTAACATCAGAAGGAGTCAACAGTAATGTATGAAAAGTTCAAGATCAAGTGCTCTTTGGCCAGAAATATGTCATTTAGGTCAAATGTGCAAAACTCTATGGCTGATGTAGCATGAGAAGGTTTCAATGAGTTAGTATGAAAACTTCATCATAGAGGACTAATTTGCCAGAAATTTGTTCAGTAGGTCAAAATGGGTTCATAAATAGTTGAAGTAACATCAGAGTGAATCAATGAGTATGTACAGAATGTTAACTGATCGAGTACACTTGGGTAAGAAATATGCTCAGTAGGTCAAATATGGATTTGTGTATGGCTGAAGTAACATTAGAAGGAGTCAAAGAGTATGTATATGAAGTTCAAGATCAAGAGCTCTTGGGCCAGAAAAGATGTTCTTTACGTCAAATATGGACTACTGTCTCTCTGATGTAACAACAGTCAATGAGTCTGTATAGAGATTTCATCATCAAGGACTAATTTATCAGAAATTTGCTCAGTAGGTCAAAAATGGGTTCATATTAGTCTGACGTAACATCAGAACGAGTCAATGAGTATGTATAGAAAGTTCAAGATTGAGAAGTCTTGGACCAGAAATATGTTCAGTAGGTCAAATATGGACTACTGTCTGTCTGATTTAACATCAGGAGTCAATGAGTCAGTCGAGAAATTTCATGATCGAGGACTAATTTGCCAGAAATATGTTCTCTAGATCTAATGGATTCTGTATGGGTGAAGTAACATCAGAAGGAGTCAACAGTAATGTATGAAAAGTTCAAGATCAAGTACTCTTTGGCCATAAATATGCCCATTAGGTCAAACATGCAATACCCTATGGCTGAAGAAACATCAGAGTGAGGCGTGTATATAAAGTTCATGATCGAGGACTCTTGGGCCAGAAATATATTCTGTAGGTCAAATATAGACTTCTATATGGCTGATGTTACATCAGAAGGCGTCATTGAGTATATATAAAAACTTCAATGTCGAATACTCTTTGGCCAGTAATATGTTCAGTCAATCAAATACGGAATACTGTGTGGCTTATCTAACATCAGATGGAGTCAATATGTATCCATATGAAGTTCATTACTGAGGACTAATTGGCCAGAAATACGTTCTATAGGTCTAATATGGACCTGTATGGGTGAAGTAACGTCAGAAGGAGTCAACAGTAATGTATGAAAAGTTCAAGATCAAGTACTCTTTGGCCAGAAATATGTCATTTAGGTCAAATGTGCAAAACTCTATGGCTGATGTAGCATGAGAAGGTTTGAAATGAGTTAGTATAAAAAGTTCATCATAGAGGACTAATTTGCCAGAAATATGTTCAGTACGTCAAAATGGGTTCATCAATAGCTGAAGTAACATCAGAGTGAATCAATGAGTATGTATAGAACGTTAACTGATCGAGTACACTTGGGTAAGAAATATGTTCAGTAGGTCAAATATGGATTTGTGTACAGCTGAAGTGACATTAGAAGGAGTCAATGAGTATGTATAGAAAGTTCAAGATCAAGAGCTCTTGGGTCAAAAATATGTTCAGTAGGTCAAATGTGGACTACTGTATGGCTGATGTTATATCAGAAGGAGTCAATGAGTATAAAATTCAATATTGAATAACCTTTGGCCAGAACTATGTTCAGAAATGGTCAAAAATGCAATATTATATGGCTGACGTATCATCAGATGAAGACAATGAGGATGTACAGAAAATTCATGATCGAGGGCTAATTTGTGAAAAATATGTTCACTAGGTCAAATATACAATACTCTATAGCTGAAGTAACATCAGAGTGAGGCATGTATATAAAGTTCATGATCGTGGACTCTTGGGACAGAAAAAATGTAATCAGGTCTAATATGGACTTCTGTAGGGCTGAAATAAAATTACGAGTCACTGAGTCAGTGTAGAAAGTTCTTGATCGAGGACAAATTTGCCAGAAATATGTTCAGTAGGTCTAATATGGACTTGTGTATGGGTGAAGTAACATCACAAGGAATCAATAATAATGGATGAAACGCTCAAGATTGAGTGCTTTTGGCGGAAATATAACCTTTAGGTCAAAATGCAATATTATATGGCTGACGTATCATCAGAAGCAGTCAATAAGTATGTATAGAATGTTCATGATCGAGGACTAATTTGCTTGAAATATGTCCATTAGGTCAAATATGCAGTACTCTATGGCTGAAGTAACATCAGAGTGAGGCATGTATATAAAGTTCATGATCGAGGATTCTTGGTACAGAAAAAATCTAATCAAGTCTAATATGGACTCCTGTATGGCTGAAAAAATCAGAAGGAGTCAATGACTATGTAGAGAAAGTTCAAGATCGAGTCCTCTTGGGCCAGAAATATGTTCAGTAGGTCAAATATAGACTTCTATATGGCTAATGTGACATCAGAAGGCGTCAATGAGTATATACAAAAACTTCAATGTCGAATACTCTGTAGCCAGAAATATGTTCAGTCGGTCAAATATGGACTACTGTCTGGCTTATCTAACATCACGATATCTTAATTAGTATGTTCATGAAGTTCATGACTAATTTGCCAGAAATATGTTCAGTAGGTCTAATCTATTGGTGAAGAAACATCAGAGTGAGGCAATGAGTATGTGTAAAAAGTTCATGAGCGAGGACTAATTTGCCAGAGAGATTTGTTCTGTTGCTCAAACATGGGCTGATGAGTGAGGCAAAGAGTATGTATATACAAAATTCATGATTGAGGACTCTTGGGACAAAAATGTTAAATTTGGTCTAATACGGACTTTTGTTTGGCTGAAATAAAATCAGAAGGAATCAATGAGTATGTAAAGAAAGTTCAAGATCAAGCACTCTTGGGCCAGAAAAGATGTTCTTTACGTCAAATATGGACTACTGTCTGTCTGATGTAACAGCAGTCAATGAGTCTGTATAGAGAGTTCATCATCAAGGACTAATTTACAAGAAATTTGCTCAGTAGGTAAAAATGGGTTCATATATGTCTGAAGTAACATCAGAATGATTCAATGAGAATGTATAGAAAGTTCAAGATTGAGTACTCTTGGACCAGAAATATGTTTAGTGGATCAAATATGGACTACTGTCTGTCTGATTTAACATCAGGAGTCAATGAGTCAGTAGAGAAAGTTCATGATCGAGGACTAATTTGCCAGAAATATGTTATCTGTATGGGTGAAGTAACATCAGAAGGAGTCAACAGTAATGTATGAAAAGTTCAAGATCAAGTGCTCTTTGGCCAGAAATATGTCATTTAGGTCAAATGTGCAAAACTCTATGGCTGATGTAGCATGAGAAGGTTTCAATGAGTTAGTATGAAAACTTCATCATAGAGGACTAATTTGCCAGAAATTTGTTCAGTAGGTCAAAATGGGTTCATAAATAGTTGAAGTAACATCAGAGTGAATCAATGAGTATGTACAGAATGTTAACTGATCGAGTACACTTGGGTAAGAAATATGCTCAGTAGGTCAAATATGGATTTGTGTATGGCTGAAGTAACATTAGAAGGAGTCAAAGAGTATGTATATGAAGTTCAAGATCAAGAGCTCTTGGGCCAGAAAAGATGTTCTTTACGTCAAATATGGACTACTGTCTCTCTGATGTAACAACAGTCAATGAGTCTGTATAGAGATTTCATCATCAAGGACTAATTTATCAGAAATTTGCTCAGTAGGTCAAAAATGGGTTCATATTAGTCTGACGTAACATCAGAACGAGTCAATGAGTATGTATAGAAAGTTCAAGATTGAGAAGTCTTGGACCAGAAATATGTTCAGTAGGTCAAATATGGACTACTGTCTGTCTGATTTAACATCAGGAGTCAATGAGTCAGTCAAGAAATTTCATGATCGAGGACTAATTTGCCAGAAATATGTTCTCTAGATCTAATGGATTCTGTATGGGTGAAGTAACATCAGAAGGAGTCAACAGTAATGTATGAAAAGTTCAAGATCAAGTACTCTTTGGCCATAAATATGCCCATTAGGTCAAAACATGCAATACTCTATGGCTGAAGAAACATCAGAGTGAGGCGTGTATATAAAGTTCATGATCGAGGACTCTTGGGCCAGAAATATATTCTGTAGGTCAAATATAGACTTCTATATGGCTGATGTTACATCAGAAGGCGTCATTGAGTATATATAAAAACTTCAATGTCGAATACTCTTTGGCCAGTAATATGTTCAGTCAATCAAATACGGAATACTGTGTGGCTTATCTAACATCAGATGGAGTCAATATGTATCCATATGAAGTTCATTACTGAGGACTAATTGGCCAGAAATACGTTCTATAGGTCTAATATGGACCTGTATGGGTGAAGTAACGTCAGAAGGAGTCAACAGTAATGTATGAAAAGTTCAAGATCAAGTACTCTTTGGCCAGAAATATGTCATTTAGGTCAAATGTGCAAAACTCTATGGCTGATGTAGCATGAGAAGGTTTGAATGAGTTAGTATAAAAAGTTCATCATAGAAGACTAATTTGCCAGAAATATGTTCAGTACGTCAAAATGGGTTCATCAATAGCTGAAGTAACATCAGAGTGAATCAATGAGTATGTATAGAACGTTAACTGATCGAGTACACTTGGGTAAGAAATATGTTCAGTAGGTCAAATATGGATTTGTGTACAGCTGAAGTGACATTAGAAGGAGTCAATGAGTATGTATAGAAAGTTCAAGATCAAGAGCTCTTGGGTCAAAAATATGTTCAGTAGGTCAAATGTGGACTACTGTATGGCTGATGTTATATCAGAAGGAGTCAATGAGTGTAAAATTCAATATTGAATAACCTTTAGCCAGAACTATGTTCAGAAATGGTCAAAAATGCAATATTATATGGCTGACGTATCATCAGATGAAGACAATGAGGATGTACAGAAAATTCATGATCGAGGGCTAATTTGTGAAAAATATGTTCACTAGGTCAAATATACAATACTCTATAGCTGAAGTAACATCAGAGTGAGGCATGTATATAAAGTTCATGATCGTGGACTCTTGGGACAGAAAAAATGTAATCAGGTCTAATATGGACTTCTGTAGGGCTGAAATAAAATTACGAGTCACTGAGTCAGTGTAGAAAGTTCTTGATCGAGGACAAATTTGCCAGAAATATGTTCAGTAGGTCTAATATGGACTTGTGTATGGGTGAAGTAACATCACAAGGAATCAATAATAATGGATGAAACGCTCAAGATTGAGTGCTTTTGGCCGGAAATATAACCTTTAGGTCAAAAATGCAATATTATATGGCTGACGTATCATCAGAAGCAGTCAATAAGTATGTATAGAATGTTCATGATCGAGGACTAATTTGCTTGAAATATGTCCATTAGGTCAAATATGCAGTACTCTATGGCTGAAGTAACATCAGAGTGAGGCATGTATATAAAGTTCATGATCGAGGATTCTTGGTACAGAAAAATCTAATCAAGTCTAATATGGACTCCTGTATGGCTGAAAAAATCAGAAGGAGTCAATGACTATGTAGAGAAAGTTCAAGATCGAGTCCTCTTGGGCCAGAAATATGTTCAGTAGGTCAAATATAGACTTCTATATGGCTAATGTGACATCAGAAGGCGTCAATGAGTATATACAAAAACTTCAATGTCGAATACTCTGTAGCCAGAAATATGTTCAGTCGGTCAAATATGGACTACTGTCTGGCTTATCTAACATCACGATATCTTAATTAGTATGTTCATGAAGTTCATGACTAATTTGCCAGAAATATGTTCAGTAGGTCTAATCTATTGGTGAAGAAACATCAGAGTGAGGCAATGAGTATGTGTAAAAAGTTCATGAGCGAGGACTAATTTGCCAGAGATTTGTTCTGTTGCTCAAACATGGGCTGATGAGTGAGGCAAAGAGTATGTATATACAAAATTCATGATTGAGGACTCTTGGGACAAAAATGTTAAATTTGGTCTAATACGGACTTTTGTTTGGCTGAAATAAAATCAGAAGGAATCAATGAGTATGTAAAGAAAGTTCAAGATCAAGCACTCTTGGGCCAGAAAAAGATGTTCTTTACGTCAAATATGGACTACTGTCTGTCTGATGTAACAGCAGTCAATGAGTCTGTATAGAGAGTTCATCATCAAGGACTAATTTACAAGAAATTTGCTCAGTAGGTAAAAATGGGTTCATATATGTCTGAAGTAACATCAGAATGATTCAATGAGAATGTATAGAAAGTTCAAGATTGAGTACTCTTGGACCAGAAATATGTTTAGTGGATCAAATATGGACTACTGTCTGTCTGATTTAACATCAGGAGTCAATGAGTCAGTAGAGAAAGTTCATGATCGAGGACTAATTTGCCAGAAATATGTTATCTGTATGGGTGAAGTAACATCAGAAGGAGTCAACAGTAATGTATGAAAAGTTCAAGATCAAGTGCTCTTTGGCCAGAAATATGTCATTTAGGTCAAATGTGCAAAACTCTATGGCTGATGTAGCATGAGAAGGTTTCAATGAGTTAGTATGAAAACTTCATCATAGAGGACTAATTTGCCAGAAATTTGTTCAGTAGGTCAAAATGGGTTCATAAATAGTTGAAGTAACATCAGAGTGAATCAATGAGTATGTACAGAATGTTAACTGATCGAGTACACTTGGGTAAGAAATATGCTCAGTAGGTCAAATATGGATTTGTGTATGGCTGAAGTAACATTAGAAGGAGTCAAAGAGTATGTATATGAAGTTCAAGATCAAGAGCTCTTGGGCCAGAAAAGATGTTCTTTACGTCAAATATGGACTACTGTCTCTCTGATGTAACAACAGTCAATGAGTCTGTATAGAGATTTCATCATCAAGGACTAATTTATCAGAAATTTGCTCAGTAGGTCAAAAATGGGTTCATATTAGTCTGACGTAACATCAGAACGAGTCAATGAGTATGTATAGAAAGTTCAAGATTGAGAAGTCTTGGACCAGAAATATGTTCAGTAGGTCAAATATGGACTACTGTCTGTCTGATTTAACATCAGGAGTCAATGAGTCAGTCGAGAAATTTCATGATCGAGGACTAATTTGCCAGAAATATGTTCTCTAGATCTAATGGATTCTGTATGGGTGAAGTAACATCAGAAGGAGTCAACAGTAATGTATGAAAAGTTCAAGATCAAGTACTCTTTGGCCATAAATATGCCCATTAGGTCAAACATGCAATACCCTATGGCTGAAGAAACATCAGAGTGAGGCGTGTATATAAAGTTCATGATCGAGGACTCTTGGGCCAGAAATATATTCTGTAGGTCAAATATAGACTTCTATATGGCTGATGTTACATCAGAAGGCGTCATTGAGTATATATAAAAACTTCAATGTCGAATACTCTTTGGCCAGTAATATGTTCAGTCAATCAAATACGGAATACTGTGTGGCTTATCTAACATCAGATGGAGTCAATATGTATCCATATGAAGTTCATTACTGAGGACTAATTGGCCAGAAATACGTTCTATAGGTCTAATATGGACCTGTATGGGTGAAGTAACGTCAGAAGGAGTCAACAGTAATGTATGAAAAGTTCAAGATCAAGTACTCTTTGGCCAGAAATATGTCATTTAGGTCAAATGTGCAAAACTCTATGGCTGATGTAGCATGAGAAGGTTTGAATGAGTTAGTATAAAAGTTCATCATAGAGGACTAATTTGCCAGAAATATGTTCAGTACGTCAAAATGGGTTCATCAATAGCTGAAGTAACATCAGAGTGAATCAATGAGTATGTATAGAACGTTAACTGATCGAGTACACTTGGGTAAGAAATATGTTCAGTAGGTCAAATATGGATTTGTGTACAGCTGAAGTGACATTAGAAGGAGTCAATGAGTATGTATAGAAAGTTCAAGATCAAGAGCTCTTGGGTCAAAAATATGTTCAGTAGGTCAAATGTGGACTACTGTATGGCTGATGTTATATCAGAAGGAGTCAATGAGTATAAAATTCAATATTGAATAACCTTTGGCCAGAACTATGTTCAGAAATGGTCAAAATGCAATATTATATGGCTGACGTATCATCAGATGAAGACAATGAGGATGTACAGAAAATTCATGATCGAGGGCTAATTTGTGAAAAATATGTTCACTAGGTCAAATATACAATACTCTATAGCTGAAGTAACATCAGAGTGAGGCATGTATATAAAGTTCATGATCGTGGACTCTTGGGACAGAAAAAATGTAATCAGGTCTAATATGGACTTCTGTAGGGCTGAAATAAAATTACGAGTCACTGAGTCAGTGTAGAAAGTTCTTGATCGAGGACAAATTTGCCAGAAATATGTTCAGTAGGTCTAATATGGACTTGTGTATGGGTGAAGTAACATCACAAGGAATCAATAATAATGGATGAAACGCTCAAGATTGAGTGCTTTTGGCCGGAAATATAACCTTTAGGTCAAAAATGCAATATTATATGGCTGACGTATCATCAGAAGCAGTCAATAAGTATGTATAGAATGTTCATGATCGAGGACTAATTTGCTTGAAATATGTCCATTAGGTCAAATATGCAGTACTCTATGGCTGAAGTAACATCAGAGTGAGGCATGTATATAAAGTTCATGATCGAGGATTCTTGGTACAGAAAAAATCTAATCAAGTCTAATATGGACTCCTGTATGGCTGAAAAAAATCAGAAGGAGTCAATGACTATGTAGAGAAAGTTCAAGATCGAGTCCTCTTGGGCCAGAAATATGTTCAGTAGGTCAAATATAGACTTCTATATGGCTAATGTGACATCAGAAGGCCAATGAGTATATACAAAAAACTTCAATGTCGAATACTCTGTAGCCAGAAATATGTTCAGTCGGTCAAATATGGACTACTGTCTGGCTTATCTAACATCACGATATCTTAATTAGTATGTTCATGAAGTTCATGACTAATTTGCCAGAAATATGTTCAGTAGGTCTAATCTATTGGTGAAGAAACATCAGAGTGAGGCAATGAGTATGTGTAAAAAGTTCATGAGCGAGGACTAATTTGCCAGAGATTTGTTCTGTTGCTCAAACATGGGCTGATGAGTGAGGCAAAGAGTATGTATATACAAAATTCATGATTGAGGACTCTTGGGACAAAAATGTTAAATTTGGTCTAATACGGACTTTTGTTTGGCTGAAATAAAATCAGAAGGAATCAATGAGTATGTAAAGAAAGTTCAAGATCAAGCACTCTTGGGCCAGAAAAGATGTTCTTTACGTCAAATATGGACTACTGTCTGTCTGATGTAACAGCAGTCAATGAGTCTGTATAGAGAGTTCATCATCAAGGACTAATTTACAAGAAATTTGCTCAGTAGGTAAAAATGGGTTCATATATGTCTGAAGTAACATCAGAATGATTCAATGAGAATGTATAGAAAGTTCAAGATTGAGTACTCTTGGACCAGAAATATGTTTAGTGGATCAAATATGGACTACTGTCTGTCTGATTTAACATCAGGAGTCAATGAGTCAGTAGAGAAAGTTCATGATCGAGGACTAATTTGCCAGAAATATGTTATCTGTATGGGTGAAGTAACATCAGAAGGAGTCAACAGTAATGTATGAAAAGTTCAAGATCAAGTGCTCTTTGGCCAGAAATATGTCATTTAGGTCAAATGTGCAAAACTCTATGGCTGATGTAGCATGAGAAGGTTTCAATGAGTTAGTATGAAAACTTCATCATAGAGGACTAATTTGCCAGAAATTTGTTCAGTAGGTCAAAATGGGTTCATAAATAGTTGAAGTAACATCAGAGTGAATCAATGAGTATGTACAGAATGTTAACTGATCGAGTACACTTGGGTAAGAAATATGCTCAGTAGGTCAAATATGGATTTGTGTATGGCTGAAGTAACATTAGAAGGAGTCAAAGAGTATGTATATGAAGTTCAAGATCAAGAGCTCTTGGGCCAGAAAAGATGTTCTTTACGTCAAATATGGACTACTGTCTCTCTGATGTAACAACAGTCAATGAGTCTGTATAGAGATTTCATCATCAAGGACTAATTTATCAGAAATTTGCTCAGTAGGTCAAAAATGGGTTCATATTAGTCTGACGTAACATCAGAACGAGTCAATGAGTATGTATAGAAAGTTCAAGATTGAGAAGTCTTGGACCAGAAATATGTTCAGTAGGTCAAATATGGACTACTGTCTGTCTGATTTAACATCAGGAGTCAATGAGTCAGTCGAGAAATTTCATGATCGAGGACTAATTTGCCAGAAATATGTTCTCTAGATCTAATGGATTCTGTATGGGTGAAGTAACATCAGAAGGAGTCAACAGTAATGTATGAAAAGTTCAAGATCAAGTACTCTTTGGCCATAAATATGCCCATTAGGTCAAACATGCAATACCCTATGGCTGAAGAAACATCAGAGTGAGGCGTGTATATAAAGTTCATGATCGAGGACTCTTGGGCCAGAAATATATTCTGTAGGTCAAATATAGACTTCTATATGGCTGATGTTACATCAGAAGGCGTCATTGAGTATATATAAAAACTTCAATGTCGAATACTCTTTGGCCAGTAATATGTTCAGTCAATCAAATACGGAATACTGTGTGGCTTATCTAACATCAGATGGAGTCAATATGTATCCATATGAAGTTCATTACTGAGGACTAATTGGCCAGAAATACGTTCTATAGGTCTAATATGGACCTGTATGGGTGAAGTAACGTCAGAAGGAGTCAACAGTAATGTATGAAAAGTTCAAGATCAAGTACTCTTTGGCCAGAAATATGTCATTTAGGTCAAATGTGCAAAACTCTATGGCTGATGTAGCATGAGAAGGTTTGAAATGAGTTAGTATAAAAGTTCATCATAGAGGACTAATTTGCCAGAAATATGTTCAGTACGTCAAAATGGGTTCATCAATAGCTGAAGTAACATCAGAGTGAATCAATGAGTATGTATAGAACGTTAACTGATCGAGTACACTTGGGTAAGAAATATGTTCAGTAGGTCAAATATGGATTTGTGTACAGCTGAAGTGACATTAGAAGGAGTCAATGAGTATGTATAGAAAGTTCAAGATCAAGAGCTCTTGGGTCAAAAATATGTTCAGTAGGTCAAATGTGGACTACTGTATGGCTGATGTTATATCAGAAGGAGTCAATGAGTATAAAATTCAATATTGAATAACCTTTGGCCAGAACTATGTTCAGAAATGGTCAAAAATGCAATATTATATGGCTGACGTATCATCAGATGAAGACAATGAGGATGTACAGAAAATTCATGATCGAGGGCTAATTTGTGAAAAATATGTTCACTAGGTCAAATATACAATACTCTATAGCTGAAGTAACATCAGAGTGAGGCATGTATATAAAGTTCATGATCGTGGACTCTTGGGACAGAAAAAATGTAATCAGGTCTAATATGGACTTCTGTAGGGCTGAAATAAAATTACGAGTCACTGAGTCAGTGTAGAAAGTTCTTGATCGAGGACAAATTTGCCAGAAATATGTTCAGTAGGTCTAATATGGACTTGTGTATGGGTGAAGTAACATCACAAGGAATCAATAATAATGGATGAAACGCTCAAGATTGAGTGCTTTTGGCGGAAATATAACCTTTAGGTCAAAATGCAATATTATATGGCTGACGTATCATCAGAAGCAGTCAATAAGTATGTATAGAATGTTCATGATCGAGGACTAATTTGCTTGAAATATGTCCATTAGGTCAAATATGCAGTACTCTATGGCTGAAGTAACATCAGAGTGAGGCATGTATATAAAGTTCATGATCGAGGATTCTTGGTACAGAAAAATCTAATCAAGTCTAATATGGACTCCTGTATGGCTGAAAAAATCAGAAGGAGTCAATGACTATGTAGAGAAAGTTCAAGATCGAGTCCTCTTGGGCCAGAAATATGTTCAGTAGGTCAAATATAGACTTCTATATGGCTAATGTGACATCAGAAGGCGTCAATGAGTATATACAAAAACTTCAATGTCGAATACTCTGTAGCCAGAAATATGTTCAGTCGGTCAAATATGGACTACTGTCTGGCTTATCTAACATCACGATATCTTAATTAGTATGTTCATGAAGTTCATGACTAATTTGCCAGAAATATGTTCAGTAGGTCTAATCTATTGGTGAAGAAACATCAGAGTGAGGCAAATGAGTATGTGTAAAAAGTTCATGAGCGAGGACTAATTTGCCAGAGATTTGTTCTGTTGCTCAAACATGGGCTGATGAGTGAGGCAAAGAGTATGTATATACAAAATTCATGATTGAGGACTCTTGGGACAAAAATGTTAAATTTGGTCTAATACGGACTTTTGTTTGGCTGAAATAAAATCAGAAGGAATCAATGAGTATGTAAAGAAAGTTCAAGATCAAGCACTCTTGGGCCAGAAAAGATGTTCTTTACGTCAAATATGGACTACTGTCTGTCTGATGTAACAGCAGTCAATGAGTCTGTATAGAGAGTTCATCATCAAGGACTAATTTACAAGAAATTTGCTCAGTAGGTAAAAATGGGTTCATATATGTCTGAAGTAACATCAGAATGATTCAATGAGAATGTATAGAAAGTTCAAGATTGAGTACTCTTGGACCAGAAATATGTTTAGTGGATCAAATATGGACTACTGTCTGTCTGATTTAACATCTGGAGTCAATGAGTCAGTAGAGAAAGTTCATGATCGAGGACTAATTTGCCAGAAATATGTTATCTGTATGGGTGAAGTAACATCAGAAGGAGTCAACAGTAATGTATGAAAAGTTCAAGATCAAGTGCTCTTTGGCCAGAAATATGTCATTTAGGTCAAATGTGCAAAACTCTATGGCTGATGTAGCATGAGAAGGTTTCAATGAGTTAGTATGAAAACTTCATCATAGAGGACTAATTTGCCAGAAATTTGTTCAGTAGGTCAAAATGGGTTCATAAATAGTTGAAGTAACATCAGAGTGAATCAATGAGTATGTACAGAATGTTAACTGATCGAGTACACTTGGGTAAGAAATATGCTCAGTAGGTCAAATATGGATTTGTGTATGGCTGAAGTAACATTAGAAGGAGTCAAAGAGTATGTATATGAAGTTCAAGATCAAGAGCTCTTGGGCCAGAAAAGATGTTCTTTACGTCAAATATGGACTACTGTCTCTCTGATGTAACAACAGTCAATGAGTCTGTATAGAGATTTCATCATCAAGGACTAATTTATCAGAAATTTGCTCAGTAGGTCAAAAATGGGTTCATATTAGTCTGACGTAACATCAGAACGAGTCAATGAGTATGTATAGAAAGTTCAAGATTGAGAAGTCTTGGACCAGAAATATGTTCAGTAGGTCAAATATGGACTACTGTCTGTCTGATTTAACATCAGGAGTCAATGAGTCAGTCGAGAAATTTCATGATCGAGGACTAATTTGCCAGAAATATGTTCTCTAGATCTAATGGATTCTGTATGGGTGAAGTAACATCAGAAGGAGTCAACAGTAATGTATGAAAAGTTCAAGATCAAGTACTCTTTGGCCATAAATATGCCCATTAGGTCAAACATGCAATACTCTATGGCTGAAGAAACATCAGAGTGAGGCGTGTATATAAAGTTCATGATCGAGGACTCTTGGGCCAGAAATATATTCTGTAGGTCAAATATAGACTTCTATATGGCTGATGTTACATCAGAAGGCGTCATTGAGTATATATAAAAACTTCAATGTCGAATACTCTTTGGCCAGTAATATGTTCAGTCAATCAAATACGGAATACTGTGTGGCTTATCTAACATCAGATGGAGTCAATATGTATCCATATGAAGTTCATTACTGAGGACTAATTGGCCAGAAATACGTTCTATAGGTCTAATATGGACCTGTATGGGTGAAGTAACGTCAGAAGGAGTCAACAGTAATGTATGAAAAGTTCAAGATCAAGTACTCTTTGGCCAGAAATATGTCATTTAGGTCAAATGTGCAAAACTCTATGGCTGATGTAGCATGAGAAGGTTTGAATGAGTTAGTATAAAAGTTCATCATAGAGGACTAATTTGCCAGAAATATGTTCAGTACGTCAAAATGGGTTCATCAATAGCTGAAGTAACATCAGAGTGAATCAATGAGTATGTATAGAACGTTAACTGATCGAGTACACTTGGGTAAGAAATATGTTCAGTAGGTCAAATATGGATTTGTGTACAGCTGAAGTGACATTAGAAGGAGTCAATGAGTATGTATAGAAAGTTCAAGATCAAGAGCTCTTGGGTCAAAAATATGTTCAGTAGGTCAAATGTGGACTACTGTATGGCTGATGTTATATCAGAAGGAGTCAATGAGTATAAAATTCAATATTGAATAACCTTTGGCCAGAACTATGTTCAGAAATGGTCAAAAATGCAATATTATATGGCTGACGTATCATCAGATGAAGACAATGAGGATGTACAGAAAATTCATGATCGAGGGCTAATTTGTGAAAAATATGTTCACTAGGTCAAATATACAATACTCTATAGCTGAAGTAACATCAGAGTGAGGCATGTATATAAAGTTCATGATCGTGGACTCTTGGGACAGAAAAAATGTAATCAGGTCTAATATGGACTTCTGTAGGGCTGAAATAAAATTACGAGTCACTGAGTCAGTGTAGAAAGTTCTTGATCGAGGACAAATTTGCCAGAAATATGTTCAGTAGGTCTAATATGGACTTGTGTATGGGTGAAGTAACATCACAAGGAATCAATAATAATGGATGAAACGCTCAAGATTGAGTGCTTTTGGTCGGAAATATAACCTTTAGGTCAAAAATGCAATATTATATGGCTGACGTATCATCAGAAGCAGTCAATAAGTATGTATAGAATGTTCATGATCGAGGACTAATTTGCTTGAAATATGTCCATTAGGTCAAATATGCAGTACTCTATGGCTGAAGTAACATCAGAGTGAGGCATGTATATAAAGTTCATGATCGAGGATTCTTGGTACAGAAAAATCTAATCAAGTCTAATATGGACTCCTGTATGGCTGAAAAAATCAGAAGGAGTCAATGACTATGTAGAGAAAGTTCAAGATCGAGTCCTCTTGGGCCAGAAATATGTTCAGTAGGTCAAATATAGACTTCTATATGGCTAATGTGACATCAGAAGGCGTCAATGAGTATATACAAAAACTTCAATGTCGAATACTCTGTAGCCAGAAATATGTTCAGTCGGTCAAATATGGACTACTGTCTGGCTTATCTAACATCACGATATCTTAATTAGTATGTTCATGAAGTTCATGACTAATTTGCCAGAAATATGTTCAGTAGGTCTAATCTATTGGTGAAGAAACATCAGAGTGAGGCAATGAGTATGTGTAAAAGTTCATGAGCGAGGACTAATTTGCCAGAGATTTGTTCTGTTGCTCAAACATGGGCTGATGAGTGAGGCAAAGAGTATGTATATACAAAATTCATGATTGAGGACTCTTGGGACAAAAATGTTAAATTTGGTCTAATACGGACTTTTGTTTGGCTGAAATAAAATCAGAAGGAATCAATGAGTATGTAAAGAAAGTTCAAGATCAAGCACTCTTGGGCCAGAAAAGATGTTCTTTACGTCAAATATGGACTACTGTCTGTCTGATGTAACAGCAGTCAATGAGTCTGTATAGAGAGTTCATCATCAAGGACTAATTTACAAGAAATTTGCTCAGTAGGTAAAAATGGGTTCATATATGTCTGAAGTAACATCAGAATGATTCAATGAGAATGTATAGAAAGTTCAAGATTGAGTACTCTTGGACCAGAAATATGTTTAGTGGATCAAATATGGACTACTGTCTGTCTGATTTAACATCAGGAGTCAATGAGTCAGTAGAGAAAGTTCATGATCGAGGACTAATTTGCCAGAAATATGTTATCTGTATGGGTGAAGTAACATCAGAAGGAGTCAACAGTAATGTATGAAAAGTTCAAGATCAAGTGCTCTTTGGCCAGAAATATGTCATTTAGGTCAAATGTGCAAAACTCTATGGCTGATGTAGCATGAGAAGGTTTCAATGAGTTAGTATGAAAACTTCATCATAGAGGACTAATTTGCCAGAAATTTGTTCAGTAGGTCAAAATGGGTTCATAAATAGTTGAAGTAACATCAGAGTGAATCAATGAGTATGTACAGAATGTTAACTGATCGAGTACACTTGGGTAAGAAATATGCTCAGTAGGTCAAATATGGATTTGTGTATGGCTGAAGTAACATTAGAAGGAGTCAAAGAGTATGTATATGAAGTTCAAGATCAAGAGCTCTTGGGCCAGAAAAGATGTTCTTTACGTCAAATATGGACTACTGTCTCTCTGATGTAACAACAGTCAATGAGTCTGTATAGAGATTTCATCATCAAGGACTAATTTATCAGAAATTTGCTCAGTAGGTCAAAAATGGGTTCATATTAGTCTGACGTAACATCAGAACGAGTCAATGAGTATGTATAGAAAGTTCAAGATTGAGAAGTCTTGGACCAGAAATATGTTCAGTAGGTCAAATATGGACTACTGTCTGTCTGATTTAACATCAGGAGTCAATGAGTCAGTCGAGAAATTTCATGATCGAGGACTAATTTGCCAGAAATATGTTCTCTAGATCTAATGGATTCTGTATGGGTGAAGTAACATCAGAAGGAGTCAACAGTAATGTATGAAAAGTTCAAGATCAAGTACTCTTTGGCCATAAATATGCCCATTAGGTCAAAACATGCAATACCCTATGGCTGAAGAAACATCAGAGTGAGGCGTGTATATAAAGTTCATGATCGAGGACTCTTGGGCCAGAAATATATTCTGTAGGTCAAATATAGACTTCTATATGGCTGATGTTACATCAGAAGGCGTCATTGAGTATATATAAAAACTTCAATGTCGAATACTCTTTGGCCAGTAATATGTTCAGTCAATCAAATACGGAATACTGTGTGGCTTATCTAACATCAGATGGAGTCAATATGTATCCATATGAAGTTCATTACTGAGGACTAATTGGCCAGAAATACGTTCTATAGGTCTAATATGGACCTGTATGGGTGAAGTAACGTCAGAAGGAGTCAACAGTAATGTATGAAAAGTTCAAGATCAAGTACTCTTTGGCCAGAAATATGTCATTTAGGTCAAATGTGCAAAACTCTATGGCTGATGTAGCATGAGAAGGTTTGAATGAGTTAGTATAAAAGTTCATCATAGAGGACTAATTTGCCAGAAATATGTTCAGTACGTCAAAATGGGTTCATCAATAGCTGAAGTAACATCAGAGTGAATCAATGAGTATGTATAGAACGTTAACTGATCGAGTACACTTGGGTAAGAAATATGTTCAGTAGGTCAAATATGGATTTGTGTACAGCTGAAGTGACATTAGAAGGAGTCAATGAGTATGTATAGAAAGTTCAAGATCAAGAGCTCTTGGGTCAAAAATATGTTCAGTAGGTCAAATGTGGACTACTGTATGGCTGATGTTATATCAGAAGGAGTCAATGAGTATAAAATTCAATATTGAATAACCTTTGGCCAGAACTATGTTCAGAAATGGTCAAAAATGCAATATTATATGGCTGACGTATCATCAGATGAAGACAATGAGGATGTACAGAAAATTCATGATCGAGGGCTAATTTGTGAAAAATATGTTCACTAGGTCAAATATACAATACTCTATAGCTGAAGTAACATCAGAGTGAGGCATGTATATAAAGTTCATGATCGTGGACTCTTGGGACAGAAAAATGTAATCAGGTCTAATATGGACTTCTGTAGGGCTGAAATAAAATTACGAGTCACTGAGTCAGTGTAGAAAGTTCTTGATCGAGGACAAATTTGCCAGAAATATGTTCAGTAGGTCTAATATGGACTTGTGTATGGGTGAAGTAACATCACAAGGAATCAATAATAATGGATGAAACGCTCAAGATTGAGTGCTTTTGGCGGAAATATAACCTTTAGGTCAAAAATGCAATATTATATGGCTGACGTATCATCAGAAGCAGTCAATAAGTATGTATAGAATGTTCATGATCGAGGACTAATTTGCTTGAAATATGTCCATTAGGTCAAATATGCAGTACTCTATGGCTGAAGTAACATCAGAGTGAGGCATGTATATAAAGTTCATGATCGAGGATTCTTGGTACAGAAAAAATCTAATCAAGTCTAATATGGACTCCTGTATGGCTGAAAAATCAGAAGGAGTCAATGACTATGTAGAGAAAGTTCAAGATCGAGTCCTCTTGGGCCAGAAATATGTTCAGTAGGTCAAATATAGACTTCTATATGGCTAATGTGACATCAGAAGGCGTCAATGAGTATATACAAAAACTTCAATGTCGAATACTCTGTAGCCAGAAATATGTTCAGTCGGTCAAATATGGACTACTGTCTGGCTTATCTAACATCACGATATCTTAATTAGTATGTTCATGAAGTTCATGACTAATTTGCCAGAAATATGTTCAGTAGGTCTAATCTATTGGTGAAGAAACATCAGAGTGAGGCAATGAGTATGTGTAAAAAGTTCATGAGCGAGGACTAATTTGCCAGAGATTTGTTCTGTTGCTCAAACATGGGCTGATGAGTGAGGCAAAGAGTATGTATATACAAAATTCATGATTGAGGACTCTTGGGACAAAAATGTTAAATTTGGTCTAATACGGACTTTTGTTTGGCTGAAATAAAATCAGAAGGAATCAATGAGTATGTAAAGAAAGTTCAAGATCAAGCACTCTTGGGCCAGAAAAGATGTTCTTTACGTCAAATATGGACTACTGTCTGTCTGATGTAACAGCAGTCAATGAGTCTGTATAGAGAGTTCATCATCAAGGACTAATTTACAAGAAATTTGCTCAGTAGGTAAAAATGGGTTCATATATGTCTGAAGTAACATCAGAATGATTCAATGAGAATGTATAGAAAGTTCAAGATTGAGTACTCTTGGACCAGAAATATGTTTAGTGGATCAAATATGGACTACTGTCTGTCTGATTTAACATCAGGAGTCAATGAGTCAGTAGAGAAAGTTCATGATCGAGGACTAATTTGCCAGAAATATGTTATCTGTATGGGTGAAGTAACATCAGAAGGAGTCAACAGTAATGTATGAAAAGTTCAAGATCAAGTGCTCTTTGGCCAGAAATATGTCATTTAGGTCAAATGTGCAAAACTCTATGGCTGATGTAGCATGAGAAGGTTTCAATGAGTTAGTATGAAAACTTCATCATAGAGGACTAATTTGCCAGAAATTTGTTCAGTAGGTCAAAATGGGTTCATAAATAGTTGAAGTAACATCAGAGTGAATCAATGAGTATGTACAGAATGTTAACTGATCGAGTACACTTGGGTAAGAAATATGCTCAGTAGGTCAAATATGGATTTGTGTATGGCTGAAGTAACATTAGAAGGAGTCAAAGAGTATGTATATGAAGTTCAAGATCAAGAGCTCTTGGGCCAGAAAAGATGTTCTTTACGTCAAATATGGACTACTGTCTCTCTGATGTAACAACAGTCAATGAGTCTGTATAGAGATTTCATCATCAAGGACTAATTTATCAGAAATTTGCTCAGTAGGTCAAAAATGGGTTCATATTAGTCTGACGTAACATCAGAACGAGTCAATGAGTATGTATAGAAAGTTCAAGATTGAGAAGTCTTGGACCAGAAATATGTTCAGTAGGTCAAATATGGACTACTGTCTGTCTGATTTAACATCAGGAGTCAATGAGTCAGTCGAGAAATTTCATGATCGAGGACTAATTTGCCAGAAATATGTTCTCTAGATCTAATGGATTCTGTATGGGTGAAGTAACATCAGAAGGAGTCAACAGTAATGTATGAAAAGTTCAAGATCAAGTACTCTTTGGCCATAAATATGCCCATTAGGTCAAACATGCAATACCCTATGGCTGAAGAAACATCAGAGTGAGGCGTGTATATAAAGTTCATGATCGAGGACTCTTGGGCCAGAAATATATTCTGTAGGTCAAATATAGACTTCTATATGGCTGATGTTACATCAGAAGGCGTCATTGAGTATATATAAAAACTTCAATGTCGAATACTCTTTGGCCAGTAATATGTTCAGTCAATCAAATACGGAATACTGTGTGGCTTATCTAACATCAGATGGAGTCAATATGTATCCATATGAAGTTCATTACTGAGGACTAATTGGCCAGAAATACGTTCTATAGGTCTAATATGGACCTGTATGGGTGAAGTAACGTCAGAAGGAGTCAACAGTAATGTATGAAAAGTTCAAGATCAAGTACTCTTTGGCCAGAAATATGTCATTTAGGTCAAATGTGCAAAACTCTATGGCTGATGTAGCATGAGAAGGTTTGAATGAGTTAGTATAAAAAGTTCATCATAGAGGACTAATTTGCCAGAAATATGTTCAGTACGTCAAAATGGGTTCATCAATAGCTGAAGTAACATCAGAGTGAATCAATGAGTATGTATAGAACGTTAACTGATCGAGTACACTTGGGTAAGAAATATGTTCAGTAGGTCAAATATGGATTTGTGTACAGCTGAAGTGACATTAGAAGGAGTCAATGAGTATGTATAGAAAGTTCAAGATCAAGAGCTCTTGGGTCAAAAATATGTTCAGTAGGTCAAATGTGGACTACTGTATGGCTGATGTTATATCAGAAGGAGTCAATGAGTATAAAATTCAATATTGAATAACCTTTGGCCAGAACTATGTTCAGAAATGGTCAAAAATGCAATATTATATGGCTGACGTATCATCAGATGAAGACAATGAGGATGTACAGAAAATTCATGATCGAGGGCTAATTTGTGAAAAATATGTTCACTAGGTCAAATATACAATACTCTATAGCTGAAGTAACATCAGAGTGAGGCATGTATATAAAGTTCATGATCGTGGACTCTTGGGACAGAAAAATGTAATCAGGTCTAATATGGACTTCTGTAGGGCTGAAATAAAATTACGAGTCACTGAGTCAGTGTAGAAAGTTCTTGATCGAGGACAAATTTGCCAGAAATATGTTCAGTAGGTCTAATATGGACTTGTGTATGGGTGAAGTAACATCACAAGGAATCAATAATAATGGATGAAACGCTCAAGATTGAGTGCTTTTGGCGGAAATATAACCTTTAGGTCAAAAATGCAATATTATATGGCTGACGTATCATCAGAAGCAGTCAATAAGTATGTATAGAATGTTCATGATCGAGGACTAATTTGCTTGAAATATGTCCATTAGCTCAAATATGCAGTACTCTATGGCTGAAGTAACATCAGAGTGAGGCATGTATATAAAGTTCATGATCGAGGATTCTTGGTACAGAAAAAATCTAATCAAGTCTAATATGGACTCCTGTATGGCTGAAAAAATCAGAAGGAGTCAATGACTATGTAGAGAAAGTTCAAGATCGAGTCCTCTTGGGCCAGAAATATGTTCAGTAGGTCAAATATAGACTTCTATATGGCTAATGTGACATCAGAAGGCGTCAATGAGTATATACAAAAAACTTCAATGTCGAATACTCTGTAGCCAGAAATATGTTCAGTCGGTCAAATATGGACTACTGTCTGGCTTATCTAACATCACGATATCTTAATTAGTATGTTCATGAAGTTCATGACTAATTTGCCAGAAATATGTTCAGTAGGTCTAATCTATTGGTGAAGAAACATCAGAGTGAGGCAATGAGTATGTGTAAAAAGTTCATGAGCGAGGACTAATTTGCCAGAGATTTGTTCTGTTGCTCAAACATGGGCTGATGAGTGAGTGAGGCAAAGAGTATGTATATACAAAATTCATGATTGAGGACTCTTGGGACAAAAAATGTTAAATTTGGTCTAATACGGACTTTTGTTTGGCTGAAATAAAATCAGAAGGAATCAATGAGTATGTAAAGAAAGTTCAAGATCAAGCACTCTTGGGCCAGAAAAGATGTTCTTTACGTCAAATATGGACTACTGTCTGTCTGATGTAACAGCAGTCAATGAGTCTGTATAGAGAGTTCATCATCAAGGACTAATTTACAAGAAATTTGCTCAGTAGGTAAAAATGGGTTCATATATGTCTGAAGTAACATCAGAATGATTCAATGAGAATGTATAGAAAGTTCAAGATTGAGTACTCTTGGACCAGAAATATGTTTAGTGGATCAAATATGGACTACTGTCTGTCTGATTTAACATCAGGAGTCAATGAGTCAGTAGAGAAAGTTCATGATCGAGGACTAATTTGCCAGAAATATGTTATCTGTATGGGTGAAGTAACATCAGAAGGAGTCAACAGTAATGTATGAAAAGTTCAAGATCAAGTGCTCTTTGGCCAGAAATATGTCATTTAGGTCAAATGTGCAAAACTCTATGGCTGATGTAGCATGAGAAGGTTTCAATGAGTTAGTATGAAAACTTCATCATAGAGGACTAATTTGCCAGAAATTTGTTCAGTAGGTCAAAATGGGTTCATAAATAGTTGAAGTAACATCAGAGTGAATCAATGAGTATGTACAGAATGTTAACTGATCGAGTACACTTGGGTAAGAAATATGCTCAGTAGGTCAAATATGGATTTGTGTATGGCTGAAGTAACATTAGAAGGAGTCAAAGAGTATGTATATGAAGTTCAAGATCAAGAGCTCTTGGGCCAGAAAAGATGTTCTTTACGTCAAATATGGACTACTGTCTCTCTGATGTAACAACAGTCAATGAGTCTGTATAGAGATTTCATCATCAAGGACTAATTTATCAGAAATTTGCTCAGTAGGTCAAAAATGGGTTCATATTAGTCTGACGTAACATCAGAACGAGTCAATGAGTATGTATAGAAAGTTCAAGATTGAGAAGTCTTGGACCAGAAATATGTTCAGTAGGTCAAATATGGACTACTGTCTGTCTGATTTAACATCAGGAGTCAATGAGTCAGTCGAGAAATTTCATGATCGAGGACTAATTTGCCAGAAATATGTTCTCTAGATCTAATGGATTCTGTATGGGTGAAGTAACATCAGAAGGAGTCAACAGTAATGTATGAAAAGTTCAAGATCAAGTACTCTTTGGCCATAAATATGCCCATTAGGTCAAAACATGCAATACCCTATGGCTGAAGAAACATCAGAGTGAGGCGTGTATATAAAGTTCATGATCGAGGACTCTTGGGCCAGAAATATATTCTGTAGGTCAAATATAGACTTCTATATGGCTGATGTTACATCAGAAGGCGTCATTGAGTATATATAAAAACTTCAATGTCGAATACTCTTTGGCCAGTAATATGTTCAGTCAATCAAATACGGAATACTGTGTGGCTTATCTAACATCAGATGGAGTCAATATGTATCCATATGAAGTTCATTACTGAGGACTAATTGGCCAGAAATACGTTCTATAGGTCTAATATGGACCTGTATGGGTGAAGTAACGTCAGAAGGAGTCAACAGTAATGTATGAAAAGTTCAAGATCAAGTACTCTTTGGCCAGAAATATGTCATTTAGGTCAAATGTGCAAAACTCTATGGCTGATGTAGCATGAGAAGGTTTGAATGAGTTAGTATAAAAAGTTCATCATAGAGGACTAATTTGCCAGAAATATGTTCAGTACGTCAAAATGGGTTCATCAATAGCTGAAGTAACATCAGAGTGAATCAATGAGTATGTATAGAACGTTAACTGATCGAGTACACTTGGGTAAGAAATATGTTCAGTAGGTCAAATATGGATTTGTGTACAGCTGAAGTGACATTAGAAGGAGTCAATGAGTATGTATAGAAAGTTCAAGATCAAGAGCTCTTGGGTCAAAAATATGTTCAGTAGGTCAAATGTGGACTACTGTATGGCTGATGTTATATCAGAAGGAGTCAATGAGTATAAAATTCAATATTGAATAACCTTTGGCCAGAACTATGTTCAGAAATGGTCAAAAATGCAATATTATATGGCTGACGTATCATCAGATGAAGACAATGAGGATGTACAGAAAATTCATGATCGAGGGCTAATTTGTGAAAAATATGTTCACTAGGTCAAATATACAATACTCTATAGCTGAAGTAACATCAGAGTGAGGCATGTATATAAAGTTCATGATCGTGGACTCTTGGGACAGAAAAAATGTAATCAGGTCTAATATGGACTTCTGTAGGGCTGAAATAAAATTACGAGTCACTGAGTCAGTGTAGAAAGTTCTTGATCGAGGACAAATTTGCCAGAAATATGTTCAGTAGGTCTAATATGGACTTGTGTATGGGTGAAGTAACATCACAAGGAATCAATAATAATGGATGAAACGCTCAAGATTGAGTGCTTTTGGCCGGAAATATAACCTTTAGGTCAAAAATGCAATATTATATGGCTGACGTATCATCAGAAGCAGTCAATAAGTATGTATAGAATGTTCATGATCGAGGACTAATTTGCTTGAAATATGTCCATTAGCTCAAATATGCAGTACTCTATGGCTGAAGTAACATCAGAGTGAGGCATGTATATAAAGTTCATGATCGAGGATTCTTGGTACAGAAAAAATCTAATCAAGTCTAATATGGACTCCTGTATGGCTGAAAAAAATCAGAAGGAGTCAATGACTATGTAGAGAAAGTTCAAGATCGAGTCCTCTTGGGCCAGAAATATGTTCAGTAGGTCAAATATAGACTTCTATATGGCTAATGTGACATCAGAAGGCGTCAATGAGTATATACAAAAAACTTCAATGTCGAATACTCTGTAGCCAGAAATATGTTCAGTCGGTCAAATATGGACTACTGTCTGGCTTATCTAACATCACGATATCTTAATTAGTATGTTCATGAAGTTCATGACTAATTTGCCAGAAATATGTTCAGTAGGTCTAATCTATTGGTGAAGAAACATCAGAGTGAGGCAATGAGTATGTGTAAAAAGTTCATGAGCGAGGACTAATTTGCCAGAGATTTGTTCTGTTGCTCAAACATGGGCTGATGAGTGAGGCAAAGAGTATGTATATACAAAATTCATGATTGAGGACTCTTGGGACAAAAATGTTAAATTTGGTCTAATACGGACTTTTGTTTGGCTGAAATAAAATCAGAAGGAATCAATGAGTATGTAAAGAAAGTTCAAGATCAAGCACTCTTGGGCCAGAAAAGATGTTCTTTACGTCAAATATGGACTACTGTCTGTCTGATGTAACAGCAGTCAATGAGTCTGTATAGAGAGTTCATCATCAAGGACTAATTTACAAGAAATTTGCTCAGTAGGTAAAAATGGGTTCATATATGTCTGAAGTAACATCAGAATGATTCAATGAGAATGTATAGAAAGTTCAAGATTGAGTACTCTTGGACCAGAAATATGTTTAGTGGATCAAATATGGACTACTGTCTGTCTGATTTAACATCTGGAGTCAATGAGTCAGTAGAGAAAGTTCATGATCGAGGACTAATTTGCCAGAAATATGTTATCTGTATGGGTGAAGTAACATCAGAAGGAGTCAACAGTAATGTATGAAAAGTTCAAGATCAAGTGCTCTTTGGCCAGAAATATGTCATTTAGGTCAAATGTGCAAAACTCTATGGCTGATGTAGCATGAGAAGGTTTCAATGAGTTAGTATGAAAACTTCATCATAGAGGACTAATTTGCCAGAAATTTGTTCAGTAGGTCAAAATGGGTTCATAAATAGTTGAAGTAACATCAGAGTGAATCAATGAGTATGTACAGAATGTTAACTGATCGAGTACACTTGGGTAAGAAATATGCTCAGTAGGTCAAATATGGATTTGTGTATGGCTGAAGTAACATTAGAAGGAGTCAAAGAGTATGTATATGAAGTTCAAGATCAAGAGCTCTTGGGCCAGAAAAGATGTTCTTTACGTCAAATATGGACTACTGTCTCTCTGATGTAACAACAGTCAATGAGTCTGTATAGAGATTTCATCATCAAGGACTAATTTATCAGAAATTTGCTCAGTAGGTCAAAAATGGGTTCATATTAGTCTGACGTAACATCAGAACGAGTCAATGAGTATGTATAGAAAGTTCAAGATTGAGAAGTCTTGGACCAGAAATATGTTCAGTAGGTCAAATATGGACTACTGTCTGTCTGATTTAACATCAGGAGTCAATGAGTCAGTCGAGAAATTTCATGATCGAGGACTAATTTGCCAGAAATATGTTCTCTAGATCTAATGGATTCTGTATGGGTGAAGTAACATCAGAAGGAGTCAACAGTAATGTATGAAAAGTTCAAGATCAAGTACTCTTTGGCCATAAATATGCCCATTAGGTCAAACATGCAATACCCTATGGCTGAAGAAACATCAGAGTGAGGCGTGTATATAAAGTTCATGATCGAGGACTCTTGGGCCAGAAATATATTCTGTAGGTCAAATATAGACTTCTATATGGCTGATGTTACATCAGAAGGCGTCATTGAGTATATATAAAAACTTCAATGTCGAATACTCTTGGCCAGTAATATGTTCAGTCAATCAAATACGGAATACTGTGTGGCTTATCTAACATCAGATGGAGTCAATATGTATCCATATGAAGTTCATTACTGAGGACTAATTGGCCAGAAATACGTTCTATAGGTCTAATATGGACCTGTATGGGTGAAGTAACGTCAGAAGGAGTCAACAGTAATGTATGAAAAGTTCAAGATCAAGTACTCTTTGGCCAGAAATATGTCATTTAGGTCAAATGTGCAAAACTCTATGGCTGATGTAGCATGAGAAGGTTTGAATGAGTTAGTATAAAAGTTCATCATAGAGGACTAATTTGCCAGAAATATGTTCAGTACGTCAAAATGGGTTCATCAATAGCTGAAGTAACATCAGAGTGAATCAATGAGTATGTATAGAACGTTAACTGATCGAGTACACTTGGGTAAGAAATATGTTCAGTAGGTCAAATATGGATTTGTGTACAGCTGAAGTGACATTAGAAGGAGTCAATGAGTATGTATAGAAAGTTCAAGATCAAGAGCTCTTGGGTCAAAAATATGTTCAGTAGGTCAAATGTGGACTACTGTATGGCTGATGTTATATCAGAAGGAGTCAATGAGTATAAAATTCAATATTGAATAACCTTTGGCCAGAACTATGTTCAGAAATGGTCAAAATGCAATATTATATGGCTGACGTATCATCAGATGAAGACAATGAGGATGTACAGAAAATTCATGATCGAGGGCTAATTTGTGAAAAATATGTTCACTAGGTCAAATATACAATACTCTATAGCTGAAGTAACATCAGAGTGAGGCATGTATATAAAGTTCATGATCGTGGACTCTTGGGACAGAAAAAATGTAATCAGGTCTAATATGGACTTCTGTAGGGCTGAAATAAAATTACGAGTCACTGAGTCAGTGTAGAAAGTTCTTGATCGAGGACAAATTTGCCAGAAATATGTTCAGTAGGTCTAATATGGACTTGTGTATGGGTGAAGTAACATCACAAGGAATCAATAATAATGGATGAAACGCTCAAGATTGAGTGCTTTTGGCCGGAAATATAACCTTTAGGTCAAAAATGCAATATTATATGGCTGACGTATCATCAGAAGCAGTCAATAAGTATGTATAGAATGTTCATGATCGAGGACTAATTTGCTTGAAATATGTCCATTAGCTCAAATATGCAGTACTCTATGGCTGAAGTAACATCAGAGTGAGGCATGTATATAAAGTTCATGATCGAGGATTCTTGGTACAGAAAAATCTAATCAAGTCTAATATGGACTCCTGTATGGCTGAAAAAATCAGAAGGAGTCAATGACTATGTAGAGAAAGTTCAAGATCGAGTCCTCTTGGGCCAGAAATATGTTCAGTAGGTCAAATATAGACTTCTATATGGCTAATGTGACATCAGAAGGCGTCAATGAGTATATACAAAAAACTTCAATGTCGAATACTCTGTAGCCAGAAATATGTTCAGTCGGTCAAATATGGACTACTGTCTGGCTTATCTAACATCACGATATCTTAATTAGTATGTTCATGAAGTTCATGACTAATTTGCCAGAAATATGTTCAGTAGGTCTAATCTATTGGTGAAGAAACATCAGAGTGAGGCAATGAGTATGTGTAAAAGTTCATGAGCGAGGACTAATTTGCCAGAGATTTGTTCTGTTGCTCAAACATGGGCTGATGAGTGAGGCAAAGAGTATGTATATACAAAATTCATGATTGAGGACTCTTGGGACAAAAATGTTAAATTTGGTCTAATACGGACTTTTGTTTGGCTGAAATAAAATCAGAAGGAATCAATGAGTATGTAAAGAAAGTTCAAGATCAAGCACTCTTGGGCCAGAAAAGATGTTCTTTACGTCAAATATGGACTACTGTCTGTCTGATGTAACAGCAGTCAATGAGTCTGTATAGAGAGTTCATCATCAAGGACTAATTTACAAGAAATTTGCTCAGTAGGTAAAAAATGGGTTCATATATGTCTGAAGTAACATCAGAATGATTCAATGAGAATGTATAGAAAGTTCAAGATTGAGTACTCTTGGACCAGAAATATGTTTAGTGGATCAAATATGGACTACTGTCTGTCTGATTTAACATCTGGAGTCAATGAGTCAGTAGAGAAAGTTCATGATCGAGGACTAATTTGCCAGAAATATGTTATCTGTATGGGTGAAGTAACATCAGAAGGAGTCAACAGTAATGTATGAAAAGTTCAAGATCAAGTGCTCTTTGGCCAGAAATATGTCATTTAGGTCAAATGTGCAAAACTCTATGGCTGATGTAGCATGAGAAGGTTTCAATGAGTTAGTATGAAAACTTCATCATAGAGGACTAATTTGCCAGAAATTTGTTCAGTAGGTCAAAATGGGTTCATAAATAGTTGAAGTAACATCAGAGTGAATCAATGAGTATGTACAGAATGTTAACTGATCGAGTACACTTGGGTAAGAAATATGCTCAGTAGGTCAAATATGGATTTGTGTATGGCTGAAGTAACATTAGAAGGAGTCAAAGAGTATGTATATGAAGTTCAAGATCAAGAGCTCTTGGGCCAGAAAAGATGTTCTTTACGTCAAATATGGACTACTGTCTCTCTGATGTAACAACAGTCAATGAGTCTGTATAGAGATTTCATCATCAAGGACTAATTTATCAGAAATTTGCTCAGTAGGTCAAAAATGGGTTCATATTAGTCTGACGTAACATCAGAACGAGTCAATGAGTATGTATAGAAAGTTCAAGATTGAGAAGTCTTGGACCAGAAATATGTTCAGTAGGTCAAATATGGACTACTGTCTGTCTGATTTAACATCAGGAGTCAATGAGTCAGTCGAGAAATTTCATGATCGAGGACTAATTTGCCAGAAATATGTTCTCTAGATCTAATGGATTCTGTATGGGTGAAGTAACATCAGAAGGAGTCAACAGTAATGTATGAAAAGTTCAAGATCAAGTACTCTTTGGCCATAAATATGCCCATTAGGTCAAACATGCAATACCCTATGGCTGAAGAAACATCAGAGTGAGGCGTGTATATAAAGTTCATGATCGAGGACTCTTGGGCCAGAAATATATTCTGTAGGTCAAATATAGACTTCTATATGGCTGATGTTACATCAGAAGGCGTCATTGAGTATATATAAAAACTTCAATGTCGAATACTCTTTGGCCAGTAATATGTTCAGTCAATCAAATACGGAATACTGTGTGGCTTATCTAACATCAGATGGAGTCAATATGTATCCATATGAAGTTCATTACTGAGGACTAATTGGCCAGAAATACGTTCTATAGGTCTAATATGGACCTGTATGGGTGAAGTAACGTCAGAAGGAGTCAACAGTAATGTATGAAAAGTTCAAGATCAAGTACTCTTTGGCCAGAAATATGTCATTTAGGTCAAATGTGCAAAACTCTATGGCTGATGTAGCATGAGAAGGTTTGAATGAGTTAGTATAAAAGTTCATCATAGAGGACTAATTTGCCAGAAATATGTTCAGTACGTCAAAATGGGTTCATCAATAGCTGAAGTAACATCAGAGTGAATCAATGAGTATGTATAGAACGTTAACTGATCGAGTACACTTGGGTAAGAAATATGTTCAGTAGGTCAAATATGGATTTGTGTACAGCTGAAGTGACATTAGAAGGAGTCAATGAGTATGTATAGAAAGTTCAAGATCAAGAGCTCTTGGGTCAAAAATATGTTCAGTAGGTCAAATGTGGACTACTGTATGGCTGATGTTATATCAGAAGGAGTCAATGAGTATAAAATTCAATATTGAATAACCTTTGGCCAGAACTATGTTCAGAAATGGTCAAAAATGCAATATTATATGGCTGACGTATCATCAGATGAAGACAATGAGGATGTACAGAAAATTCATGATCGAGGGCTAATTTGTGAAAAATATGTTCACTAGGTCAAATATACAATACTCTATAGCTGAAGTAACATCAGAGTGAGGCATGTATATAAAGTTCATGATCGTGGACTCTTGGGACAGAAAAAATGTAATCAGGTCTAATATGGACTTCTGTAGGGCTGAAATAAAATTACGAGTCACTGAGTCAGTGTAGAAAGTTCTTGATCGAGGACAAATTTGCCAGAAATATGTTCAGTAGGTCTAATATGGACTTGTGTATGGGTGAAGTAACATCACAAGGAATCAATAATAATGGATGAAACGCTCAAGATTGAGTGCTTTTGGCCGGAAATATAACCTTTAGGTCAAAAATGCAATATTATATGGCTGACGTATCATCAGAAGCAGTCAATAAGTATGTATAGAATGTTCATGATCGAGGACTAATTTGCTTGAAATATGTCCATTAGCTCAAATATGCAGTACTCTATGGCTGAAGTAACATCAGAGTGAGGCATGTATATAAAGTTCATGATCGAGGATTCTTGGTACAGAAAAATCTAATCAAGTCTAATATGGACTCCTGTATGGCTGAAAAAATCAGAAGGAGTCAATGACTATGTAGAGAAAGTTCAAGATCGAGTCCTCTTGGGCCAGAAATATGTTCAGTAGGTCAAATATAGACTTCTATATGGCTAATGTGACATCAGAAGGCGTCAATGAGTATATACAAAAACTTCAATGTCGAATACTCTGTAGCCAGAAATATGTTCAGTCGGTCAAATATGGACTACTGTCTGGCTTATCTAACATCACGATATCTTAATTAGTATGTTCATGAAGTTCATGACTAATTTGCCAGAAATATGTTCAGTAGGTCTAATCTATTGGTGAAGAAACATCAGAGTGAGGCAATGAGTATGTGTAAAAAGTTCATGAGCGAGGACTAATTTGCCAGAGATTTGTTCTGTTGCTCAAACATGGGCTGATGAGTGAGGCAAAGAGTATGTATATACAAAATTCATGATTGAGGACTCTTGGGACAAAAATGTTAAATTTGGTCTAATACGGACTTTTGTTTGGCTGAAATAAAATCAGAAGGAATCAATGAGTATGTAAAGAAAGTTCAAGATCAAGCACTCTTGGGCCAGAAAAGATGTTCTTTACGTCAAATATGGACTACTGTCTGTCTGATGTAACAGCAGTCAATGAGTCTGTATAGAGAGTTCATCATCAAGGACTAATTTACAAGAAATTTGCTCAGTAGGTAAAAATGGGTTCATATATGTCTGAAGTAACATCAGAATGATTCAATGAGAATGTATAGAAAGTTCAAGATTGAGTACTCTTGGACCAGAAATATGTTTAGTGGATCAAATATGGACTACTGTCTGTCTGATTTAACATCAGGAGTCAATGAGTCAGTAGAGAAAGTTCATGATCGAGGACTAATTTGCCAGAAATATGTTATCTGTATGGGTGAAGTAACATCAGAAGGAGTCAACAGTAATGTATGAAAAGTTCAAGATCAAGTGCTCTTTGGCCAGAAATATGTCATTTAGGTCAAATGTGCAAAACTCTATGGCTGATGTAGCATGAGAAGGTTTCAATGAGTTAGTATGAAAACTTCATCATAGAGGACTAATTTGCCAGAAATTTGTTCAGTAGGTCAAAATGGGTTCATAAATAGTTGAAGTAACATCAGAGTGAATCAATGAGTATGTACAGAATGTTAACTGATCGAGTACACTTGGGTAAGAAATATGCTCAGTAGGTCAAATATGGATTTGTGTATGGCTGAAGTAACATTAGAAGGAGTCAAAGAGTATGTATATGAAGTTCAAGATCAAGAGCTCTTGGGCCAGAAAAGATGTTCTTTACGTCAAATATGGACTACTGTCTCTCTGATGTAACAACAGTCAATGAGTCTGTATAGAGATTTCATCATCAAGGACTAATTTATCAGAAATTTGCTCAGTAGGTCAAAAATGGGTTCATATTAGTCTGACGTAACATCAGAACGAGTCAATGAGTATGTATAGAAAGTTCAAGATTGAGAAGTCTTGGACCAGAAATATGTTCAGTAGGTCAAATATGGACTACTGTCTGTCTGATTTAACATCAGGAGTCAATGAGTCAGTCGAGAAATTTCATGATCGAGGACTAATTTGCCAGAAATATGTTCTCTAGATCTAATGGATTCTGTATGGGTGAAGTAACATCAGAAGGAGTCAACAGTAATGTATGAAAAGTTCAAGATCAAGTACTCTTTGGCCATAAATATGCCCATTAGGTCAAACATGCAATACCCTATGGCTGAAGAAACATCAGAGTGAGGCGTGTATATAAAGTTCATGATCGAGGACTCTTGGGCCAGAAATATATTCTGTAGGTCAAATATAGACTTCTATATGGCTGATGTTACATCAGAAGGCGTCATTGAGTATATATAAAAACTTCAATGTCGAATACTCTTTGGCCAGTAATATGTTCAGTCAATCAAATACGGAATACTGTGTGGCTTATCTAACATCAGATGGAGTCAATATGTATCCATATGAAGTTCATTACTGAGGACTAATTGGCCAGAAATACGTTCTATAGGTCTAATATGGACCTGTATGGGTGAAGTAACGTCAGAAGGAGTCAACAGTAATGTATGAAAAGTTCAAGATCAAGTACTCTTTGGCCAGAAATATGTCATTTAGGTCAAATGTGCAAAACTCTATGGCTGATGTAGCATGAGAAGGTTTGAATGAGTTAGTATAAAAAGTTCATCATAGAGGACTAATTTGCCAGAAATATGTTCAGTACGTCAAAATGGGTTCATCAATAGCTGAAGTAACATCAGAGTGAATCAATGAGTATGTATAGAACGTTAACTGATCGAGTACACTTGGGTAAGAAATATGTTCAGTAGGTCAAATATGGATTTGTGTACAGCTGAAGTGACATTAGAAGGAGTCAATGAGTATGTATAGAAAGTTCAAGATCAAGAGCTCTTGGGTCAAAAATATGTTCAGTAGGTCAAATGTGGACTACTGTATGGCTGATGTTATATCAGAAGGAGTCAATGAGTATAAAATTCAATATTGAATAACCTTTGGCCAGAACTATGTTCAGAAATGGTCAAAAATGCAATATTATATGGCTGACGTATCATCAGATGAAGACAATGAGGATGTACAGAAAATTCATGATCGAGGGCTAATTTGTGAAAAATATGTTCACTAGGTCAAATATACAATACTCTATAGCTGAAGTAACATCAGAGTGAGGCATGTATATAAAGTTCATGATCGTGGACTCTTGGGACAGAAAAAATGTAATCAGGTCTAATATGGACTTCTGTAGGGCTGAAATAAAATTACGAGTCACTGAGTCAGTGTAGAAAGTTCTTGATCGAGGACAAATTTGCCAGAAATATGTTCAGTAGGTCTAATATGGACTTGTGTATGGGTGAAGTAACATCACAAGGAATCAATAATAATGGATGAAACGCTCAAGATTGAGTGCTTTTGGCGGAAATATAACCTTTAGGTCAAAAATGCAATATTATATGGCTGACGTATCATCAGAAGCAGTCAATAAGTATGTATAGAATGTTCATGATCGAGGACTAATTTGCTTGAAATATGTCCATTAGCTCAAATATGCAGTACTCTATGGCTGAAGTAACATCAGAGTGAGGCATGTATATAAAGTTCATGATCGAGGATTCTTGGTACAGAAAAATCTAATCAAGTCTAATATGGACTCCTGTATGGCTGAAAAAATCAGAAGGAGTCAATGACTATGTAGAGAAAGTTCAAGATCGAGTCCTCTTGGGCCAGAAATATGTTCAGTAGGTCAAATATAGACTTCTATATGGCTAATGTGACATCAGAAGGCGTCAATGAGTATATACAAAAACTTCAATGTCGAATACTCTGTAGCCAGAAATATGTTCAGTCGGTCAAATATGGACTACTGTCTGGCTTATCTAACATCACGATATCTTAATTAGTATGTTCATGAAGTTCATGACTAATTTGCCAGAAATATGTTCAGTAGGTCTAATCTATTGGTGAAGAAACATCAGAGTGAGGCAAATGAGTATGTGTAAAAGTTCATGAGCGAGGACTAATTTGCCAGAGATTTGTTCTGTTGCTCAAACATGGGCTGATGAGTGAGGCAAAGAGTATGTATATACAAAATTCATGATTGAGGACTCTTGGGACAAAAATGTTAAATTTGGTCTAATACGGACTTTTGTTTGGCTGAAATAAAATCAGAAGGAATCAATGAGTATGTAAAGAAAGTTCAAGATCAAGCACTCTTGGGCCAGAAAAGATGTTCTTTACGTCAAATATGGACTACTGTCTGTCTGATGTAACAGCAGTCAATGAGTCTGTATAGAGAGTTCATCATCAAGGACTAATTTACAAGAAATTTGCTCAGTAGGTAAAAATGGGTTCATATATGTCTGAAGTAACATCAGAATGATTCAATGAGAATGTATAGAAAGTTCAAGATTGAGTACTCTTGGACCAGAAATATGTTTAGTGGATCAAATATGGACTACTGTCTGTCTGATTTAACATCAGGAGTCAATGAGTCAGTAGAGAAAGTTCATGATCGAGGACTAATTTGCCAGAAATATGTTATCTGTATGGGTGAAGTAACATCAGAAGGAGTCAACAGTAATGTATGAAAAGTTCAAGATCAAGTGCTCTTTGGCCAGAAATATGTCATTTAGGTCAAATGTGCAAAACTCTATGGCTGATGTAGCATGAGAAGGTTTCAATGAGTTAGTATGAAAACTTCATCATAGAGGACTAATTTGCCAGAAATTTGTTCAGTAGGTCAAAATGGGTTCATAAATAGTTGAAGTAACATCAGAGTGAATCAATGAGTATGTACAGAATGTTAACTGATCGAGTACACTTGGGTAAGAAATATGCTCAGTAGGTCAAATATGGATTTGTGTATGGCTGAAGTAACATTAGAAGGAGTCAAAGAGTATGTATATGAAGTTCAAGATCAAGAGCTCTTGGGCCAGAAAAGATGTTCTTTACGTCAAATATGGACTACTGTCTCTCTGATGTAACAACAGTCAATGAGTCTGTATAGAGATTTCATCATCAAGGACTAATTTATCAGAAATTTGCTCAGTAGGTCAAAAATGGGTTCATATTAGTCTGACGTAACATCAGAACGAGTCAATGAGTATGTATAGAAAGTTCAAGATTGAGAAGTCTTGGACCAGAAATATGTTCAGTAGGTCAAATATGGACTACTGTCTGTCTGATTTAACATCAGGAGTCAATGAGTCAGTCGAGAAATTTCATGATCGAGGACTAATTTGCCAGAAATATGTTCTCTAGATCTAATGGATTCTGTATGGGTGAAGTAACATCAGAAGGAGTCAACAGTAATGTATGAAAAGTTCAAGATCAAGTACTCTTTGGCCATAAATATGCCCATTAGGTCAAACATGCAATACCCTATGGCTGAAGAAACATCAGAGTGAGGCGTGTATATAAAGTTCATGATCGAGGACTCTTGGGCCAGAAATATATTCTGTAGGTCAAATATAGACTTCTATATGGCTGATGTTACATCAGAAGGCGTCATTGAGTATATATAAAAACTTCAATGTCGAATACTCTTTGGCCAGTAATATGTTCAGTCAATCAAATACGGAATACTGTGTGGCTTATCTAACATCAGATGGAGTCAATATGTATCCATATGAAGTTCATTACTGAGGACTAATTGGCCAGAAATACGTTCTATAGGTCTAATATGGACCTGTATGGGTGAAGTAACGTCAGAAGGAGTCAACAGTAATGTATGAAAAGTTCAAGATCAAGTACTCTTTGGCCAGAAATATGTCATTTAGGTCAAATGTGCAAAACTCTATGGCTGATGTAGCATGAGAAGGTTTGAATGAGTTAGTATAAAAAGTTCATCATAGAGGACTAATTTGCCAGAAATATGTTCAGTACGTCAAAATGGGTTCATCAATAGCTGAAGTAACATCAGAGTGAATCAATGAGTATGTATAGAACGTTAACTGATCGAGTACACTTGGGTAAGAAATATGTTCAGTAGGTCAAATATGGATTTGTGTACAGCTGAAGTGACATTAGAAGGAGTCAATGAGTATGTATAGAAAGTTCAAGATCAAGAGCTCTTGGGTCAAAAATATGTTCAGTAGGTCAAATGTGGACTACTGTATGGCTGATGTTATATCAGAAGGAGTCAATGAGTATAAAATTCAATATTGAATAACCTTTGGCCAGAACTATGTTCAGAAATGGTCAAAATGCAATATTATATGGCTGACGTATCATCAGATGAAGACAATGAGGATGTACAGAAAATTCATGATCGAGGGCTAATTTGTGAAAAATATGTTCACTAGGTCAAATATACAATACTCTATAGCTGAAGTAACATCAGAGTGAGGCATGTATATAAAGTTCATGATCGTGGACTCTTGGGACAGAAAAAATGTAATCAGGTCTAATATGGACTTCTGTAGGGCTGAAATAAAATTACGAGTCACTGAGTCAGTGTAGAAAGTTCTTGATCGAGGACAAATTTGCCAGAAATATGTTCAGTAGGTCTAATATGGACTTGTGTATGGGTGAAGTAACATCACAAGGAATCAATAATAATGGATGAAACGCTCAAGATTGAGTGCTTTTGGCCGGAAATATAACCTTTAGGTCAAAAATGCAATATTATATGGCTGACGTATCATCAGAAGCAGTCAATAAGTATGTATAGAATGTTCATGATCGAGGACTAATTTGCTTGAAATATGTCCATTAGCTCAAATATGCAGTACTCTATGGCTGAAGTAACATCAGAGTGAGGCATGTATATAAAGTTCATGATCGAGGATTCTTGGTACAGAAAAAATCTAATCAAGTCTAATATGGACTCCTGTATGGCTGAAAAAAATCAGAAGGAGTCAATGACTATGTAGAGAAAGTTCAAGATCGAGTCCTCTTGGGCCAGAAATATGTTCAGTAGGTCAAATATAGACTTCTATATGGCTAATGTGACATCAGAAGGCGTCAATGAGTATATACAAAAACTTCAATGTCGAATACTCTGTAGCCAGAAATATGTTCAGTCGGTCAAATATGGACTACTGTCTGGCTTATCTAACATCACGATATCTTAATTAGTATGTTCATGAAGTTCATGACTAATTTGCCAGAAATATGTTCAGTAGGTCTAATCTATTGGTGAAGAAACATCAGAGTGAGGCAATGAGTATGTGTAAAAAGTTCATGAGCGAGGACTAATTTGCCAGAGATTTGTTCTGTTGCTCAAACATGGGCTGATGAGTGAGGCAAAGAGTATGTATATACAAAATTCATGATTGAGGACTCTTGGGACAAAAATGTTAAATTTGGTCTAATACGGACTTTTGTTTGGCTGAAATAAAATCAGAAGGAATCAATGAGTATGTAAAGAAAGTTCAAGATCAAGCACTCTTGGGCCAGAAAAGATGTTCTTTACGTCAAATATGGACTACTGTCTGTCTGATGTAACAGCAGTCAATGAGTCTGTATAGAGAGTTCATCATCAAGGACTAATTTACAAGAAATTTGCTCAGTAGGTAAAAATGGGTTCATATATGTCTGAAGTAACATCAGAATGATTCAATGAGAATGTATAGAAAGTTCAAGATTGAGTACTCTTGGACCAGAAATATGTTTAGTGGATCAAATATGGACTACTGTCTGTCTGATTTAACATCAGGAGTCAATGAGTCAGTAGAGAAAGTTCATGATCGAGGACTAATTTGCCAGAAATATGTTATCTGTATGGGTGAAGTAACATCAGAAGGAGTCAACAGTAATGTATGAAAAGTTCAAGATCAAGTGCTCTTTGGCCAGAAATATGTCATTTAGGTCAAATGTGCAAAACTCTATGGCTGATGTAGCATGAGAAGGTTTCAATGAGTTAGTATGAAAACTTCATCATAGAGGACTAATTTGCCAGAAATTTGTTCAGTAGGTCAAAATGGGTTCATAAATAGTTGAAGTAACATCAGAGTGAATCAATGAGTATGTACAGAATGTTAACTGATCGAGTACACTTGGGTAAGAAATATGCTCAGTAGGTCAAATATGGATTTGTGTATGGCTGAAGTAACATTAGAAGGAGTCAAAGAGTATGTATATGAAGTTCAAGATCAAGAGCTCTTGGGCCAGAAAAGATGTTCTTTACGTCAAATATGGACTACTGTCTCTCTGATGTAACAACAGTCAATGAGTCTGTATAGAGATTTCATCATCAAGGACTAATTTATCAGAAATTTGCTCAGTAGGTCAAAAATGGGTTCATATTAGTCTGACGTAACATCAGAACGAGTCAATGAGTATGTATAGAAAGTTCAAGATTGAGAAGTCTTGGACCAGAAATATGTTCAGTAGGTCAAATATGGACTACTGTCTGTCTGATTTAACATCAGGAGTCAATGAGTCAGTCGAGAAATTTCATGATCGAGGACTAATTTGCCAGAAATATGTTCTCTAGATCTAATGGATTCTGTATGGGTGAAGTAACATCAGAAGGAGTCAACAGTAATGTATGAAAAGTTCAAGATCAAGTACTCTTTGGCCATAAATATGCCCATTAGGTCAAACATGCAATACCCTATGGCTGAAGAAACATCAGAGTGAGGCGTGTATATAAAGTTCATGATCGAGGACTCTTGGGCCAGAAATATATTCTGTAGGTCAAATATAGACTTCTATATGGCTGATGTTACATCAGAAGGCGTCATTGAGTATATATAAAAACTTCAATGTCGAATACTCTTTGGCCAGTAATATGTTCAGTCAATCAAATACGGAATACTGTGTGGCTTATCTAACATCAGATGGAGTCAATATGTATCCATATGAAGTTCATTACTGAGGACTAATTGGCCAGAAATACGTTCTATAGGTCTAATATGGACCTGTATGGGTGAAGTAACGTCAGAAGGAGTCAACAGTAATGTATGAAAAGTTCAAGATCAAGTACTCTTTGGCCAGAAATATGTCATTTAGGTCAAATGTGCAAAACTCTATGGCTGATGTAGCATGAGAAGGTTTGAATGAGTTAGTATAAAAAGTTCATCATAGAGGACTAATTTGCCAGAAATATGTTCAGTACGTCAAAATGGGTTCATCAATAGCTGAAGTAACATCAGAGTGAATCAATGAGTATGTATAGAACGTTAACTGATCGAGTACACTTGGGTAAGAAATATGTTCAGTAGGTCAAATATGGATTTGTGTACAGCTGAAGTGACATTAGAAGGAGTCAATGAGTATGTATAGAAAGTTCAAGATCAAGAGCTCTTGGGTCAAAAATATGTTCAGTAGGTCAAATGTGGACTACTGTATGGCTGATGTTATATCAGAAGGAGTCAATGAGTATAAAATTCAATATTGAATAACCTTTGGCCAGAACTATGTTCAGAAATGGTCAAAAATGCAATATTATATGGCTGACGTATCATCAGATGAAGACAATGAGGATGTACAGAAAATTCATGATCGAGGGCTAATTTGTGAAAAATATGTTCACTAGGTCAAATATACAATACTCTATAGCTGAAGTAACATCAGAGTGAGGCATGTATATAAAGTTCATGATCGTGGACTCTTGGGACAGAAAAAATGTAATCAGGTCTAATATGGACTTCTGTAGGGCTGAAATAAAATTACGAGTCACTGAGTCAGTGTAGAAAGTTCTTGATCGAGGACAAATTTGCCAGAAATATGTTCAGTAGGTCTAATATGGACTTGTGTATGGGTGAAGTAACATCACAAGGAATCAATAATAATGGATGAAACGCTCAAGATTGAGTGCTTTTGGCGGAAATATAACCTTTAGGTCAAAATGCAATATTATATGGCTGACGTATCATCAGAAGCAGTCAATAAGTATGTATAGAATGTTCATGATCGAGGACTAATTTGCTTGAAATATGTCCATTAGCTCAAATATGCAGTACTCTATGGCTGAAGTAACATCAGAGTGAGGCATGTATATAAAGTTCATGATCGAGGATTCTTGGTACAGAAAAAATCTAATCAAGTCTAATATGGACTCCTGTATGGCTGAAAAAAATCAGAAGGAGTCAATGACTATGTAGAGAAAGTTCAAGATCGAGTCCTCTTGGGCCAGAAATATGTTCAGTAGGTCAAATATAGACTTCTATATGGCTAATGTGACATCAGAAGGCGTCAATGAGTATATACAAAAACTTCAATGTCGAATACTCTGTAGCCAGAAATATGTTCAGTCGGTCAAATATGGACTACTGTCTGGCTTATCTAACATCACGATATCTTAATTAGTATGTTCATGAAGTTCATGACTAATTTGCCAGAAATATGTTCAGTAGGTCTAATCTATTGGTGAAGAAACATCAGAGTGAGGCAATGAGTATGTGTAAAAAGTTCATGAGCGAGGACTAATTTGCCAGAGATTTGTTCTGTTGCTCAAACATGGGCTGATGAGTGAGGCAAAGAGTATGTATATACAAAATTCATGATTGAGGACTCTTGGGACAAAAAATGTTAAATTTGGTCTAATACGGACTTTTGTTTGGCTGAAATAAAATCAGAAGGAATCAATGAGTATGTAAAGAAAGTTCAAGATCAAGCACTCTTGGGCCAGAAAAGATGTTCTTTACGTCAAATATGGACTACTGTCTGTCTGATGTAACAGCAGTCAATGAGTCTGTATAGAGAGTTCATCATCAAGGACTAATTTACAAGAAATTTGCTCAGTAGGTAAAAAATGGGTTCATATATGTCTGAAGTAACATCAGAATGATTCAATGAGAATGTATAGAAAGTTCAAGATTGAGTACTCTTGGACCAGAAATATGTTTAGTGGATCAAATATGGACTACTGTCTGTCTGATTTAACATCTGGAGTCAATGAGTCAGTAGAGAAAGTTCATGATCGAGGACTAATTTGCCAGAAATATGTTATCTGTATGGGTGAAGTAACATCAGAAGGAGTCAACAGTAATGTATGAAAAGTTCAAGATCAAGTGCTCTTTGGCCAGAAATATGTCATTTAGGTCAAATGTGCAAAACTCTATGGCTGATGTAGCATGAGAAGGTTTCAATGAGTTAGTATGAAAACTTCATCATAGAGGACTAATTTGCCAGAAATTTGTTCAGTAGGTCAAAATGGGTTCATAAATAGTTGAAGTAACATCAGAGTGAATCAATGAGTATGTACAGAATGTTAACTGATCGAGTACACTTGGGTAAGAAATATGCTCAGTAGGTCAAATATGGATTTGTGTATGGCTGAAGTAACATTAGAAGGAGTCAAAGAGTATGTATATGAAGTTCAAGATCAAGAGCTCTTGGGCCAGAAAAGATGTTCTTTACGTCAAATATGGACTACTGTCTCTCTGATGTAACAACAGTCAATGAGTCTGTATAGAGATTTCATCATCAAGGACTAATTTATCAGAAATTTGCTCAGTAGGTCAAAAATGGGTTCATATTAGTCTGACGTAACATCAGAACGAGTCAATGAGTATGTATAGAAAGTTCAAGATTGAGAAGTCTTGGACCAGAAATATGTTCAGTAGGTCAAATATGGACTACTGTCTGTCTGATTTAACATCAGGAGTCAATGAGTCAGTCGAGAAATTTCATGATCGAGGACTAATTTGCCAGAAATATGTTCTCTAGATCTAATGGATTCTGTATGGGTGAAGTAACATCAGAAGGAGTCAACAGTAATGTATGAAAAGTTCAAGATCAAGTACTCTTTGGCCATAAATATGCCCATTAGGTCAAACATGCAATACCCTATGGCTGAAGAAACATCAGAGTGAGGCGTGTATATAAAGTTCATGATCGAGGACTCTTGGGCCAGAAATATATTCTGTAGGTCAAATATAGACTTCTATATGGCTGATGTTACATCAGAAGGCGTCATTGAGTATATATAAAAACTTCAATGTCGAATACTCTTTGGCCAGTAATATGTTCAGTCAATCAAATACGGAATACTGTGTGGCTTATCTAACATCAGATGGAGTCAATATGTATCCATATGAAGTTCATTACTGAGGACTAATTGGCCAGAAATACGTTCTATAGGTCTAATATGGACCTGTATGGGTGAAGTAACGTCAGAAGGAGTCAACAGTAATGTATGAAAAGTTCAAGATCAAGTACTCTTTGGCCAGAAATATGTCATTTAGGTCAAATGTGCAAAACTCTATGGCTGATGTAGCATGAGAAGGTTTGAATGAGTTAGTATAAAAGTTCATCATAGAGGACTAATTTGCCAGAAATATGTTCAGTACGTCAAAATGGGTTCATCAATAGCTGAAGTAACATCAGAGTGAATCAATGAGTATGTATAGAACGTTAACTGATCGAGTACACTTGGGTAAGAAATATGTTCAGTAGGTCAAATATGGATTTGTGTACAGCTGAAGTGACATTAGAAGGAGTCAATGAGTATGTATAGAAAGTTCAAGATCAAGAGCTCTTGGGTCAAAAATATGTTCAGTAGGTCAAATGTGGACTACTGTATGGCTGATGTTATATCAGAAGGAGTCAATGAGTATAAAATTCAATATTGAATAACCTTTGGCCAGAACTATGTTCAGAAATGGTCAAAAATGCAATATTATATGGCTGACGTATCATCAGATGAAGACAATGAGGATGTACAGAAAATTCATGATCGAGGGCTAATTTGTGAAAAATATGTTCACTAGGTCAAATATACAATACTCTATAGCTGAAGTAACATCAGAGTGAGGCATGTATATAAAGTTCATGATCGTGGACTCTTGGGACAGAAAAAATGTAATCAGGTCTAATATGGACTTCTGTAGGGCTGAAATAAAATTACGAGTCACTGAGTCAGTGTAGAAAGTTCTTGATCGAGGACAAATTTGCCAGAAATATGTTCAGTAGGTCTAATATGGACTTGTGTATGGGTGAAGTAACATCACAAGGAATCAATAATAATGGATGAAACGCTCAAGATTGAGTGCTTTTGGCCGGAAATATAACCTTTAGGTCAAAAATGCAATATTATATGGCTGACGTATCATCAGAAGCAGTCAATAAGTATGTATAGAATGTTCATGATCGAGGACTAATTTGCTTGAAATATGTCCATTAGCTCAAATATGCAGTACTCTATGGCTGAAGTAACATCAGAGTGAGGCATGTATATAAAGTTCATGATCGAGGATTCTTGGTACAGAAAAAATCTAATCAAGTCTAATATGGACTCCTGTATGGCTGAAAAAAATCAGAAGGAGTCAATGACTATGTAGAGAAAGTTCAAGATCGAGTCCTCTTGGGCCAGAAATATGTTCAGTAGGTCAAATATAGACTTCTATATGGCTAATGTGACATCAGAAGGCGTCAATGAGTATATACAAAAACTTCAATGTCGAATACTCTGTAGCCAGAAATATGTTCAGTCGGTCAAATATGGACTACTGTCTGGCTTATCTAACATCACGATATCTTAATTAGTATGTTCATGAAGTTCATGACTAATTTGCCAGAAATATGTTCAGTAGGTCTAATCTATTGGTGAAGAAACATCAGAGTGAGGCAATGAGTATGTGTAAAAAGTTCATGAGCGAGGACTAATTTGCCAGAGATTTGTTCTGTTGCTCAAACATGGGCTGATGAGTGAGGCAAAGAGTATGTATATACAAAATTCATGATTGAGGACTCTTGGGACAAAAAATGTTAAATTTGGTCTAATACGGACTTTTGTTTGGCTGAAATAAAATCAGAAGGAATCAATGAGTATGTAAAGAAAGTTCAAGATCAAGCACTCTTGGGCCAGAAAAGATGTTCTTTACGTCAAATATGGACTACTGTCTGTCTGATGTAACAGCAGTCAATGAGTCTGTATAGAGAGTTCATCATCAAGGACTAATTTACAAGAAATTTGCTCAGTAGGTAAAAAATGGGTTCATATATGTCTGAAGTAACATCAGAATGATTCAATGAGAATGTATAGAAAGTTCAAGATTGAGTACTCTTGGACCAGAAATATGTTTAGTGGATCAAATATGGACTACTGTCTGTCTGATTTAACATCTGGAGTCAATGAGTCAGTAGAGAAAGTTCATGATCGAGGACTAATTTGCCAGAAATATGTTATCTGTATGGGTGAAGTAACATCAGAAGGAGTCAACAGTAATGTATGAAAAGTTCAAGATCAAGTGCTCTTTGGCCAGAAATATGTCATTTAGGTCAAATGTGCAAAACTCTATGGCTGATGTAGCATGAGAAGGTTTCAATGAGTTAGTATGAAAACTTCATCATAGAGGACTAATTTGCCAGAAATTTGTTCAGTAGGTCAAAATGGGTTCATAAATAGTTGAAGTAACATCAGAGTGAATCAATGAGTATGTACAGAATGTTAACTGATCGAGTACACTTGGGTAAGAAATATGCTCAGTAGGTCAAATATGGATTTGTGTATGGCTGAAGTAACATTAGAAGGAGTCAAAGAGTATGTATATGAAGTTCAAGATCAAGAGCTCTTGGGCCAGAAAAGATGTTCTTTACGTCAAATATGGACTACTGTCTCTCTGATGTAACAACAGTCAATGAGTCTGTATAGAGATTTCATCATCAAGGACTAATTTATCAGAAATTTGCTCAGTAGGTCAAAAATGGGTTCATATTAGTCTGACGTAACATCAGAACGAGTCAATGAGTATGTATAGAAAGTTCAAGATTGAGAAGTCTTGGACCAGAAATATGTTCAGTAGGTCAAATATGGACTACTGTCTGTCTGATTTAACATCAGGAGTCAATGAGTCAGTCGAGAAATTTCATGATCGAGGACTAATTTGCCAGAAATATGTTCTCTAGATCTAATGGATTCTGTATGGGTGAAGTAACATCAGAAGGAGTCAACAGTAATGTATGAAAAGTTCAAGATCAAGTACTCTTTGGCCATAAATATGCCCATTAGGTCAAACATGCAATACCCTATGGCTGAAGAAACATCAGAGTGAGGCGTGTATATAAAGTTCATGATCGAGGACTCTTGGGCCAGAAATATATTCTGTAGGTCAAATATAGACTTCTATATGGCTGATGTTACATCAGAAGGCGTCATTGAGTATATATAAAAACTTCAATGTCGAATACTCTTTGGCCAGTAATATGTTCAGTCAATCAAATACGGAATACTGTGTGGCTTATCTAACATCAGATGGAGTCAATATGTATCCATATGAAGTTCATTACTGAGGACTAATTGGCCAGAAATACGTTCTATAGGTCTAATATGGACCTGTATGGGTGAAGTAACGTCAGAAGGAGTCAACAGTAATGTATGAAAAGTTCAAGATCAAGTACTCTTTGGCCAGAAATATGTCATTTAGGTCAAATGTGCAAAACTCTATGGCTGATGTAGCATGAGAAGGTTTGAATGAGTTAGTATAAAAGTTCATCATAGAGGACTAATTTGCCAGAAATATGTTCAGTACGTCAAAATGGGTTCATCAATAGCTGAAGTAACATCAGAGTGAATCAATGAGTATGTATAGAACGTTAACTGATCGAGTACACTTGGGTAAGAAATATGTTCAGTAGGTCAAATATGGATTTGTGTACAGCTGAAGTGACATTAGAAGGAGTCAATGAGTATGTATAGAAAGTTCAAGATCAAGAGCTCTTGGGTCAAAAATATGTTCAGTAGGTCAAATGTGGACTACTGTATGGCTGATGTTATATCAGAAGGAGTCAATGAGTATAAAATTCAATATTGAATAACCTTTGGCCAGAACTATGTTCAGAAATGGTCAAAAATGCAATATTATATGGCTGACGTATCATCAGATGAAGACAATGAGGATGTACAGAAAATTCATGATCGAGGGCTAATTTGTGAAAAATATGTTCACTAGGTCAAATATACAATACTCTATAGCTGAAGTAACATCAGAGTGAGGCATGTATATAAAGTTCATGATCGTGGACTCTTGGGACAGAAAAAATGTAATCAGGTCTAATATGGACTTCTGTAGGGCTGAAATAAAATTACGAGTCACTGAGTCAGTGTAGAAAGTTCTTGATCGAGGACAAATTTGCCAGAAATATGTTCAGTAGGTCTAATATGGACTTGTGTATGGGTGAAGTAACATCACAAGGAATCAATAATAATGGATGAAACGCTCAAGATTGAGTGCTTTTGGCCGGAAATATAACCTTTAGGTCAAAAATGCAATATTATATGGCTGACGTATCATCAGAAGCAGTCAATAAGTATGTATAGAATGTTCATGATCGAGGACTAATTTGCTTGAAATATGTCCATTAGCTCAAATATGCAGTACTCTATGGCTGAAGTAACATCAGAGTGAGGCATGTATATAAAGTTCATGATCGAGGATTCTTGGTACAGAAAAAATCTAATCAAGTCTAATATGGACTCCTGTATGGCTGAACAAAATCAGAAGGAGTCAATGACTATGTAGAGAAAGTTCAAGATCGAGTCCTCTTGGGCCAGAAATATGTTCAGTAGGTCAAATATAGACTTCTATATGGCTAATGTGACATCAGAAGGCGTCAATGAGTATATATAAAAACTTCAATGTCGAATACTCTGTAGCCAGAAATATGTTCAGTCGGTCAAATATGGACTACTGTCTGGCTTATCTAACATCACGATATCTTAATTAGTATGTTCATGAAGTTCATGACTAATTTGCCAGAAATATGTTCAGTAGGTCTAATCTATTGGTGAAGAAACATCAGAGTGAGGCAATGAGTATGTGTAAAAAGTTCATGAGCGAGGACTAATTTGCCAGAGATTTGTTCTGTTGCTCAAACATGGGCTGATGAGTGAGGCAAAGAGTATGTATATACAAAATTCATGATTGAGGACTCTTGGGACAAAAATGTTAAATTTGGTCTAATACGGACTTTTGTTTGGCTGAAATAAAATCAGAAGGAATCAATGAGTATGTAAAGAAAGTTCAAGATCAAGCACTCTTGGGCCAGAAAAGATGTTCTTTACGTCAAATATGGACTACTGTCTGTCTGATGTAACAGCAGTCAATGAGTCTGTATAGAGAGTTCATCATCAAGGACTAATTTACAAGAAATTTGCTCAGTAGGTAAAAATGGGTTCATATATGTCTGAAGTAACATCAGAATGATTCAATGAGAATGTATAGAAAGTTCAAGATTGAGTACTCTTGGACCAGAAATATGTTTAGTGGATCAAATATGGACTACTGTCTGTCTGATTTAACATCAGGAGTCAATGAGTCAGTAGAGAAAGTTCATGATCGAGGACTAATTTGCCAGAAATATGTTATCTGTATGGGTGAAGTAACATCAGAAGGAGTCAACAGTAATGTATGAAAAGTTCAAGATCAAGTGCTCTTTGGCCAGAAATATGTCATTTAGGTCAAATGTGCAAAACTCTATGGCTGATGTAGCATGAGAAGGTTTCAATGAGTTAGTATGAAAACTTCATCATAGAGGACTAATTTGCCAGAAATTTGTTCAGTAGGTCAAAATGGGTTCATAAATAGTTGAAGTAACATCAGAGTGAATCAATGAGTATGTACAGAATGTTAACTGATCGAGTACACTTGGGTAAGAAATATGCTCAGTAGGTCAAATATGGATTTGTGTATGGCTGAAGTAACATTAGAAGGAGTCAAAGAGTATGTATATGAAGTTCAAGATCAAGAGCTCTTGGGCCAGAAAAGATGTTCTTTACGTCAAATATGGACTACTGTCTCTCTGATGTAACAACAGTCAATGAGTCTGTATAGAGATTTCATCATCAAGGACTAATTTATCAGAAATTTGCTCAGTAGGTCAAAAATGGGTTCATATTAGTCTGACGTAACATCAGAACGAGTCAATGAGTATGTATAGAAAGTTCAAGATTGAGAAGTCTTGGACCAGAAATATGTTCAGTAGGTCAAATATGGACTACTGTCTGTCTGATTTAACATCAGGAGTCAATGAGTCAGTCGAGAAATTTCATGATCGAGGACTAATTTGCCAGAAATATGTTCTCTAGATCTAATGGATTCTGTATGGGTGAAGTAACATCAGAAGGAGTCAACAGTAATGTATGAAAAGTTCAAGATCAAGTACTCTTTGGCCATAAATATGCCCATTAGGTCAAACATGCAATACCCTATGGCTGAAGAAACATCAGAGTGAGGCGTGTATATAAAGTTCATGATCGAGGACTCTTGGGCCAGAAATATATTCTGTAGGTCAAATATAGACTTCTATATGGCTGATGTTACATCAGAAGGCGTCATTGAGTATATATAAAAACTTCAATGTCGAATACTCTTTGGCCAGTAATATGTTCAGTCAATCAAATACGGAATACTGTGTGGCTTATCTAACATCAGATGGAGTCAATATGTATCCATATGAAGTTCATTACTGAGGACTAATTGGCCAGAAATACGTTCTATAGGTCTAATATGGACCTGTATGGGTGAAGTAACGTCAGAAGGAGTCAACAGTAATGTATGAAAAGTTCAAGATCAAGTACTCTTTGGCCAGAAATATGTCATTTAGGTCAAATGTGCAAAACTCTATGGCTGATGTAGCATGAGAAGGTTTGAATGAGTTAGTATAAAAAGTTCATCATAGAGGACTAATTTGCCAGAAATATGTTCAGTACGTCAAAATGGGTTCATCAATAGCTGAAGTAACATCAGAGTGAATCAATGAGTATGTATAGAACGTTAACTGATCGAGTACACTTGGGTAAGAAATATGTTCAGTAGGTCAAATATGGATTTGTGTACAGCTGAAGTGACATTAGAAGGAGTCAATGAGTATGTATAGAAAGTTCAAGATCAAGAGCTCTTGGGTCAAAAATATGTTCAGTAGGTCAAATGTGGACTACTGTATGGCTGATGTTATATCAGAAGGAGTCAATGAGTATAAAATTCAATATTGAATAACCTTTGGCCAGAACTATGTTCAGAAATGGTCAAAAATGCAATATTATATGGCTGACGTATCATCAGATGAAGACAATGAGGATGTACAGAAAATTCATGATCGAGGGCTAATTTGTGAAAAATATGTTCACTAGGTCAAATATACAATACTCTATAGCTGAAGTAACATCAGAGTGAGGCATGTATATAAAGTTCATGATCGTGGACTCTTGGGACAGAAAAAATGTAATCAGGTCTAATATGGACTTCTGTAGGGCTGAAATAAAATTACGAGTCACTGAGTCAGTGTAGAAAGTTCTTGATCGAGGACAAATTTGCCAGAAATATGTTCAGTAGGTCTAATATGGACTTGTGTATGGGTGAAGTAACATCACAAGGAATCAATAATAATGGATGAAACGCTCAAGATTGAGTGCTTTTGGCCGGAAATATAACCTTTAGGTCAAAAATGCAATATTATATGGCTGACGTATCATCAGAAGCAGTCAATAAGTATGTATAGAATGTTCATGATCGAGGACTAATTTGCTTGAAATATGTCCATTAGCTCAAATATGCAGTACTCTATGGCTGAAGTAACATCAGAGTGAGGCATGTATATAAAGTTCATGATCGAGGATTCTTGGTACAGAAAAATCTAATCAAGTCTAATATGGACTCCTGTATGGCTGAACAAAATCAGAAGGAGTCAATGACTATGTAGAGAAAGTTCAAGATCGAGTCCTCTTGGGCCAGAAATATGTTCAGTAGGTCAAATATAGACTTCTATATGGCTAATGTGACATCAGAAGGCGTCAATGAGTATATACAAAAACTTCAATGTCGAATACTCTGTAGCCAGAAATATGTTCAGTCGGTCAAATATGGACTACTGTCTGGCTTATCTAACATCACGATATCTTAATTAGTATGTTCATGAAGTTCATGACTAATTTGCCAGAAATATGTTCAGTAGGTCTAATCTATTGGTGAAGAAACATCAGAGTGAGGCAAATGAGTATGTGTAAAAAGTTCATGAGCGAGGACTAATTTGCCAGAGATTTGTTCTGTTGCTCAAACATGGGCTGATGAGTGAGGCAAAGAGTATGTATATACAAAATTCATGATTGAGGACTCTTGGGACAAAAATGTTAAATTTGGTCTAATACGGACTTTTGTTTGGCTGAAATAAAATCAGAAGGAATCAATGAGTATGTAAAGAAAGTTCAAGATCAAGCACTCTTGGGCCAGAAAAGATGTTCTTTACGTCAAATATGGACTACTGTCTGTCTGATGTAACAGCAGTCAATGAGTCTGTATAGAGAGTTCATCATCAAGGACTAATTTACAAGAAATTTGCTCAGTAGGTAAAAAATGGGTTCATATATGTCTGAAGTAACATCAGAATGATTCAATGAGAATGTATAGAAAGTTCAAGATTGAGTACTCTTGGACCAGAAATATGTTTAGTGGATCAAATATGGACTACTGTCTGTCTGATTTAACATCTGGAGTCAATGAGTCAGTAGAGAAAGTTCATGATCGAGGACTAATTTGCCAGAAATATGTTATCTGTATGGGTGAAGTAACATCAGAAGGAGTCAACAGTAATGTATGAAAAGTTCAAGATCAAGTGCTCTTTGGCCAGAAATATGTCATTTAGGTCAAATGTGCAAAACTCTATGGCTGATGTAGCATGAGAAGGTTTCAATGAGTTAGTATGAAAACTTCATCATAGAGGACTAATTTGCCAGAAATTTGTTCAGTAGGTCAAAATGGGTTCATAAATAGTTGAAGTAACATCAGAGTGAATCAATGAGTATGTACAGAATGTTAACTGATCGAGTACACTTGGGTAAGAAATATGCTCAGTAGGTCAAATATGGATTTGTGTATGGCTGAAGTAACATTAGAAGGAGTCAAAGAGTATGTATATGAAGTTCAAGATCAAGAGCTCTTGGGCCAGAAAAGATGTTCTTTACGTCAAATATGGACTACTGTCTCTCTGATGTAACAACAGTCAATGAGTCTGTATAGAGATTTCATCATCAAGGACTAATTTATCAGAAATTTGCTCAGTAGGTCAAAAATGGGTTCATATTAGTCTGACGTAACATCAGAACGAGTCAATGAGTATGTATAGAAAGTTCAAGATTGAGAAGTCTTGGACCAGAAATATGTTCAGTAGGTCAAATATGGACTACTGTCTGTCTGATTTAACATCAGGAGTCAATGAGTCAGTCGAGAAATTTCATGATCGAGGACTAATTTGCCAGAAATATGTTCTCTAGATCTAATGGATTCTGTATGGGTGAAGTAACATCAGAAGGAGTCAACAGTAATGTATGAAAAGTTCAAGATCAAGTACTCTTTGGCCATAAATATGCCCATTAGGTCAAACATGCAATACCCTATGGCTGAAGAAACATCAGAGTGAGGCGTGTATATAAAGTTCATGATCGAGGACTCTTGGGCCAGAAATATATTCTGTAGGTCAAATATAGACTTCTATATGGCTGATGTTACATCAGAAGGCGTCATTGAGTATATATAAAAACTTCAATGTCGAATACTCTTTGGCCAGTAATATGTTCAGTCAATCAAATACGGAATACTGTGTGGCTTATCTAACATCAGATGGAGTCAATATGTATCCATATGAAGTTCATTACTGAGGACTAATTGGCCAGAAATACGTTCTATAGGTCTAATATGGACCTGTATGGGTGAAGTAACGTCAGAAGGAGTCAACAGTAATGTATGAAAAGTTCAAGATCAAGTACTCTTTGGCCAGAAATATGTCATTTAGGTCAAATGTGCAAAACTCTATGGCTGATGTAGCATGAGAAGGTTTGAATGAGTTAGTATAAAAGTTCATCATAGAGGACTAATTTGCCAGAAATATGTTCAGTACGTCAAAATGGGTTCATCAATAGCTGAAGTAACATCAGAGTGAATCAATGAGTATGTATAGAACGTTAACTGATCGAGTACACTTGGGTAAGAAATATGTTCAGTAGGTCAAATATGGATTTGTGTACAGCTGAAGTGACATTAGAAGGAGTCAATGAGTATGTATAGAAAGTTCAAGATCAAGAGCTCTTGGGTCAAAAATATGTTCAGTAGGTCAAATGTGGACTACTGTATGGCTGATGTTATATCAGAAGGAGTCAATGAGTATAAAATTCAATATTGAATAACCTTTGGCCAGAACTATGTTCAGAAATGGTCAAAAATGCAATATTATATGGCTGACGTATCATCAGATGAAGACAATGAGGATGTACAGAAAATTCATGATCGAGGGCTAATTTGTGAAAAATATGTTCACTAGGTCAAATATACAATACTCTATAGCTGAAGTAACATCAGAGTGAGGCATGTATATAAAGTTCATGATCGTGGACTCTTGGGACAGAAAAAATGTAATCAGGTCTAATATGGACTTCTGTAGGGCTGAAATAAAATTACGAGTCACTGAGTCAGTGTAGAAAGTTCTTGATCGAGGACAAATTTGCCAGAAATATGTTCAGTAGGTCTAATATGGACTTGTGTATGGGTGAAGTAACATCACAAGGAATCAATAATAATGGATGAAACGCTCAAGATTGAGTGCTTTTGGCGGAAATATAACCTTTAGGTCAAAATGCAATATTATATGGCTGACGTATCATCAGAAGCAGTCAATAAGTATGTATAGAATGTTCATGATCGAGGACTAATTTGCTTGAAATATGTCCATTAGCTCAAATATGCAGTACTCTATGGCTGAAGTAACATCAGAGTGAGGCATGTATATAAAGTTCATGATCGAGGATTCTTGGTACAGAAAAAATCTAATCAAGTCTAATATGGACTCCTGTATGGCTGAAAAAATCAGAAGGAGTCAATGACTATGTAGAGAAAGTTCAAGATCGAGTCCTCTTGGGCCAGAAATATGTTCAGTAGGTCAAATATAGACTTCTATATGGCTAATGTGACATCAGAAGGCGTCAATGAGTATATACAAAAACTTCAATGTCGAATACTCTGTAGCCAGAAATATGTTCAGTCGGTCAAATATGGACTACTGTCTGGCTTATCTAACATCACGATATCTTAATTAGTATGTTCATGAAGTTCATGACTAATTTGCCAGAAATATGTTCAGTAGGTCTAATCTATTGGTGAAGAAACATCAGAGTGAGGCAATGAGTATGTGTAAAAGTTCATGAGCGAGGACTAATTTGCCAGAGATTTGTTCTGTTGCTCAAACATGGGCTGATGAGTGAGGCAAAGAGTATGTATATACAAAATTCATGATTGAGGACTCTTGGGACAAAAATGTTAAATTTGGTCTAATACGGACTTTTGTTTGGCTGAAATAAAATCAGAAGGAATCAATGAGTATGTAAAGAAAGTTCAAGATCAAGCACTCTTGGGCCAGAAAAGATGTTCTTTACGTCAAATATGGACTACTGTCTGTCTGATGTAACAGCAGTCAATGAGTCTGTATAGAGAGTTCATCATCAAGGACTAATTTACAAGAAATTTGCTCAGTAGGTAAAAATGGGTTCATATATGTCTGAAGTAACATCAGAATGATTCAATGAGAATGTATAGAAAGTTCAAGATTGAGTACTCTTGGACCAGAAATATGTTTAGTGGATCAAATATGGACTACTGTCTGTCTGATTTAACATCTGGAGTCAATGAGTCAGTAGAGAAAGTTCATGATCGAGGACTAATTTGCCAGAAATATGTTATCTGTATGGGTGAAGTAACATCAGAAGGAGTCAACAGTAATGTATGAAAAGTTCAAGATCAAGTGCTCTTTGGCCAGAAATATGTCATTTAGGTCAAATGTGCAAAACTCTATGGCTGATGTAGCATGAGAAGGTTTCAATGAGTTAGTATGAAAACTTCATCATAGAGGACTAATTTGCCAGAAATTTGTTCAGTAGGTCAAAATGGGTTCATAAATAGTTGAAGTAACATCAGAGTGAATCAATGAGTATGTACAGAATGTTAACTGATCGAGTACACTTGGGTAAGAAATATGCTCAGTAGGTCAAATATGGATTTGTGTATGGCTGAAGTAACATTAGAAGGAGTCAAAGAGTATGTATATGAAGTTCAAGATCAAGAGCTCTTGGGCCAGAAAAGATGTTCTTTACGTCAAATATGGACTACTGTCTCTCTGATGTAACAACAGTCAATGAGTCTGTATAGAGATTTCATCATCAAGGACTAATTTATCAGAAATTTGCTCAGTAGGTCAAAAATGGGTTCATATTAGTCTGACGTAACATCAGAACGAGTCAATGAGTATGTATAGAAAGTTCAAGATTGAGAAGTCTTGGACCAGAAATATGTTCAGTAGGTCAAATATGGACTACTGTCTGTCTGATTTAACATCAGGAGTCAATGAGTCAGTCGAGAAATTTCATGATCGAGGACTAATTTGCCAGAAATATGTTCTCTAGATCTAATGGATTCTGTATGGGTGAAGTAACATCAGAAGGAGTCAACAGTAATGTATGAAAAGTTCAAGATCAAGTACTCTTTGGCCATAAATATGCCCATTAGGTCAAACATGCAATACCCTATGGCTGAAGAAACATCAGAGTGAGGCGTGTATATAAAGTTCATGATCGAGGACTCTTGGGCCAGAAATATATTCTGTAGGTCAAATATAGACTTCTATATGGCTGATGTTACATCAGAAGGCGTCATTGAGTATATATAAAAACTTCAATGTCGAATACTCTTTGGCCAGTAATATGTTCAGTCAATCAAATACGGAATACTGTGTGGCTTATCTAACATCAGATGGAGTCAATATGTATCCATATGAAGTTCATTACTGAGGACTAATTGGCCAGAAATACGTTCTATAGGTCTAATATGGACCTGTATGGGTGAAGTAACGTCAGAAGGAGTCAACAGTAATGTATGAAAAGTTCAAGATCAAGTACTCTTTGGCCAGAAATATGTCATTTAGGTCAAATGTGCAAAACTCTATGGCTGATGTAGCATGAGAAGGTTTGAATGAGTTAGTATAAAAGTTCATCATAGAGGACTAATTTGCCAGAAATATGTTCAGTACGTCAAAATGGGTTCATCAATAGCTGAAGTAACATCAGAGTGAATCAATGAGTATGTATAGAACGTTAACTGATCGAGTACACTTGGGTAAGAAATATGTTCAGTAGGTCAAATATGGATTTGTGTACAGCTGAAGTGACATTAGAAGGAGTCAATGAGTATGTATAGAAAGTTCAAGATCAAGAGCTCTTGGGTCAAAAATATGTTCAGTAGGTCAAATGTGGACTACTGTATGGCTGATGTTATATCAGAAGGAGTCAATGAGTATAAAATTCAATATTGAATAACCTTTGGCCAGAACTATGTTCAGAAATGGTCAAAAATGCAATATTATATGGCTGACGTATCATCAGATGAAGACAATGAGGATGTACAGAAAATTCATGATCGAGGGCTAATTTGTGAAAAATATGTTCACTAGGTCAAATATACAATACTCTATAGCTGAAGTAACATCAGAGTGAGGCATGTATATAAAGTTCATGATCGTGGACTCTTGGGACAGAAAAAATGTAATCAGGTCTAATATGGACTTCTGTAGGGCTGAAATAAAATTACGAGTCACTGAGTCAGTGTAGAAAGTTCTTGATCGAGGACAAATTTGCCAGAAATATGTTCAGTAGGTCTAATATGGACTTGTGTATGGGTGAAGTAACATCACAAGGAATCAATAATAATGGATGAAACGCTCAAGATTGAGTGCTTTTGGCGGAAATATAACCTTTAGGTCAAAAATGCAATATTATATGGCTGACGTATCATCAGAAGCAGTCAATAAGTATGTATAGAATGTTCATGATCGAGGACTAATTTGCTTGAAATATGTCCATTAGCTCAAATATGCAGTACTCTATGGCTGAAGTAACATCAGAGTGAGGCATGTATATAAAGTTCATGATCGAGGATTCTTGGTACAGAAAAAATCTAATCAAGTCTAATATGGACTCCTGTATGGCTGAAAAAATCAGAAGGAGTCAATGACTATGTAGAGAAAGTTCAAGATCGAGTCCTCTTGGGCCAGAAATATGTTCAGTAGGTCAAATATAGACTTCTATATGGCTAATGTGACATCAGAAGGCGTCAATGAGTATATACAAAAAACTTCAATGTCGAATACTCTGTAGCCAGAAATATGTTCAGTCGGTCAAATATGGACTACTGTCTGGCTTATCTAACATCACGATATCTTAATTAGTATGTTCATGAAGTTCATGACTAATTTGCCAGAAATATGTTCAGTAGGTCTAATCTATTGGTGAAGAAACATCAGAGTGAGGCAATGAGTATGTGTAAAAAGTTCATGAGCGAGGACTAATTTGCCAGAGATTTGTTCTGTTGCTCAAACATGGGCTGATGAGTGAGGCAAAGAGTATGTATATACAAAATTCATGATTGAGGACTCTTGGGACAAAAATGTTAAATTTGGTCTAATACGGACTTTTGTTTGGCTGAAATAAAATCAGAAGGAATCAATGAGTATGTAAAGAAAGTTCAAGATCAAGCACTCTTGGGCCAGAAAAGATGTTCTTTACGTCAAATATGGACTACTGTCTGTCTGATGTAACAGCAGTCAATGAGTCTGTATAGAGAGTTCATCATCAAGGACTAATTTACAAGAAATTTGCTCAGTAGGTAAAAATGGGTTCATATATGTCTGAAGTAACATCAGAATGATTCAATGAGAATGTATAGAAAGTTCAAGATTGAGTACTCTTGGACCAGAAATATGTTTAGTGGATCAAATATGGACTACTGTCTGTCTGATTTAACATCAGGAGTCAATGAGTCAGTAGAGAAAGTTCATGATCGAGGACTAATTTGCCAGAAATATGTTATCTGTATGGGTGAAGTAACATCAGAAGGAGTCAACAGTAATGTATGAAAAGTTCAAGATCAAGTGCTCTTTGGCCAGAAATATGTCATTTAGGTCAAATGTGCAAAACTCTATGGCTGATGTAGCATGAGAAGGTTTCAATGAGTTAGTATGAAAACTTCATCATAGAGGACTAATTTGCCAGAAATTTGTTCAGTAGGTCAAAATGGGTTCATAAATAGTTGAAGTAACATCAGAGTGAATCAATGAGTATGTACAGAATGTTAACTGATCGAGTACACTTGGGTAAGAAATATGCTCAGTAGGTCAAATATGGATTTGTGTATGGCTGAAGTAACATTAGAAGGAGTCAAAGAGTATGTATATGAAGTTCAAGATCAAGAGCTCTTGGGCCAGAAAAGATGTTCTTTACGTCAAATATGGACTACTGTCTCTCTGATGTAACAACAGTCAATGAGTCTGTATAGAGATTTCATCATCAAGGACTAATTTATCAGAAATTTGCTCAGTAGGTCAAAAATGGGTTCATATTAGTCTGACGTAACATCAGAACGAGTCAATGAGTATGTATAGAAAGTTCAAGATTGAGAAGTCTTGGACCAGAAATATGTTCAGTAGGTCAAATATGGACTACTGTCTGTCTGATTTAACATCAGGAGTCAATGAGTCAGTCGAGAAATTTCATGATCGAGGACTAATTTGCCAGAAATATGTTCTCTAGATCTAATGGATTCTGTATGGGTGAAGTAACATCAGAAGGAGTCAACAGTAATGTATGAAAAGTTCAAGATCAAGTACTCTTTGGCCATAAATATGCCCATTAGGTCAAACATGCAATACCCTATGGCTGAAGAAACATCAGAGTGAGGCGTGTATATAAAGTTCATGATCGAGGACTCTTGGGCCAGAAATATATTCTGTAGGTCAAATATAGACTTCTATATGGCTGATGTTACATCAGAAGGCGTCATTGAGTATATATAAAAACTTCAATGTCGAATACTCTTTGGCCAGTAATATGTTCAGTCAATCAAATACGGAATACTGTGTGGCTTATCTAACATCAGATGGAGTCAATATGTATCCATATGAAGTTCATTACTGAGGACTAATTGGCCAGAAATACGTTCTATAGGTCTAATATGGACCTGTATGGGTGAAGTAACGTCAGAAGGAGTCAACAGTAATGTATGAAAAGTTCAAGATCAAGTACTCTTTGGCCAGAAATATGTCATTTAGGTCAAATGTGCAAAACTCTATGGCTGATGTAGCATGAGAAGGTTTGAATGAGTTAGTATAAAAGTTCATCATAGAGGACTAATTTGCCAGAAATATGTTCAGTACGTCAAAATGGGTTCATCAATAGCTGAAGTAACATCAGAGTGAATCAATGAGTATGTATAGAACGTTAACTGATCGAGTACACTTGGGTAAGAAATATGTTCAGTAGGTCAAATATGGATTTGTGTACAGCTGAAGTGACATTAGAAGGAGTCAATGAGTATGTATAGAAAGTTCAAGATCAAGAGCTCTTGGGTCAAAAATATGTTCAGTAGGTCAAATGTGGACTACTGTATGGCTGATGTTATATCAGAAGGAGTCAATGAGTATAAAATTCAATATTGAATAACCTTTGGCCAGAACTATGTTCAGAAATGGTCAAAAATGCAATATTATATGGCTGACGTATCATCAGATGAAGACAATGAGGATGTACAGAAAATTCATGATCGAGGGCTAATTTGTGAAAAATATGTTCACTAGGTCAAATATACAATACTCTATAGCTGAAGTAACATCAGAGTGAGGCATGTATATAAAGTTCATGATCGTGGACTCTTGGGACAGAAAAAATGTAATCAGGTCTAATATGGACTTCTGTAGGGCTGAAATAAAATTACGAGTCACTGAGTCAGTGTAGAAAGTTCTTGATCGAGGACAAATTTGCCAGAAATATGTTCAGTAGGTCTAATATGGACTTGTGTATGGGTGAAGTAACATCACAAGGAATCAATAATAATGGATGAAACGCTCAAGATTGAGTGCTTTTGGCGGAAATATAACCTTTAGGTCAAAAATGCAATATTATATGGCTGACGTATCATCAGAAGCAGTCAATAAGTATGTATAGAATGTTCATGATCGAGGACTAATTTGCTTGAAATATGTCCATTAGCTCAAATATGCAGTACTCTATGGCTGAAGTAACATCAGAGTGAGGCATGTATATAAAGTTCATGATCGAGGATTCTTGGTACAGAAAAATCTAATCAAGTCTAATATGGACTCCTGTATGGCTGAAAAAATCAGAAGGAGTCAATGACTATGTAGAGAAAGTTCAAGATCGAGTCCTCTTGGGCCAGAAATATGTTCAGTAGGTCAAATATAGACTTCTATATGGCTAATGTGACATCAGAAGGCGTCAATGAGTATATACAAAAACTTCAATGTCGAATACTCTGTAGCCAGAAATATGTTCAGTCGGTCAAATATGGACTACTGTCTGGCTTATCTAACATCACGATATCTTAATTAGTATGTTCATGAAGTTCATGACTAATTTGCCAGAAATATGTTCAGTAGGTCTAATCTATTGGTGAAGAAACATCAGAGTGAGGCAATGAGTATGTGTAAAAAGTTCATGAGCGAGGACTAATTTGCCAGAGATTTGTTCTGTTGCTCAAACATGGGCTGATGAGTGAGGCAAAGAGTATGTATATACAAAATTCATGATTGAGGACTCTTGGGACAAAAAATGTTAAATTTGGTCTAATACGGACTTTTGTTTGGCTGAAATAAAATCAGAAGGAATCAATGAGTATGTAAAGAAAGTTCAAGATCAAGCACTCTTGGGCCAGAAAAGATGTTCTTTACGTCAAATATGGACTACTGTCTGTCTGATGTAACAGCAGTCAATGAGTCTGTATAGAGAGTTCATCATCAAGGACTAATTTACAAGAAATTTGCTCAGTAGGTAAAAATGGGTTCATATATGTCTGAAGTAACATCAGAATGATTCAATGAGAATGTATAGAAAGTTCAAGATTGAGTACTCTTGGACCAGAAATATGTTTAGTGGATCAAATATGGACTACTGTCTGTCTGATTTAACATCAGGAGTCAATGAGTCAGTAGAGAAAGTTCATGATCGAGGACTAATTTGCCAGAAATATGTTATCTGTATGGGTGAAGTAACATCAGAAGGAGTCAACAGTAATGTATGAAAAGTTCAAGATCAAGTGCTCTTTGGCCAGAAATATGTCATTTAGGTCAAATGTGCAAAACTCTATGGCTGATGTAGCATGAGAAGGTTTCAATGAGTTAGTATGAAAACTTCATCATAGAGGACTAATTTGCCAGAAATTTGTTCAGTAGGTCAAAATGGGTTCATAAATAGTTGAAGTAACATCAGAGTGAATCAATGAGTATGTACAGAATGTTAACTGATCGAGTACACTTGGGTAAGAAATATGCTCAGTAGGTCAAATATGGATTTGTGTATGGCTGAAGTAACATTAGAAGGAGTCAAAGAGTATGTATATGAAGTTCAAGATCAAGAGCTCTTGGGCCAGAAAAGATGTTCTTTACGTCAAATATGGACTACTGTCTCTCTGATGTAACAACAGTCAATGAGTCTGTATAGAGATTTCATCATCAAGGACTAATTTATCAGAAATTTGCTCAGTAGGTCAAAAATGGGTTCATATTAGTCTGACGTAACATCAGAGCAGTCAATGAGTATGTATAGAAAGTTCAAGATTGAGAAGTCTTGGACCAGAAATATGTTCAGTAGGTCAAATATGGACTACTGTCTGTCTGATTTAACATCAGGAGTCAATGAGTCAGTCGAGAAATTTCATGATCGAGGACTAATTTGCCAGAAATATGTTCTCTAGATCTAATGGATTCTGTATGGGTGAAGTAACATCAGAAGGAGTCAACAGTAATGTATGAAAAGTTCAAGATCAAGTACTCTTTGGCCATAAATATGCCCATTAGGTCAAACATGCAATACCCTATGGCTGAAGAAACATCAGAGTGAGGCGTGTATATAAAGTTCATGATCGAGGACTCTTGGGCCAGAAATATATTCTGTAGGTCAAATATAGACTTCTATATGGCTGATGTTACATCAGAAGGCGTCATTGAGTATATATAAAAACTTCAATGTCGAATACTCTTTGGCCAGTAATATGTTCAGTCAATCAAATACGGAATACTGTGTGGCTTATCTAACATCAGATGGAGTCAATATGTATCCATATGAAGTTCATTACTGAGGACTAATTGGCCAGAAATACGTTCTATAGGTCTAATATGGACCTGTATGGGTGAAGTAACGTCAGAAGGAGTCAACAGTAATGTATGAAAAGTTCAAGATCAAGTACTCTTTGGCCAGAAATATGTCATTTAGGTCAAATGTGCAAAACTCTATGGCTGATGTAGCATGAGAAGGTTTGAATGAGTTAGTATAAAAGTTCATCATAGAGGACTAATTTGCCAGAAATATGTTCAGTACGTCAAAATGGGTTCATCAATAGCTGAAGTAACATCAGAGTGAATCAATGAGTATGTATAGAACGTTAACTGATCGAGTACACTTGGGTAAGAAATATGTTCAGTAGGTCAAATATGGATTTGTGTACAGCTGAAGTGACATTAGAAGGAGTCAATGAGTATGTATAGAAAGTTCAAGATCAAGAGCTCTTGGGTCAAAAATATGTTCAGTAGGTCAAATGTGGACTACTGTATGGCTGATGTTATATCAGAAGGAGTCAATGAGTATAAAATTCAATATTGAATAACCTTTGGCCAGAACTATGTTCAGAAATGGTCAAAAATGCAATATTATATGGCTGACGTATCATCAGATGAAGACAATGAGGATGTACAGAAAATTCATGATCGAGGGCTAATTTGTGAAAAATATGTTCACTAGGTCAAATATACAATACTCTATAGCTGAAGTAACATCAGAGTGAGGCATGTATATAAAGTTCATGATCGTGGACTCTTGGGACAGAAAAAATGTAATCAGGTCTAATATGGACTTCTGTAGGGCTGAAATAAAATTACGAGTCACTGAGTCAGTGTAGAAAGTTCTTGATCGAGGACAAATTTGCCAGAAATATGTTCAGTAGGTCTAATATGGACTTGTGTATGGGTGAAGTAACATCACAAGGAATCAATAATAATGGATGAAACGCTCAAGATTGAGTGCTTTTGGCGGAAATATAACCTTTAGGTCAAAAATGCAATATTATATGGCTGACGTATCATCAGAAGCAGTCAATAAGTATGTATAGAATGTTCATGATCGAGGACTAATTTGCTTGAAATATGTCCATTAGCTCAAATATGCAGTACTCTATGGCTGAAGTAACATCAGAGTGAGGCATGTATATAAAGTTCATGATCGAGGATTCTTGGTACAGAAAAATCTAATCAAGTCTAATATGGACTCCTGTATGGCTGAAAAAATCAGAAGGAGTCAATGACTATGTAGAGAAAGTTCAAGATCGAGTCCTCTTGGGCCAGAAATATGTTCAGTAGGTCAAATATAGACTTCTATATGGCTAATGTGACATCAGAAGGCGTCAATGAGTATATACAAAAAACTTCAATGTCGAATACTCTGTAGCCAGAAATATGTTCAGTCGGTCAAATATGGACTACTGTCTGGCTTATCTAACATCACGATATCTTAATTAGTATGTTCATGAAGTTCATGACTAATTTGCCAGAAATATGTTCAGTAGGTCTAATCTATTGGTGAAGAAACATCAGAGTGAGGCAAATGAGTATGTGTAAAAAGTTCATGAGCGAGGACTAATTTGCCAGAGATTTGTTCTGTTGCTCAAACATGGGCTGATGAGTGAGGCAAAGAGTATGTATATACAAAATTCATGATTGAGGACTCTTGGGACAAAAAATGTTAAATTTGGTCTAATACGGACTTTTGTTTGGCTGAAATAAAATCAGAAGGAATCAATGAGTATGTAAAGAAAGTTCAAGATCAAGCACTCTTGGGCCAGAAAAGATGTTCTTTACGTCAAATATGGACTACTGTCTGTCTGATGTAACAGCAGTCAATGAGTCTGTATAGAGAGTTCATCATCAAGGACTAATTTACAAGAAATTTGCTCAGTAGGTAAAAAATGGGTTCATATATGTCTGAAGTAACATCAGAATGATTCAATGAGAATGTATAGAAAGTTCAAGATTGAGTACTCTTGGACCAGAAATATGTTTAGTGGATCAAATATGGACTACTGTCTGTCTGATTTAACATCAGGAGTCAATGAGTCAGTAGAGAAAGTTCATGATCGAGGACTAATTTGCCAGAAATATGTTATCTGTATGGGTGAAGTAACATCAGAAGGAGTCAACAGTAATGTATGAAAAGTTCAAGATCAAGTGCTCTTTGGCCAGAAATATGTCATTTAGGTCAAATGTGCAAAACTCTATGGCTGATGTAGCATGAGAAGGTTTCAATGAGTTAGTATGAAAACTTCATCATAGAGGACTAATTTGCCAGAAATTTGTTCAGTAGGTCAAAATGGGTTCATAAATAGTTGAAGTAACATCAGAGTGAATCAATGAGTATGTACAGAATGTTAACTGATCGAGTACACTTGGGTAAGAAATATGCTCAGTAGGTCAAATATGGATTTGTGTATGGCTGAAGTAACATTAGAAGGAGTCAAAGAGTATGTATATGAAGTTCAAGATCAAGAGCTCTTGGGCCAGAAAAGATGTTCTTTACGTCAAATATGGACTACTGTCTCTCTGATGTAACAACAGTCAATGAGTCTGTATAGAGATTTCATCATCAAGGACTAATTTATCAGAAATTTGCTCAGTAGGTCAAAAATGGGTTCATATTAGTCTGACGTAACATCAGAACGAGTCAATGAGTATGTATAGAAAGTTCAAGATTGAGAAGTCTTGGACCAGAAATATGTTCAGTAGGTCAAATATGGACTACTGTCTGTCTGATTTAACATCAGGAGTCAATGAGTCAGTCGAGAAATTTCATGATCGAGGACTAATTTGCCAGAAATATGTTCTCTAGATCTAATGGATTCTGTATGGGTGAAGTAACATCAGAAGGAGTCAACAGTAATGTATGAAAAGTTCAAGATCAAGTACTCTTTGGCCATAAATATGCCCATTAGGTCAAACATGCAATACCCTATGGCTGAAGAAACATCAGAGTGAGGCGTGTATATAAAGTTCATGATCGAGGACTCTTGGGCCAGAAATATATTCTGTAGGTCAAATATAGACTTCTATATGGCTGATGTTACATCAGAAGGCGTCATTGAGTATATATAAAAACTTCAATGTCGAATACTCTTTGGCCAGTAATATGTTCAGTCAATCAAATACGGAATACTGTGTGGCTTATCTAACATCAGATGGAGTCAATATGTATCCATATGAAGTTCATTACTGAGGACTAATTGGCCAGAAATACGTTCTATAGGTCTAATATGGACCTGTATGGGTGAAGTAACGTCAGAAGGAGTCAACAGTAATGTATGAAAAGTTCAAGATCAAGTACTCTTTGGCCAGAAATATGTCATTTAGGTCAAATGTGCAAAACTCTATGGCTGATGTAGCATGAGAAGGTTTGAATGAGTTAGTATAAAAAGTTCATCATAGAGGACTAATTTGCCAGAAATATGTTCAGTACGTCAAAATGGGTTCATCAATAGCTGAAGTAACATCAGAGTGAATCAATGAGTATGTATAGAACGTTAACTGATCGAGTACACTTGGGTAAGAAATATGTTCAGTAGGTCAAATATGGATTTGTGTACAGCTGAAGTGACATTAGAAGGAGTCAATGAGTATGTATAGAAAGTTCAAGATCAAGAGCTCTTGGGTCAAAAATATGTTCAGTAGGTCAAATGTGGACTACTGTATGGCTGATGTTATATCAGAAGGAGTCAATGAGTATAAAATTCAATATTGAATAACCTTTGGCCAGAACTATGTTCAGAAATGGTCAAAAATGCAATATTATATGGCTGACGTATCATCAGATGAAGACAATGAGGATGTACAGAAAATTCATGATCGAGGGCTAATTTGTGAAAAATATGTTCACTAGGTCAAATATACAATACTCTATAGCTGAAGTAACATCAGAGTGAGGCATGTATATAAAGTTCATGATCGTGGACTCTTGGGACAGAAAAAATGTAATCAGGTCTAATATGGACTTCTGTAGGGCTGAAATAAAATTACGAGTCACTGAGTCAGTGTAGAAAGTTCTTGATCGAGGACAAATTTGCCAGAAATATGTTCAGTAGGTCTAATATGGACTTGTGTATGGGTGAAGTAACATCACAAGGAATCAATAATAATGGATGAAACGCTCAAGATTGAGTGCTTTTGGCGGAAATATAACCTTTAGGTCAAAAATGCAATATTATATGGCTGACGTATCATCAGAAGCAGTCAATAAGTATGTATAGAATGTTCATGATCGAGGACTAATTTGCTTGAAATATGTCCATTAGGTCAAATATGCAGTACTCTATGGCTGAAGTAACATCAGAGTGAGGCATGTATATAAAGTTCATGATCGAGGATTCTTGGTACAGAAAAATCTAATCAAGTCTAATATGGACTCCTGTATGGCTGAAAAAATCAGAAGGAGTCAATGACTATGTAGAGAAAGTTCAAGATCGAGTCCTCTTGGGCCAGAAATATGTTCAGTAGGTCAAATATAGACTTCTATATGGCTAATGTGACATCAGAAGGCGTCAATGAGTATATACAAAAAACTTCAATGTCGAATACTCTGTAGCCAGAAATATGTTCAGTCGGTCAAATATGGACTACTGTCTGGCTTATCTAACATCACGATATCTTAATTAGTATGTTCATGAAGTTCATGACTAATTTGCCAGAAATATGTTCAGTAGGTCTAATCTATTGGTGAAGAAACATCAGAGTGAGGCAATGAGTATGTGTAAAAAGTTCATGAGCGAGGACTAATTTGCCAGAGATTTGTTCTGTTGCTCAAACATGGGCTGATGAGTGAGGCAAAGAGTATGTATATACAAAATTCATGATTGAGGACTCTTGGGACAAAAATGTTAAATTTGGTCTAATACGGACTTTTGTTTGGCTGAAATAAAATCAGAAGGAATCAATGAGTATGTAAAGAAAGTTCAAGATCAAGCACTCTTGGGCCAGAAAAGATGTTCTTTACGTCAAATATGGACTACTGTCTGTCTGATGTAACAGCAGTCAATGAGTCTGTATAGAGAGTTCATCATCAAGGACTAATTTACAAGAAATTTGCTCAGTAGGTAAAAAATGGGTTCATATATGTCTGAAGTAACATCAGAATGATTCAATGAGAATGTATAGAAAGTTCAAGATTGAGTACTCTTGGACCAGAAATATGTTTAGTGGATCAAATATGGACTACTGTCTGTCTGATTTAACATCAGGAGTCAATGAGTCAGTAGAGAAAGTTCATGATCGAGGACTAATTTGCCAGAAATATGTTATCTGTATGGGTGAAGTAACATCAGAAGGAGTCAACAGTAATGTATGAAAAGTTCAAGATCAAGTGCTCTTTGGCCAGAAATATGTCATTTAGGTCAAATGTGCAAAACTCTATGGCTGATGTAGCATGAGAAGGTTTCAATGAGTTAGTATGAAAACTTCATCATAGAGGACTAATTTGCCAGAAATTTGTTCAGTAGGTCAAAATGGGTTCATAAATAGTTGAAGTAACATCAGAGTGAATCAATGAGTATGTACAGAATGTTAACTGATCGAGTACACTTGGGTAAGAAATATGCTCAGTAGGTCAAATATGGATTTGTGTATGGCTGAAGTAACATTAGAAGGAGTCAAAGAGTATGTATATGAAGTTCAAGATCAAGAGCTCTTGGGCCAGAAAAGATGTTCTTTACGTCAAATATGGACTACTGTCTCTCTGATGTAACAACAGTCAATGAGTCTGTATAGAGATTTCATCATCAAGGACTAATTTATCAGAAATTTGCTCAGTAGGTCAAAAATGGGTTCATATTAGTCTGACGTAACATCAGAACGAGTCAATGAGTATGTATAGAAAGTTCAAGATTGAGAAGTCTTGGACCAGAAATATGTTCAGTAGGTCAAATATGGACTACTGTCTGTCTGATTTAACATCAGGAGTCAATGAGTCAGTCGAGAAATTTCATGATCGAGGACTAATTTGCCAGAAATATGTTCTCTAGATCTAATGGATTCTGTATGGGTGAAGTAACATCAGAAGGAGTCAACAGTAATGTATGAAAAGTTCAAGATCAAGTACTCTTTGGCCATAAATATGCCCATTAGGTCAAACATGCAATACCCTATGGCTGAAGAAACATCAGAGTGAGGCGTGTATATAAAGTTCATGATCGAGGACTCTTGGGCCAGAAATATATTCTGTAGGTCAAATATAGACTTCTATATGGCTGATGTTACATCAGAAGGCGTCATTGAGTATATATAAAAACTTCAATGTCGAATACTCTTTGGCCAGTAATATGTTCAGTCAATCAAATACGGAATACTGTGTGGCTTATCTAACATCAGATGGAGTCAATATGTATCCATATGAAGTTCATTACTGAGGACTAATTGGCCAGAAATACGTTCTATAGGTCTAATATGGACCTGTATGGGTGAAGTAACGTCAGAAGGAGTCAACAGTAATGTATGAAAAGTTCAAGATCAAGTACTCTTTGGCCAGAAATATGTCATTTAGGTCAAATGTGCAAAACTCTATGGCTGATGTAGCATGAGAAGGTTTGAATGAGTTAGTATAAAAGTTCATCATAGAGGACTAATTTGCCAGAAATATGTTCAGTACGTCAAAATGGGTTCATCAATAGCTGAAGTAACATCAGAGTGAATCAATGAGTATGTATAGAACGTTAACTGATCGAGTACACTTGGGTAAGAAATATGTTCAGTAGGTCAAATATGGATTTGTGTACAGCTGAAGTGACATTAGAAGGAGTCAATGAGTATGTATAGAAAGTTCAAGATCAAGAGCTCTTGGGTCAAAAATATGTTCAGTAGGTCAAATGTGGACTACTGTATGGCTGATGTTATATCAGAAGGAGTCAATGAGTATAAAATTCAATATTGAATAACCTTTGGCCAGAACTATGTTCAGAAATGGTCAAAAATGCAATATTATATGGCTGACGTATCATCAGATGAAGACAATGAGGATGTACAGAAAATTCATGATCGAGGGCTAATTTGTGAAAAATATGTTCACTAGGTCAAATATACAATACTCTATAGCTGAAGTAACATCAGAGTGAGGCATGTATATAAAGTTCATGATCGTGGACTCTTGGGACAGAAAAAATGTAATCAGGTCTAATATGGACTTCTGTAGGGCTGAAATAAAATTACGAGTCACTGAGTCAGTGTAGAAAGTTCTTGATCGAGGACAAATTTGCCAGAAATATGTTCAGTAGGTCTAATATGGACTTGTGTATGGGTGAAGTAACATCACAAGGAATCAATAATAATGGATGAAACGCTCAAGATTGAGTGCTTTTGGCGGAAATATAACCTTTAGGTCAAAAATGCAATATTATATGGCTGACGTATCATCAGAAGCAGTCAATAAGTATGTATAGAATGTTCATGATCGAGGACTAATTTGCTTGAAATATGTCCATTAGCTCAAATATGCAGTACTCTATGGCTGAAGTAACATCAGAGTGAGGCATGTATATAAAGTTCATGATCGAGGATTCTTGGTACAGAAAAAATCTAATCAAGTCTAATATGGACTCCTGTATGGCTGAAAAAAATCAGAAGGAGTCAATGACTATGTAGAGAAAGTTCAAGATCGAGTCCTCTTGGGCCAGAAATATGTTCAGTAGGTCAAATATAGACTTCTATATGGCTAATGTGACATCAGAAGGCGTCAATGAGTATATACAAAAACTTCAATGTCGAATACTCTGTAGCCAGAAATATGTTCAGTCGGTCAAATATGGACTACTGTCTGGCTTATCTAACATCACGATATCTTAATTAGTATGTTCATGAAGTTCATGACTAATTTGCCAGAAATATGTTCAGTAGGTCTAATCTATTGGTGAAGAAACATCAGAGTGAGGCAATGAGTATGTGTAAAAAGTTCATGAGCGAGGACTAATTTGCCAGAGATTTGTTCTGTTGCTCAAACATGGGCTGATGAGTGAGGCAAAGAGTATGTATATACAAAATTCATGATTGAGGACTCTTGGGACAAAAATGTTAAATTTGGTCTAATACGGACTTTTGTTTGGCTGAAATAAAATCAGAAGGAATCAATGAGTATGTAAAGAAAGTTCAAGATCAAGCACTCTTGGGCCAGAAAAGATGTTCTTTACGTCAAATATGGACTACTGTCTGTCTGATGTAACAGCAGTCAATGAGTCTGTATAGAGAGTTCATCATCAAGGACTAATTTACAAGAAATTTGCTCAGTAGGTAAAAATGGGTTCATATATGTCTGAAGTAACATCAGAATGATTCAATGAGAATGTATAGAAAGTTCAAGATTGAGTACTCTTGGACCAGAAATATGTTTAGTGGATCAAATATGGACTACTGTCTGTCTGATTTAACATCTGGAGTCAATGAGTCAGTAGAGAAAGTTCATGATCGAGGACTAATTTGCCAGAAATATGTTATCTGTATGGGTGAAGTAACATCAGAAGGAGTCAACAGTAATGTATGAAAAGTTCAAGATCAAGTGCTCTTTGGCCAGAAATATGTCATTTAGGTCAAATGTGCAAAACTCTATGGCTGATGTAGCATGAGAAGGTTTCAATGAGTTAGTATGAAAACTTCATCATAGAGGACTAATTTGCCAGAAATTTGTTCAGTAGGTCAAAATGGGTTCATAAATAGTTGAAGTAACATCAGAGTGAATCAATGAGTATGTACAGAATGTTAACTGATCGAGTACACTTGGGTAAGAAATATGCTCAGTAGGTCAAATATGGATTTGTGTATGGCTGAAGTAACATTAGAAGGAGTCAAAGAGTATGTATATGAAGTTCAAGATCAAGAGCTCTTGGGCCAGAAAAGATGTTCTTTACGTCAAATATGGACTACTGTCTCTCTGATGTAACAACAGTCAATGAGTCTGTATAGAGATTTCATCATCAAGGACTAATTTATCAGAAATTTGCTCAGTAGGTCAAAAATGGGTTCATATTAGTCTGACGTAACATCAGAACGAGTCAATGAGTATGTATAGAAAGTTCAAGATTGAGAAGTCTTGGACCAGAAATATGTTCAGTAGGTCAAATATGGACTACTGTCTGTCTGATTTAACATCAGGAGTCAATGAGTCAGTCGAGAAATTTCATGATCGAGGACTAATTTGCCAGAAATATGTTCTCTAGATCTAATGGATTCTGTATGGGTGAAGTAACATCAGAAGGAGTCAACAGTAATGTATGAAAAGTTCAAGATCAAGTACTCTTTGGCCATAAATATGCCCATTAGGTCAAACATGCAATACCCTATGGCTGAAGAAACATCAGAGTGAGGCGTGTATATAAAGTTCATGATCGAGGACTCTTGGGCCAGAAATATATTCTGTAGGTCAAATATAGACTTCTATATGGCTGATGTTACATCAGAAGGCGTCATTGAGTATATATAAAAACTTCAATGTCGAATACTCTTTGGCCAGTAATATGTTCAGTCAATCAAATACGGAATACTGTGTGGCTTATCTAACATCAGATGGAGTCAATATGTATCCATATGAAGTTCATTACTGAGGACTAATTGGCCAGAAATACGTTCTATAGGTCTAATATGGACCTGTATGGGTGAAGTAACGTCAGAAGGAGTCAACAGTAATGTATGAAAAGTTCAAGATCAAGTACTCTTTGGCCAGAAATATGTCATTTAGGTCAAATGTGCAAAACTCTATGGCTGATGTAGCATGAGAAGGTTTGAATGAGTTAGTATAAAAGTTCATCATAGAGGACTAATTTGCCAGAAATATGTTCAGTACGTCAAAATGGGTTCATCAATAGCTGAAGTAACATCAGAGTGAATCAATGAGTATGTATAGAACGTTAACTGATCGAGTACACTTGGGTAAGAAATATGTTCAGTAGGTCAAATATGGATTTGTGTACAGCTGAAGTGACATTAGAAGGAGTCAATGAGTATGTATAGAAAGTTCAAGATCAAGAGCTCTTGGGTCAAAAATATGTTCAGTAGGTCAAATGTGGACTACTGTATGGCTGATGTTATATCAGAAGGAGTCAATGAGTATAAAATTCAATATTGAATAACCTTTGGCCAGAACTATGTTCAGAAATGGTCAAAAATGCAATATTATATGGCTGACGTATCATCAGATGAAGACAATGAGGATGTACAGAAAATTCATGATCGAGGGCTAATTTGTGAAAAATATGTTCACTAGGTCAAATATACAATACTCTATAGCTGAAGTAACATCAGAGTGAGGCATGTATATAAAGTTCATGATCGTGGACTCTTGGGACAGAAAAATGTAATCAGGTCTAATATGGACTTCTGTAGGGCTGAAATAAAATTACGAGTCACTGAGTCAGTGTAGAAAGTTCTTGATCGAGGACAAATTTGCCAGAAATATGTTCAGTAGGTCTAATATGGACTTGTGTATGGGTGAAGTAACATCACAAGGAATCAATAATAATGGATGAAACGCTCAAGATTGAGTGCTTTTGGCGGAAATATAACCTTTAGGTCAAAAATGCAATATTATATGGCTGACGTATCATCAGAAGCAGTCAATAAGTATGTATAGAATGTTCATGATCGAGGACTAATTTGCTTGAAATATGTCCATTAGCTCAAATATGCAGTACTCTATGGCTGAAGTAACATCAGAGTGAGGCATGTATATAAAGTTCATGATCGAGGATTCTTGGTACAGAAAAATCTAATCAAGTCTAATATGGACTCCTGTATGGCTGAAAAAATCAGAAGGAGTCAATGACTATGTAGAGAAAGTTCAAGATCGAGTCCTCTTGGGCCAGAAATATGTTCAGTAGGTCAAATATAGACTTCTATATGGCTAATGTGACATCAGAAGGCGTCAATGAGTATATACAAAAAACTTCAATGTCGAATACTCTGTAGCCAGAAATATGTTCAGTCGGTCAAATATGGACTACTGTCTGGCTTATCTAACATCACGATATCTTAATTAGTATGTTCATGAAGTTCATGACTAATTTGCCAGAAATATGTTCAGTAGGTCTAATCTATTGGTGAAGAAACATCAGAGTGAGGCAATGAGTATGTGTAAAAGTTCATGAGCGAGGACTAATTTGCCAGAGATTTGTTCTGTTGCTCAAACATGGGCTGATGAGTGAGGCAAAGAGTATGTATATACAAAATTCATGATTGAGGACTCTTGGGACAAAAATGTTAAATTTGGTCTAATACGGACTTTTGTTTGGCTGAAATAAAATCAGAAGGAATCAATGAGTATGTAAAGAAAGTTCAAGATCAAGCACTCTTGGGCCAGAAAAGATGTTCTTTACGTCAAATATGGACTACTGTCTGTCTGATGTAACAGCAGTCAATGAGTCTGTATAGAGAGTTCATCATCAAGGACTAATTTACAAGAAATTTGCTCAGTAGGTAAAAATGGGTTCATATATGTCTGAAGTAACATCAGAATGATTCAATGAGAATGTATAGAAAGTTCAAGATTGAGTACTCTTGGACCAGAAATATGTTTAGTGGATCAAATATGGACTACTGTCTGTCTGATTTAACATCTGGAGTCAATGAGTCAGTAGAGAAAGTTCATGATCGAGGACTAATTTGCCAGAAATATGTTATCTGTATGGGTGAAGTAACATCAGAAGGAGTCAACAGTAATGTATGAAAAGTTCAAGATCAAGTGCTCTTTGGCCAGAAATATGTCATTTAGGTCAAATGTGCAAAACTCTATGGCTGATGTAGCATGAGAAGGTTTCAATGAGTTAGTATGAAAACTTCATCATAGAGGACTAATTTGCCAGAAATTTGTTCAGTAGGTCAAAATGGGTTCATAAATAGTTGAAGTAACATCAGAGTGAATCAATGAGTATGTACAGAATGTTAACTGATCGAGTACACTTGGGTAAGAAATATGCTCAGTAGGTCAAATATGGATTTGTGTATGGCTGAAGTAACATTAGAAGGAGTCAAAGAGTATGTATATGAAGTTCAAGATCAAGAGCTCTTGGGCCAGAAAAGATGTTCTTTACGTCAAATATGGACTACTGTCTCTCTGATGTAACAACAGTCAATGAGTCTGTATAGAGATTTCATCATCAAGGACTAATTTATCAGAAATTTGCTCAGTAGGTCAAAAATGGGTTCATATTAGTCTGACGTAACATCAGAACGAGTCAATGAGTATGTATAGAAAGTTCAAGATTGAGAAGTCTTGGACCAGAAATATGTTCAGTAGGTCAAATATGGACTACTGTCTGTCTGATTTAACATCAGGAGTCAATGAGTCAGTCGAGAAATTTCATGATCGAGGACTAATTTGCCAGAAATATGTTCTCTAGATCTAATGGATTCTGTATGGGTGAAGTAACATCAGAAGGAGTCAACAGTAATGTATGAAAAGTTCAAGATCAAGTACTCTTTGGCCATAAATATGCCCATTAGGTCAAACATGCAATACCCTATGGCTGAAGAAACATCAGAGTGAGGCGTGTATATAAAGTTCATGATCGAGGACTCTTGGGCCAGAAATATATTCTGTAGGTCAAATATAGACTTCTATATGGCTGATGTTACATCAGAAGGCGTCATTGAGTATATATAAAAACTTCAATGTCGAATACTCTTTGGCCAGTAATATGTTCAGTCAATCAAATACGGAATACTGTGTGGCTTATCTAACATCAGATGGAGTCAATATGTATCCATATGAAGTTCATTACTGAGGACTAATTGGCCAGAAATACGTTCTATAGGTCTAATATGGACCTGTATGGGTGAAGTAACGTCAGAAGGAGTCAACAGTAATGTATGAAAAGTTCAAGATCAAGTACTCTTTGGCCAGAAATATGTCATTTAGGTCAAATGTGCAAAACTCTATGGCTGATGTAGCATGAGAAGGTTTGAATGAGTTAGTATAAAAGTTCATCATAGAGGACTAATTTGCCAGAAATATGTTCAGTACGTCAAAATGGGTTCATCAATAGCTGAAGTAACATCAGAGTGAATCAATGAGTATGTATAGAACGTTAACTGATCGAGTACACTTGGGTAAGAAATATGTTCAGTAGGTCAAATATGGATTTGTGTACAGCTGAAGTGACATTAGAAGGAGTCAATGAGTATGTATAGAAAGTTCAAGATCAAGAGCTCTTGGGTCAAAAATATGTTCAGTAGGTCAAATGTGGACTACTGTATGGCTGATGTTATATCAGAAGGAGTCAATGAGTATAAAATTCAATATTGAATAACCTTTGGCCAGAACTATGTTCAGAAATGGTCAAAAATGCAATATTATATGGCTGACGTATCATCAGATGAAGACAATGAGGATGTACAGAAAATTCATGATCGAGGGCTAATTTGTGAAAAATATGTTCACTAGGTCAAATATACAATACTCTATAGCTGAAGTAACATCAGAGTGAGGCATGTATATAAAGTTCATGATCGTGGACTCTTGGGACAGAAAAAATGTAATCAGGTCTAATATGGACTTCTGTAGGGCTGAAATAAAATTACAGTCACTGAGTCAGTGTAGAAAGTTCTTGATCGAGGACAAATTTGCCAGAAATATGTTCAGTAGGTCTAATATGGACTTGTGTATGGGTGAAGTAACATCACAAGGAATCAATAATAATGGATGAAACGCTCAAGATTGAGTGCTTTTGGCGGAAATATAACCTTTAGGTCAAAAATGCAATATTATATGGCTGACGTATCATCAGAAGCAGTCAATAAGTATGTATAGAATGTTCATGATCGAGGACTAATTTGCTTGAAATATGTCCATTAGGTCAAATATGCAGTACTCTATGGCTGAAGTAACATCAGAGTGAGGCATGTATATAAAGTTCATGATCGAGGATTCTTGGTACAGAAAAATCTAATCAAGTCTAATATGGACTCCTGTATGGCTGAAAAAATCAGAAGGAGTCAATGACTATGTAGAGAAAGTTCAAGATCGAGTCCTCTTGGGCCAGAAATATGTTCAGTAGGTCAAATATAGACTTCTATATGGCTAATGTGACATCAGAAGGCGTCAATGAGTATATACAAAAAACTTCAATGTCGAATACTCTGTAGCCAGAAATATGTTCAGTCGGTCAAATATGGACTACTGTCTGGCTTATCTAACATCACGATATCTTAATTAGTATGTTCATGAAGTTCATGACTAATTTGCCAGAAATATGTTCAGTAGGTCTAATCTATTGGTGAAGAAACATCAGAGTGAGGCAATGAGTATGTGTAAAAGTTCATGAGCGAGGACTAATTTGCCAGAGATTTGTTCTGTTGCTCAAACATGGGCTGATGAGTGAGGCAAAGAGTATGTATATACAAAATTCATGATTGAGGACTCTTGGGACAAAAATGTTAAATTTGGTCTAATACGGACTTTTGTTTGGCTGAAATAAAATCAGAAGGAATCAATGAGTATGTAAAGAAAGTTCAAGATCAAGCACTCTTGGGCCAGAAAAGATGTTCTTTACGTCAAATATGGACTACTGTCTGTCTGATGTAACAGCAGTCAATGAGTCTGTATAGAGAGTTCATCATCAAGGACTAATTTACAAGAAATTTGCTCAGTAGGTAAAAATGGGTTCATATATGTCTGAAGTAACATCAGAATGATTCAATGAGAATGTATAGAAAGTTCAAGATTGAGTACTCTTGGACCAGAAATATGTTTAGTGGATCAAATATGGACTACTGTCTGTCTGATTTAACATCTGGAGTCAATGAGTCAGTAGAGAAAGTTCATGATCGAGGACTAATTTGCCAGAAATATGTTATCTGTATGGGTGAAGTAACATCAGAAGGAGTCAACAGTAATGTATGAAAAGTTCAAGATCAAGTGCTCTTTGGCCAGAAATATGTCATTTAGGTCAAATGTGCAAAACTCTATGGCTGATGTAGCATGAGAAGGTTTCAATGAGTTAGTATGAAAACTTCATCATAGAGGACTAATTTGCCAGAAATTTGTTCAGTAGGTCAAAATGGGTTCATAAATAGTTGAAGTAACATCAGAGTGAATCAATGAGTATGTACAGAATGTTAACTGATCGAGTACACTTGGGTAAGAAATATGCTCAGTAGGTCAAATATGGATTTGTGTATGGCTGAAGTAACATTAGAAGGAGTCAAAGAGTATGTATATGAAGTTCAAGATCAAGAGCTCTTGGGCCAGAAAAGATGTTCTTTACGTCAAATATGGACTACTGTCTCTCTGATGTAACAACAGTCAATGAGTCTGTATAGAGATTTCATCATCAAGGACTAATTTATCAGAAATTTGCTCAGTAGGTCAAAAATGGGTTCATATTAGTCTGACGTAACATCAGAACGAGTCAATGAGTATGTATAGAAAGTTCAAGATTGAGAAGTCTTGGACCAGAAATATGTTCAGTAGGTCAAATATGGACTACTGTCTGTCTGATTTAACATCAGGAGTCAATGAGTCAGTCGAGAAATTTCATGATCGAGGACTAATTTGCCAGAAATATGTTCTCTAGATCTAATGGATTCTGTATGGGTGAAGTAACATCAGAAGGAGTCAACAGTAATGTATGAAAAGTTCAAGATCAAGTACTCTTTGGCCATAAATATGCCCATTAGGTCAAACATGCAATACCCTATGGCTGAAGAAACATCAGAGTGAGGCGTGTATATAAAGTTCATGATCGAGGACTCTTGGGCCAGAAATATATTCTGTAGGTCAAATATAGACTTCTATATGGCTGATGTTACATCAGAAGGCGTCATTGAGTATATATAAAAACTTCAATGTCGAATACTCTTTGGCCAGTAATATGTTCAGTCAATCAAATACGGAATACTGTGTGGCTTATCTAACATCAGATGGAGTCAATATGTATCCATATGAAGTTCATTACTGAGGACTAATTGGCCAGAAATACGTTCTATAGGTCTAATATGGACCTGTATGGGTGAAGTAACGTCAGAAGGAGTCAACAGTAATGTATGAAAAGTTCAAGATCAAGTACTCTTTGGCCAGAAATATGTCATTTAGGTCAAATGTGCAAAACTCTATGGCTGATGTAGCATGAGAAGGTTTGAATGAGTTAGTATAAAAGTTCATCATAGAGGACTAATTTGCCAGAAATATGTTCAGTACGTCAAAATGGGTTCATCAATAGCTGAAGTAACATCAGAGTGAATCAATGAGTATGTATAGAACGTTAACTGATCGAGTACACTTGGGTAAGAAATATGTTCAGTAGGTCAAATATGGATTTGTGTACAGCTGAAGTGACATTAGAAGGAGTCAATGAGTATGTATAGAAAGTTCAAGATCAAGAGCTCTTGGGTCAAAAATATGTTCAGTAGGTCAAATGTGGACTACTGTATGGCTGATGTTATATCAGAAGGAGTCAATGAGTATAAAATTCAATATTGAATAACCTTTGGCCAGAACTATGTTCAGAAATGGTCAAAAATGCAATATTATATGGCTGACGTATCATCAGATGAAGACAATGAGGATGTACAGAAAATTCATGATCGAGGGCTAATTTGTGAAAAATATGTTCACTAGGTCAAATATACAATACTCTATAGCTGAAGTAACATCAGAGTGAGGCATGTATATAAAGTTCATGATCGTGGACTCTTGGGACAGAAAAAATGTAATCAGGTCTAATATGGACTTCTGTAGGGCTGAAATAAAATTACGAGTCACTGAGTCAGTGTAGAAAGTTCTTGATCGAGGACAAATTTGCCAGAAATATGTTCAGTAGGTCTAATATGGACTTGTGTATGGGTGAAGTAACATCACAAGGAATCAATAATAATGGATGAAACGCTCAAGATTGAGTGCTTTTGGCGGAAATATAACCTTTAGGTCAAAAATGCAATATTATATGGCTGACGTATCATCAGAAGCAGTCAATAAGTATGTATAGAATGTTCATGATCGAGGACTAATTTGCTTGAAATATGTCCATTAGCTCAAATATGCAGTACTCTATGGCTGAAGTAACATCAGAGTGAGGCATGTATATAAAGTTCATGATCGAGGATTCTTGGTACAGAAAAATCTAATCAAGTCTAATATGGACTCCTGTATGGCTGAAAAAATCAGAAGGAGTCAATGACTATGTAGAGAAAGTTCAAGATCGAGTCCTCTTGGGCCAGAAATATGTTCAGTAGGTCAAATATAGACTTCTATATGGCTAATGTGACATCAGAAGGCGTCAATGAGTATATACAAAAACTTCAATGTCGAATACTCTGTAGCCAGAAATATGTTCAGTCGGTCAAATATGGACTACTGTCTGGCTTATCTAACATCACGATATCTTAATTAGTATGTTCATGAAGTTCATGACTAATTTGCCAGAAATATGTTCAGTAGGTCTAATCTATTGGTGAAGAAACATCAGAGTGAGGCAATGAGTATGTGTAAAAGTTCATGAGCGAGGACTAATTTGCCAGAGATTTGTTCTGTTGCTCAAACATGGGCTGATGAGTGAGGCAAAGAGTATGTATATACAAAATTCATGATTGAGGACTCTTGGGACAAAAATGTTAAATTTGGTCTAATACGGACTTTTGTTTGGCTGAAATAAAATCAGAAGGAATCAATGAGTATGTAAAGAAAGTTCAAGATCAAGCACTCTTGGGCCAGAAAAGATGTTCTTTACGTCAAATATGGACTACTGTCTGTCTGATGTAACAGCAGTCAATGAGTCTGTATAGAGAGTTCATCATCAAGGACTAATTTACAAGAAATTTGCTCAGTAGGTAAAAAATGGGTTCATATATGTCTGAAGTAACATCAGAATGATTCAATGAGAATGTATAGAAAGTTCAAGATTGAGTACTCTTGGACCAGAAATATGTTTAGTGGATCAAATATGGACTACTGTCTGTCTGATTTAACATCTGGAGTCAATGAGTCAGTAGAGAAAGTTCATGATCGAGGACTAATTTGCCAGAAATATGTTATCTGTATGGGTGAAGTAACATCAGAAGGAGTCAACAGTAATGTATGAAAAGTTCAAGATCAAGTGCTCTTTGGCCAGAAATATGTCATTTAGGTCAAATGTGCAAAACTCTATGGCTGATGTAGCATGAGAAGGTTTCAATGAGTTAGTATGAAAACTTCATCATAGAGGACTAATTTGCCAGAAATTTGTTCAGTAGGTCAAAATGGGTTCATAAATAGTTGAAGTAACATCAGAGTGAATCAATGAGTATGTACAGAATGTTAACTGATCGAGTACACTTGGGTAAGAAATATGCTCAGTAGGTCAAATATGGATTTGTGTATGGCTGAAGTAACATTAGAAGGAGTCAAAGAGTATGTATATGAAGTTCAAGATCAAGAGCTCTTGGGCCAGAAAAGATGTTCTTTACGTCAAATATGGACTACTGTCTCTCTGATGTAACAACAGTCAATGAGTCTGTATAGAGATTTCATCATCAAGGACTAATTTATCAGAAATTTGCTCAGTAGGTCAAAAATGGGTTCATATTAGTCTGACGTAACATCAGAGCAGTCAATGAGTATGTATAGAAAGTTCAAGATTGAGAAGTCTTGGACCAGAAATATGTTCAGTAGGTCAAATATGGACTACTGTCTGTCTGATTTAACATCAGGAGTCAATGAGTCAGTCGAGAAATTTCATGATCGAGGACTAATTTGCCAGAAATATGTTCTCTAGATCTAATGGATTCTGTATGGGTGAAGTAACATCAGAAGGAGTCAACAGTAATGTATGAAAAGTTCAAGATCAAGTACTCTTTGGCCATAAATATGCCCATTAGGTCAAACATGCAATACCCTATGGCTGAAGAAACATCAGAGTGAGGCGTGTATATAAAGTTCATGATCGAGGACTCTTGGGCCAGAAATATATTCTGTAGGTCAAATATAGACTTCTATATGGCTGATGTTACATCAGAAGGCGTCATTGAGTATATATAAAAACTTCAATGTCGAATACTCTTTGGCCAGTAATATGTTCAGTCAATCAAATACGGAATACTGTGTGGCTTATCTAACATCAGATGGAGTCAATATGTATCCATATGAAGTTCATTACTGAGGACTAATTGGCCAGAAATACGTTCTATAGGTCTAATATGGACCTGTATGGGTGAAGTAACGTCAGAAGGAGTCAACAGTAATGTATGAAAAGTTCAAGATCAAGTACTCTTTGGCCAGAAATATGTCATTTAGGTCAAATGTGCAAAACTCTATGGCTGATGTAGCATGAGAAGGTTTGAATGAGTTAGTATAAAAAGTTCATCATAGAGGACTAATTTGCCAGAAATATGTTCAGTACGTCAAAATGGGTTCATCAATAGCTGAAGTAACATCAGAGTGAATCAATGAGTATGTATAGAACGTTAACTGATCGAGTACACTTGGGTAAGAAATATGTTCAGTAGGTCAAATATGGATTTGTGTACAGCTGAAGTGACATTAGAAGGAGTCAATGAGTATGTATAGAAAGTTCAAGATCAAGAGCTCTTGGGTCAAAAATATGTTCAGTAGGTCAAATGTGGACTACTGTATGGCTGATGTTATATCAGAAGGAGTCAATGAGTATAAAATTCAATATTGAATAACCTTTGGCCAGAACTATGTTCAGAAATGGTCAAAAATGCAATATTATATGGCTGACGTATCATCAGATGAAGACAATGAGGATGTACAGAAAATTCATGATCGAGGGCTAATTTGTGAAAAATATGTTCACTAGGTCAAATATACAATACTCTATAGCTGAAGTAACATCAGAGTGAGGCATGTATATAAAGTTCATGATCGTGGACTCTTGGGACAGAAAAAATGTAATCAGGTCTAATATGGACTTCTGTAGGGCTGAAATAAAATTACGAGTCACTGAGTCAGTGTAGAAAGTTCTTGATCGAGGACAAATTTGCCAGAAATATGTTCAGTAGGTCTAATATGGACTTGTGTATGGGTGAAGTAACATCACAAGGAATCAATAATAATGGATGAAACGCTCAAGATTGAGTGCTTTTGGCGGAAATATAACCTTTAGGTCAAAAATGCAATATTATATGGCTGACGTATCATCAGAAGCAGTCAATAAGTATGTATAGAATGTTCATGATCGAGGACTAATTTGCTTGAAATATGTCCATTAGCTCAAATATGCAGTACTCTATGGCTGAAGTAACATCAGAGTGAGGCATGTATATAAAGTTCATGATCGAGGATTCTTGGTACAGAAAAAATCTAATCAAGTCTAATATGGACTCCTGTATGGCTGAAAAAATCAGAAGGAGTCAATGACTATGTAGAGAAAGTTCAAGATCGAGTCCTCTTGGGCCAGAAATATGTTCAGTAGGTCAAATATAGACTTCTATATGGCTAATGTGACATCAGAAGGCGTCAATGAGTATATACAAAAAACTTCAATGTCGAATACTCTGTAGCCAGAAATATGTTCAGTCGGTCAAATATGGACTACTGTCTGGCTTATCTAACATCACGATATCTTAATTAGTATGTTCATGAAGTTCATGACTAATTTGCCAGAAATATGTTCAGTAGGTCTAATCTATTGGTGAAGAAACATCAGAGTGAGGCAATGAGTATGTGTAAAAGTTCATGAGCGAGGACTAATTTGCCAGAGATTTGTTCTGTTGCTCAAACATGGGCTGATGAGTGAGGCAAAGAGTATGTATATACAAAATTCATGATTGAGGACTCTTGGGACAAAAAATGTTAAATTTGGTCTAATACGGACTTTTGTTTGGCTGAAATAAAATCAGAAGGAATCAATGAGTATGTAAAGAAAGTTCAAGATCAAGCACTCTTGGGCCAGAAAAGATGTTCTTTACGTCAAATATGGACTACTGTCTGTCTGATGTAACAGCAGTCAATGAGTCTGTATAGAGAGTTCATCATCAAGGACTAATTTACAAGAAATTTGCTCAGTAGGTAAAAATGGGTTCATATATGTCTGAAGTAACATCAGAATGATTCAATGAGAATGTATAGAAAGTTCAAGATTGAGTACTCTTGGACCAGAAATATGTTTAGTGGATCAAATATGGACTACTGTCTGTCTGATTTAACATCTGGAGTCAATGAGTCAGTAGAGAAAGTTCATGATCGAGGACTAATTTGCCAGAAATATGTTATCTGTATGGGTGAAGTAACATCAGAAGGAGTCAACAGTAATGTATGAAAAGTTCAAGATCAAGTGCTCTTTGGCCAGAAATATGTCATTTAGGTCAAATGTGCAAAACTCTATGGCTGATGTAGCATGAGAAGGTTTCAATGAGTTAGTATGAAAACTTCATCATAGAGGACTAATTTGCCAGAAATTTGTTCAGTAGGTCAAAATGGGTTCATAAATAGTTGAAGTAACATCAGAGTGAATCAATGAGTATGTACAGAATGTTAACTGATCGAGTACACTTGGGTAAGAAATATGCTCAGTAGGTCAAATATGGATTTGTGTATGGCTGAAGTAACATTAGAAGGAGTCAAAGAGTATGTATATGAAGTTCAAGATCAAGAGCTCTTGGGCCAGAAAAGATGTTCTTTACGTCAAATATGGACTACTGTCTCTCTGATGTAACAACAGTCAATGAGTCTGTATAGAGATTTCATCATCAAGGACTAATTTATCAGAAATTTGCTCAGTAGGTCAAAAATGGGTTCATATTAGTCTGACGTAACATCAGAACGAGTCAATGAGTATGTATAGAAAGTTCAAGATTGAGAAGTCTTGGACCAGAAATATGTTCAGTAGGTCAAATATGGACTACTGTCTGTCTGATTTAACATCAGGAGTCAATGAGTCAGTCGAGAAATTTCATGATCGAGGACTAATTTGCCAGAAATATGTTCTCTAGATCTAATGGATTCTGTATGGGTGAAGTAACATCAGAAGGAGTCAACAGTAATGTATGAAAAGTTCAAGATCAAGTACTCTTTGGCCATAAATATGCCCATTAGGTCAAACATGCAATACCCTATGGCTGAAGAAACATCAGAGTGAGGCGTGTATATAAAGTTCATGATCGAGGACTCTTGGGCCAGAAATATATTCTGTAGGTCAAATATAGACTTCTATATGGCTGATGTTACATCAGAAGGCGTCATTGAGTATATATAAAAACTTCAATGTCGAATACTCTTTGGCCAGTAATATGTTCAGTCAATCAAATACGGAATACTGTGTGGCTTATCTAACATCAGATGGAGTCAATATGTATCCATATGAAGTTCATTACTGAGGACTAATTGGCCAGAAATACGTTCTATAGGTCTAATATGGACCTGTATGGGTGAAGTAACGTCAGAAGGAGTCAACAGTAATGTATGAAAAGTTCAAGATCAAGTACTCTTTGGCCAGAAATATGTCATTTAGGTCAAATGTGCAAAACTCTATGGCTGATGTAGCATGAGAAGGTTTGAATGAGTTAGTATAAAAGTTCATCATAGAGGACTAATTTGCCAGAAATATGTTCAGTACGTCAAAATGGGTTCATCAATAGCTGAAGTAACATCAGAGTGAATCAATGAGTATGTATAGAACGTTAACTGATCGAGTACACTTGGGTAAGAAATATGTTCAGTAGGTCAAATATGGATTTGTGTACAGCTGAAGTGACATTAGAAGGAGTCAATGAGTATGTATAGAAAGTTCAAGATCAAGAGCTCTTGGGTCAAAAATATGTTCAGTAGCTCAAATGTGGACTACTGTATGGCTGATGTTATATCAGAAGGAGTCAATGAGTATAAAATTCAATATTGAATAACCTTTGGCCAGAACTATGTTCAGAAATGGTCAAAAATGCAATATTATATGGCTGACGTATCATCAGATGAAGACAATGAGGATGTACAGAAAATTCATGATCGAGGGCTAATTTGTGAAAAATATGTTCACTAGGTCAAATATACAATACTCTATAGCTGAAGTAACATCAGAGTGAGGCATGTATATAAAGTTCATGATCGTGGACTCTTGGGACAGAAAAAATGTAATCAGGTCTAATATGGACTTCTGTAGGGCTGAAATAAAATTACGAGTCACTGAGTCAGTGTAGAAAGTTCTTGATCGAGGACAAATTTGCCAGAAATATGTTCAGTAGGTCTAATATGGACTTGTGTATGGGTGAAGTAACATCACAAGGAATCAATAATAATGGATGAAACGCTCAAGATTGAGTGCTTTTGGCCGGAAATATAACCTTTAGGTCAAAAATGCAATATTATATGGCTGACGTATCATCAGAAGCAGTCAATAAGTATGTATAGAATGTTCATGATCGAGGACTAATTTGCTTGAAATATGTCCATTAGCTCAAATATGCAGTACTCTATGGCTGAAGTAACATCAGAGTGAGGCATGTATATAAAGTTCATGATCGAGGATTCTTGGTACAGAAAAAATCTAATCAAGTCTAATATGGACTCCTGTATGGCTGAAAAAAATCAGAAGGAGTCAATGACTATGTAGAGAAAGTTCAAGATCGAGTCCTCTTGGGCCAGAAATATGTTCAGTAGGTCAAATATAGACTTCTATATGGCTAATGTGACATCAGAAGGCGTCAATGAGTATATACAAAAAACTTCAATGTCGAATACTCTGTAGCCAGAAATATGTTCAGTCGGTCAAATATGGACTACTGTCTGGCTTATCTAACATCACGATATCTTAATTAGTATGTTCATGAAGTTCATGACTAATTTGCCAGAAATATGTTCAGTAGGTCTAATCTATTGGTGAAGAAACATCAGAGTGAGGCAATGAGTATGTGTAAAAAGTTCATGAGCGAGGACTAATTTGCCAGAGATTTGTTCTGTTGCTCAAACATGGGCTGATGAGTGAGGCAAAGAGTATGTATATACAAAATTCATGATTGAGGACTCTTGGGACAAAAAATGTTAAATTTGGTCTAATACGGACTTTTGTTTGGCTGAAATAAAATCAGAAGGAATCAATGAGTATGTAAAGAAAGTTCAAGATCAAGCACTCTTGGGCCAGAAAAGATGTTCTTTACGTCAAATATGGACTACTGTCTGTCTGATGTAACAGCAGTCAATGAGTCTGTATAGAGAGTTCATCATCAAGGACTAATTTACAAGAAATTTGCTCAGTAGGTAAAAATGGGTTCATATATGTCTGAAGTAACATCAGAATGATTCAATGAGAATGTATAGAAAGTTCAAGATTGAGTACTCTTGGACCAGAAATATGTTTAGTGGATCAAATATGGACTACTGTCTGTCTGATTTAACATCTGGAGTCAATGAGTCAGTAGAGAAAGTTCATGATCGAGGACTAATTTGCCAGAAATATGTTATCTGTATGGGTGAAGTAACATCAGAAGGAGTCAACAGTAATGTATGAAAAGTTCAAGATCAAGTGCTCTTTGGCCAGAAATATGTCATTTAGGTCAAATGTGCAAAACTCTATGGCTGATGTAGCATGAGAAGGTTTCAATGAGTTAGTATGAAAACTTCATCATAGAGGACTAATTTGCCAGAAATTTGTTCAGTAGGTCAAAATGGGTTCATAAATAGTTGAAGTAACATCAGAGTGAATCAATGAGTATGTACAGAATGTTAACTGATCGAGTACACTTGGGTAAGAAATATGCTCAGTAGGTCAAATATGGATTTGTGTATGGCTGAAGTAACATTAGAAGGAGTCAAAGAGTATGTATATGAAGTTCAAGATCAAGAGCTCTTGGGCCAGAAAAGATGTTCTTTACGTCAAATATGGACTACTGTCTCTCTGATGTAACAACAGTCAATGAGTCTGTATAGAGATTTCATCATCAAGGACTAATTTATCAGAAATTTGCTCAGTAGGTCAAAAATGGGTTCATATTAGTCTGACGTAACATCAGAACGAGTCAATGAGTATGTATAGAAAGTTCAAGATTGAGAAGTCTTGGACCAGAAATATGTTCAGTAGGTCAAATATGGACTACTGTCTGTCTGATTTAACATCAGGAGTCAATGAGTCAGTCGAGAAATTTCATGATCGAGGACTAATTTGCCAGAAATATGTTCTCTAGATCTAATGGATTCTGTATGGGTGAAGTAACATCAGAAGGAGTCAACAGTAATGTATGAAAAGTTCAAGATCAAGTACTCTTTGGCCATAAATATGCCCATTAGGTCAAACATGCAATACTCTATGGCTGAAGAAACATCAGAGTGAGGCGTGTATATAAAGTTCATGATCGAGGACTCTTGGGCCAGAAATATATTCTGTAGGTCAAATATAGACTTCTATATGGCTGATGTTACATCAGAAGGCGTCATTGAGTATATATAAAAACTTCAATGTCGAATACTCTTTGGCCAGTAATATGTTCAGTCAATCAAATACGGAATACTGTGTGGCTTATCTAACATCAGATGGAGTCAATATGTATCCATATGAAGTTCATTACTGAGGACTAATTGGCCAGAAATACGTTCTATAGGTCTAATATGGACCTGTATGGGTGAAGTAACGTCAGAAGGAGTCAACAGTAATGTATGAAAAGTTCAAGATCAAGTACTCTTTGGCCAGAAATATGTCATTTAGGTCAAATGTGCAAAACTCTATGGCTGATGTAGCATGAGAAGGTTTGAATGAGTTAGTATAAAAAGTTCATCATAGAGGACTAATTTGCCAGAAATATGTTCAGTACGTCAAAATGGGTTCATCAATAGCTGAAGTAACATCAGAGTGAATCAATGAGTATGTATAGAACGTTAACTGATCGAGTACACTTGGGTAAGAAATATGTTCAGTAGGTCAAATATGGATTTGTGTACAGCTGAAGTGACATTATAAGGAGTCAGTGAGTATGTATAGAAAGTTCAAGATCAAGAGCTCTTGGGTCAAAAATATGTTCAGTAGGTCAAATGTGGACTACTGTATGGCTGATGTTATATCAGAAGGAGTCAATGAGTATAAAATTCAATATTGAATAACCTTTAGCCAGAACTATGTTCAGAAATGGTCAAAAATGCAATATTACATGGCTGACGTATCATCAGATGAAGACAATGAGGATGTACAGAAAATTCATGATCGAGTACTCTTGTGTCAGAATTATGTTCAGTAGGTCTAATATGGACTTCTGTATGGTTGATGTAACATCAAATTAAGTCAGTGAGCATTTATAGAAAATTCATGATTGAGGGCTATTTTGATAGAAATTACATCAAATATAAAATACCCTATGGCTATGTAACATCAGTGTATATAAAGTTCACGATCAAAGACTCGGGACAGAAAAAAATTAATTAGGTCTAATATGGACTTCTGCATGGCTGAAATAAAAATTGGAAGGAGTCAATGATTCAGTATAGAAAGTTCATGATCGAGGGTTAATTTGTCAGACCTATGTTCAGTAGGTGTAAAATGGACTTAACATAAGTAACATTAGAAGGAGTCAGTGATAATGTATAAAAAGTTCAAGATTGAGTGCAACCATGTCTTCAATGCATAAGGAATGAAAGTCAGTTCCTGTATAACATGCAATGAAACAATGCATACCTTATATGTATTCTCTAATGCTCTATATGTTGTATTTTCTCTTCAATGCACAAAGGAAAAAGATTTAGTTCTTGTATGCAAAGCCGTGCGACTAGCACCTGTCGTGTTATCTCTTTAATGCTAAATGGATTAAATTACTGCAATGCAATGCACGTTATGTGTTAGCTCTTCAGTGCATAACGGATGAGTTATTTCATTCATTGCAACAGCACATATGTTATGTGTTATCTCTTTAATGCACGAGGAATAAGAAACAGTGCATAACTTATATGTTGCAATACAACACCACATTATGTTATATTAATGTCTTCTATGCACAGCACAATAATTAACTATTGTATGCAATGCATACAATTTTATTTATATTAATTACAATGCAACAGCATATGTGATTTGTTGTCTGTTCAATGCACAAAGGAAATAGTTCGTTCTTGTAAAGCAGTGGAACAAGCACCTGTCATGTGTTATCTCTTCAACGCACAACGGATGAGTTATTTCATTTAACGTAACACCATGTGCAATGTGTTATTTCTTCAATGCATGAGTTCTTGTATACAATAATATCAAGTTCTTCTATGCCCAACGTAATAAGTTCACCATTGTATGCAATGCATTGAAGCGGCGAGTTCTTGTATTTATTGCAATGCAACAGCATATGTTGTTTGTAGTCTCTTCAGTGCACTGAGGAAAGAGATCGATCTTGTATGCAATGCAGTGCAAGAGCATATGTCATGTCGTGGTTATCTCTTCACTCCAAAACGGATTAAGTTACTGCGATACATTTATTGCAATGCAACAGCATATGAGATTTGTTTTCTCTTCAGTGAACAACGGATGAGTTAGTTCATTCATCATAACTCCACGGCTTATATGTTGCAGTGCAACAGCACACGTTATATTACAGTTTTTTCAATTGCTAACATATTTTTGTCCAATCTGTAGACACATTTTCAAAACTCTAAACACATTTAGCAGAACATCCGTCTGTTGTGACCATACCATTAAACACAATTCATGTCGTTTTCACACAAAAAGCAGTCAATGAACACGTTTCTAAAATGCTTATATTTTCTTTTCATATAAGCTCACCCCATTACCAAAATCATGGATCTTTCTCATCTTATTTTCAAATGCTTAAACACAGCAAATTGGAAATGAAGACCTAATGTTCTAATCTTTTAATACAGGATAAAACCTATACTTTTGCAACAACAAGCAGTACTGGAAAAAAAATATAAAACAAATACTGAAACAATTGATAAGCATTTTTAATTAGCAGATTACTTAATATTAAGATAAAATAAAATTATTAGATTAAGATTACAGATTAAATAAAAAATATTTAGAAATAGCAGATTCCAATCTCAGTTGGAGGCATAGTCAGGTGTTGAATTTATTTTCATTACATGGACACACAGTAAAATAGGACTGTTTGAATCAGATTTGTTCGGTGTGTATGAAGAACAACACAGAGGATCAGAGAGAAAATAATATCTGTGTAAGGGAGAGGAATAGATGAAGGAGGAGAAGAGAAGTTGGATCAGGACAAGGGAGAAGAAGAGTTATAGAAGAGTTATATGGGAGAGGAGTAAGAATGTGTGCTGGATTGTGCATCTCTGTGGTTTTCCCCCTTACACATGTAGAACCTACGAAAGCTTATTTCTGCCATGAATAGAAAATAAAAAAAGGTAATTGTGACTTTTATCTCACAATTCTGACTTTTTCACTCAATTCCCAGTTAAATGTAAACTCACAATTGCAAAATAAAAATATTTTTGATAAAAAGTCACAATTACCTTTCATGCTTTTTATTCTGTGGTCGAAAAAGCTTCCATAATAACCAAAGACCATGTATGTTGGATTTGTTGTTGATTAATGGCAGCAATTTCATGTTTTCATTTCAGTAAAAGCTTTATACTACAGCGATTTTACTACAACGATTCCACTACCACTGTTCCATATATACAAAATATGTGGTCTGCATAGGGCACTATACCAAGGGGACACCATCCCACTCTCTATGGGGGCACCATCAACACCACACTCCCACCCCCAGAAAGAGATTTCAACGGAGGGGTCAACTGAAGTTCTGTATAGGGGACACATTTGACCAGTAGCTGCCCTCAGCAATTCTGTTACTTTCTTCTTCTTCTTTTTTTCTACTGTACATTCTATAAAATAATGACTCACTTCTGTTGCCAAGAATGCACACATTCAGCACTAACCAAAAATGTAGAATGGCTTACATGCATTAACTGAAACATAACAAGTAATGCAGTTTTCGTAATGCCATCAACTCTTAGTATTTTGAGAGTCATTGCGCTTGAATTGACATGTTCATGTTGGATAAAAAACTAGTGCTATGTTTTGACAGAACGACTTTTGAATCAGGTTTGCTGTGTTTTGATAGAGTTAGTATGTGTTGAAAAAGGTTTTTAGCATTTTGAAATGTAGAGTTTGTGTTTATTTAACAAAATATGGTTTTGGGCAGAAAATTAACTATTTGGCTAATTGTGTAATGTAGGAGTGTTGCTGCGTTAAGAGTTTAGAAAAAGAACTTTAAGTATTGGTAAACGGTTGTTAGCAATTGAAAAAAAACTAATTTCTTTTGTGCGCAAGCATAATAACTTAACTATTGTATGCAATGAAATGAAACACATATGCAACAGCATATGTGATTTCTTTTCTATTCAAAGGAAAGAGTTCGATCTTGTATGCATTGCAATGTAACAGCGCATGTGTTATATTCAATTCCTCTATGTATAAGTTAACTATTGTATATGCAATGCAATGCGGTGAGTTCTTGTATTTATTGCAGTGCAACAGCATATGTGATTTGTTGTCTCTTCAATGCACAAAGGGAAGAGTTCGATCTAGTATGCAATGCAAGTGCAACAAGCACCTGTCATGTGTTATCTCTGCACTGCACAACGGATGAAGTTACTGCAATGCAATGCACGTTATGTGCTATATCTTCATAATGGATGAGTTAGTTTATTCATCGCAACACCACATATGTTATGTGTTATGTCTTCAGTGCATAAGGAATAAGTTATTGCAGTTCATTATATACAATGAGAGGAAACAGTGCATAACTTACATGTTATTTCTTGTATGCATTTGCAGTGCATCACCACATATGTTATATTAATTCTTCTATGCCCAACGTAATAAGTTAACTATGATATTTTGCAATGCAATGCAAAAGCACCTATCATGCCTTATGTCGGTACTGCACAACTGATTAAGTTACTTGTATTTATTGCAATGCAAGAGCAAATGTGATTTTTTTTTTGTCACCTCAATGCACAAAGAAAAGAGTTCGTTCTTGTATGCAATGCAGCGCAAGAGCATATATCATGTCGTGTTATCTCTTCACTGCACAACGGATTGTTACTTCGATGCATTTATTGCCGTGTAACAGCACCTGTCATGCCTCATGACTGTACTGCACAGCGGATTAAGTTACTGCAGTGCAATGCACTTTCTGTGTTATGTCTGCACTGCACAACGGATGAGTTAGTTCATTCCTCGCAACACTACGGGTTATGTGTATTCTCTTCAATGCACTAGGAATAATTTGTTCTTGTATACAATGCAAGGACACAGTGCGTAACTTACATGTTGCAAGGCAACAGCACAAATGTTATATTAATTTCTTCTATGCACAGCATAATAAGTTAACTATTATATGCAATGCAGTGAAATGGTTACTTCTTGATGCATTGCAATGCAACAGCATATGTACTACATAATAAGATCACTATTGCATGCAATGCAATGAAGCGGCGAGTTCTTGTATGTATTGCAATGTAACATAGGTGATATGTTGTTGTCTCTTCAATGCACAAAGGAAAGAGTTCGTTCTTGTATGCAATGCAGTGCGACAGCATATGTCATGTCATGTTTTATCTCTTCACTGCACAACGGAATAAGTTACTGTATTGCAATGCACGTTATGTGTTATGTCTGCACTGCACTGCATTGCACAACTGATTAAGTTATTGCAATGCAATGCACATGCTATGTGTTCTTTCTTCAACGCATAACGGATTGAGTTAGTTCATTCATCGCAACACCACACCACGGGTTATTTGTATTCTCTTCAATGCACGAGAAATAAGTTAGTATTTGTATACAATGCAATGACTCAGTGCATACTTACATGTTGCAATGCAAGAGCACACGTTTTATTAATTTCTTCTATGCACAGCATAATAACTTATCTGTTGTATGGAATGCAATGAAACGGTGACTTGTTGATGCATTGCAATGCAACAGCATATGTGATTTATTTTCTCTTCAGTGCAAAAAAAGGAAAGAGTTAGTTCTTGTATGCAATGCCGTGCATCAAGCACCTGTCATATGTGTTATCTCTTCACTGCTTAGCGGATTAAGTTACTGCAATTCAATGCACATGTTATGTGTTATGTCTGCACTACACAACGGATGAATTCATTCATCGCAACACCACATATGTGTTATCTCTTCAGTGCATAAGGAATCAGTTAGTTACTGTATACTTTGCAAGGAAACAGTGCATAACACATGATAGTTCTTGTATGCATTGCAATGCAACAACACATATATTATATTAATTTCTTCTATGCACAACGTAATAATTGTACTATTGTATCCAATGCAATGAAGCGGCGAGTATTTTTTGCAATGCAACAGCATTTTTTATTTGTTGTCTCTTCAATGCACTGAGAAAAGAGTTCGAGCTTGTATTTATTGCAATGCAACAGCATATGTAATTTGTTGTCTCTTCAATGCGTTTAGGAAAGAGTTCGTTCTTGTATGCAATGCAGTGCCATAGAACCTGTCATGTGTTATCTCTTCACTGCACAACGGATTGTTACTGCAATGCGATGCACGTTAAGTGTATTGTCTGCACGGCCCAACTGATTAAATTATTGCAGTGCAATGCACATGTTATCTGTTATCTCTTCAACGCACAGAGGATGAGTTAGTTCATTCATCGTAACTCCACGGGTTATGTGTACTATCTTCAATGCACGAGGAATAGTTCTTGTATACAATGCAATGACTCAGTGCATAACTGATATGTTGCAATGCAACAACACACGTTATATTAATTTCTTCTGTGCACAAGCATAATATGTTAACTATTGTATGCAATGCAATAAAACACATATGCAACAGGATATGTTATTTGTTTTCTCTTCAAAGGAAAGAGAGTGTGTTATATTACATTCTTCTATGTACAACGTTAGAAGTTAACTATTGTATGTGCAATGCAATGAACTTGTTTTTATTGCAAAGGCAACAGCTTATGTGATTTGTTCTCTCTTTAATGCAAAAAGGAAAGAGTTAGTTCATTTATGCAACGCAGTGCAACAAGCACCTTTCGTGTTATCTCTTCCCTGCAAAACGGATGAAGTTACTGCAATGCAATGCACGTTATTTGTTATCTCTTCGATGCATAAAAGATGCGATAGTTCATTAGTTGTAAAACCTCGTGATATGTGCTATATCTTCAATGTTAGTTCTTTTATACAATGCCGTGCATAATTTGCATGTTGCAATGCGTCAGCACATATGTTGTATTCATTTCTTCTATGCACAGCATAATGAGTTAACTATTGCACATGATGCAATGAACGGTTCTTGATGCTTTGCAATTTAACAGTATATGTGAATCCTTTTCTCTTCAATGCACAAAGGAAAGAGTTAGTTCTTTTATGCGTTAGCTCTTCCCTGCAAAACGGATTAAGTTACTGCAATGCAATGCACGATATGTGTTATCTCTTCAATGCATAACAGATGCAATAGTTCATTAGTTGTAACACCTCGTTATATGTGCTATCTCTTCAATGTTAGTTCTTTTATACAAGCACCTTTCGTGTTATCTCTTCACTGCAAAACGGAATAACGTCTTGCAATGAAATGCACATGTTAAGTGTTATCTCTTTAACACATAACGAAATAAGTTTAGATAGAATTTTGAAAGCAATGCAAGTTCTTGATCCATTGCAATGCAACGGAATATGCGATTTGTTTTCTCTTCAATGCACAATGCAAGTAAACTGTGACTAACATACACGTTCTAGTATGCATTGCAATGCAACAGCCCGTTATATTGATTTCTTCTATGCACAACATCATTTAATTATTGTATGCATTGCAATGAAACAGTTAGTTCTTATGTTTATTGCAGTGCAACAGCATATGTGATTTGTTCTCTCTTCAATGCACAAAGGAAGGAGTTCATTTATGCAACGCAGTGCAACAAGCACCTTTCGTTTTATCTTGTCACTTCAAAACAGAAAAACTTCCTGTAATGCAATGCACATGTTAAGTGTTATCTCTTTAATACACAAGGAAATATGTTCATAAGTTTAGTTAGAATTTTGAAAGCAATGCACGTTCTTGATCCACTGAAATGCAACAGAATATGCGATTTGTTTTCTCTTCAATGCACAATGCAAGGAAACTGTCCATAACATATACGTTCTTGTATGCTTTGTAATTCAACAGCACGTTATATTAATTTCTTCTATGCACAACACAAGTTATTTATTGTATGCAATGCAATGAAACAGTTAGTTCTTGTATTTATTGCAGTGCAACAAGCATATTTGATTGGGTTTCTCTTCAAAGCACAAAGGAAAGAATTGGTTTTTGTGTGCAATGCAGTGCAACAAGCACCTGTCATGTGTTATCTCTTCCCTGCAAAACGGATTAAGTTACTGCAATGCAATGCAAGTTATGTATTATCTCTTCAATGCATAACAGATGCGATAGTTCATTAGTTGTAAAACCTCGTGATATGTGCTATATCTTCAATGTTAGTTCTTTTATACAATGCAAGGAAACAGTGCATAATTTGCATGTTACAGTGCATCACCACATATGTTTCATTCATTTCTTCTATGCACAGCATAATGAGTTAACTATTGTACATGATGCAATGAAACGGTTCTTGATGCTTTGCAATTTAACAGTATATGTGAATCCTGTTCTCTTCAATGCACAAAGGAAAGAGTTTGTTCTTTTATGCAACGCAGTGCAACAAGCACCTTTCATGTTATCTCTTCACTGTAAAACGGAATAACTGCCTGTAATGCAATGCAAATGTTAAATGTTATCTCTTTAACACACAACGATATAGGGTTATAATTTTAGTTAGAAGTTTGAAAGCAATGCCTATATGATTGGGTTTCTCTTCAATGCACAAAGTAAAGAATTAGGTCTTGTGTGCAATGCAGTGCAACAAGCACCTGTCATGTATTATCTCTTCCCTGCAAAACGGATTAAGTTACTGCAATGCAATGCACGTTATTTGTTATCTCTTCGATGCATAAAAGATGCGATAGTTCATTAGTTGTAAAACCTCGTGATATGTGCTATCTCTTCAATGTTAGTTCTTTTATACAATGCAAGGAAACATTATGCTGTGCATAGAAGAAATGAATATAACATATGTGCTGATGCATTGCAACATGCAAATTATGAATATATTACAGTTTTTTTCAATTGCTAACATACTTTTTGTCCAATCTGTAGACACATTTTCAAAACTCTAAACACATTTAGCAGAACATCCGTCTGTTGTGACCATACCATTAAACACAATTCATGTCGTTTTCACACAAAATGCAGTTAATTAACACGTTTCTAAAATGCTTATATTTTCTTTTCATATAAGCTCACCCCATTACGAAAATCATGGATCTTTCACATCTCTTTTTCAACACAGCAAGTCGGAAATGAAGACCTAATGTTCTAATCTTTTAATACAGGATAAAACCTATACTTTTGCAACAACAAGCAGTACTGGGGAAAAAAATATAAAACAAATACTGAAACAATTGATAAGCATTTTTAATTAGCAGATTACTTAATATTAAGATAAAATTAAAGTATTAGATTAAGATTACAGATTAAATAAAAATATTTAGAAATAGCAGATTCCAATCTCAGTTGGAGGTATAGTCAGGTGTTGAATTTATTTTCATTACATGGACACACAGTAAAAATAGGACTGTTTGAATCAGATTTGTTCGGTGTGTATGAAGAGGAGCAGAGAGAAAATAATATCTGGGTAAGGGAGAGGAATAAGATGAAGGAGGAGAGGAGAAGTTGGATCAGGACAAGCGAGAAGAAGAGTTATATGGGAGAAGAGTAAGAATGTGTGCTGGATTGTGCATCTCTATGGCTTTCCCCTTTACCTTACACATGTAAAACCTACGAAAGCTTATTTCTGCCATGAAAAGAAAATAAAAAATGGTGATTGTGACTTTTTATTTCACAATTCTGACTTTTTTCACTCAGTTCCCAGTTAAATGTAAACTCACAATTGCTAAATAAAAAATATGTTTGATAAAAAGTCACAATTACCTTTCATGCTTTTTTATTCTGTGGTCGAAAAAAAGCTTCAATAATAACCAAAGACCATGTATGTTGGATTTGTTATATGTTTTCATTTCAGTAAAAGCTTTATACTACAGCGATTTTACTACAACGATTCCACTACCACTGTTCCAAATTTACAAAATATGTGGTCTGCATTGGGCAGATACCAAGGGGACACCATCCCACTCTCTATGGGGGCACCATCAACACCACACTCCCACCCCCAGAAAGAGATTTCAACGGAGGGGTCAACTGAAGTTCTGCATAGGGGACACATTTGACCAGTAGCTGCCCCCAGCAATTCTGTTACTTTCTTCTTCTTCTCTTTTTCTACTGTACATTCTATAAAATAATGACTCACTTCTGTTGCCAAGAATGCACACATTCAGCACTCAGCCAAAAATGTAGAATGGCTTACATGCATTATTCTTTCACTGCAGTAAAAGGAAACTGAATTTTAAAAACTATGGATTTCATATTTTCTGCAGGTAGAACTGAAACATAACAAGTAATGCAGTTTTCGTAATGCCATCAACTGTATATATGTAAAAGTATATTGACAGTCAGATTGACTTATATGTTCATGTTGGATAAAAAACTAGTGCTATGTTTTGACAGAACGACTTTTGAATCAGGTTTGCTGTGTTTTGATAGAGTTAGTATGTGTTGAAAAAGGTTTTTAGCATTTTGAAATGTAGAGTTTGTGGTTATTTAACAAAATATGGTTTTGGGCAGAAAATTAACTATTTGGCTAATTGTGTGATGTAGGAGTGTTGCTGTGTTAAGAGTTTAGAAAAAGTACTTTAAGTATTGGTAAACGCTTCTTAGCAATTGAAAAAAAATGTAATTTCTTTTGTGCACAAGCATAATAAGTTAATTATTGTATGCAATGAAATGAAACACATGCAACAAGCATATGTGATTTGTTTTCTCTTCAAAGGAAAGAGTTCGATCTTGTATGCATTGCAATGCAACAGCGCATGTGTTCTATTCAATTCTTCTATGTATAAGTTAACTATTGTATATGCAATGCAATGCGGTGAGTTCTTGTATTTATTTTAATGGAACAGCATATGTGCTTTTTTGTCTCTTCAATTCACAAAGAAAAGAGTTCGTTCTTGTATGCAATACAGTGCAAGAGCATATGTCATGTGTTATCTCTTCACAATGAAACACATATGCAACAGCATATGTGATTTGTTTTCTCTTCAAAGGAAAGAATTTGATCTTGTATGCAATTGCAGTGCATGTGCATGTGTTATATTCAATTCTTCTATGTACAACGTTATAAGTTAACTATTGTATGTGCAATGCAATGAACTTGTTTTCATTGCAATGCAACAGCATAATGTGATTTGTTGTCTTTTCAGTGCATAAAGGAAAGAGTTCGATCTTGTATGCATTGCAAGTGCAACAAGCACCTGTCATGTGTTATCTCTGCACTGCACAACGGATTAAGTTACTGCAATGCAATGCACATGTTATGTCTTTATAATGGATGAGTTAGTTTTTTCATCGCAACACCACATATGTTATTTGTTTTCTCTTCAATACATAAGGAATAAGTTATTGCAGTTCATTATATACAATGCAAGGAAACAGTGCATAAACGTACATGTTATTTCTTGCATGCATTGCAGTGCATCAGCAGATATTATTTCTTCTATGCCCAACGTAATAAGTTAACTAGTTATTTGCAATGCAGTGCAACAGCACCTGTCATGCCTTATGTCTGTACTGCACAACTGATTAAGTTACCGCAATGCAATGCACGTGTTTATGTGTTATGTCTGCACTGCACAACGGATGAGTTAGTTCATTCCTCGCAACACCATATAGGTTATGTGTTATCTCTTCAATGCATAAGAAATAAGTTAGTTATTGTATACATTGCAAGGAAACAGTGAGTAACTTACGTTTTACTTCTTGATGCATTGCAATGCAACAGCATATGTACTACGTAATTATTTCACTATTGTATGCAATGCAATGAAGCGGCGAGTTCTTGTATGTATTGCAATGCAACAGCATATGTGATTTGTTGTCTCTTCACTGCACAACGGATTAAGTTACTGTAATGCAATGCTCATGTCATGTGTTATGTCTATACTGCACAACGGATGAGTTAGCTCATTCATCGCAACACCACATGTGTATTGTGTTATGTCTTCAATGCATAAGGAATAAGTTAGTGTATACATTGCAAGGAAACAGTGCATAACTTATATGTTGCAATGCAACAGCACTCTTTATATTAATTTCTTCTGTGCGCAAGCATAATAAGTTAACTATTGTATGCAATGTAATGAAACACATATGCAACAGCATATGTGATTTGTTTCTCTTCAAAGGAAAGAATTTGATCTTGTATGCAATTGCAGTGCAACAGTGCATGTGTTATATTCAATTCTTCTATGTACAACGTTATAAGTTAACTATTGTATGTGCAATGCAATGAACTTGTTTTCATTGCAATGCAACAGCATAATGTGATCTGTTGTCTTTTCAGTGCATAAAGGAAAGAGTTCGATCTTGTATGCATTGCAAGTGCAACAAGCACCTGTCATGTGTTATCTCTGCACTGCACAACGGATTAAGTTACTGCAATGCAATGCACATGTTATGTCTTTATAATGGATGAGTTAGTTTTTCATCGCAACACCACATATGTTATTTGTTATCTCTTCAATAACATAAGGAATAAGTTATTGCAGTTCATTATATACAATGCAAGGAAACAGTGCATAAACGTACATGTTATTTCTTGCATGCATTGCAGTGCATCAGCAGATATTATTTCTTCTATGCCCAACGTAATAAGTTAACTAGTTATTTGCAATGCAGTGCAACAGCACCTGTCATGCCTTATGTCTGTACTGCACAACTGATTAAGTTTCCGCAATGTAATGCACGTTTTTATGTGTTATGTCTGCACTGCACAACGGATGAGTTAGTTCATTCCTCGCAACACCATATAGGTTATGTGTTATCTCTTCAATGCATAAGGAATAAGTTAGTTATTGTATACATTGCAAGGAAACAGTGCGTAACTTACGTTTTACTTCTTGATGCATTGCAATGCAACAGCATATGTACTACGTAATTATTTCACTATTGTATGCAATGCAATGAAGCGGCGAGTTCTTGTATGTATTGCAATGCAACAGCATATGTGATTTGTTGTCTCTTCACTGCACAACGGATTAAGTTACTGTAATGCAATGCTCATGTCATGTGTTATGTCTATACTGCACAACGGATGAGTTAGCTCATTCATCGCAACACCACATGTGTATTGTGTTATGTCTTCAATGCATAAGGAATAAGTTAGTGTATACATTGCAAGGAAACAGTGCATAACTTATATGTTGCAATGCAACAGCACTCGTTATATTAATTTCTTCTGTGCGCAAGCATAATAAGTTAACTATTGTATGCAATGCAATGAAACACATATGCAACAGCATATGTGATTTGTTTCTCTTCAAAGGAAAGAATTTGATCTTGTATGCAATTGCAGTGCAACAGTGCATGTGTTATATTCAATTCTTCTATGTACAACGTTATAAGTTAACTATTGTATGTGCAATGCAATGAACTTGTTTTCATTGCAATGCAACAGCATAATGTGATTTGTTGTCTTTTCAGTGCATAAAGGAAAGAGTTCGATCTTGTATGCATTGCAAGTGCAACAAGCACCTGTCATGTGTTATCTCTGCACTGCACAACGGATTAAGTTACTGCAATGCAATGCACATGTTATGTCTTTATAATGGATGAGTTAGTTTTTTCATCGCAACACCACATATGTTATTTGTTTTCTCTTCAATACATAAGGAATAAGTTATTGCAGTTCATTATATACAATGCAAGGAAACAGTGCATAAACGTACATGTTATTTCTTGCATGCATTGCAGTGCATCAGCAGATATTATTTCTTCTATGCCCAACGTAATAAGTTAACTAGTTATTTGCAATGCAGTGCAACAGCACCTGTCATGCCTTATGTCTGTACTGCACAACTGATTAAGTTACCGCAATGCAATGCACGTGTTTATGTGTTATGTCTGCACTGCACAACGGATGAGTTAGTTCATTCCTCGCAACACCATATAGGTTATGTGTTATCTCTTCAATGCATAAGAAATAAGTTAGTTATTGTATACATTGCAAGGAAACAGTGAGTAACTTACGTTTTACTTCTTGATGCATTGCAATGCAACAGCATATGTACTACGTAATTATTTCACTATTGTATGCAATGCAATGAAGCGGCGAGTTCTTGTATGTATTGCAATGCAACAGCATATGTGATTTGTTGTCTCTTCACTGCACAACGGATTAAGTTACTGTAATGCAATGCTCATGTCATGTGTTATGTCTATACTGCACAACGGATGAGTTAGCTCATTCATCGCAACACCACATGTGTATTGTGTTATGTCTTCAATGCATAAGGAATAAGTTAGTGTATACATTGCAAGGAAACAGTGCATAACTTATATGTTGCAATGCAACAGCACTCTTTATATTAATTTCTTCTGTGCGCAAGCATAATAAGTTAACTATTGTATGCAATGCAATGAAACACATATGCAACAGCATATGTGATTTGTTTCTCTTCAAAGGAAAGAATTTGATCTTGTATGCAATTGCAGTGCAACAGTGCATGTGTTATATTCAATTCTTCTATGTACAACGTTATAAGTTAACTATTGTATGTGCAATGCAATGAACTTGTTTTCATTGCAATGCAACAGCATAATGTGATCTGTTGTCTTTTCAGTGCATAAAGGAAAGAGTTCGATCTTGTATGCATTGCAAGTGCAACAAGCACCTGTCATGTGTTATCTCTGCACTGCACAACGGATTAAGTTACTGCAATGCAATGCACATGTTATGTCTTTATAATGGATGAGTTAGTTTTTTCATCGCAACACCACATATGTTATTTGTTATCTCTTCAATAACATAAGGAATAAGTTATTGCAGTTCATTATATACAATGCAAGGAAACAGTGCATAAACGTACATGTTATTTCTTGCATGCATTGCAGTGCATCAGCAGATATTATTTCTTCTATGCCCAACGTAATAAGTTAACTAGTTATTTGCAATGCAGTGCAACAGCACCTGTCATGCCTTATGTCTGTACTGCACAACTGATTAAGTTTCCGCAATGTAATGCACGTTTTTATGTGTTATGTCTGCACTGCACAACGGATGAGTTAGTTCATTCCTCGCAACACCATATAGGTTATGTGTTATCTCTTCAATGCATAAGGAATAAGTTAGTTATTGTATACATTGCAAGGAAACAGTGCGTAACTTACGTTTTACTTCTTGATGCATTGCAATGCAACAGCATATGTACTACGTAATTATTTCACTATTGTATGCAATGCAATGAAGCGGCGAGTTCTTGTATGTATTGCAATGCAACAGCATATGTGATTTGTTGTCTCTTCACTGCACAACGGATTAAGTTACTGTAATGCAATGCTCATGTCATGTGTTATGTCTATACTGCACAACGGATGAGTTAGCTCATTCATCGCAACACCACATGTGTATTGTGTTATGTCTTCAATGCATAAGGAATAAGTTAGTGTATACATTGCAAGGAAACAGTGCATAACTTATATGTTGCAATGCAACAGCACTCGTTATATTAATTTCTTCTGTGCGCAAGCATAATAAGTTAACTATTGTATGCAATGCAATGAAACACATATGCAACAGCATATGTGATTTGTTTCTCTTCAAAGGAAAGAATTTGATCTTGTATGCAATTGCAGTGCAACAGTGCATGTGTTATATTCAATTCTTCTATGTACAACGTTATAAGTTAACTATTGTATGTGCAATGCAATGAACTTGTTTTCATTGCAATGCAACAGCATAATGTGATTTGTTGTCTTTTCAGTGCATAAAGGAAAGAGTTCGATCTTGTATGCATTGCAAGTGCAACAAGCACCTGTCATGTGTTATCTCTGCACTGCACAACGGATTAAGTTACTGCAATGCAATGCACATGTTATGTCTTTATAATGGATGAGTTAGTTTTTCATCGCAACACCACATATGTTATTTGTTTTCTTCAATACATAAGGAATAAGTTATTGCAGTTCATTATATACAATGCAAGGAAACAGTGCATAAACGTACATGTTATTTCTTGCATGCATTGCAGTGCATCAGCAGATATTATTTCTTCTATGCCCAACGTAATAAGTTAACTAGTTATTTGCAATGCAGTGCAACAGCACCTGTCATGCCTTATGTCTGTACTGCACAACTGATTAAGTTACCGCAATGCAATGCACGTGTTTATGTGTTATGTCTGCACTGCACAACGGATGAGTTAGTTCATTCCTCGCAACACCATATAGGTTATGTGTTATCTCTTCAATGCATAAGAAATAAGTTAGTTATTGTATACATTGCAAGGAAACAGTGAGTAACTTACGTTTTACTTCTTGATGCATTGCAATGCAACAGCATATGTACTACGTAATTATTTCACTATTGTATGCAATGCAATGAAGCGGCGAGTTCTTGTATGTATTGCAATGCAACAGCATATGTGATTTGTTGTCTCTTCACTGCACAACGGATTAAGTTACTGTAATGCAATGCTCATGTCATGTGTTATGTCTATACTGCACAACGGATGAGTTAGCTCATTCATCGCAACACCACATGTGTATTGTGTTATGTCTTCAATGCATAAGGAATAAGTTAGTGTATACATTGCAAGGAAACAGTGCATAACTTATATGTTGCAATGCAACAGCACTCTTTATATTAATTTCTTCTGTGCGCAAGCATAATAAGTTAACTATTGTATGCAATGCAATGAAACACATATGCAACAGCATATGTGATTTGTTTCTCTTCAAAGGAAAGAATTTGATCTTGTATGCAATTGCAGTGCAACAGTGCATGTGTTATATTCAATTCTTCTATGTACAACGTTATAAGTTAACTATTGTATGTGCAATGCAATGAACTTGTTTTCATTGCAATGCAACAGCATAATGTGATCTGTTGTCTTTTCAGTGCATAAAGGAAAGAGTTCGATCTTGTATGCATTGCAAGTGCAACAAGCACCTGTCATGTGTTATCTCTGCACTGCACAACGGATTAAGTTACTGCAATGCAATGCACATGTTATGTCTTTATAATGGATGAGTTAGTTTTTTCATCGCAACACCACATATGTTATTTGTTATCTCTTCAATAACATAAGGAATAAGTTATTGCAGTTCATTATATACAATGCAAGGAAACAGTGCATAAACGTACATGTTATTTCTTGCATGCATTGCAGTGCATCAGCAGATATTATTTCTTCTATGCCCAACGTAATAAGTTAACTAGTTATTTGCAATGCAGTGCAACAGCACCTGTCATGCCTTATGTCTGTACTGCACAACTGATTAAGTTACCGCAATGCAATGCACGTGTTTATGTGTTATGTCTGCACTGCACAACGGATGAGTTAGTTCATTCCTCGCAACACCATATAGGTTATGTGTTATCTCTTCAATGCATAAGAAATAAGTTAGTTATTGTATACATTGCAAGGAAACAGTGAGTAACTTACGTTTTACTTCTTGATGCATTGCAATGCAACAGCATATGTACTACGTAATTATTTCACTATTGTATGCAATGCAATGAAGCGGCGAGTTCTTGTATGTATTGCAATGCAACAGCATATGTGATTTGTTGTCTCTTCACTGCACAACGGATTAAGTTACTGTAATGCAATGCTCATGTCATGTGTTATGTCTATACTGCACAACGGATGAGTTAGCTCATTCATCGCAACACCACATGTGTATTGTGTTATGTCTTCAATGCATAAGGAATAAGTTAGTGTATACATTGCAAGGAAACAGTGCATAACTTATATGTTGCAATGCAACAGCACTCGTTATATTAATTTCTTCTGTGCGCAAGCATAATAAGTTAACTATTGTATGCAATGCAATGAAACACATATGCAACAGCATATGTGATTTGTTTCTCTTCAAAGGAAAGAATTTGATCTTGTATGCAATTGCAGTGCAACAGTGCATGTGTTATATTCAATTCTTCTATGTACAACGTTATAAGTTAACTATTGTATGTGCAATGCAATGAACTTGTTTTCATTGCAATGCAACAGCATAATGTGATTTGTTGTCTTTTCAGTGCATAAAGGAAAGAGTTCGATCTTGTATGCATTGCAAGTGCAACAAGCACCTGTCATGTGTTATCTCTGCACTGCACAACGGATTAAGTTACTGCAATGCAATGCACATGTTATGTCTTTATAATGGATGAGTTAGTTTTTTCATCGCAACACCACATATGTTATTTGTTTTCTCTTCAATACATAAGGAATAAGTTATTGCAGTTCATTATATACAATGCAAGGAAACAGTGCATAAACGTACATGTTATTTCTTGCATGCATTGCAGTGCATCAGCAGATATTATTTCTTCTATGCCCAACGTAATAAGTTAACTAGTTATTTGCAATGCAGTGCAACAGCACCTGTCATGCCTTATGTCTGTACTGCACAACTGATTAAGTTACCGCAATGCAATGCACGTGTTTATGTGTTATGTCTGCACTGCACAACGGATGAGTTAGTTCATTCCTCGCAACACCATATAGGTTATGTGTTATCTCTTCAATGCATAAGAAATAAGTTAGTTATTGTATACATTGCAAGGAAACAGTGAGTAACTTACGTTTTACTTCTTGATGCATTGCAATGCAACAGCATATGTACTACGTAATTATTTCACTATTGTATGCAATGCAATGAAGCGGCGAGTTCTTGTATGTATTGCAATGCAACAGCATATGTGATTTGTTGTCTCTTCACTGCACAACGGATTAAGTTACTGTAATGCAATGCTCATGTCATGTGTTATGTCTATACTGCACAACGGATGAGTTAGCTCATTCATCGCAACACCACATGTGTATTGTGTTATGTCTTCAATGCATAAGGAATAAGTTAGTGTATACATTGCAAGGAAACAGTGCATAACTTATATGTTGCAATGCAACAGCACTCTTTATATTAATTTCTTCTGTGCGCAAGCATAATAAGTTAACTATTGTATGCAATGCAATGAAACACATATGCAACAGCATATGTGATTTGTTTCTCTTCAAAGGAAAGAATTTGATCTTGTATGCAATTGCAGTGCAACAGTGCATGTGTTATATTCAATTCTTCTATGTACAACGTTATAAGTTAACTATTGTATGTGCAATGCAATGAACTTGTTTTCATTGCAATGCAACAGCATAATGTGATTTGTTGTCTTTTCAGTGCATAAAGGAAAGAGTTCGATCTTGTATGCAATGCAAGTGCAACAAGCACCTGTCATGTGTTATCTCTGCACTGCACAACGGATTAAGTTACTGCAATGCAATGCACATGTTATGTCTTTATAATGGATGAGTTAGTTTTTTCATCGCAACACCACATATGTTATTTGTTATCTCTTCAATACATAAGGAATAAGTTATTGCAGTTCATTATATACAATGCAAGGAAACAGTGCATAAACGTACATGTTATTTCTTGCATGCATTGCAGTGCATCAGCAGATATTATTTCTTCTATGCCCAACGTAATAAGTTAACTAGTTATTTGCAATGCAGTGCAACAGCACCTGTCATGCCTTATGTCAGTACTGCACAACTGATTAAGTTTCCGCAATGCAATGCACGTTTTTATGTGTTATGTCTGCACTGCACAACGGATGAGTTAGTTCATTCCTCGCAACACCATATAGGTTATGTGTTATCTCTTCAATGCATAAGGAATAAGTTAGTTATTGTATACATTGCAAGGAAACAGTGCGTAACTTACATTTTACTTCTTGATGCATTGCAATGCAACAGCATATGTACTACGTAATTATTTCACTATTGTATGCAATGCTGCAATGAAGCGGCGAGTTCTTGTATGTATTGCAATGCAACAGCATGTGTGATTTGTTGTCTCTTCACTGCACAACGGATTAAGTTACTGTAATGCAATGCTCATGTCATGTGTTATGTCTATACTGCACAACGGATGAGTTAGCTCATTCATCGCAACACCACATGTGTAATGTGTTATGTCTTCAATGCATAAGGAATAAGTTAGTGTATGTATTGCAAGGAAACAGTGCATAACTTATATGTTGCAATGCAACAGCACTCGTTATATTAATTTCTTCTGTGCGCAAGCATAATAAGTTAACTATTGTATGCAATGCAATGAAACACATATGCAACAGCATATGTGATTTGTTTCTCTTCAAAGGAAAGAATTTGATCTTGTATGCAATTGCAGTGCAACAGTGCATGTGTTATATTCAATTCTTCTATGTACAACGTTATAAGTTAACTATTGTATGTGCAATGCAATGAACTTGTTTTCATTGCAATGCAACAGCATAATGTGATTTGTTGTCTTTTCAGTGCATAAAGGAAAGAGTTCGATCTTGTATGCAATGCAAGTGCAACAAGCACCTGTCATGTGTTATCTCTGCACTGCACAACGGATTAAGTTACTGCAATGCAATGCACATGTTATGTCTTTATAATGGATGAGTTAGTTTTTTCATCGCAACACCACATATGTTATTTGTTTTCTCTTCAATACATAAGGAATAAGTTATTGCAGTTCATTATATACAATGCAAGGAAACAGTGCATAAACGTACATGTTATTTCTTGCATGCATTGCAGTGCATCAGCAGATATTATTTCTTCTATGCCCAACGTAATAAGTTAACTAGTTATTTGCAATGCAGTGCAACAGCACCTGTCATGCCTTATGTCTGTACTGCACAACTGATTAAGTTACCGCAATGCAATGCACGTTTTTATGTGTTATGTCTGCACTGCACAACGGATGAGTTAGTTCATTCCTCGCAACACCATATAGGTTATGTGTTATCTCTTCAATGCATAAGGAATAAGTTAGTTATTGTATACATTGCAAGGAAACAGTGCGTAACCTACGTTTTACTTCTTGATGCATTGCAATGCAACAGCATATGTACTACGTAATTATTTCACTATTGTATGCAATGCTGCAATGAAGCGGCGAGTTCTTGTATGTATTGCAATGCAACAGCATGTGTGATTTGTTGTCTCTTCACTGCACAACGGATTAAGTTACTGTAATGCAATGCTCATGTCATGTGTTATGTCTATACTGCACAACGGATGAGTTAGCTCATTCATCGCAACACCACATGTGTATTGTGTTATGTCTTCAATGCATAAGGAATAAGTTAGTGTATACATTGCAAGGAAACAGTGCATAACTTATATGTTGCAATGCAACAGCACTCGTTATATTAATTTCTTCTGTGCGCAAGCATAATAAGTTAACTATTGTATGCAATGCAATGAAACACATATGCAACAGCATATGTGATTTGTTTCTCTTCAAAGGAAAGAATTTGATCTTGTATGCAATTGCAGTGCAACAGTGCATGTGTTATATTCAATTCTTCTATGTACAACGTTATAAGTTAACTATTGTATGTGCAATGCAATGAACTTGTTTTCATTGCAATGCAACAGCATAATGTGATTTGTTGTCTTTTCAGTGCATAAAGGAAAGAGTTCGATCTTGTATGCATTGCAAGTGCAACAAGCACCTGTCATGTGTTATCTCTGCACTGCACAACGGATTAAGTTACTGCAATGCAATGCACATGTTATGTCTTTATAATGGATGAGTTAGTTTTTTCATCGCAACACCACATATGTTATTTGTTTTCTCTTCAATACATAAGGAATAAGTTATTGCAGTTCATTATATACAATGCAAGGAAACAGTGCATAAACGTACATGTTATTTCTTGCATGCATTGCAGTGCATCAGCAGATATTATTTCTTCTATGCCCAACGTAATAAGTTAACTAGTTATTTGCAATGCAGTGCAACAGCACCTGTCATGCCTTATGTCTGTACTGCACAACTGATTAAGTTACCGCAATGCAATGCACGTGTTTATGTGTTATGTCTGCACTGCACAACGGATGAGTTAGTTCATTCCTCGCAACACCATATAGGTTATGTGTTATCTCTTCAATGCATAAGAAATAAGTTAGTTATTGTATACATTGCAAGGAAACAGTGAGTAACTTACGTTTTACTTCTTGATGCATTGCAATGCAACAGCATATGTACTACGTAATTATTTCACTATTGTATGCAATGCAATGAAGCGGCGAGTTCTTGTATGTATTGCAATGCAACAGCATATGTGATTTGTTGTCTCTTCACTGCACAACGGATTAAGTTACTGTAATGCAATGCTCATGTCATGTGTTATGTCTATACTGCACAACGGATGAGTTAGCTCATTCATCGCAACACCACATGTGTATTGTGTTATGTCTTCAATGCATAAGGAATAAGTTAGTGTATATATTGCAAGGAAACAGTGCATAACTTATATGTTGCAATGCAACAGCACTCGTTATATTAATTTCTTCTGTGCGCAAGCATAATAAGTTAACTATTGTATGCAATGCAATGAAACGGTTACTTGTTGATGCATTGCAATGCAACAGCATATGTGATTTATTTTCTCTTCAGTGCACAAAAGGAAAGAGTTAGTTCTTGTATGCAATGCAGTGCAACAAGCACCTGTCAAATGTATTATCTCTTTACTGCATAGTGGATTAAGTTAATGCAATGCAATGCACGTGTTATGTCTGCACTGCACAACGGATGAGTTAGTAATTCATCGCAACACCACGGGTTATCTGTATTCTCTTCAATGCACTAGAAATAAGTTAATACTTGTATACATTGCAAGGAAACAGTGCATAACTTATATGTTGCAATGCAACAGCACTCGTTATATTAATTTCTTCTGTGCGCAAGCATAATAAGTTAACTATTGTATGCAATGCAATGAAACACATATGCAACAGCATATGTGATTTGTTTCTCTTCAAACGAAAGAATTTGATCTTGTATGCAATTGCAGTGCAACAGTGCATGTGTTATATTCAATTCTTCTAAGTACAACGTTATAAGTTAACTATTGTATGTGCAATGCAATGAACTTGTTTTCATTGCAATGCAACAGCATAATGTGATTTGTTGTCTTTTCAGTGCATAAAGGAAAGAGTTCGATCTTGTATGCATTGCAAGTGCAACAAGCACCTGTCATGTGTTATCTCTGCACTGCACAACGGATTAAGTTACTGCAATGCAATGCACATGTTATGTCTTTATAATGGATGAGTTAGTTTTTTCATCGCAACACCACATATGTTATGTGTTATCTCCAGTGCTTAAGGAATACGTTATTGCAGTTCATTATTTACAATGCGAGGAGACAGTGCATAACTAACATGTTGTATATGTTGTATCTTGTATACGCTGCAGTGCATCAGCATATATGTTATATTAATTCTTCTATGCCAAACGTAATATTAACTATTGTATTTGCAATGCAATGCAACAGCAAGCCTTATGTCTGCACTGCACAACTGATTAAATTATTGCAATGCAACAGCGCATGTTATGTGTTATCTCTTCAACGCACAATGGATGAGTTAGTTCATTCATCGCAACACCACATGTTATCTCTTCAGTGTATAAGGAATAAGTTAGTTATAGTACACGTTATATTAACTAATGTATGCAATGCAATGAAACACATATCAATAGCATATCTAATTTGTTTTCTCTTCAAAGGAAAGAGTTCGATCTTGTATGCATTGCAATGCAACAGCTCATGTGTTATATTCCATTCTTCTATGTACAACGTTATAAGTTAACTAATGTATGTGCAATGCAATGAACTTGTTTTTATTGCAGTGCAACAGCATATGTGATTTGTTGTCTCTTCAATGCACAAAGGAAAGAGTTCGATCTAGTATGCAATGCAAATGCAACAAGCACCTAATGATGTGTTATCTCTGCACTGCACAACGGATTAAGTTACTGCAATGCAATGCACGTGTTTTGTGTTATATCTTCATAATGGATGAGTTAGTTTAGTCATCGCAACACTACATGTTATGTGTTATAATATCTTCAATGCCTAAGGAATAAGTTAGTGTATACATTGTTAGTGTATACATTGCAAGGAAACATTGCAAGTGCATAACTTACATTATAAATTCGTTCTTGTATGCAATGCAGTGCGACAGCATATGTCAATGTCATGTGTTATCTCTTCGCTGCACAACGTATTAAGTTACTGTAATGCAATTCACGTTATGTGTTATGTCTGCACTGCACAACGTATTAAGTTACTGTAATGCAATTCACGTTATGTGTTATGTCTGCACTGCACAACTGATTAAGTTATTGCAATGCAATGCACGTTGTGTTATCTCTTCAACGCACAACGGATGAGTTAGTTCATTCATCGTAACTCCACGGTTTATATGTATTCTTTTCAATGCACGAGGAATAAAATAGTATTTGTATACAATGCAATGACTCAGTGCATAACTTATATGTTGCAATGCAACAGCACACGTTATAATAATTTCTTCACTGTTTTCTCTTCACTGCATAGCGGATTAAGTTACTGCAATGCAATGCACGTGTTATGTCTGCACTGCACAACGGATGAGTTAGTAATTCATCGCAACACCACGGGTTATCTGTATTCTCTTCAATGCACTAGAAATAAGTTAATACTTGTATACATTGCAAGGACTCAGTGCATACTTACATGTTACAATGCAACAGCACACATTATATTAATTTCTTCTATGCACAGTATAAGAAATTGTATGCAATGCAATAAAACGGTTACTTGTTGACGCATTGCAATGCAACAGCATATGTGATTTATTTTCTCTTCAGTGCACAAAAGGAAAGAGTTAGTTCTTGTATGCAATGCAGTGCAACAAGCACCTGTCATATGTATTATCTCTTTACTGCATAGTGGATTAAGTTACTGCAATGCAATGCACGTGTTATGTCTGCACTGCACAACGGATGAGTTAGTTTATTCATCGCAACATCACATATGTTATGTGTTATCTCTTCAATGCATAAGGAATAAGTTAGTTAGTGTATACATTGCAAGGAAACAGTGCATAACTTACATGATAGTTCTTGTATGCATTGCAATGCAACACCACATATGTTATGTTATCTCTTCAATGCATTAAGAAAAAGTTAGTCATTGAATACATTGCAAGGAAACAGTGCATAATTTACATGATAGTTCTTGTATGCATTGCAATGCAACAGCATATGTTATATTAATTTCTTATAATTTCTAAGCGGCGAGTATTTTTTGCAATGCAACAGCATTTTTGATTTGTTGTTTCTTCAGTGCACAAAGGAAAGAGTTCGATCTTGTATGCAATGCAACGCACATGTTATGTGTTATATCTTTATAATAGATGAGTTAGTTGATTCATCGCAACACGACATATGTTATGTGTTATCTCCAATGCTTAAGGAATAAGTTATTGCAGTTCATTATATACAATGCGAGGAGACAGTGCATAACTAACAAGTTATTTCTTGTATGCGCTGCAGTGCATCAGCACATATCTTATATTAATTCTTCTATGCCAAACGTAATAAAGTTAACTATTGTATTTGCAATGCAATGCAACAGCACCTGTCATGCCTTATGTCTGTACTGCACAACTGATTATTGCAATGCAATCAATGCACGTTATGTGTTATCTCTTCAACGCACAACAGATGAGTTAGTTCATTCATTGCAACACCACATATGTTATATCTCTTCAGTGCATAAGGAATAAGTTAGTTAGTGTATACATTGCAAGGAAACAGTGCATTACTTACATGACAGTTCTTGTATGTATGCATTGCAATGCAACAGCACATATGCTATATTAATTACTTCTATGTACAATGTAATAAGTTAACTGTTGTATGCAATGAATTGGTTACTTCTTGATGCATTGTAATGCAACAGCACATGTACTATATAATAAATTCACTATTGTAATGCAAAGCGGCGAGTTCTTGCATGTATTGCAGCGCAACAGCATATGTGATTTCTCACTGCACAAAGGAATTGCATTCGTTCTTGTATGCAATGCAGTGCGACAGCATATGTCATAGTCAGTTGTGCAGTGAAGAGATAACACATGACAAGTTATTGCAATGCACGTTATGTGTTATTTCTTCAACGCACAACGGATGAGTTACTTCATCGCAACACCATTTGCATTCTCTTCAATGCACGAGGAATAAGTTAGTGACTCAGTGCATAACTTACATGTTGCAATGCACACGTTATATTAATTTCTTCTATGCACAGCATAATAAGTTAACTATTGTATGCAATGCAATGAAACGGTTACTTGTTGATGCATTGCAATGCAACAGCATATGTGATTTATTTTCTCTTCAGTGCTCAAAAGGAAAGAGTTAGTTCTTGTATGCAATGTAGTGCAACAAGCACCTGTCATATGTGTTATGTCTGCACTGCACAACAGATGAGTTAGTTCATTACAACACCATAAATGTTATGTGTTATCTCTTCAATGCATAAGGAATAAATTAGTTAGTGTATACATTGGAAGGAAACTGCATAAATTACATGTTAGTTCTTGTATGCACTGAAATGCAACAGCACATGTTATATTCAATTCTTCTATGCACAGCGTAATAAATTAACTATTGTATGCAATGCAATGAAACGGGGAGTTCTTGTATTTATTGCAGTGCAACAGCATATGTGATTTGTTTTCTCTTCAATGCACAAAGGAAAGAGTTCGATCTTTTGTGCAATGCAGTGCAACAAAAGCACCTGTCATGTATAACACTCTGCACTGCACAACGGATTATGTTACTGCATAAGCAGGTTATTTAGTTCATTCTTCGCAACACCACGTCATATGTTATCTCTTCAGTGCATAAGGAATAAGTTAGTTCTTGAATGAAATGCAATGAAACAACGCATTCTCTCATGCTCTATATGTTATGTGTTTTCTCTTCAATACACAAAGTTAGTTCTTGTATGCAACGCAGTGCAACTAGCACCTGTCATGTTATCTCTTTACTGCTGAACGGATTAAGTTATTGCAATGCAATGCACGTGTTATGTGTTATCTCTTCAATGCAATGCATAACGGATCTAGTTATGCACTGAAGTCGATCTAGTTCATTCATCGCAACACCACATATGTTTTGTGTTATCTCTTTAATGCATAAGTAATAATTTTAGTTATTGTATACTTATGCAAGGAAGGTGCATAGCTTACTTGTTGCAATGCAACACCACATCATGTTATATATTGATTTCTTTTATGCACAGCGCAATGATTAACTATTGTATGCAATGCATACTTTTTAATTCATATTTATTGCAATGCATATTTCTGGCAAATTAGTCCTCGATAATGTCAATAACATATTCTGGCAAATTAGTCCTCGATAATGAACTTTCTATACATACTCATTAACTCCATGTTAATAAGATGATGTTAGATCAGACAGACAGTAGTCCATATTTGACTGACAGAACATATTTAAATTCACATACATATTTATTTCTGTCCCAAGACTCCTTGATCATGAACTTTCTATACACACTAATTGCCTCACTATGATATGTTACTTCAGCCATAACTGAGCCCATATTTGACCTTCTGAACATATTTCTGAAAACATTAGTCCTTGATCATGAACTTTTTATACATACACATTGACTCTGATAAATACGTCAGCCATAGAGTATTGGATATTTGACCTAATGGATATATTTCTGTCCCAAGATTATTTGAATCTGAACTTTTTAAACATTTTTATTCACTTCTTCTGATGTTACTTCATCTATTCTGATGTCAGTACTGTAGTCCATATTAGCCCTACTGAACATATTTATGGCAAATTTGTCGTCAATCGTGAACTTTCTATACTAACTCATTGACTCCTTCTGATGATAAATCAGCCACAGAGTATTGCATATTTGATTTAATGGACATATTTCTGGCCAAAGAGTACTCGATCTTGAACATTGTATACATACTCATTGCCTCACTCTGATGTTACTTCAGACAGACATTCCCATACTTGACCAATTTAACATATTTCTGGCCAAAGAGTACTCGATCTCAAACTTTTTATACATTACCATTGTCTCCATTTGATGATACGTCAACCAATAGAGTATTGCATATTTGACTTGAGTGGACATATTTCTGGCAAATTAGTCCTCGATAATGATAACGAACTTTATATACTTTCTTAACTCCATCTGATGTTCGATCAGCCAGACAGTACTCTTACTGAGTATATTTCTGGCCGAAGAGTACTCAATCTTGAACTTTTTATTCAGTGCTATTGACTCCTTCTGATGATACATCAGCAAATGGACATATTTCTGACCACCGAGTCCTTGAACTTTCTATACAGATTCATAATAGTCCATAATAGACCTACTTAATTTTTTTCTATCCCAGTAGTCTTTGATCATGAACTTTCTACTTTATGCCTCATTCTGATGTTATTTCTGGCCCAAGAGTCCTTGATAATGAATATTCTATACAAACTCATTGACTTCTTCTGATGCTACATCAGCCATACAGTAGTCCATATTTCACCTACTGAACATATTTTTGATCCAAGAGTCCTCGATCATGAACTTTTTATACGACTCCTTTTTATGTTACTTCAGCCATACAGAAGTCCGTATTTGATCATCAGAACACTTTTCTGGTCAAAGACACCCTGAACATGGACTTACTATACATTCTCATTGACTCCTTTTGATGTTAAATCAGCCATACAGAAGTCCATATTTGACCTACTGAACATGTTTCTAGCCAAATAATACTCGATCTTGACCTTTCAAAACATACCCAACTGTAATTGTAACTGTAATTTGTTGTTACATCTTGTCGTACAGAAGCCCTATTGAACATTTCTTGCAAAAGAGTCGTTGATCATGAAATTTCAAAACATTCAGTGATTCAATCCTACTGATGTTACATCAGTCCATATTTGACCAACTCAAAATATTTCTGGCCAAAGAATACTCGATCTTGAACTTTCTTTAATATACTCAGCTTTACAATAGTGCATATTGACGTAATGAACATATTTCTGGCCAAATAATACTCGATCTTGACCTTTCAAAACATACCCAATCGATTCATTTGTTGTTACATCTGTCGTACAGAAGCCCATATTTGACCTATTGAACATTTCTTGCAAAAGAGTAGTTGATCATGAAATTTCAAAACATTCAATCATTCAATCCTACTTATGTCACAACAGCCATACAGAGGTCCATATTGACCAAATGAACATATTTCTGGCCAAAGAGTGTTCGATCTTGAACTTTCTATACCTACTTATTGACTCTTTCTGATGTTACATCATAAATATTTCTGGCCCAAAAGTTGTCGATCATGAACTTTCTATGCATACTCATTAACTCTTTCTGGTGATCTGTCAGCCATACATTAGTCCAAATACTGAACATATTTCTGGCCAAAGAGTACTCGATCATGAACTTTCAAAACAGAATCATTCTATCCTTCTGATCCATATTTGTCCATATCTGTCCATATCTGACCAACTGAACATATTTTTAGCCAAAGTGTACGTGGTCTTGAACTTTCATTGCCTCTTTGTGATTTTACATCAGCTGTCCAGAAGTCTATATTTGACCTAATAAACATTTCTGGCCAAAGAATACTTGATCTTGAACTTTCATACACTTTTGCGTCTTTCTGATGTTACATCAGCAGTATAGAAGTCCATATTTGACCAACTGAACATATTTCTGGCAAAAGAGTCACCGATCATGAACATTCAAAACATAATCATTTATTAACTCTGATTTTATATCAACCATACAGAACTCCACTATTTGACCTACTGAACATATTTCTGGCAAAAGAGTACTCATTTTGAACATATCTGTACTTACTCTTCTGCCTCTTTCTGATGTTACATCAGCAATACAGGGGTCCATGTTTGACCTTTGAACATGGCCAAAGATTACTCGAACTTGAACTTTGGAAAAATAATCATAGACTCCTTCTGATGTTACATCGGCCATACAGAAGTCCATATTTGACCAACAGAACACCTTTCTGGTCAAAGAGTCCCTAAATATAAGCTTACTTTAAATAATCATAGATTCTTTCTGATGTTAAATGAACCTTACATTAGTCCATATTTGACCTACTGAACTAAAACTTCATGGCTAAAGATTCACTGAACATGAACTTACTATACATTCTCAACGACTGGTTCGGATGATACATCAGCCAGACAGACGTCCATATTTGAATAAGTGAACATATTTCTGACCCAAGAGTACTCAGTCTTGAACTGTTTGTACTCATAGACTCCTGATATGACATCAGCCATAAGAAGTCCATATTTGAAACAACTGAAATATTTCTGGCCAAAGAGTCCCTAAACATGAACTTAAAATACAGTAATCAATGACTCCTTCAGATGTTACATCTGCCAGACTGTAGTCCAAAATTGACCTACTGAACATATTTCTGTCAAAAGAGACCTTGATCATGAACTTTCAAATCATACTAATTGAAGCCTTCTGATGTTACATCAGCAATACAGTAGTCCATATTGACCTAATGAACATTTTTCTGGCCCGAATTCTTTATCTTAAAATTTCTATTGACTTAAACTTACTTATTGACTACTTCTGATGGTACATCAGCTGGCTCTCAAACTTTTTAGAAGTTTATGCAGAACGATGGTAACACCTGACCTACTGACCTACTGATCATTAAGGGACAATATTTGCCCCCTAAATTGATTTTCCAGTGCGTATTTTACCTTTATGAATAACTTTATAAAATAAATAATGTTTTAAATAAAAAATGTTCAATAGAGAAATATGCAAAGATGGTAAAACGAAGTGATACTTTTAAATATTGAACTAAAACCGCCAGTAGGTGGCAGCAAGTCACTGTTTTTATGAATGAGTCATCGAGTCATCATTCAGTAACGAAGCAAGTGGCTGTGAATAAATCATTGACTCTCACGATTCGTTCAAAGCCGCAGCCGCATTCGTGTGTTGTAGTTCTGCTGTGGTTTTCGTTAAAAATGTTTTCGTCGCAAAATATAGTAAATACTGACAGTACTGTGTTTAAAATGTGTTTTAACCTTTTTCTTTTTTTAAGAAACAAAACACTGAACGAAATTGTTGCTAATACAATGCTATATCAGATAAGTACAATAACAATTGTAGAAAAAAAAAGAGAGAAAAAAAAAAAAATAACATTATGATGTCCAGAAATCAATTTCAATAGTCCATTGAGAACTCACTTTTAATGTGATAGTTTCATTATACAATATATTGTTAGTTCCGAGATTCGATCGATTTGACCATTTCTAATTACTGGGGGGGGACTTGTCCCCCTTAATGTATAAGGTGGTTTCGGCCCTGTAATAATGTCACGTTTGCTGTCATGTGGATATTTGGCAAAATTGCATTCTTGCTCGTTATCAACATTAAATACAAGAACTCACACAAGGTATGTTTTTGTATCGAAAAAAAGTTTGAGTCTTAAATCGATATCGACCCACTATCTGTATCTATATTTGTTCTTCATGCGAGCAAGTGCTAAATCCCCACTTTTACAAAGGTGCATTGTCGAGAACCGGCAGTAATTTAGCATGATTTAAGGCAGCGGACTGCACGCAATATGCATGCTGCTTCTGTGGATGCAGTCATTTTTGACTGCAAAAGATGAGGTAATTTGATTAAATGTAATGGATTTACGGCATTTTGCCAGTTTGCCAGTCCTCGATCATGAATATTCCATAGATACTCATTTAACATGCTATAGATACTCATCCTTCTGTTGGTATCAGAGTTCTCGATATTGAACTTTCTATATATACTCATCACCTCTTTCTGACGTTACATCAGCTAAGTCCATATTCAGAAGTCCATATTTGACCTACAGAACATATTACATCAGCCATGCAGAAGTCCATATTTGAACATATTTTTGGCCAAAGAGTACTGAAGTAACATTAGAGTGAGTATGTATATAAAATTCATGATCGAGGACTCTTGGGACAAAACAACAACAAGAACAAAAAAAAAAAACATTTAAGTTTTTTAAATGTTTTTTTAAAAGTCCAGTATGGACTTCTGTATGGCACATAAAAATCAGGAGTCAATAAGTAAGTGTAGAGTTCAAGATCAAGGGCTCTTTGGCCAGAAATATGTCCATTATGTCAAATATGCAATATTCTATGGCTGACGTATAATCAGGAGTTAATCAGTATGTATAAAAAGTTCATGATTTGCCAGAATTTATGTTCAACGTGGGCTCAAGTATGGCTGAAGTAACATCAGAGTGAAGCAGTGAGAATGTATAGAAAGTTCATGATCGAGGACTGTTGGGACAGAAAAAATTTAATTAGGTCTAATATGGACTTCTGTATGGGTGAAGTAACATCAGATGTAGTCAATACCCAGCTAACAAAAATATGTTCTTAGAATGTTTTGCTAACATTCCCATTAAGTTGTGAATGTTTTTTAAACATTGAAAACGTCCAGTTTTTTAATGTATCAAGAATGTTTTTTCTTGGTTTATGTGAACGTTAGAGGAACATTCCATTTTATCATTTTGGAAATGTTATGAAAACGTTATTTTGTAATATTTTCGGAACGTTCAAATTATCAGTTTTTTATGTATTAAGAACGTTTTTTCTTGGTTTATGTGAACATTTGTGAAAAATTGTGTTCTGCACAATGTTTGGATTTCAAACACTGTCATTTTACAGTGATGCTTCAGGCTGAAGAGAGACCTTATAGTGTATTATTTAAAAAAAATATATTTTATATTTTGAATGTTTAAAAACTAGATATTTTGAATGTTTAAAAAATATTTTAGGAATAATGTTTTCATAACTTAATGGGAATGTTATCAAAACATTCTAAAAACATATTTTAGCTGAGATGAAGTCAGTGTATTATTCCTGCTTGCCTGTATATTTTATATACAACTTGCATTCATTATTTGTTCCTTATGCATGTCTTGTGACTTCATATTCATGTTCTCTTCAGTTCTATTTAATAATCAAACAAGTAGTTTAAAAAAATGTTAGATGAACTTCCAACTAACATTTCAAAAACATTTAGCAAATATTAATAACATCATAAAGACGTTACGACAATGTTGTTCTAAGAACGTTTTCTCTCAATGTTATGAGAATGTTCTTTAAGTAAAAATGACATATACGTTTTCTCTATATTACGAGAACATTCATTAAGTACAGATTACATTGTAAGGACGTTTTATGAACGTTGTACTCAGAACGCATTATGATAACATTATGCAAATAATAACATTAAAAGGATGTTCTGAGAATGTTATCCTAAGAACATTTTCTCATTATGAGAACATAAGTCAAGTTAAAATAACATCATAAAGATGTTCTAAGAATGTTGTTATGAGAACGTTTTCTCTCAACATCATGAGAACATCAGTCAAGTACAAATAACATCATATGGAAGTTTCAAGAACGTTGTTATGAGAACGTTTTCGCTCAACATTATGAGAACATCAGTCAAGTACAAATAACATCATAAGAACGTTCCAACTATGTTGTTCTAAGAATGTTTCCTCTCAACGTTACAAGAATGTATTTTAACTATGAAAACATTATAAGACTGTTCCTGAAACATTATTTTAGGAATGTTTTTTTCTAACATTTACATAACTTTTACATAACGTTAGTGAAAGTTATGGAAACGTTCCCTGTTAGCTGGGTAGTAAATGTATAAAAAGTTCAAGAAGTGACATAAGAAAGCATCTTGTAATACTTTTACATATACATGTAAAATGTTCAAGTTCGAGTACTCTTGGGCCAGTAGGTCAAATATGTACTACTGTTTCTCAGATGTAACATCAAAAGGAGTCAATGAGTATGCATAGAAAGTTCATGATCGAGGACTAATTTGCCAAAAATTTGATCAGTTGGTCTAATATGGACTTCGGAATGGCTGTAGTAACATTAGAAGGAGTCAATGAGGTATGTATAGAAAGTTCAGGATCAAGTGTTCTTGGGCCAGAAATATGTTCATTAGGTCAAATATGGACTACTGTATGGCTGATGTAACATCAGATAAAGTCAATGAGTATATATAGAAAGCTCATCGAGGGCTATTTTGCCAGAAATATGTCCATTACGTCAAATATACAATACTCTATGGCTGAAGTAACATCAGTGTGAGGCATGTTTATGAAGTTCATGATTGAATTTAATTAGGTCTAATATGGACTTCTGTGTGGCTGAAATAAAATCAGAAGGAGTCAATGAGTATATATTAGAAAGTTCAAGATCGAGTACTCTTGGGCCAGAAATATGTTCATTAGGTCAAATATGGACTACTGTCTGTCTGATGTAACATCAGAAGGAGTCAAAGAGTCAGTATAGAAAGTTCATGATCTAGAACTAATTTGCCAGACATATGTGACCCTGGACCACAAAACCAGTCATTTTTTAAAGATTTATACATCATATGAATGTGGAATAAATAAGCTTTCCATTGATGTATGGTTTGTTATGATAGGACAATATTTGGCCGAGATACAACTTTTTGAAAATCTGGAATCTGAGGGAGCAAAAAAATCAAAATACTGAGAAAATCGCCTTTAAAGTTTTCCAAATGAAGTCCTTAGCAATGCATATCTACTCACAAAAATAAATTTTTGATATATTTACGGTAGAAAATTTACAAAATATCTTCATGGAACATGATCTTTACTTAATATTCTAATGATTTTTAGCATAAAAGAAAAATCGATAATTTTGACCCATACAATGTATTGTTGGCTATTGCTACAAATATACCCAAGTGACTTATGACTGATTTTGTGGACCAGGGTCACATATGTCCATTAGGTCAAATATTCAATATTCTATGGCTGAAGTAACATCAGAGTGGAGGCATGCATATAAAGTTCATGATCGAGAACTCTTGGGACAAAAAAAATTTATTCAGGTCTAATATGGACTTCTGTATTGTTGAAATAAAATCAGAAGGAGTTACTGAGTATGTATTCAAAGTTCATGATCGAGTACTCTTGGGCCAGAAATATGTTCAATAGGTCAAATATAGACTTCTATATGGTTGATGTGACATCAGAAGACGTCAGTGAGTATATCAAAAACGTCAATTTCGAATATTCTTTGGCCAGTAGGTCATGTAGGGGAATTTTACAGTTAAAGACCCAAAAGACCAGATATGATGAATGAAGACCCAGAGTCAGAGTTGAAAAAAAAAAAAAAATTGAAGAAAATTTTACTGAAGAATAGTTTGCAGTTTTATCAGCAGAAGCCAGCTTCAAGTCTCACAAGGAGTTCATAAGCCGCTCTGCGTTCATTCACATTTCCACAGCAATTATACTCTGAGTCCACTAAATACATCATTACTTCAGGTTGAATGATTCTGATTGGCTAAGAAAAATAGACAAACTTAGTAATCTTCTACACATGGACAGATAGTCAGAAGCATATCTCTTTCCATCACGATGCTGACGTTCGGATCCTGAATTTTAGCACAGGATGTCCTGTTAAATCATGAAAAGGCATCTGCAAGTCTCAAGCAGAGTGCCAGTTGTCATCAGTACCAATACAGGACCTGTACGGTACACTTAACGCACATAGAAAGATACACATGATTCACAGCTTCTTCAAGGCTGAAGTTGGTCTGAGCTTTGCTCTGAACAGGAAAGATTCCCAAAACATACTGAACTTGTACTTTTCTCTCAGTGAGAGGTACAGACAATATTCATCATTATTTTCTAGTGTTTGAAAATGAACAGGAAAATAAATGCTTTAACATACATTGAAGAAGTCATATATAAAAATAATTTAATATTTAGAAAGATAAATGTTGATTAATAACTTAAAAGATATATATTGAAGCGGTAGTGGATTCCAGAATCCACACCCTTCAGTCCCCCTTATAGGCCAATGTGGAGTCCTGGTCTTCCAATTTAGGCCGCTTCAAAATTTTACATTGCTGACCCATGCTCCCCCGGCAGGTTACACTTTGGATAAAATAGACAATATGTTTTCCCTTGAAGGACTTAACTAGAACAGAATATCCTACAGAGCACATAGTGCGTTATTGACCATAAGACCTGACAGATAGTTGTCTTTACATCAATCTTAGCTAATACGGTTTTATCATCAAATTAATTTATTACAAAACAAGTACATTTTTATTCTCTGGAAGCCGGGCTGAACGAGTAAGAACTGTGACTGCATTCCTGGCATGGGCCAGACCCTCAGTCACTCCTCAGATGCTAAATAAAGACATTGCCTGTAATCATAAACACCAGGATATATACACTGGTTTTTAGAAAACTATCATTTCCAATTCATTATATAATAAAAGAAGATGGATTGTAAATGCACTCCTTTCACTATACCCCTTATAGATTTTTTTTTTGGATTCAAAACACAATTGTAGACTAACTCAAAATAAAAACTGAAAAATAAGTAACACCAATGATAATCCATCTAAGTACTTTAAGTGTCTGGAAAAATCATCCTTCAGTCTACAGGCATATAGCAGGTACCATCGTAATTGCAGAACATCTTTTAAATGTTTTTTTAAAACCTTTAAAAATAGAAATAAAAGAAAATAATAATAATATGTTTAATTTATATAGCGCCTTTCCCAAGCTCAAGGACGCTTTACAAAAGCATTAACATAATAGACAGTAGATTCACAATCATAAACAGTCATTGCATAATCAGTTAAGTGGACAATAGACATTTGCCCAGTCCGGAGATAGAGATGATTACAGTTGCATATCATGAATACAATTTTGAATACAGAAAACAGAGATACATAACATAGTATTAAGCAACAACAGAAAGAGGATAGTGGATAGAGGATAGTGACAATAAGTAACAGACAAAGAATTGTAGATGCAACATAAATACACAGAACAAAAATACTCAGAGAGAATTACAGCTGGTAATATAGGATTAGGAGAGTGTCTAAAGAACATGTTATGACTGATAGTATTGGGTAAACAAGTAGGTTTTAAGTTGAGATTTAAATACAGAGTGTGAAGTTATTGTTCTTAGTGCCAGTGGTAGAGAGTTCCATAGTTTAGGTGCAATGACGGAAAACGACCTGCCGCCCTGCCGCCCAAATTCACATCATCATTTCAAAATAGCATTTAGCAATAACCCTTTTGTTAATCTTTCTTTTCACAGCAGGTCCATTTACAGTCATTGTAGCCCACAAAAAAAACAACAAAAAAAAAAACAAACAAACAAACAAAAAACACCATAAATGAACAAAAACCGAAACTTGTTAATGTTAAAAACATTTCATCAAAAGGACAGAACATCAAAAGGCTTCAAAACATATAAATTCAATAATAATAGCAACTACTTGTTTGTTTTACATTGGATATATCTTTAATCATGACATCACTGTTAATCATACTCAATACCTAATTATTTTTAGATTAGATTAGATTAGATTAGACAAACTTTATTAATCCCGGAGGGAAAATTAAATTGTCATGGCAGCTCAATACAGTCAGTAAGCACTTAGAATACGTGACTACATACCTATTAACTAACACAGTTCTATCCTAGACAGATGAGTTATATACTCTAATAGCACTAGGCAGGAACGATTTCCTATATCGTTCCTTCAAGCAACGAGGCTGAATATGCCTGTTGCTAAAGCTACTCTTGAGTTTGTCCAGAGTTTTATGGAGGGGATGAACATCATTGTCCATAATCGCCAGCAACTTTGCCAGCATTCTGTCCCTAACCACGTCCTCCAAAGTACCAAGCTCAGAGCCGACGACAGACTCAGCCTTTTTGATGAGTTTGTGTAGTCTGTTAGCATCCTTTGCTTTGATTCCTGTGCCCCAACACACCACAGCAAAGAAGATAGTACTCGCAACAACAGTCTGATAAAACATCTTGAGTATCCTGTTACACACGTTGAAAGACCTGAGCTTCCTTAAGAAATATAGCCGACTCAGGCCCTTCTTGTAAACAGCCTCCGTATTTGTAGACCACTCCAACTTGTTGTTCAACTCGACACCTAAATACCTAAATATGATTTCACAAGTTCCACATTAATCCCACCAATGCAGACTGGAGAGGGTGGTGTCTTATTCCTGCTGAAATCTACCACAATTTCTTTTGTCTTCGCCGCATTTAACTCTAAGTGATTTACCCCACACCACTTCACAAAGTGGTCAACCAGATGTCTGTACTCCTGTCTGTTTCTCCACACAGCTTACTATAGCTGTGTCGTCTGATTATTTTTGCAGATGACATGACTCAGAACTGTAATTAAAATCCGCAGTGTAAATTGTAAACAGGAAGGGAGATAGTACAGTTCCCTGGGGGGCCCAGATGTTACTTATCAGACGTTCAGACACACATCCCTGTAATCTCACAAACTGAGGCCTGCCCGTCAGATAATCATGGATCCAAGTGACTAAGGAAGCATCCACCTGCATTTCTTCCAGTTTTGCCTTCAACAAACTTGGCTGGATATTATTAAACTCACTGGAAAAATCAAAAAACAAGATGCGAACTGTGGTATTAGGTCTATCCAAAAAACAATATGCCTTCTGCAGTAGATATATAATTGCATCTTCCACACCCACCCGGGGCTGATAAGCAAACTGCAGAGGGTCAAGTGATGTCTAGGTAGTCTAAGGTGTGCCAGAACCAGTCTCTCCATAACCTTCATTAAGTGAGAGGTTAGTGCAATGGGTCTGTAGTCATTTAGTGCCATAGGATGTCTATTCTTAGGCACTGGAACTCTCTGAAGGGAATGGAACTCTCTGAAGGTAATCTGAAATTCATTTTTCTAATCTAATCTAATCTAATCTCTAATTAGAAACTACTTTTGTCACTTTTTGAAATTCAATTTTCACAACATTTCACAGTACTCAGACCATGTCAACAGTACAGCATTCAAAATCAAATAATTATTCCTTTAAAGTCAGTTTTGATCTCAATGTCTTGTCTATTAGAACTGCTTAGGATAAATTACCAAAATCTTAAACATGGCAATCTTTAATTTCACAATTCCAATTTACATAAATATTCTTAAACATACTAATCCAGAGATTAGTAATTGAAATCAACATCATAAATGACAAAATCAGTCATAATTACCACTAGCAGACAGAGCTGGATAACCAATCCACTTAAAGCTTGTCCCATGTTCTGTATCATCTTTTCATCGTCGATTCAATCAGAATTATCGGCATCTGTAAAGTTTTTCATTTCACTTAACCCAACTGTAATGATAAAACACTCATTCCAGAGGTTAATGACATATACCTACAATGGGGACAGAATATTTCCCCAAACTAACACATACAAAACATAAAGTACAGTCACCGTCACTAATTTTCAAGGTCTGCTTTTGGTGTTAAATCTAAAAACATATTTAAACTTCGCATTTTTCCTGTAGGTTTTACTTAGGTTTTACATGGTCTCTATAATCCAGTTTCAAAGCATGTCTGTTCAGTATAATTCTTTTTTATAAAAGTCAGCTGGGTTGTTTTGGTTCTAATCTCATCGGTTCTAATCTCATTTTGTTTAAGCTTTAGCAGGCCACAGACAGAGCACCATCCTTGCCTCCACCCAAGCAGTCTCTCTCTCTTACTGCACAAATAATCTTTTCAACAGCCTCACAAGACTTTAACTTAGATAGAATGTAAAATTAAATTAATTACTATATACAGAACCCTTAATCATTCACAAATGTTAAAATGTAAATGTTTAATTTCCAAATAAAAACCATTACCACAATGTAAAATATTTTATGCTAGGAGCCTTTTTTTTTTTTAAGGTTATCTTTAGTTTTAATTCTGAATTCACTCTTGAGCAGTCTTCATCTTTAACCACCACCATGTCTTGGAATTATCCTATGCCATGTCTAATGACCTGCAGGAGTAAAACATATAGAGACATATTAGTTCAAAATCAACACAGCCTCACGGATTCAGGGATTCATCGTAATGCTGAATCCTAAACTTCTATACAGTTCTTGCCAATAGGGCAACCAACATCATATTAATAAATTTTGCTATGGTCTCCCCAGAAATTACGGACAATCACCTCATGGTCTCAGTCGGCTCTTGAAAGCTCATTCCTATCAGCTCTTTATAAATAATCTCCTTTTACTCAAGGTCTTGTCCCCTGGCATAGTTGCATCAAGTTGTGGACACTTGACACAATGAAAAACAAGCCATCCTAGGAATGCGGTTTCTGGTGAGTGGTATGGAGGAACATTTTTGGGAAGGAACATTCTGCTGTAACTTCTCACAGGTCATCCCCCCTTAACAATGCTGCTGGCCTCACAGACATCCGCTCCACTGTAGCGATATTAGCTCAAAGGGGAAATATTAATAATTATTCATAATTAAGAATATTTGAAACAGTTAATCAGATTAACTTAATGTAGCTATTACAGTACAATTAATCAATCAATCAGTTCATCCCGTGAACATTTAGTACTGATTAATAATTAATACTAAGAGAATGTATTTTTAATGGCCACAGGAAAATAATCCTTTCTTAGTATTTAATAGCATTGATAACAAGATCAATTATTTAAGTGACAGTTATTCACAGACGGGGAGTCAGAACCAAATATGTATTGTGCACAAATTTTATTAACTGATGCAGTTTCGGTCAGATCGACAAGAGAGAGAGGAGGAGAACTGTGCACAGGCTTTTAGCCTCTGGTGCTGGACATTTCTCCTCTGGGTCAGTGGACCAATGATACATGAGCTCCCGACAGGAAAGTTTACGATCCTTTGTGTTTCTAGCAGGGGATCTGCACATTAACTGGCTAAGTTGTTTTGAAGAAACTATTAAAGATTCTTGTAATACTGATATGTTGCACAGGTATCGAAATACCCTATACAAGAATATTCAAATCTTCAAAATACAAACTCATAGACACCAAACTTGGTACAGGTGAGTTTACGTTAACCATTGGTTCTTATAAAATATGCATAACAATACTGAAATCAAAAACCAGAGATAATATACAAACAGTAATAAAGGATGCCATGTCCTATGTTTGTTCATTTATAGAACAGCCTGTCTATAAATGAATGCAGGAAAGTCTGTTTTGAGGGTTTTCTGTGTCTTTTTGTCTCTGCTTTTCCACGTGGCAACACACACACACATACTTCAGGGCAATAAAACTAAAGCTGGTCTTCTCGGGGAATGGGGACTAGAGTAAGTTTTAAACAATTATTTGTTAAATATAACAAATAATTGTGTCTGATTTGTCTCAGTCGTTACACCACTCTCATACCCATCTCATAAAACACCTCCCATGTGGGTAGATGCCCAGTGGCGGCGGTAACCCCCTGCCTTAGGTTGTCCCCTGTCTGGCCAAAGAGGATCTTACCTGTCATTGAGAAATCACCTCATGCACACTGGTAACTGCTCTTTCCCATTACGAAATCTTTGATAGTTTTCTTGGTGGTGGTGACCATGGCTTAATGGATAGAGAGTCGGACTTGTAACCCAAAGGTCATGGGTTCGAGTCTCAGGTCCGGCAGGGATTTTCGGTGAGGGGAGTGACTGTCCAGCACTCTCTCCACCCTCAATACCACGACTGAGGTGAGACCCTTGAGCAAGGCACCGTACCCCCAACTGCTCCCCGGGCGCCGCAGCAATGGCTGCCCACTGCTCTGGGTGTGTGTTCACGGTGTGTATGTGTTCACTGCTGTGTGTGTACACTTGGATGGGTTAAATGCAGAGCACAAATTCCTAGTATGGGTCACCATACTTGGCCACATGTCACTTCACTTCACTTCACTATTATTATTTTAAAGACCTATTTAAAGTCATTGAGTTTTACTTTGACACATTTAACAACAAATTGCCCTCTGTATGGCAATCATTTCTTTTAACATCTCTGTCTATGATTTTCAACTGAAACACTGAAACGCTGAAACACTGTGCTTTCACATAGGCTCAGAGCATAGGCTCAGATAGCAGCATTTCTGACTTTGAATAAGAGGAAGAGAGACTCTGAGGCATTCAGGACTAGTACACATTTTCATAAACTCATAACATCAGACTTTATCTACATCTTTTGACTCTGCCCAGCTTAAGACTTTGCCATAATTGACATGCATTTTTGAATAAATATCATTTTTATATTTGTCTTTTACCCACACATCAGGGCATTTAGAAATTACACATTTCCAGTCAGGTCGAGTCTCTGTGACACTAGCAGTCTAATTTTTGCCATTTAAACCCTCTATGTCACATTGACATATCAAAGACCAAACATTTAGAACTTAGAGATCCTACCTCATTTTAGTTATTTACATTACGGTAGTGATATGCTCATCACATAGAAAACATGATAGAGACTGTTCAAATATTATGTATAAGAACATCAAATCATCCCTATAATCATCCTCTACTTACTTTTTATATATTTTTGTAACTCACATGTTTTAGATTCATTGTCTGTAATTTTACTTCAACCTGTATTTGATCATTCAATATAAAAATTATTGTTATAGATATTTCCTTCAAAAGGAATTCCTTAAGACTTCAATCTTATGACCTTATTTTTCTCTTGTTCTTTCTCATTTATATGAGAACATTAATTTTGTCACATTAACACTGATCTACTTTACGCAAGAAATTTCTGTCACTTTATCACATTTGGCAATCAAATTTGGATCTTTCAGGCTCTTTCTTTCTTTGCAGCCAGTCAGGTTGTTGTTCAACTTCCCACTCAGAATTAAAACCCAGACTGACCATTTTCTGCAAATGTCTTTGAAGAGAGGGCTACAGAGCAGAGCTGCTTACAGCATTTGCTCTCTTCCATCTCGTTATCTGTATCGGGACTGATCAAGTTACTGAGCAAGTTACTCAGTTTGTCAGCCATATCTTAGTCACAGTTAATACTGTTGCGATATTAGCTCAAAGGGGAAATATTAATAATTATTCAACTTATTATGATTATTAATTAGGATTAATTATGGATATTTGAATCAGGTAATCAGATTAACTTGTAGCTACATTAAAATCACAATCAATCAGTTTCATTCTGTGAACACTCAGTATTGATAATTAATTAATTCTAAGAGAAGGGTATTTTTCATGGCCATAGAAAAATAATTATTTCTTAGCATTTACAGCACTTAGAGCTGGTAGCAAAATCTAAATCATTTAAGAGGCAATTTATTTTAGACAGAGTCAGAACCAAATATGTATTGTTTTATTAACTTAATCACAAACACATAACTAAACTAACAAACACATACATACACACAAGTCACACGTACATGGATAAAATGATAAATGATAGAATGAATACGAAGTGGGAACAGGAAATGGAGCTATGGAGAAGTCAATTAAACAAGCTGGAAGGACCGTCAGTGTTCTCAGTAATAAAGGCCTACAGGTCGAGGCCTACAGGCCTTGCAGGCCCACAGGCAGAACCCCCACAGATGCAGTTTTGGTCGGATCAGCAAGAGAGAGGGAGAAGCATGGTGCGCTGGCTTTTAAGGTCCGGGAGAAGTCCCACCTTCCAGGGTGGACCTGACCAATGAGGAAAGAGGAATTTCTGTAGTGGGAACTTCCTTTGTGGGGGAGTTTATGGCTCTTGTCTTTGAGCATGATTAAACTGGCTGAGTTGTTGAAGAAGAAACTATTAAAGATTCTTGTATTACTGACGTGTTGCACAGGTATCGACAAATCATATACACAAGCATTTAAATCTTCAAAATACAAACTCGTAGACACCAAACTTTGTACAGGTGAGTTTACGTTAACCTTTGGTTCTTATCCTAAAATCTGCCTAACACAAAATATCATACAAAAGATGCTGCACAAAACAGTCATAGTCCTAAACACAATGTCATGGGATGCATGTTCATTTATAGATCAGTTCATCTATAAATTAATAGAGGAAAGTCTGTTTTGAGGGCTATGGGTCTCTTTGCCTCTGCTTTTCCATGTGGCCACATATTTGGGGGCAATAAACTAAGCCTTATCTGATGGGCCATGGTAACTGAGGCACTTGCACAGGGGAAGGTCTTGCAGGCCACAGAGTGAGTTTTAAAGATTATTTGTTAAATATGACAAATAATTGTGTCTGATTTGTCTCAGTCGTTACAATACTTACCTGAATTTATTTATAGCAAGAGATGGAGGCGGCAATCTTTGGCTTCTGCATGATTAAACTGCAAAGTATACTGCAAACTCACAAAGTTACATATACTGGTTCAATCCCATTAGGGTCACAACTTTATTTTTCTCGGAATCGATGCACCTGATGCATCCTTGACCATCCCTATTTCTATTTTGTCATATTTAACTAAAAGCTAAATCTCTAACTTCCTGAATCACTAAATTCGGGGCGGCCCTGTCTGAATAGAATAGTCAGAGAACTTCGGTTCATGAGACACTAGTAGCAAACCGGCTTACTAGTGACCTCATACCCTTCAATAGGAAGGAGTTATTTCAACACCTTCTGCCTCTGGCTTCCAGTGTTCCTTCGACCCCCTCAATGGAGTGGAGTCCTCCAACCCCTTAATGGAGTGGTTATCACCCACCATCTCCCTCTGATGGCTTAAGACACCAGCCTGCATCCAATGACCTGGTGTCCCACACTCACATCTGAACTCTGAAGTGTGCGTGAACTCATCATCTCACATCCCAGTTCTCTCAACCCTTCCTACAGCCCTAACCAAAAATAAAATATACATAACAAAACATACCTTGTTTTTTGGTTAGTCAGGAATGTCACTGAAGAATGATTGTCCGCATTCTCTTCACCATTAACTGTAGGGGAATTGTAGGAGTTAGAGTTAAAAAATAAATAAATTGAAGAAAATTTTACTGAAGAATAGATTGCAGTTTCATCAGCAGAACCCAGCCCTCTCTCACAAGGAGTGCGTAGGCCGCTCTGCATACATTCACATTTCCACAGCAATTATACTCTAACAGAGTCCACTATATACGTCATTACTTCAGGTTGAATGATTCTGATTGGCTAAGAAAAATAGACAAAATTAGTAATCTTCCACACATGGACAGATAGTCAGAAGCATATCTCCATCCATCACGATGATGACGATTAGACCCTGAACTTAGGCACAGGATGTCCTGTTAAGTCGTGAAAAGGTGTCTGCAGGTCTTAAGCAGAGTGCCAGTTGTCATCAGTACCAATACAGGACCTGTACAGAACACTTAGCGCACATACACATGATTCACAGCTTCTTCAAGGCTGAAGTTGGTCTGGGCTTTGCTCTGAACAGGAAAGATTCCCAAAACATACTGATAAGTTGTACTTTTCTCTCAAACTTCAATGTCGAATATACTTTGGCCAGAAATATGTTCAGTCGGTCAAATATGGACTAATGTCTGGCGTATTCTAGTGATCAGCAGGCAGACACCCCCATTACATCAATACTCCCCTCATCACCATCTGCCATGATAAAAAGCACAGGACTCCAAAACTCACACCTCCAAGAGAAGCAAACAAGGAAACAGATAGGCTAGCACATAAGCCTGCAAAGACAATCACCCTGACCATTTGTGCAAGGGAAGAATGATGACATTAGCATGTCATTGAGCATGCTAATCTTATCATGATTTCCCCCATTGTTCACCCCAGTCCCTCAGTCCTAAGACCTGAGGTGTGAACTAACTTCCACTCACCAGACAGGTTTTGCCATGTGGCTTGAAGTCACAAAGGACACAAATGGACACACAGTGGACAAAATGGAGCAAATCTTCTCCATTTCTATTATCAGAACTCTATATACTTAATGAGTGTTGTTTGTGTACATGCAAAATATACAAACGTTCCTATTAAGGTATACATGAATGCATAGGTAGTTCAGCATAACCCAATGATGTTTGGACTTTATGTTTTCAGCACGATGCCTTGGTTAATCTGAAATTGGTTTGGAAAGTGAATTATGCTTAGGAAAAACCTTAAGAACATTGTTCTAAACATGAACTTAAAGCTATGCAAATGAACCTCACGCAAGAGGGGTCCATCCAGTGGCCACAGCCATCCACTGGATCTGAAAGGTGCCAATTTGCATTTCCCTCCTTCTCGGGACAGGTTAAAAGACTTGTCTTGAGACAGAGAATTGTTCCAGTTTGTTGGGTTGCTGCAGTTTCCCATTCTGGTTTCAGGCTCCAGTTCCTGTTCCAGTCCCTGTTCAAGGTTCCGGTCCCAAGATGTGCTAAGAGTTGTGAAGTTGCTCTCTTAAGACTCTGAAGCTCTAAAGAAAGAAACAAGGAAGTTTTGCAAGAAGTGATTTTGAGGAGTTTGAAAACTGCACCAGTGACAACGACTACAGTCTTAGCCCCCCATCTTCAAAATATCTTCTGCACCAACTTCAAAATCCTCTTATCAGAGATCCTCCAGATCTGCGTGTTCCAGACTGCCCAGATCTGCACTGACTTCAGAATCTAAAGATCCTTCCGTCTGCGTGTTCCAGAGAATGAGGATTGTTTGCACAGACATCAGAACCTTCAAGGCTTCTTCAAGGCTTTTTCTTCTGCGTGTTCCAAGAAAAGGACCTTCTCTGTGCTCCAGAAGTTCAACGTTCACAAGTAAATCATGTTCAAAGCTGTGAAACGGATTCCAACTCCTTTCTTCCCACTGCAACGATGCTCAGCTCAACAAGTGGAAGACGTCACCCTCGGATTCAGCATGACCAGGCAGACGTAAATATCACTTACCAAACCTCTTTCTAGAGACCTTGGCATTAGTGTATATTATCAGTATATGATTATCTAATTTGTATTAGATTTTGCATAGCTGATATCAGTTAATAACAAATAATCTCTCGCTTTATTTGTTGAATTCAGAATAAGGTTTACCTTATTTCTTCTAGAGAAACTATAGTTTATCTTTCATAAGATTAACTTGTAACTGCCATAGTAACATCCTACTCATTCTCTTGCATTTATCAATCTTTTTGTACTTTATCCATTTAGTAGTTGTTAGTTACTTGTGTCTATCCTTTTGTTAATAAAATCCATTTATTACACTTGTGTCTTCGTTGTGTTGATAATACAGTAAGAGTCTCGACAAGTTAACGATATCTCACAAATCCTTCAGATTGGTCATATGATGAACTTCCTCCAATTTATATAGTTGTAATTTAGTCAACAGTCTTCCATGATTGTTCTTTATTGTCGAGGTGAGATTCCTTGCTGGTGCCCCGAAATATTGGAAGGAATCATCCATCAATATTCAATACCAATAAAATATCAATATTAATATTTAAGACCACAAATAACTACATTTGTGGTGCCCTCGTGTGAGGCTAATCCAAAATCACTACAGTATCTAACATCAGATGGAGTGAATAAGTATGTATAGGAAGTTCACGATCGAGGACTAATTTGCCAGAAATATGTTCAAAAGCTCTAATATAGACTACAGTATGGCTGATGTGACATCAGAAGGCGTAAGTAAGTATATATATAAAAAGTTCAAGATTGAGTACTCTTTGGCCAACAATATGACCATTAGGTCAAATATGCAATACTCTATAGCTGACATATCATCAGATGGAGTCAATGAGTTTGTATAAAAAAAATTCATGATCGAAGACTAATTTGCCAGAAATATGTGCAATAGGTCAAACATGGGCTCATGTATGCCTGGAGTAACATCAGAGTGAGGTAATGAGTATGTATAGAAAGTTCATGACCGAGTGCTCTTGGGTCAGAAATATGTTCAGTAGGACTAATGTTGACTTCTCTATGGGAGAAGTAACATCAGAAGGAGTCAATAGTAATGTAAAAAGTTTGAATAAGCTTTGGCCAGAAATATATCCATTAGTTCAAATATCCAATACTCTATGGCTGACGTACCATCAGAAGGAGTAAATGAGTTTGTATAAAACATTCATGATCATAATTATAATCATGATTATGTATAGAAGGATCATGATCGAGGGCTAATTTGCAAGAAATATGTCCATTAGGTCCATTAGTATATGTCCATTAGGTCAAATATGGACTACTACAGTATGGCTGATGTGACATCAGAAGGCACAAGTATATATAAAAAGTTCAAAATTGAGAACTCCTTGGCCAAAATCTTTGCACTAATTTGCCAGAAATATGTTCAGTAGGTCAAATATGGACTTCTGTATAGCTGATGTATTATCAGAAGGCGTCAATGAGTACAAAGTTCAAAAATCGAGTAATCTTTGGCCAGAAGTATGTTCAGTAGGTCAAATATGGACTTCTGTATGGCTGAAGTAACATTAGGAGTCAATGAGTATGTATAGAAAGTTAAAGATCATGTGCTCTTGGGCCAGAAATATGTTCATTAGTTCAAATATGGACTACTGTATGGCTGATGTGATATCAGAAGGCGTCAATGAGTATAAAATTCAATATCGAATACTCTTTGGCCAGAAATATGTTCAGTCAGTCAAATATGGAGTACTGTCTGGCTGAAAAAAAATTCAGAAGTAGTCAGTGATTATGTATAGAAGGATCACCATCGAGGGCTAATTTGCAAGAAAAAGTTCAGGATCAAGGACTCTTGGGACAGAAAAACTTTAATCAGGTCCAATATGAACTTCTGTATAGCTGAAATAAAATCAGAAGGAGGCAATGAGTATGTATAGAATGTTCAAGATCGAGCACTCTTCGGATAGAAATATGTTCATCAGGTCAAATATGGACCACTGTATGTCTGTTGTAACATCAGAAGGAGTCAAAGAGTCAATATAGAAAGTTCTTAATCGAGTACTCTTGGGCCAGAATTATGTTCAGTAGGTCAAATATAGACTTCTATATGGCTGATGTGACATCAGAAGACGTCAGTGAGTATATAAAAAGCTTCAGAGTCGAATATTCTTTGGCAAGAAATATGTTCAGTCGGTCAAATATGGACTAATGTCTGGCATATCTAGCATCAGAAGGAGTCAATGAGTATGTATAAAAAGTTGATGAGTGAGGACTAATTTGCCAGAGATATGTTCTATAGGTCAAATATGGGCTCATGTATGGCTGAAGTAACATCAGAATGAGTCAATGATTATGTATTGAAAGTTCAAGATCGAGTACTAATTTGCCAGAAATATGTTCATTAGGTCAAGAGATATGTTCTGTAGGTCAAATATGGACTACTGTATGGCTGATGTGACATCAGAAAGCGTCAATAAGTATATTTAAAAAGTTCAATATCAAATACTCTTTGGCCAGATATATGTTCAGTAGGTCAAATGTTGACATCTGTATGGGTGAAGTAACATCAGAGTGAATCAATGACTATGTATTCAAAGTTCAAGATCGAGTACTCTTGGGCCAGAAATATGTTCATTAGGATAAATAAGGACTACAGTATGGCTGATGTGATATCAGAAGGTGTAAGTAAGTATTTATAAAAAGTTCAAGAACGAGTACTCTTTGGCCAGAAATATGTCCATTAGGTCAAATATTGTAACATCTGCATCCGCCATCCATTCCTCCAACCGCCAGAGGGAGCCATCTCCCAAATACTGAACACTGCTGGTTCTTCTCTCTTCTCTTCCTGTCTACACCTGTTATAAGCCATGTTGTTTGTACATCATGTTGTGAAGTATTGCCAGTTTAACCCTATCTCTACCAAGTGTTTCCATTACCTGTTTGTTTGCACGTGCATGTTACTCTGCCTGTTTCTGACCTCAACTTTTGGATTACTGTTTTGGATTTGTTTGCTGTCTGGACTGCCGCTATTGTTATCGACCCTTTGCTTGTTTTTTGACCACGATTCCCGCTCTATATCTAACTTTGTTTGTGCTGTTGTGCTGAATAAAACTCTGCACATGGATTCAAATACTCAACCGAGTCAGTCATCGTTGCAAATATGCAATACTCTATATAGCTGATATATCATCAAAAGGAGTCAATGAGTTTGATCAAGGAGTAATTTGCCAGAAATATGTTCAGTAGGTCAAACATGGGCTCATGTATGTCTGAAGTAACATCAGAGTGAGTCAATAAGTATGTATAGGAAGTTCATGATCGAGTACTCTTGGGTCAGAATTATGTTCAGTAGGTCAGATATAGACTTCTGTATGGTTGATGTAACATCAGATAATGTAAATGAGTATGTATAGAAAGCTCATGATCGAGGACTACTTTGTCAGACTTATGTCCATTAGGTCAAATATTCAATACTCTATGGCTGAAGTAACATCAGAGTAAGGCATGCATATAAAGTTCATGATCGAGAACTCTTGGGACAAAAAAAATTTAATCAGGTCTAATATGGACATCTGTATGGTTGAAATAAAATCAGGAGTCAATGAGTATGTATAGAAAGTTCAAAATTTTAATCAGGTCTAATATGGACTTCTGTATGGGTGAAGTAACATCAGAAGGAGTCAATGATAATGTCAATGAGTATGTACTGAAAGTTCAAGATGGAGTACTAATTTGCCAGAAATGTGTTCATTAGGTCAAATATGGACTACAGTATGGCTGATGTGACATCAGAAGTTGTAAGTATAAATAAAAAGTTCAAAAGCGAGTACTCTTTGGCCAGAAATACGTCCATTAGGGTCAAATATGCAATACTATATATCATCAGAAGGAGTCAATGATAATGTCAATGAGTGTGTACTGAAAGTTCAAGATCGAGTACTAATTTGCCAGAAATTTGTTCTTCTGATATGGACTTCGGTATGGCTGATGAAACATCAGATAACATCAATGAGTATGGATAGAAAGTTCATAATCGAGGACTAATTTGCCAGAACTATGTCTGATATGGACTTCGGTATGGGTGATGAAACATCAGATAACGTCAATGAGTATGGATAGAAAGTTCATAATCGAGGGCTGTTTAGCCAGATATATGTCCATTAGGTCAAATATACAATACTCTTTGGCTGAAGAAACATCAGTGTGAGGCAACTTTATAAAGTTCATGATCGAAGACTCTTGGGACAGAAAAACTTCAATCAGGTCTAATATGGACTTCTGTATAGCTGAAATAAAATCAGATAGAGTAAAATGAGTATGTGTAGAATGTTCAAGATCGAGTACTCTTCGGGCAGAAATATGTTCATCAGGTCAAATATGGACTACAGTATGGCTGATGTGACATCAGAAGTTGTATGTATAAATAAAAAGTTCAAGAACGAGTACTCTTTGGCCAGAAATACGTCCATTAGGTCAAATATGCAATACTCTATAGCTGACGTATCATCAGAAAGAGTCAGTGAGTTTGTATAAAAAAGTTTAATATCGAGTACTCTTTGGCCAGAAATATGTTCAGTAGGTCAAATATGGACAACTGTCTGGCTGAAAGTTAAAGTCAATGAGTATGTCTAGAAAGTTCCTCATCGAGGGCTAATTTGGCAGAAATATGTTCAGTTGGTCTGATATGGACTTCGGTATGGCTGATGGAACATCAGATAACGTCAAGGGCTATTTTGCCAGAAATATGTAGGTCAAATATACCATACTCTATGGCTGAAGTAACATCAGAGTGAGGCATGTAAAGTTCATGATCGAGGACTTTAGTTTTAAGACTAATCTAAGCAGTTTATGCAACTGGCCACAGGAGTCAATAAGTATGTACAAAAAGTTCATGATCTAGGACTACTTTGCCAGACATATGTCCATTAGGTCAAATATTCAATACTCTATGGCTGAAGTAACATCAGAGCATATAAAGTTCATGATCGAGAACTCTTGGGACAAAATTTTTTTTATCAGGTCTAATATGGACTTCTGTATGGTTGAAATAAAATCAGGAGTCAATGAGTATGTATAGAAAGTTCATGATCGAGTACTCCTGGTCAAATATGGACTACAGTATGGCTGATGTGACATCAGAAGTTGTAAGTATAAATAAAAAGTTCAAAAGCGAGTACTCTTTGGCCAGAAATACATCCATTAGGTCAAATATGCAATACTCTATAGCTGACGTATCATCAGAAGGAGTCAATGAGTTTGTATAAAAAAGTTCAATATTGAGTACTCTTTGACCAGAAATATGTTTCGTAGGTCAGATATGGACTACTGTCTGGCTGACATAACATCAGATAATGTCAATGAGTATGTATAAAAAATTCATGATCGAGGACTAATTTGCCAGAAATATATTCAGTTGGTCTGATATGGACTTCAGTATGGCTGATGTAACGTCAGATGAAGTCAATGAATATGTATAGAAAGTTCATAATTGAGGGCTATTTTGTCAGAAATATGTCCGTTAGGTCAAATATACAGTACTCTTATGGCTTAGGCAATATCAGAGTGATGCATGTATATAAAGTTCATTATTGAAGACTCTTGGGATAGAAAAAAATTAATTAGGTCTAATATGGACTTCTGTATGGCTGAAATAAAATCAGGAGTCAATGAGTATGTATAGAAAGTTCAAGATCGAGTACTCTTGGGCCAGAAATATGTTCATTAGGTCAAATATGGACTACTGTCTGTCTGATGTAACATCAGAAAGAGTCAACGAGTCAGTATAGAAAGTTCATGATCAAGGATTAATTTGTCAGACATATGTTCAGCAAGTCTAATATGGACTTCTGTATGAGAGAAGTAACAGCAGAAGGAGTTCAAGATTGATAATGTATAAAAAGTTCAAGATCGAGTGCTCTTTGGTCAAACAAATGTCCATTATGTCAAATATGCAATGTCAAATATGCAATATTCTATGGCTGATGTATAACGGATTAAGTTAGATTTTGTATGCAATGCAATAGCACTATGTTATCTCTTCAATGCACAGACGAAATGAGTTAGTTATTGTATTTATTGCAATGCTACAGCATTGTAAGACTTGATTTTCCTGCTAAGACAAAACTGAAATCAACGCCTTGCCCTCACACATCTATAGTATGCAACCAATGCATACAATGGAAACCATTAGGCCCTTGCTTGGAAAAAAAAGAAAAAAGTTTCACTGTAATCAAAAAATCTATTGCTGCATCAGGTTAAGCCGACAATGCAATCTGTCATTTTAGTTTTATATTTAATGGAGGCAAATAAATGTTAATGAATGTTAATCTGTCTAAAATGATAATCTGTCCATTCACCACAAGAACCTGGAAGATCCTGTCATTAATGACCATATATGGACAAGTAAGTGTGAGGCTTCTGCTCAACTGGGTTTTCATTGGCTCTGACCTTCCCTTGGCACCCACAGAATTAGCTGTGATTGGACAATCCTTTAACCCATATTTAAAATGTTTAATGTTGCACAGTGCGTTTTGCTGCTATTATTACATCAGTTAACAAAGCGGTGTTGCTATGTTGTGAGAAATTACCGCTTTACCGAGATCCTAACCCTAACCCTAAGCATAACTTCACTGAACTACAAATAACAGCGCCATGCTTTTCGCGTTCCATCGATAGAATGACAAGAGGCTTATGGGTAATGTAGTTTAAAACGTTTAATAATGAAATGGAAAAAATACTATCTTTAATGAATAAAGCAAAATTGAAATACGTTCACTGTGCAAACCTCTATGACATATTTGGGAGGCAGGCTGAAATTTGGTATTTTATTACGAGTACTTTTTAAAATGCCTTTATACCACCTTTTCGTATATCTTTGATACTATAATCAGACTTTGTTTTACAGCCATTTGAAATGTGAAATTTTTTGCACTTCCAGGGGTCTGTTCTTTGTACCTCGCTTAATACATCTGAGATGATTTAACAGATGCCAGATCTTCTATTCATGATAACGAAACTCTGGCTAATTTGGCTCTTCAAACGGATTTGCGGATTGAATTAAAATATCTGGATTAATTTGTCTGAGATCACTGCGTGTTCTTGTGTTCCTCAAAAAGGGCAGCTTGATACTCAAAATCATATGCTCAAAACCACGATCAACAATGCAGCGATTGGCTGGCACAAGACGGCAATGTAGTGACATCAATTAAAAAAGACACCTGACGAACAACTTGACGAATTTCTGGACCTTTATGAGAAAACAGCCAATCAACCAAAACGACATAAAAAATATAGATAAATGAAATGAAACTTTTTTTTTTTTTTTTTTACACGATTCCCAATTATTTAGGTTATATTCACGATTTCTAGTATGCTATTTGTACAGGCTTTACATTTTCATTTAAATGTGTTTAGCAATTAATTTAATTTTACATTTAAAGCAGATTTGTAACGGGACAGCATTAATTAAAGTTTCTTAAGGGTCAAGGTCAAGTTATCTGCATCTCCTGCGCTGCATCAAGCCACTCCCATAATATCTGTCACAGTTCAAATTAATGCACGACACAGACTAACTGTAGGCCTACATCATGTGTGTAATTACCTAATAAAATTATTAGGTAATTATTCCCTCACGAACAAATCTCTCAACGAGTAAAACTGGCCGTGTCTATATTATGTTAGACGGACTACACGATATTATAATATTATTTGCAAATGTATTTTTAAATCATTATTGTCCCTGGTTCACATTAGGGTACTCTTGTATGAAAGCAGCATTGGCTAGGACAGACTTTAAACATCACCTCTGCTTAAAAAGATGTCATCTAATCCTGTTTACATGAAATAAGCCTGCTCGCGAGCAGGTTTAAGCTTATGGACCTGTTGCTATGACAGCAAGTCCAGGATGAGCGTTGAAGAACCGAACGATCCAAGATCATGCCAAATCGTCATCGATCAAATCCAGCTGAGTTAGCGATGTACGAAGAACGATGGAAGGGCGTGTAAAACATACTCAGATGTATTCTCATCATGGACAACAAAGTGTGTTGAGTCACATTTGTACTGTCTTTTCAACACCTTGCCATTATGTAAGTTGTTGCAAGTTTATCCAATGATAGTTAACATAACAAGAATAGACCCCCCCAAAATCAACATAAATGCCATTTGGAATGGGCTTCTCTGTTCATTTAATCAGAACAAGAACAAGAACACAGTGTTGACAGTAAACAAAACAACAATTTAAACAACCAATACACATTAACACTTCATTGTACAATTCAACAAGGCCAATGTGCCATCTAGTAAGACTAGACCAATGTGCCATTCAGTGTCAATTAAAACAATCATGATAATTATGTATTTTTCACAAAATCAAATTGTGTATTTACCAAACACCATCCTTAATACAGAATATTCACCATACTTTATTATCTAACACCATGTACAACACTTTATTGGAGAATACAGCATAAATACAGCTAAAGTAACATATAAAGACAAATGATATTCAAGAGAAATAAAAATGGGTTATGTTAAAACCATATTATATTAATCAGTTCACAACTGATGAAGCCACACAAATGCACGCATGGTGAAATGTCTTGAGAAACACAGAATCACATCCAGTTTCCTTATTGTCAGAGCTCTCCAGGTTTTCTTCCTCTTGCTTGCTTATCCATGTCCCTAACATAATCATCTTCAATTTGAAATTGTTATCCAGCACCATTCAAGACAAATGACAAACAAAAGATGTGACCAATTCAAATCAAATCACTTTGTCACAATACCATGAACTTGAGCATTAACTTTTTCACATTTTTTTGTGCAAACTCTGCAGCATGACAGTATGGATGGGATGTAGTTTAAAACGTTTAATAATGAAATGGAAAAAATACTATCTTTAATGAATAAAGTGAAATTTAAATATGTTCACTGTGCAAACCTCTATGACATATTTGGAGGCAGGCTGAAATTTGGTATCTTATTATGAGTACTTTTTAAAATGTAAGGGACTCAATACAGGTAGAGAACACTATATGGTACAATATTATACTATACACAGAGCATGAAATGAGAACAATAAACACAATAATCACAGTATACATATTGCAGCAGCATGAATTAGTGTAAATAGAATGTCAGGGTGCAGAATAATAGTGAGTTACAGTCAGTGTAACTGATAGAGTGCACTGCAAATGAGTTTGGTGGGGTGGGGTGTGCTGCTGTGCGTGGCGTTACTGGTATGAGTTCAGTACAATCTGATTGCCTGTGGAAAGAACTTGTCTTGCAGTCTGCTGGTGCAGGTTCTGCGATAACGATCTGCCTGATGGAGCCATGATGGTAACATGGCTCAGGTGGCTGGAGTCTCTGATGATCCTCCATGCTTTCCTCACACACCACCTGGTGTAGATGTCCTGGAGGGAGGGAAGCTCACCTCTAACAGTGTTCTGTGCAGTTCAAATCACTCTCTGCAAAGCTTTGCAGTTGAGGGTGGTGCTGTTCCTATACCAGGCAGAGATCCAGCCAGACAGGATGTTCTCCACAGTCTAACTTAGACTTAGTTCCTCCTGCGCCGTAAGTGTAATGATTTGAGGGTTTTGGGGCTCACACTGATCTTCCTCAGCTAGACATCCTGACAGGATGCCTGATAGCCATAAGGAAGAAAAGACACTGATGAGCCTTCTTCAGCACAGCATCAGTGTGGATGGGCCATGTGTAGTCCCTGGTGTTGTGAACACAGAGGAACTTAGTTCATCAGCACAACTGATGTGGTGTAGTTTTTTCTTAACCAGGGGATGAGTCCTAACATAAGAAAACAGGTATTTAGGAGGTGGTAAATCAATAAACAATATATAATATTATTTATAATTGTTGCACTGGACTTACCATTGATTCCTGTTGGAGGTTATTGGAGGTATGAGCCAAAAGAATCCTTCCACAACTATCTCATGGGTGTGATGTTTACTTTTATGGGCCATAACATCGGAGTTGTCACAGTAGAGCTGTTTGGCAATGCAGTCTTCACAGCGGATAACTGATGGTTTCAGGCTGTAGTGCTGCACTTGGTGGCCACAGAATACTACCCTGTGAACAAAGACTCCACCATCTCTGACCTCAGACCCGCTTCTCTTTAGTCTGCTGGGCCATGCGAACTGACCAACTCTGTGAAGACTGACCCGAGCATTGAGTGTTTTCAGTGCCAGCTACCAGCTCATCTACCTCTTGATGTAGTCTTCTGTACAAGTAGAAAATGAGATCATAATACAAGCAGTCATAACAAATCAGTAATGTACCGAAAACTCTTTAGTTATAGTTATATACAACATGCCTATTTCTTCATCAACTGGCTTTATCCTCCTTCAAACAATCAGACAAAACAATAAGTCAATAATAACTCCAGAAAAACAGTTTTGGTGAATACAGGTGCCGGTGTCAGTACTCACCATATTCAGTCATTTCCTGCACAAATTCCGAAGATGATGGCACAGCTGATTTGCTCATTCTAGGAGCTATAAAAAGATGTACAGTATATGTGAAAAATGATAACTGCTAACTTGAATAGTCCTTTGAAAGATCAACATCAAATGCTGTACTACAGACAAGAATATAGACATACCAACGGAAATGTGCACCTTTTCATCTTTCTGTCTTTTCTGTTCGGGCACAAGATGGCCATGTTCATTCCTCATCCCCAACAGGACTAGTTTGCCTGGCATGCTGTGACAGATTTTCTTTGCGTTTTTAGTCTTCCATTTCAGCTGTAAAACAAGAAAATGTTTATTGCCCCCTCGTTTAATTACTATTGTTGTTTAAACATTTACATTAAGATAATTAAGTTAATTCACCAAAAGATTCAGGTTAGAGGATTTGATGAATAAACATTGATTATAATATTCTACAAACATTTCCTGGGGAGGGCTGATCATGGCAAGAACTTGCTGAGCCTCACTAGTAGCTGTTTTAGTTTCAGCACTAGCAGCTTCAAGTTCCCTGGTAACTCTAGCAACCTCCTGAGTTCATCTGTATACATCAGATTCACAGTCTGACAAAAAGCCATCATGCAAACTCTTTTTTTTTTTGCTCTGTTGTAAGGTAGAACGTGTAAGTGAGTGAGGGAATAAAGGACTAAAATAAAGAAAAATAGGCAGAGAAAGGAAGAATTTTGTGTGTAAGTTTAACAGGATGAGAAGGCAACGTTTTTTTTTGTGAGTATTGTACGAGTACGCTTGTACAATATATGAATTTGCTGACTTGGCAAATTGTATGAATAATTACTGATGGGGCTGTGTGGTATGTAAAACAAAGTTTAAGAAACATCAAATGTTATGCAAAATGTAACTGTAGTTCAATCAAGGGATAAGACCAACACAGACCATTGGAAATGTTTGCCTTTGCAGCTTGTTGTCTTCTCCGTAAACGCACAAGATGGCCAAATTCTTCCCTCTCCACAAACAAGACAGGTTTAACAAGACTTTGACAGCCCTTCCTTTGGTCTTCACTTTCAGCTAAAACAAAGAAATATATACACATTGAGTGTGTAAAAAAATTATCTGTGACCAAAATATCTGAGAGGAAGGACTTTATGGAAAATAGTTAATAACACATAAAATAACTGTGCTCAATACCTGTGAAGGGTTGAACCTTTGAAGGACTTGTTCAGTCTCCCTGGCAGCTTCTTCAAGATCAGCATTGGGAGCTTTGAGTTCAAGTTCCCTGTTAATACTAGCAGCTTTCAGACAGAATTGGTCAAAATTTGTTTCTGAGTTTTAAAAATATGCCAAGATGAAGAAGAGAAAGAAAGAGAGCAAAAATATGTGTAAATGAATCACGGATTACAGGTCAGAAAAATAGGCAAGGAAAAGCTAAGAGAGAGCGAGTGAGCGAGCGAGAGACAGACAGACAGTAAGTGAGCTTTTGCGAGAGATGGCTTCTTAAAAGAGCTGTTGGATTGTGGTTGTTGTGGGAGATAGAGGAGTATGTTATCTGAAATAATTGCAAGACAGAAAAAATATTGAATTACAATTATTTTACAAAAAGGTATTTAAGGCATGGCAAGTGTTGTGATTACTGTGCATTAAAGGATTAGTTCACTTTCAAATGAAAATTAGCCCAAGCTTTACACACTCTCAAGCAATCCTATGTGTATATGACTTTCTTCTTTCTGATAAACACTCTGAGATATTTTAATAAATATCCTGACGCATCTGAGCTTTATAATGGCAGTGAACGGGACCCACAAGTATGAGCTGAAGAAAGTTCTTCCATCAACATCCATCCATCATAAACGTGTACTCCACACGGCTCCAGGGGGTTAATAAAGCAAATAATAAATGGGGTTAATAAATGCTTCCTTCTGAAGCAAAGCGATGCGTTTGCGTAAAAAAAAAAAAAAAAAATCCATATTTAAGTTATGAAGTAAAATAAGTAAAATATCTAGCTTCCGCCAGACCGCCCTCCGTATTTACGAAGAAAGTGTAGACGCTGATGTCGCGTCAGTTGCGCTTTTTTGCAAGAGTTTTACACTTCATACGTTGAATACAGATCGACGCGGGTTCGAATCCACCTTTAGCCAAGCTCGCTCTTCTCCATTTTCCCATCACATATCACATCAGAAAGGCATTTATTTTCAATAAAAATGAAAATAATGTTCTAAAAATGGAATTAAACTACCTAATGAGTGTTTAATAATATTAAAAGTATTTATTGGGTAGGTTTAGGGTTTTTTTTTATTCTCTCAATAAGGCAGAATCCATTTAATAATTTAAATAAATATAATCATTTGCACCAGGGGTCTCCAACCTTTTTGTGAGCGAGGGCTACCTCAAGGGATAAAATAATCTAGAGGGCTACTTGTTTGTTATACTCAAAAATATTTATTATAAATATTACATGGCGGTGCTTTTTTACTTTTACTTTTTTACTTTTAATCACTATCATATGAAATACGAAACTCTGAAATATACAAAATAAAATATCTTGATATCCTGGTTCAGATTTACAAGCATTAAAAAAAATAAAAAAAAATAACAACAATTCTTGAAAAAATATGAAAATATTTGCTGAAAGATGTACATTTATAATTTTCTCTCTGAAAATCACATTATTTAACTGCCACACAATTTTAGGAGTCATTTGCCACAGTGGCAACAATAAGTGTTTGATTTTTTTTTTCCTCATGGAAATGGACAGTGTAGTGATCAGCAGGCAGACATGAGGGAAGATTCCCCTCATCACCTCATCTGCCATGATGAAAAGCACAGGACTCCAAAACTCACACCTCCAAGAGAAGCAAACAAGAGAATAGATAGGCTAGCAGATAAGCCTATCAAGACAATCACCCTGACCATTTGTGCAAAGGAAGAATGATGACATTAGCATGTCATTGAGCAGGCCAATTCTATTACCATTCTCCCCCATTGTTCACCCCAGTCCCTCAGTCCTAAGACCTGAGGTGTGAACTGAACTCCACTCACCAGACAGGTTTTGCTATGTAACTTGAAGTCACAAGGGACACAAAATAGACACACAGTGGACAAAATGGAGCAAATCTTCTCCATTTCTATTATCAGAACTCTATATACTTAATGAGTGTTGTTTGTGTACATGCAAAATATACAAACTTGCCTATTAAGGTATACATTAATGCATAGGTAAAAGTTCAATATAACTCAATGATGTTTGGTCTTTATGTTTTCAGCACAACGCCTAGGTTAATCTGAAATTGGTTTGGAAAGTGAATTATGCATAGGAAAAACCTTAAAGACATTGTTCTAAACATGAACTTTAAGCTATGCAAATGAACCTCATGCAAGAGGGGGGCCATCCAGCAGCCACCTCTGACAGCATCAGCCAATCAAAACACTGCATCTGAAAGGTGCCAATTTGCATTTCCCTCCTTCTCGGGACAGGTTAAAAGACTTGTTTCTGAGACAGAGAGTTGTTCCAGTTTGTCGGGTTGCTGCAGTTTCCCGTTCTGGTTCCAGGCTCCAGTTCCTGTTCCAGTTCCGGTTCAAGGTTCCGGTCCCAAGATGTGCTAAGCTAAGTCCAACTCTACAGAATTGTGAAGTTGCTCTCTCAAGACTCTGAAGCTCTAAAGAGAGAAACAAGGAAGTTCTGCAAAAAGTGAATTTGGGGAGTTTGAAAACTGCACCAGAGATGACTACAAGCTTAGCCCCCCATCTTCAAAATATCTTCCGCATCAACTTAAATCCTCTCATCAGAGATCCTCCAGATCTACATGTTCCAGACTGCCCGGATCTGCACCGACTTCAGAATCTAAAGATCCTTCTGTCTGCGTGTTCCAGAGAATAAGGATTGTCTGCACAGACATCAGAACCTTCAAGGCTTCTTCTTCTGCGTGTTCCAGGAAAAGGACCTCTGTGCTCCAGGAGTTCAACGTTCACAAGTACTTTGTGTTCAAGATTGTGAAACGGATTTTCAACTCCTTTCTTCCCACTGCAACGCTGCCCAGCTCAACAAGTGGAAGACGTCACCGCTCAGATTCAGCACGACCAGGCAGACGTAAATATCACTTACCAAACCTCTTTCTAGAGACCTTGGCCTTAGTGTATATTGTCAGTATATGATTATCTAATTTGCATTAGATTTTGCATAGCTGATATCAGTTGATAACAAATAATCTCTCGGTTTATTTATTGAATTCAGAATAAGGTTTACCTTATTTCTTCTAGAGAAACTAGTTTATCTTTCCATAAGATTAACCTGTAACTGCCATAGTAACATCCTACTCATTCACTTGCATTTATCAGTCTTTTTGCACTTTATCCATTCAGTAGTTGTTAGTTACTCTTGTCTATCCTTTTGTTAATAAAATCCATTTATTACACTTGTGTCTTCCTTGTGTTGATAATACAGTAAGAGGCTCTACAAGTTAACGATACCTCACAAATCCTTCAGATTGGTCAGATGATGAACTTCCTCCAATTTATATAGTTGTAATTCAGTCAACAGTCTTCCATGATTGTTCTTTATTGTCAAGGTGAAACTTGGCTGGTGCCCCGAAAATATTGGAAGGAATCATCTGACTCAATATTAATATAAAATATTAATATTAATATTTAAGACCATAAAACACTACATCTGTGGTACCCTTGAGTGAGGCTAGTCCAAAATCACTACAACAGTAAAACACTGAGTTTAAGTCGGGATGCAAATTTACATTTGTTTACATTAACTACATCTGTATAAAAACCTAATTTTGAAATATTTAAATATTCTGACAGTGCAACTGAGTTGGGACTGGACAGCCCTTGCTTCTGTTTTTTTTTATTTGCTCACTAAAATTTACCATTTGTTCTTCCATAGTATCATACATTTGTAGATCATGGTAACTCAGTTAAAACCATGCATGGTTCTTCACTACCGCAAAAAACAAAGAAACAAACAAAGAAACAAACAAAACAAAAGCAAACTAGGTTCTCTATAAACCTATGGCATGTTATGAAAAACAGTAGCCCAAACATTTAGTAGCCTATAAATATTAATGCAAAAAATAAATTTTAATGCAAAAAATGCCATAGCTTCTAAACAAAAACTTACTGTAATTATATTCCATTACTCCTCTAATACATTTTATATGTTTATTAATATATCAACATTCGATATGAATATATACCAAATTTCTGCCCAAATTTCTGTTCCTTTTACTACAGTAAATCCATGAGTTGTGGAGTGAAATGTCTTCTAAATGGTTTGTTCTTGGAACAATGTTTCTCCTGTTTTTTTCGCATCAATATGTTGAGAATGTCAGCGCTGTTTCATTTGGCTTTCAACTAGTTTAAATCACAGAGTCATTTGTGGGTTTATAATAGAGAACGAGAATTCTGAGAATTCAAAATGCTTCTCACTGGATCGCGCAGCTCTGTTTGATAATGGTCGTGTGATTGATATCAGCCTCAGCCCGCACTTAAACGCAGCTGCTTTGAGCACGCTCGCTTATTGGGCCGAGCTGATAAGTGGTCCGCGCTGCGCAGTTCATACAAGCTTCGTGCCGCTTCTGTCGCACTGGAATGAAAAAAGGTCGCAAAATGGTACAATTTAGTCGAAGTCTGGAGCCGCGATTTACAGTAGATCGCTAAAGGCAAGTTGGGGCTATTTATAGAATGTGCTTAGGGGGCTAAAAATGCTGCTATTGTCATTTAGTGTGAATAGAATATATTGCTATTTTCACTTAGTGTAAATAGCATCTGTCCCTACTTGCACTTAATGTAAATAGCATCTATTGCTATAAGTGCAAAAAAAAAAAAAAAAAAAAATAAATAAATAAAAAAAATAAATAAAAAAAATCTCCCAAACACCAAACTCAAATGTGGCTACTGAGCATGTAATGAGATACTGGGTCATGGAAGCATGGATTTAATCCCACCCAGACACAAAAGCATCAGTGAGTTCAGGCACTGCTATTGAATGATGAGCTTTGTCTGGCTCTTTAAATACATCACAAAGGTTTAGTGGGGTTTAAATCCAAGTTTTGTGCAGGCCATTCCAGTTATACCACACCAGAGATAAACATTTCTATAGACCTCACTTTGTGCACAGAGACATTATACATGTATGCTGAAAAAAGAAAAACATTATCTAACTTTTGTGATAAAGTTGTGTATGTAATGTAGCATTGCTTGAGCATGTGAGCAGCACACAGGTCATGCACTTTATCTGAGTGTCACTGGATTTTTATAAACTTTTTATACTTATATGCCATGCTGTCCAATATTTATCAGTTTTTACAGCTATGCACTGTGCTTCATTTTTTTTCTTCTTTTGCAGTAATGGACTATCTCCATTACTGCAAAAGAAAAAAAAACTATACTATTCTCACCATAGTAAAATCACCCCACACAAGCATATTTGGTATCATATCATATAAATCATATCACATCATATAATATATCATATATATTTGGTATCTATGGTGGCCGAGAGAGCTCAACGTGCTACAAACTGATTGTTTTCTTTATTTGCTTTAGTTACAGCGTGTTGAGCTCTCTCGGCCACCGTAGGTGTCATATAAATAAGTTACCTTTTAATAAAACAAAAAACATGCTGTGCTCAAGGTACAATTTATTTTACTAAAAACGGGGGATTTACATCAACATAACCCTTGTTAATACAGTACACTCAATATCTTTCCAACAGAAATAAAATACACCAGTTTTTAATTTGCTTTTAATATTATATTAAAATATCAGATAGTTTGCAATCTAACAGTGCTTACATCACTGGATTTATAGCAGAAAAGTTGTTTTGTTTTTCTCTCCACTCTGCCAGTGGCCTTCAGCAGTGGAGTAAAAATAATAATAATAATTAAATAAATTCAAAATACAAAAATGAAAATGAACCTTTGTGTTATCCTGCCCATTTTTATTTGACAAGTTGAACATGCAAAAAGGGCATTAACACAGATCTTTCTACAGAATACACCGAAGCATCACCAGACACTTCAAATTGCAAAGGTGACATTAACAATGTTACCTTACATTTCCCTAAATCAAGACATAAAGTTTTGCATTTTCTAAGTATAATTTCAGTACATTGCATATCATGACTGGCTGGCCGATTTAACTGTTCTATATTCATAATAGATAGGGCAATTTTTGGCCTGGATGTTCTTGGACAAGGAAGGTCTGGGATTTCAATGTTTTGCCCATAAGGAAACACTTGGAGCAGGAGATTTTATTTTGAACAAATGCATTTGCTTTCTCTCTCTCTCTCTCTCTCTCTCTCTCTCTCTCTCTCTCTCAGCTCACTGCCCTCGTATCACATGCACAAAAGCTTATGAAACAAAACAAAAACAAATAATATTTATAAAACATGGAAATGCTGATGTTTATTAGAATATCTCTTGAGGAAGAGAGCAATTGCAGTTCACTTCCAGCCCCGGGATCACTGAACTGGGCTTTAGAGGAGCCGCCACAACAGATGCAGACATGCATCTGCAACTCTGACGAACCAACATCCCAAGACACTAACCTTCGGATGGGACGGTAAACAGGGTGTTTGACATGTTAGGAAGTGTGTTTGTGTTTGGCAGAACTCCTGTGTGATAAGTGCAACATTTCTATAATGTGATACTGAATCCTGGGCTCACTCCAGATCACATTCCTCTCGCTGCAATTCTTCTCCATGCTGGAGCGAAGCTTAAGCCCCTTTTACACATGAAAATAACTGGAGACAACAAATGCAGGGGAGAGCAGGCACAGTCTCTCTGTGTCCCCCCACTATACCATTGGCTTTGTACAGAAAAAATACAATTATTGAGAAAAAGGGAGTTGTGGGTTAGACGTCAGTTGAGAAATAGAGTGTATTCTTCTTCAGCTCAGCGAAGGATATGGGTGGATGCTGCAGGTAGTACAGCAATACCTGAACCTGTGAAAGAGGAAGAAGAGAGAGGATGTGACACAATGATTATACTATCCTGACACAAACAATCTCAACCATATGTAAGTAGGTATTGTCCTGAACTGTCCTACAGCATTTGATTGTAACTAATTATAAAGTAATTACATTGCAATCTAATGACTTGTTTGCACTAAAAAAATTATGGTAACACTTTATTTTAAGGTCTTTTAACTAGTTGCTTATTAGCTTGCATATTACTAGAATATTGGCTATTTATTAGTACTTATTAAGCACATATTAATGCCTTATTCTGCATGACCTTATTCTACATTCTTAATCTACATTCTTAATCCTACCCAATACATAAACTTAACAACTACCTTACTAACTATTAATAAGCAGTAAATTAGGAGTTAACTGAGGGAAAAGTCCTAGTTAATAGTTTATATGTGTTCCCTATACTAAAGTGATACCAAAATTATTTGTTAAGAATTTTTTACTCAAATTACAGATATAAGGTATCCAAAATACAACTTATTTAATAATATATAGTAAATACAAACTATATAATGGCTATTATTGTTCAATAAATAATATTTTATATTATAATGTTATTGGTGTACTTGGTATTGAGAAACGGTCTCTATGTTAAAGGATTAGTCCACTTTCAAATAAAATTTTCCTGATAATTTACTCACCCCCATGTCATCCAAGATGTTCATGTCTTTCTTTCTTTAGTCGAAAAGAAATTAAGGTTTTTAATGAAAACATTCCAGGATTATTCTCTTTATAGTGGACTTCAATGATAAGACCCTTATTCCTTGTCTGGTATCGTTTAAAGCCCTTTGAAGCTGCACTAAAACTAATTTTGACCTTCAACCGTTTGGAGACCATTAAAGTCCACTATAAGGAGAATAATCCTGGAATTGTTTTCATCAAAAACCTTAATTTCTCTTCGACTGAAGAAAGAAAGACATGAGCATCTTGGATGACAAATTTTCATTCAGAAGTGAAGTAATCCTTTAATGATGGGGATTTATTAACAACTTCAGTGCAAGTTACATAGTTTTCGCCAGTAGGTGGCGGCAAGGGACTGGCTTTAAGAGTGAGTTAGAAGACCAGGTTGTAAACAAGGAAATTTAGTCTTTCAATAATTCAATCCCTTTTCAAGTACCTTTTCATAAATATGGCTGTTTTCAAGGGTTTTCCAGGACTTACATTTCAAAAAGCCAGTCAAGTACTTCAAGCACCTTGTACTTAAGCACTTTAATCACTTTCTACACTGAGAGTGTATATTACTAACACTGAAATGTGTGCTTGAACTAATAATAACAGTGGTATTAATAATAAAATTATTATTATGACAGTGTATGAGTTCCACTTCCAAACTTTAAATAACAATAACAAAAACAATAATAGTAGTAATAACAATAATATGAATTGTTATTATTAATATATTATATTAAGATAATATAAATAAACACTCCTGGGCCAAAGAAAAAAAAAAAAAAAGGGCCAAGCCAAAAATGGCTAAATATTTAGCTTTTAATGGCGCACATTTATATCACATTTTAACCACAAATCACTGGTCAGGAAATTAGCAAGAATTGCACAAATGCTGTAGATGAAGAAATTTAGTCATTTTATTATTAGTTCAGAGCTCACACACAGAGCTCTCTTGAGCTGTTTTTCAGTCACTAATTAGTTACAACTCTTGGGCAAAACTCCCATGTGTCTTCTTTAAAAAATATATCAACATAATGTCTTCAAAAGGTTCATGTACTACTAAAAATGCTTATTTAAATTTAGATATGTCATTATTTTAGTTTGTGTAAAAAAAGAAGAAATGTGATTTGATTGTCTGTGTTGCTTCTGGTTGCACTGTGCTTTCAGTGTGGACAGAAAAATTGCTTAACGATGGAAACTTTTCATGTCATGGCTGGTTATGATTTTTGGCTCAGGCAGATTGCTCAGTTTCAGATATGTCATGCACAAACCAAAGGGCAAAAACAGTCAAAGTGTCTCTTCAGTTCCACTGACACTGTAAATACACTGGTTTAATTGACACATGGCCGCATTAATAAACGTGTGAGCTGAAGATGGCCTGGGGTCAGTGTGTTTTTACAGTATGGAAATCAGGATGATGGGATATACCACAACTGTAATAATGAAACACTGAAAGCTATAAACAGAGTGCCGATGTGCATCTTCAAACTTTTAAACACATCAAACCACAACCCATTATAGAAGGGGTCGCAACCTTTTTGTCATGAACAGCCATTTTTTTCTGAGCTTAATCACTGTGCCACCACTGTGACCCCCCCATATGTATAAATACTCAAACATATTTTAAATATTCGTAATGGCTAACATAAAAATAGTGTTTTGATTGGAGAGAGAGTGGCAGCATCACTGGTAAGATAATTGTCAATACTTTTAATGAAGATGTCACGGATGCTGTTGGGTTTTGTTTCATGTTTATATTTTAGTCATGTCTTATTGTTTTCATTGCTTTGTTTCCAGGTTTGCCATCTGCTCCCTGTTGTCATGTGTCATGTGTTTCCCATGTCCCCATGTGATCATGTCATGTGATTCCCTTGTTCTCATGTGTTAGGTTGTCATTGGTTCATTGGTTTAAACATTGCTTTCAGGTGTGTCTTGTTATGTCATGAGTGTCTGTATTTAAGCCCTCATGTTTGCCATTGTTCTTGGTCTAGTATTGTCCTTGTAACCACTGTTGGTGAGTTTTTTTTTTTTTTTTAAACATTTATTTTAGTGTTTTTTCTTTTTCACAGAATAAACAGAACAAAGACGAGTTTGTTGTTTTGTTTATGCCAAGCCACGCCACGTCTTTTTGTACATTGTTCACGTTGTTGAAGTTAATAAACTGCACAAAGGTTCTCCAAGACTTGTTTGCAAAGGATCTAGTTACAAAATACGACCTGTGTGATGAGCTTCAGGATGTGACGCTGAACTTTCAGTTGAAATTTCACTCGTTTCATTTGTGGCAGTTTGCATGTCGGCTTGCTGAAGAGATGCTCAGCTACTCCTCTCTGGCGACGCGTGCTGTTGTAGCGCTGTCATATCTGGGTACCGGGAGCAATTATAACATGCTCTTGCATGTTTATTTTTTACCATTTTAGGAGGAGTAAAATGTACATTTGTGGCTTCAACAACCAGATGCATTTTGTCCAGTTTCATCTGGAATGTGGAAAAATGCCCACTCTTTCGGTCTTTTCACGATTGGATAGCTATTCGATCAGAGAAAACACATGAAGTGACTAGGTACGCATTAAACAGAGTTTCCACATGCATCAGTCATTTTGATGTGTATGGAATGTTTAATAGGATTCAATATACTTGGTTGAATATCTCCGAAATTTATAGCATTGACTATGTACAGCAGACCAAGTTGTAAGCTGTCAGTGAGTAACTTGTGTGTGCGTGATGTGCAGTGGTCGCGCTATGGTTTACCAGATGCATGCTTTCATTTACTTGCGCAGTTTAATTCTCACACTTTAATAGTATTTTTTTTATAACTCCTAACTTAATAAAACAAGCTGTGTTACTATGAGGAATGATTACCTCAAAATGTAGATCTGTATGCAAGGTACTTTATCTGAATGAAATACATACACCTCTCTCACTTTTGCTCACGTGCCAGCAAATACACCACGTGTACCATAAGTTGCCGACCCCAGCATTATAGTGATATTCAATCTATCCATACTGGGCAAGATTTCACAAGTCATTTCCAGACACTGTATAACTCTTGACATGAGCAGGATTCACTGTGTAAGTCAGGACTGACCTGTGCCATGACATCATGGGACCAGATGTCAGAGGCCAGCGTGATGTGGGCCTTACTGCTCTCTGACTCTGAGGGTCTCAGCAGAGTGGGGCCAAACACTGTGGCCAAATTATGCAGAGACATCTTATTGACCGGTTCCTTCTCTGCCACCCTGAAATGAGAGGAAATTAAACATCAATACTGTCACATCTCATAAAACAATTATCAAGTTGAACATTTCACAGTTTATGATGGCTCAACACATGCACTGTAGCTCAAGTGTGATGTATGGAGTTGGCCAGAAAGTGTCTACAGTGAGCAGTGTTGATAATGTGTAGTGACTGTGATGTGTTAATGGGCGGCAGTTAGAGTTGGCAATAACGCCTCCAGAGAGATTATTTGTGACAGTGTTTATAAATCCGAGGCATTGCTTGCTAATTCCCGACATTTCATGAGAGATTTGTGTGAATGGCAACAGCAGTTTCACATATACTAAAATAAAACACAACCCTGGGTATTTATGATGGTGACTGAACTGCTGTTCATATGAAGCTGCTGTCTTTAAAGGGGACCTATTATGCAAAATTCACTTTTTTTTTTTTTTTTAACATAAATGTGTGTTGGCAGTGTGTGTACACAACCACCCTATAATGATAAAAATCCAAGTACAATAAACGTTATAAAACTCATCGGTAAACTGGCTTGTACTAATATAGTGGATAAAAACAAGAAGACATTATAAGTTATAACTGTAATTAAACTAAACTATACCTGTTCTATACTATACATCTCCATGCTGCATATATTCGCAGTTTCTGACATTGTAGTGCATCCTGACCTGTCTTTTTTTACAGTCTATGGTCCTGACTGAATCCTGACAAGGGAGAACGAGCTCTGTCCTCTTAGGCCGAGCGCAGCAGCTCATTTGCATTTAAAGGGCACACACTGAAACGGCGCGTTTTTGCTTAACCCCAAAAAGTGGCAATTTTAACATGCTATAAAAGATTATCTGTGGGGTATTTTGAGCTAAAACTTCACATATACACTCTAGAGACATCAGAGACTTATTTTACATCTTGTAAAAGGGGGCATAATAGGTCCCCTTTAAAGAGTCACTGAAAACAACATTTAATCCTGACCTCCCTTAGGTTTGACCTCATGGAGTAAATTCATTGAATATTGCTGTGTTTAATGGACTGTGATAAGGTTATAGATTTATGATTTGAAACCATAGTCACAAGCCAATTTAAAAGTTTGGGTCGGTAAGATTATTTAATGTTTTTGAAAGAAATTTCTTATACTCACCCGGACTGCATTTATTTTTTAAAAACAGTGAAAACAGTAATATTGTGAAATATTATTACAATTTAAAAGTTTAATATATTTTGTCATGCCAAAACTGTAATTTATTCAGTCACATGATCCTTCAGAAATCATTCTAATATGCTTATTTGCTGCTCAAGAAACACTGTATGTGCACTCTTACCTCTTCAGGTGTTCCAGTAGGGAGAGGAATGTGATGAGATTCGGGTCTGGTAGTGACCGTAGCAGATGCATCATGCAGTTTTCTTTTGCTGCAGGATCTGATAGAGCTGTAATAAAGAGGAGTGTGATGATGTTATTACACCTTATTCATATGCATTTGAAATTACCCTATTTGCTACATATCACACTGTAATTATGGTTTAATAATCTTAAGATGTTGAAACAATAAATGTAAAAAGAGATCAACGATGAAAAGTCATACCAATGCCCTCCATGAAGGCCGGGTACAGCCGGTCTGTGAGAAGAGGTTCTGGCAGCTCCCTGAAATACAATTTCAGTGTCCCTGCTATAGCATTAATGTCCATATCACTTAACATCATCAGGATATCTTTGGTATCTGAGTGAGAGAGAGAGAGAGAGACAGACAGACAGAGAGAGAGAGAGAGAGAGAGAGAGAGACACACACACAGAGAGACAGAGAGACAGAGAGAGACAGAGTAAAAGAGTAAATGATTTGCCACCATAACAAATGCTGCAGGAAACAGTCATGCAGGCTTGAGTAATAAGCTCTATATGACATAATACTAAGTAACACATGTATGAAGGTATGGCTCTGGATACTCCCTGCAGACTCTGTGTGTGTATTTACTGAGCCAGCTGACAGCTGGAGGGGGTCAGACCTCTGAATGGCCTTTCCCACAACACTGTTGCTGTTTTTAGACTCAATACACAGACCTCACATAACCAAAGAGAGAAAAAACAGTGAAAAGAGACTGATGGGAAATTATGAAAAGCAAAATATACAATGTATTAGAAATACACAAATGGAGAAAAATCAGGGAAGGGATCTGTTTTTTTTACACCAGATTAAAGCCACTGCATGTGCAATGCTGATGCAAACTCTTTTGCTAATTAAATGCATTATATTAGCCTATATATTTATTATAATTTACTTAACCTGTTAGTGATGTCTTTATTATTTAATGTTTAAATGAATCTGTCATGAAAACAAGTCATGACAGCCACTGTCTATACTATATTTCAACAAATAATTGGAGTAGAAACATAATTTTATAATTAAAAGTTAATGCAAAAACTGCCTTATATGCAATTCACATGTTTGCATACAATTTTTAGTTTGAGTGTTGATTAGCAACTGAATTTAATTGTTTGGGCTCTGTTGTTAATTGTAACCTTTAATATTATAGCAAATAAGGGCTCTCTATATAGTTTAATAGCATTAGCAGAGATAGATTTTTTTATCCTTAATAAACTTGTAATATAATTGAATTTATTTAAAGACAGACACACAATTTTTCCAGTAAACCACTCTTTAACAATAAAAAAAAAAAAAAGCAATTTTATGTTTAGTTTTCTCCCCCTGCTGTACCAAACCCATACCGAACCGTGACTTCAAAATCGCGGTACATACTCAACCGTCAGTTTTGTGTACTGTTACCGTCATACCCTAGTTTGAGCTTGTGAAGTGTAATTGGCTAAGAGTCTCTTACTGGCGTCAAATGCAGCTTTGAGAGCCTGGATGTCTGTGGCCACTCCAGAGATCCTGTAAATGCCCACTTCATCAATACCTCTCTTCTCCACCTCCTCAATGCACTGCCGCACAATGTAAGGCACCTTGGATCGTTCGCGCCTGAGGAACAACAACAGGCAAAACCAATGTACATGATGTAAACATACAGAGAGCAACTGTGCAGGCTTTTTATGAATGCAAAATATTGCTGTTCAGTAAGGCTAAACTATCATAAAAAGGCATTTCCGGCTGTCATTTTATACGGGGGTTCTATCCATCGGTTGTTGATTGTATTTTGAAATGCGGTCTCCACAAAAATGAGGAAGATTATTACAATTGGAAAACATTCAAAACAGACACCAATCTTCCCATGAGTGGATGTCTTGAGCAGCAGATCAGCATTTTAGAATGATTTCTGAAGGATCATGTGACACTGAAGACTGGAGTAATGATGCTGAAAATTCAGCTTTGATCACAGGAATAAATTACTTTATAAAATATATTCAAACAGAAAACAGCTATTTTAAATTGTAATAATATTTCACAATATTACTGTTTTTACTGTATTTTTAATTAAATAAATGCAGCCTTGGTGAGCAGAGGAAACTTCTTTTAAAAACATTAAAAATCTTACCGTGTCCAAACTTTTGACTGGTAGTGTGTGTGTGTATATATATATATATATATATATATACACACACACACTATAAACAGAAATGCAAGTGGGGTAAGAACACTGAGAAATCAAAGAAATCAGAATCACAAATCAGAAATCAAAACACTGAGTTTTGATTTCTAAGTGAACAAATTATGTATAAGAGTTTTCACTCGATCGCTGGGTTTAGGTAATCGGGAAATGAGTGTGGTATTTATGGCAGTGTTTCCCAGATGAAACACTAGAGCTGTTAGTTTTGAGTGATGAGTCTAATGTAGGGAACTGTATGGAAGCCCGTTTCCGCCACTAAATAAAAAAATAAAAAGAGTAATTGCGACTTTTTATCTCAGAATTCTTACTTTTTATCTCGCAATTGCAAGTTTATATCTCACAATTGCGTGATATAAAGTCAGAATTCTGAGATATAAAGTCGCAATTGCATGATATAAAGTCAGAATTCTGAGATATAAACTCGCAATTGCGTGATATAAAGTCAGAATTCTGACTTTTTTTCTCGCAATTCTTACTTTTTTCTCGCAATTGCGAGTTATAAAGTCAGAATTCTGAGATATAAAGTCGCAATTGTGTGATATAAAGTCAGAATTCTGAGATATAAAGTCGCAATTGCGTGATATAAAGTCAGAATTCTGAGATATAAAGTCGCAATTGCGTGATAAAGTCAGAATTCTGAGATATAAAGTCGCAATTGCGTGATATAAAGTCAGAATTCTGAGATATAAAGTCGCAATTGCGTGATATAAAGTCAGAATTCTGACTTTTTTTCTCGCAATTCTGACTTTTTTTCTTACAATTGTGTGAAACTTTATTTCTCACAGTTCTTACTTTGCTTGCGTTTCCTTTCATTGCGACTGACCATCAGGATTGGTGCTTCGTTATTATTATACATAAAATGGAAGACATCATAAAGGATTATTTTTAGAGCGGATTTACCAACAAAGAAATTTTGATTTTATTGGAGGAGGCACATAACATGAAGATTAGTCTCCGGACATTAGAGAGAACATTATGCAGGAATATGCATAGTATAGCATGTTTCCACGGTAACCTTGTACATGAGTACAGCGTTTCCAGGAGAAAAAACAGCTTTTACTGCCATCTAGTGGGCTTAATACTAAAACGCCAATACCTATCATATTTCATCAACTTTTGTAACCGCAACTCAAGTCTGGTGGCTCCATAAAAGGGGGCATTCAAGGGTAGAATTACAATTACAAAATTACAGTGGAAGTATTTGGTGAATAAAAGTGGTTTTTAACAGAATTGGATACACTAATGAATTTGACAAGTTTTGAGCAAATGTGTTGTGATTACACAATAATACCAATATAATAGTAATAGTAATAATAATAAGAATCAGCTGTGGCGGAGGGGCAATAAAACAGATGAAGCTGAAGTGGCACATTTTATACACCAACAGCTTCAGACATCAGGACGGCAGCACGGCTATCGTTGGATGCACCAGAAATGTTGGATGTCCGGAATTGTTAGACAGAGAAACTGTCCGTCAGTTAATTACAAGAAAAAAAGTCAGAATTCTGAGATATAAACTCGCAACTGCGTGATATAAAGTCAGAATTCTGAGATAAAAACTTTTTTTCTCGCAATTGCGAGTTTATATCTCAGAATTCTGACTTTATATCACGCAATTGTGACTTTATATCTCAGAATTCTGACTTTATATCACGCAATTGCGACTTTATATCTCAGAATTCTGACTTTATATCACGCAATTGCGACTTTATATCTCAGAATTCTGACTTTATAACTCGCAATTGTGAGATATAAACTCGCAATTGCGAGATAAAAAGTCAGAATTCTGAGATAAAAAGTCGCAATTACTCTTTTTATTTTTTTATTTAGTGGCGGAAACGGGCTTCCATAGAACTGTGTTTGAAGTTTCGCAAAAAGTTCGTTTTACAATAGCAAACTGAGTGTAAAGCACGTAACGTGCTTGTAGTTTTGCAGACTTGGTCTGAAGATTTGGAACATGAGTGAATGGTTTCACTGACTGGGCCTTAAGTACCACTTTTAGTGTCTAAGCAATTTGAAAAAACTGTAATCATTATGAGGTAACAAAAAGAGACAAATGCACAGACAAATCATTCACAATGAGATTAACAACATTCTTTTAGAAAATAGATAGGGCGAATTTTAATTTCATGCTGACTTTAAGGCTTGATATTTCACTCACTTTGTTACCACACTAATTTTGACCCCAAACACGCCACTCTGTTTCTTTGATGGTGTCCGCTTCAAACTTAAGTCCCGACTTGTAAACTTCATGGAAAACTCCACTTTAATCTGAAAAGGAATGAGACAATGAGATAAATCACAAATAAGTCACAGGAAACTTTGTGTAAGGCAATAATGCAAAAGTATTAATATGTTTAATGAGAAATATATTAGTACCCCATTCATTTCTATGACATCCATATGCCAGTTTTTGGACTGCACGGTCTGTGGGTCCAGCTGTAAAGGGACAAAGAGAAATGAGTGTGAGAACTGCTTCATCAATGAACACAAAAAAGTATGATGCAATTATTGCTGCTCAATGCATTGCAAACACAATGGCCTCACAGAATACTATCATAGGTCAAAGATTAGTGCTGAGGAGACCAAAGCAGACTAGGAGTGCTGATGGATTATTAAATTAAATGCATAGTCTACCCAAAAAGCAAAATACTTTCATAATTTACTTACCCTCAAATCGTTCAAAACCTGTATTGCTTTATCATAAAAAAATAAAAAAACCTTCCATATTCTTCCATGACTTCCATATTCTTTAAAACATTCTTTTGTGTTCATCAGAAGAAAGAAATTCATACAGATTTTGAACAACATGAAGGTAAGTAAATGATGAAAGTATTTTCATTCCTTTTAGGTCAGTGAAATAAATCAGTTAAAATATTTTAACAATGAACACCAATAAATCGCCTCCTGAGGGAAACTGTCCTGAGGCTCAAAAAACAGCCTCAGGTTTTAGTCTTTCAGGACAAAAGTTGTTTATCAGGGTATGAGGGTATTTCAGGTTTACTTTTTTTGAGCAATATATCAGTAAACATTTGCACTGTATTTCAAATTTCAAACATTTATTTGTTTAGTAATTTTCACAATACACATTGTTTTCAAAAGCAGCTTTACAGAAAATCATAATATCTTCATGCCTTGAAGTCACAGTAAGCAGTAGTCTGTTTCTATACCCATACTCATTGTGCAAACATTTTAAACCTACAACAGAGAAAAAAATCTATATCCTCTCTCTCTCTTTCTTCATTTTTTTTTTTTTTTTTTGATAAAGATGACTCAAACTCATTTTGCTATTGTATTAAAAAAAATTCCAAGGCTGTCTCTCTCTCTCAAAAAAAACCCAAAACAAAACAAAAAAAAAACTTGGGAAACGGACACTAGATTTTTCCCCTAGTTATTATATATACAGACTATAAATGTGATAAAGTTAACTCTACTACACTGCTACATAAGAGTTCAGCATGGATGAATCAAACCTGAACACTGTATAAAGCTCTATAATGAACACTTCACTGTAACACAGCTCTATAACAGTCACTACCTCAAACTTGTAATAATGACAAAACAGTTATATTAAGAGATTAACCCATTTCTATCATATATACCATAGAGTGTTACGCATTATTCACAAGAATTCACACTACAATATTTAAGTGCTTTACTGTCCTGCATGTGAACATATAAGGAGAACCACTCTAGGTAAAATCTGTGCTCTTTGCATTAACACACAACTCTCTGAGGAGAAGAAACTTAGTTACACACACTCTCTCTCTCTCATACACACAGCTCTTCCACACAAGTTTCCCATGCTACATGCCACAGACAAACCCAAAGGTTAAAGTCACAATAATAAACAACCTGACAGTCTTGACCATGTCTAAAACCAGTTCTCTACCACTGGTCACTGTTAGAAATCCTCTACATATGCGGTGCTGGTCTACACTAAGACTGAATCTAAACCATTTCCTGTGTGTATGCATTTAATTAAACTTCACTAACAATCAACAAGAAGTTAACTGACACATGAGGGAACACAAATAGCACAAATGCTGACAAAACTCCCATAAAATGAACATTGCTTTAAGTTGAATAGCTTTTTATGAGAATGTCTAGCAAGGTCTGTCAAGCACATAAAACTGCATTAGCTTATATCACTAAAATCAATTCTCTCAATGCAATTAGTGGGCAATCATCATTACTGATGCTGTTTATATAAATATCAGGGCTATAATGAGATTCTTACCTGATATTTATGGAATGTTGGAGCCTTGTTATTATACCACTAAACCAATGTGACATGTTTACACCAATCAAACTGGCAGGGTAATAAATGGACATTTTGAGATCCACAGTGGTGATATAGGGAGGACATAACTAGATCAAATTATCGCATATTTAAGAGACATATTGACCATGACACACATTCATGGTGGTCTGCATAGGTCCTTTCTGATATAATTTCCTGTTACTCATTTATTTATTTTACTTGGTACATTTCTGCAGTACATCAGTTTGATTTGATGGACAAAAGTTTGATTTGACGGTTCAAAATGTTTTCTTTTTGAAAATTTTCAAAAAAGAAACTGTCATTCTTTTAATGATTTTTTTTCACTTCATTTTTGACTTTATGCCCCAATAAAATTTTAAAATGTTTTTTTAATTTAGAAAATTAAAAACATGTTCATCATCGAGGAGGTGTATTCAAAACTGTGTATTGAGAACTTCTTTTGTGTGAATGAAGCCTTACAGAACCCAAATACACATGCTACACCTGACCTTACTTGAGCCTTTCTCTAACCTTCTGGCATGTCCAACAGTGCTTTATTAAAAATGTATGGAATCAAATTTCCCATGATATGTCTAGAAAATCCTTTAATACAGCTAAACAGCTTACCCTCTCAAAGACTCACCTTGTAGTCACCTTATCTGCCCATGTGCTTTCCTTCAAACTCTTACTAAAGGACCTAGAGGATCACCACACAGACACCACTTTTCACTTTCCTCTGGGAAATTTTGGGAAGAAAGAGTCCAAACTTAATGTCTATGCTATGAGATTATTTCAACGGCGTACTCAATTGATTCCCTATAAGCCAGCCTGGATGATCATGATGGAGGTGGGGTTAAAGTCAGAGTGGAAACATTTGTTCTCATCACTCTCTGCATGGAACAACTATCTTCAGGATAATACACCAAGCCAGTAGTATCTTCAATGTCCTAATTTAATTGCACAGGGATTGTACATCCAAAACAAAGATGGGAGCTTCTCTGCTCTGAATTGGTTTGAATTAACACAGACCTGTGCTGACCTGAACATGAGGTTTATGTTTCCTGATAAATGAGTTTCTGAGAAGCTCTGGTCCTTCACAACCTCAAACAACACCTCTAATATCAGCCACATGGAGATTTATCATAAATATGGGAGTGATTACAAAAATATATAGTAAGAATGGGCAACACATTATTTTACAGTGTTATTGTTACATGTTATACATACTTATTATAGTACTAATATGCATAATTATATAGTACTAAAGTATGCATAATTACAAGCAACTAACTATTAACCAAACCCTAAACCTAATCAAATAGTAAGTACATGTTTTGAATTAATATTACTTTTTTACTTCTGTAATTACACTGTAACAAGGACATAAAATAAAGTGTATACAAAAAAGTACTGTGGTAGTATCCAAAAAGTACTGTGGCAGGTAGAGTGATGGTATCAGATGAGAACACCATGGTATTTACGTTATTTAAAATGATGATGGTAATGCCAATTATGCAAACAACCAAGGTACCACATAACAACATGGCATGGTAAACATCCAGAAACCATAGTATCATCAAGATAAAAATAAAAACAACATAATACCATAGAACATGTCCAAAAAACATGGTATTACCACAGGTCAGGCCTAAAAACATGATATTATCACAGTATCCAGCAACCAAAGTGTTATCAAAATAAACATAAAAACAACATTATAACAACATGGAGAATGTTAAAAACCCCCAACAAATTGACCATTGTACATGTCTAAAAACATGGTATTACCATGGTATAAGCTCAAAGACATGGTATTACTACCATGGTAGATGCCCAAAAACCATGTCAACATGAAACATAAAAAAATTGGTACCACAACACAGCGAAATCATGTTACCATGATGGATTAAAAAAAAACCATGATATAATCATGGTACACATAAATAACTAGTATAGAGCGTATAGAGCACATCTTACACTGCACTTTGGAGATACAGATCTCAATTCTGTTCTCTTCTTTCCTGTAGTCTCGTTCTCTCTCATTCATGCGTGTCCCTCCCCTGCCCACCCCATCTCCCTCTGTTCTGCCAGCTTGCTGCTGTGCAGAGCAGGAACACAGTGTTCTCTGGCCAGCTTCTCTCTGCTCTCTCTATACTCAAAGACAAACTACACAGAGGATCCTTACAGAGAAAACAGGGAGGAAGAAATGATATTAGTTCATTTGTTACAAATATAGCATGTGCATGCGGGCACACGCAAGTCCTTGTTAAGATTACTATAAAGCCTCACTACTCCTCTGATTATGTGTGTGTGTATATATGTACTATGCATCAGTGTAGAGCCACACACAGACACACACACACACGCATGCACACACGCAAGCACGCATGCACACACACGCGCACACACACACACACAAACACACACACGCACACACAGGTTTTAACTTTGAGAAGGGCTGCTGACTGACAGACAGTACATGGTTTAGCAAACTAAGGTTAGACTGATTTCACTGGCCAATCATGCTGAGAATCCTTTAACTACATGGACCAGATAATTTAGATAATATCTGCAAAAACAAACTCAGTCTACCATCACAGTTGCAATCACACAACTTAATCAAAAGAGTAAATCAAATATCTAATTCACATTCCTCAAGTAGAGTTTAAAACCCTGTCACCATCCCTTCTCTTCCATTTCCTTCTTCCATTCCTAACAATGAACTGCACATTGCAATAATTAGACAATGTACCTTGTAGCTTATATGGCAAACATTTACATCTTGTTTTGATCGAGACAATCAAACAATTTCACCAATATCGTGAAAATGACTGACGCATTGTCATATTTTACTCCCATGGTTGAAAGAAAAAAAACACTTTATTAAGCAAAGAAATTGATAAAAAGTGACAGTAAAGACATTTATAATGTTACAAAACAATTCTATTCAAAAGAATCCTGGAAAACATCAAAAAAATTCCACATAAATATTAAGCAGCACAATTTTCAACATTGATAATAATACTAATTGTCTCTTGATAACCAAATCAGCATATTAGAATGATTTCTGAAGGAGTAAGTGATTTCTGAGAAAATGTTGAAAGTAGATCGGACTGAGCACCACAACACACTTGTAGCCAATCAGCAGTAAGGGGTGTATACACTCATGATGGGGGAAGAGAGAAAGTGAGCAAGAGGGAGATTTGAAGAAAGACTGTAGAAAGCAGATGGCTGAGAGACATTACAAAAGAGAAAAGGTCAGAGGAATATCATTGTGAAAAGAAGAGATATGATTAGGCAAGAGCTTTAGGACCTAAGTTAATATTAGAAAAGCTTTCCAGCGCTGAAGAGATCTAAGCAGGAAGGCCTGAAATTAGACATTGAGGTTGGGTTGTTTCTGCGCTATACGCGAGTAAGATTGGTTTTGCTATGTTTCATAGAACCAAGATATTATGTTGTTGTAATGTTACCTATAGTAACAGGACATTTTTGAGTGTCATTGTCTGGAGCTAGTGTGCTGCTGGCAACTAATAACAAACTTATGCTTGTATATACTCCTCTGTATGTTGCATTTTTTGTAACATAGCTTAGGTAGGTTGCACGCGTCAGGTAGGTGGTACGTGTCAAAGTAACATCCACATGGATGGCAGGACCCAAGGTTTCCCAGCAGAACATTGCCCAAAGCATCACACTGCCTCCGTCAGCTTGCCTTCCTCCCATAGTTATTTCATGGTGTCTGCACACACATATTCAATAACTATACAAATTATATTGTATTAAATTATAATAATAATAAATACTAAAACATAAATGTTGTGCTGCAAACAAGTTATTAAATATAATAATGAACAGTAGCCTATAGGTCTCAACAATTACACACTTTAACCATTAGCCTTAAACAAACAATTGGCAATTAAACTGTCAATATGACTACTAGGCTAAATTTCAACGATGTTGAAGGAGTAGCCAAGAGGCTTTAACTCCTCTTGTAATTTAATGATTTCTAGGTTTAATTTTACATTTTCTAGTTCTAGCTTTTTCCGTTCACTTTTTAATTTCAAGATCTCCTCTTCTACTTTTGCACATTCAAGTTTGATAAGCTTACAGCGGCTATAGTTTATGTCTTCATCCAGCTCATTTGGACGTTTCCTTTTCTTTGTATTTTCGACTAGCGGTTCTTTGTTTTGTGTGCTCTCTGGACGGTCTGTACGAAGGACAGGCAGATCTCCCGCTGATGCTGGCGCTACAGTGTTTTCAGGGCAAGTTTCTGTTGCGGGAGTTGGCTGACTTGATGCAATAACACCTGCCGATGAATAAACAAGAACTTGCTTTTTTAACTTTACAGAATTGTGTCCTAATTCACTTTGCATTAAAGTATGAATCCCGCCACAGAGTATATAATAATAATAATGTTACTCTGACTTTTTTCTCTCACAACTGCGAGTCTAACAGATTAGTTTTTTTTTTCCGTTCCGTGGCTTCCATATTAATTGCTCATATGACTGGCACAATATGTATTTTTAGGAAACATTATAAGAATAAAAATAATAAGAAACTATGAATACATTGAGCAATATCGTCTGTGGCTTCACTTCCATTTTCAACTCCAGTGATTCCGCAGACAGTGGGTGAGTTGTTGCCAATTATCTCCAGGATAACGGTTGAATACGGGCTAGGCTCAGGTCTCGGACCACCTCCAGTGGGCACGTTTTGTGCGAGGAAAATCCTCAATTGCTTGTGTCTTAAGGTCGCTCCACTTCTTCCCAACTTCCTTTATCTCCCTCTGCTCCATAGCCTTTTGCATTTATTTTGTTTGTTACGTCCTGCCAAATCTCACCTTTTTTCGGTTTGTGACAGATGAGTTTAATTTGCTTTAAAGGACTGTTTTGTTTTATTTGTATCCATCAATTAAAATAAGAATTTCTTCATGACTGAAATTTTTCTTCCCGTTTCTTTTCTCCTCCATGTGTGGGATACTAAGATATTTTCAATTAAAAGTTTAATGTTTTGAGTTTGATAACATTTGCTTTAACGTCTTTTTTAACTTTCAGTTTAGGCCAGTCAAGAATGAGTTTGAAATTACGCACTGTTCAGACTATTTCCTGTTTACCTATTAGAAGGCTTGTGATTGGGTTAAGAAAAATAGACGTCATTCTATGCGACAACGTATTACTTTACGGAGGGCTTACGACCTACTAGCTATGTTCTGCCTTAAGAACAAATGGTGTAACCGAATAAAGTACAGAGTTAGTTATAAACTAGCTAGTAGTTACTAAGCCTCTAGTTTGGACTTTACGTTCCAGTCTAAGTAAGAACTTACGAACGGCTGGTGCAACCCTACCCTGATGCATTGGGCTGATGTCACAGGCTGGGCCTGCTGGGCTGGGCCTCTTCCAGTAAATGTAACTTAATCACACAGGAAATGGCAATAATCTGATAACTCATAAACAATGGTCATCAATGACATCCTCACATCTTTCATAATCATCATACACATTTTATTGTACAACATTTAAAGCTCTTCCATATAAGGTAAACACAAGAATATGTTAAGAATATGTTCATCTAAACATATTCACAGTATGCAATAATTTTAATTTTGGGTGAACTATACACAGCACATATTGTCACTATCCACAATACATATTGTAGCATTATTGCGATATATTGTGACACAATATATTGTTACACCCCTAGTATTGAATGATTATCATATATTGTTCCTGTAAAAAAGGGGTAAAAAAGCACCTTGTTACTTTTATTTCTTTGAACGTAGTATGGTATTATTGGAACTACCTTGGAGTACCATTTAAGTACCATGGTTCATGAATATCAAAGTACCATGTATTACCATGGTACTGCCAGAGAAAGTTTTTATATGGGAAGATTCTTTAAAGAACACAACAGGATACTGTATGTCTTAAAACATGATATTGCTAATTGTAGAAGTCCGAAAAACATGCTAAAATGGTTTTTGTTTGTGACTACTAAAAATAAAATTAAGTAACTAAAGGAACTAAAACAACAACCCCAGGAGTCGAGAAACCCAATTATAGTAAATACCCTGATAGTTATGGAGCATAAGATACATTTTTAAGAGATGTTTATTACGGCAGTTACTATTAGATGCTAATGTCTCTGTTGCTAATAAATGCAAACCAGTTAAACTAAAAGAGGACAGCATCACAAATCAAGCTAAACATCTGCTAAAAGAGAACCATGAATAATATTAACAACTCCTCACAGACCCATTCTGTTAAATGTACAAATTATAAGACAAAACATGAAGGTTACAAAGGTTTGTAAAGAAAAAAGTCAAAGCTAAAGTTTTCCCAGTAGTAACATATGGCTGTGAGAACTGGATCACAAGGAAGGCTGAGTGCCGAAGAATTGATGCTTTCGAACTGTGGTGTTGGAGAAGACTCTTGAGAGTCCCTTGGACTGCATGGAGATCAGATCAGTCAGCCCTAAAGGAAATCAACCCTGGCTATTCATTGGAAGGACAGATACTGAAGCTAAAGCTCAAATACTTCGGCCACCTAATGAGAAGAGAGGACTCATTAGAAAATACCTTGATGCTGGGATTGATTGAAGGCAAAAGGAGAAGGGGAAGGCAGATTGTTAGATAGTGTCACTGATGCAATGAACATGAATTTGGGCAGACTCAAGAAGATAGTGGAGGACAGGGAGGCCTGACATGCTGTACTTCATGGGGTCGCAAAGAGTGGGACATGACTTGGTGACTGAACAACAACAACGGTAATTTTGATGTACCATGCACAGTAAATACCACTGCCATTATTACTATGGTAAGTACATGGTAGCAACAATACAACAAGGACACTAAAATAAAGTTTTACCAAATCATCCAGAGCCATGATATATATTAAAGTACCATGGTGTTCCAATCATTGTACTACAGTACTGCCAGAGCACTTAATTTTAAAAAGAAATCCAAACAGGTCAACAGCCGTTGAGTCCAGTCCCAGACACTACCATCACTTAATTAGCCCAATAAGCAAGGTCTTGTGGGGGTTCAGTAGTCCCTCAAAGGGTTCTGGTGCCCTCACATTGGCAGCAGAAGATTTATGTGGGTGGTAAAAGAATCCATTAGCATATAGCTGGAATTTAAAGAGGAGCAAAGTTCATCAGTGCTTCAGTCATTAGCATGTTAAGACCTCGAGCAATATTTGTAAGACAGTAAAGGCTGGAGAGAAGATTGTTACAGCAGAGAATGGGTTCATCTCTGGAGAAATATTCTTCTTCTCGTGCACAATCTCTTTCACACAGACCCTCCCTCCTTCTGTTCTTTCTTTCATTTCAAAAGAGGAACAATTGCCACAAGGGTCACTATAACGAGCATTAGCATAAACTGTGTTCTTCAATACAGTCAGTATTTTCTTTTATGTCATGGCAACAATTTAGCAAATTCAGTATAATAGCACACACTCCTTGAGTACTGAGGTTTGTTAAAAGGAGAGTTCAATCCAAACAAAAATTCTGTCATCATTTACTCACCCCCAATTTGTTCCAAAAACTGTATAGACTTTCTTCTGTGGAGTATAAAAGAAGTCAATGAAAGTCAATAGGGTCCAGTGTTGTTTGGACCCAAAATATCTTTTTTCTGTTTTTTTGTTTCACAGAACAACAAAAGTCATACGGTAAATGATGACTGAATGTTTAATTTTGGGTGGACTATCCCTTTAATGCCACAGTAAGGAAAAAAGGATCATAAAATACTGTACAAATGAATCATACTTGCAATGGGTTGGCAAAGTATTCGCATCTGTGTTTCCGTAAAGAGCAATGATTCTCAGCTGGTTTTGCTTCAGGACTAAGATTTTACATTGGACATCAAGTGGCAACCCAACACAGTAGCAAAAATATTACAATCATACAAAAGTTCTTTTCAGTCAATCATCTACATAATTTGACTAGTGACAGATGAATTTGCACCAAAATACGGATGAGCATGTCACCTTTCATATCGACAACCAAATATTGAAGAGCAAGGTGATAAGCCTGTATTATTATCCTAATTCACAATTAAACTGTTATTTTATAATTAGCATTAGCACCTAACCTAAAATACTTGCAATCCTTTTCTGGGTCAAGACTAACCAATTGAGAATCTCTGCCATATTGAGTACTTTATCTGAAATCACTCCTTACACCATCATGCACTATTCCCTACATTACTTCACTAATATAGTACACTTTAAGTAGTGAATAAAAACGAGTGAGTGAATTCAGACACCGAGTCAGAAGTGCTGCGGACGTCATCTTCTAGAGAGACATAGAATTCATTCAGCGCAACGCTCAGTGCATTGATATTCTCTAGTGGCTAGCTGTTGAGTGTAAATTTGTTGTACACTCGTTATTGTAGTGCATTATGGGATTGAATGAGTGTGCTCAATGTCCACTGTGGTTTGGACACCTCTACAAATGGCTGTCCCTTCAAATAGTACACTTATATAAGGGTATAGGAGGTGATTTCAGACACAGGGGGTGCTTCTCAATTCTTACGCTAGATTACTGTAACGCTCTTCTGGGTGGCTGCCCTGCTCGCTTGATAAATAAACTACAGCTCGTAGAAAATGCAGTAGTCAGAGTTCTTACTAGAACTAGGAAGTATGACCATATTAGCCCGGTTCTGTCAACACTGCATCGGCTTCCTGTTATACATTGTATAGATTTTAAAATCTAGCTAATTACTTACAAAGCACTAAATGGTTTAGCTCCCCAGTACCTGAGCGAGCTCTTAACGCATCAGTCCTTCACGTCTATTGCAATCTCAGAATTCAGGCCAGTTGATAATACCTAGAATATCAAAATCAACCGCAGGCGGTAGATCCTTCTCCAATTTGGCACCTAAACTCTAGAACAATCTTCCTAGCATTATTCGGGAAGCAGACACACTCTGTCAGTTTAAATTTAGACTAAAAAAGCATCTCTTTAACCTGGCATACACATAACACATTATCAACTTATGTTTTCAAATCTGATTGTTAGGCTGCATAAATTAGGTCAGCCGGAACTGGGAACACTTCCTATAACACCAGATGTACTCGTTACATCAGAAGAAGAATGGCATCTACGCTAATATTAGTCTCTGTTTATCCCGAGGTTTACCGTAGTCAGCCGGATCCGGGCCGTATCCAGGTGAGATCGAGGACCTGCGCCTTGACACGACCACAACGCAGCCCTGAAGTGTCAGCAGAGATTGAGTCAACTAGATCATCCACTGTGAAGGCCTCATCGACACGACAGCCAGTGGCACAGTTCCTCAACAAACCGTCCATACCGCTGTGATGAATACGATCCTCAACTGGATGGAACTGGAATAAATACTTTGACTGTTGCGATCCCAATCGGACTTATGATAGCTGCCTGAATCATAATAAAGCACTGTTTGCTGTTGGCCAGAGGAGAACTGGCCCCCCGACTGAGCCTGGTTTCTCCCAAGGTTTTTTTTTCTCCATTTTAACACCTGTTTGCCACCTGATGTCACCTGTTGGAGTTTGGGTTCCTTGCTGCTGTCGCCTTTGGCTTGCTTAGTTGGGGACACTTGTGTTTTGATCTGCCTACATTGACACCATTGTATGCGAACTGAACTGAGCTGGATGATGACATCACTGTTCACTCTAGTGCTGATATAGATAAATTAACTAAATTAATAACTATTGATTCTTACAACAAAATGAATCAATACTGAATTTACTTAAGATGGACAATGACACCATTTTCTTTAAGAGCTGCTGTGCAGCCAAAATTATATACCAGTTATCAATGTAAAGCTGCTTTGACACAATCTGCATTGTAAAAAGCGCTATATAAATAAAGGTGACTTGACTTGACTTATTTGTGCATCCTTGTTTCCTTTCCTCACGTCTTAGCCCCACCCCTTCAGGATGTGAGGGAAGGACATAAGGAAAAGACGTGAGGACGGAGGAATTGAATCAAGTGAAATGATATCCTCGCTCCCATTAGCGTCACTTCAAAGCGTCATCAGCTGCACTCGAGGGATCTGCCCATATTTTGTTAAAGTTTGGTTATTTAAAAAAAATTATAATAAATATTAATAAAGCAAGATGCCCCGCTGAAATATGTGAGATGTAAAATTTATTTAAACTGCAAAAGTAAAGCATACATTTAAATTATTGTGACAGATATGAAGGGGGAGGAGAATTTATATGTGCGTCAGGTTTATCGACGAGAAAGACTTCCGCAAAGGATACACCTGTGTATCCTCGCTCATGACTCCTTAGGAAGCTTCCTCACTCCTCGTTCCTCACCTCCTCATGGTGCAATTAGAGAATCTTGAAGGTGTCCTTCAAGATGGCTGAGTTCGATCGGTTTCCGGGTCATAGGATGGAGAATAGAGGAGCGAGGAAACGAGGAGGGATATTGAGAAGCACCCAGGCTGTTTCTGGTCTGAGGGGTTAAAGCGGCAGAGTGTTCTGATAAGGTTTACGTTTATCAAATAAAAGCACATCTCAGGTCAGAACAGGTCAGACATTATGAGCAGGTCATGAGACAACACTGGGATCATTCATGACCATATCAAAGGAACACACACAGATAAACACACACACTCTGGTGGCCACAAAGACTCATTCAATATTCAGTCAATGAGACTGGCCATCTGTGAGAGAGTTCACAAGTGTGTTTCAAAGCGTTTTATAGTGCAAATGGCTGAGGTTTGTTTATAAATGTAATTGACATTAAGTGGCAATTATGTATGTATCTATTACACCTGTGTCTGAATATGAGTATATATGAGTAAATGTCTTTGTCTACATTTGACAGACAGTCTTTATGTGTCAGTACCTGTGGGAAGACAAAGGCAGGGTGTGTCTGTACAGTGCATGTACGTGATTTACAGGCATAATTCCTCCTATAAAGGATTATGCCACTAGATCAAAACAATACAGAATGATGTTTGGGAAACAACAGAAGTAGAGGAAGTCAGAGAAAGACAGATAGGAGGAAACAAAAAGAAAAGAGGAAGAGAACTTCAAAAGAGCATGGGCTCAGCACATGGAAAGACAAGTGTCCTGCTTTGTTGTGTATTACAACCAAAAGCAATTCTCTATCCTACGGTCTTAAAAATGAGTCTGTAATCTCTCTGTCTGTCTCTACGGTCAGTCCTGGGTCAATGGATCAGGAAGAGTATTGACCCCCACTGGGCAGAAGGCACACATAAGTACAGTAGAGGCTAAAACGAGGCATGTTTTTACAGCCAGAAAGACTATGCACATAAATTACTGCTCAAAGTGCTGGCAGGGCAGATACCCCATGTGGAGAGACCTAGATTTCTCTCACACACACACACACCTACTCCCACAAGTTACATGCAGAGTCTGAAATCACTGATCTCATCACGGCAGGACGATCATTCAGCAACAGTGAATGCTGAGCTAGAATTAATTAGATAATGTGCCATTCACCAGTGCAATCCCTTCAATGTTATACTACTCATAATTGAAATGACATATATTTCTTCCCTCTAGAGCAGGTGTCATTTACACAAAAAATGTTCAAAACTTTGGGGTCAGTAAGAATTATAATTTAACATTTTGTTACAAAACATTTCTATTTCAAATAAATGCTGTTCTTTTGAAATTTCTCAAAGAATCAATAAAAAAAATATCATGATTTCAAATCAGCATATTAGAATGACTTCTGAATCATGTGACACTGAAGACTGGAGTAATGGTTGCTGAAAATTCAGATTTGCCATTATTGGAATAAATAAATCTTTAAAATATATAAAAATAGAAAACAATTATTTAAATTGTAATAAAATTGTAATTATCACAGTTTTTCCTCTATTTTTCCCTCTATGCCTTGTTTTTAGTCATATTTTGATTTTTTGTTAATTTTCGTTTTACACATTTAATTTAAAAATAAAATTAATTAATTATTAATTCTAAATTCTAATTTTATTTTCAACTGGGATTTCTATTATACTCACAAATGTTCTATCATCAAAACCTCCATTTGTCTGAAAAATGTTGGATTTTGATTCTGCATCAGTGAATAAAGATTCATAGATTAATTTATCAACCATGCTCTGGATCTCAGCATGAGAATAGCTGTTGTAATTATTAATAAAAGATTATACAATGGTGTGTGTAAGAGTTAAAGTATGATTAATCGATCTTCATCAGTGGGTGGGTTATACTTGCCAGGGGCTCTGAGGACAGACACACACACACACACACACACAGCAGCCTAACATCTAATGTTCAACAATATTGAGCACACTCATTCATAAAACAAGTGTGGACACACACAGACACGGACACGCACACACACACACACACACACACACACACACACAAACACACACGTTTGTTTTTGTGAATTGTGGGGACATTCCATAGGCGTAATGGTTTTTATACTGTTCAAACCGTATTTTCTATCGCCCTACACCAACCCTACCCCTAAACCTACCCATCACAGAAAACAAAACTCATTCTGTATGATTTATAAGCCTTTTGAAAAATGTAATGTCCTCATAAGTCACCCTCTCCTTGTAATACCCATGTCATTATACAAATTTGTGTCCTGATATGTCACAAACACACACACACACACACATACACACACAAAAACAATATATAAAAGTAAAGAAAGGAGAAAATACACACTTCTATTACTATTTACCCCAAAATATATATTTAAATGTCTCCATGTACAGTTCACTTGTAATATGAAAGTTGAAAGAGTTGTGAACACCTTTATATACATAAAATAAAAACTATTTGTTTACATTTTATTTGTTTATACATTTTATATTTGTCTTTAACTACTATGTACTTACAGTATTTATAAGTACAATGTAAAAGCATAAGTGCATTTTATCAAATGATTCATTTAAATGCTTGTACAATACTAGACACTTAAAACTATTTATAGGATCAACGTTCTGCATTTCGAGACAGACAGCATGAAAAAGTGCAGGTTCATTCAGTGACTTTTAGTGGGTTAAAAGCCAGGACACAGACAGAAAACAGATGAAAAGAATGAGACCAGAAGCTGCAGAGAGAGAATGTAACAGATGGAGAAAGAATGAAAGAGCAAGTGACCTTTTGCCGGAGCAGTTTACTGCGCACACGGCCCCACAGTTTGGCGCCGCTGTTGGTGTGTTTTTTGATGGCTGAAGGATCGTCCATGCAGCAGTGCCGCTCCACGCACTCACACACTGAGTTCAGATTACAGTCGGTCACCACGATCTCGGTCATCCTGACTGTGTTCCTCTCGCAGCCACGCACAAAGAAAGAGAGGGGGGCACTGACTCCTGGAACACCAGTAGAACGGTTCCCAAAGGTAAAATCAAACTCTTCCCAAATTCTTCACAGCAAACGGATACGAAACACTTTTCTAAAATAAAAAATACAACTTTTTTTCTTGTGTCTTTACTTGGAGATCACAAGACAAAATTCTTCACTTCTTGAGTTAAGTGCTCTCTGAAGATGGAGTGATTAACAAAATGATTAAAAATGAACCCTGTGAAATTTCTGGAGGAAAGTAAACATTGCCATGTTTCTGCCTTTTCTCAAGTTTAATATTTGAAGTATAGATCCTTCAGTGGATATTAAAGTAACTCTCTCCTCCGCCTGCATCTCTCTCCTGCTGCTCTCTGCTGCGCTCTCCTTAACATCTGATCCCCAGAAAACAGAGAGTGAAAGGAAGAATGAGTGGGAGGAGAAAAGGAGAGAGGGAGGGAGTGAGAGAGGGAGTGGGTGAGCTGATTTTATCACCATGCAGTTTTTAAGTCTCCAGATGTGAGATGGAGGGAGAGGAAGACAGAGAAACATGAAGGTGTTACGTTCTTTGTATGCTAAGTTACCTCAGTATCAGGGGCGATTCTAGGATTTAAATATTAGGATTTCAATATTAGGGGATTAGAATCTTTAGTAGAACAAATTAACTCCACATAATATTTCTCTGTCTCTGTCATTCACTCTTATTATCAGTTTAAATACAGAGACGCAAACGCAGTAAAATTAACTGTGCAGTAAAATTAACTGTAAAGATCTACACTTCTCATTTTCATTCATAGAGTTAACATGGACAATTTGCCATGCTTTAGTGGAAGATTTCTGTCCCCTGGTGGAAAACAAACATTTCTAACATTAAAATGACATGAAATTACCAATATAACCAGTAGATGGCTGCAGAGGGCCACTCATTAGCTCATTTGCAATTTCCACTCTGTTTTATATCTTTTCACGTGTTTTGCTTTTGGATTTATTATAAAATGAATATTATAGCAAGAGTAGAAAAAGTCTTCATGTGACATGTGATCATGCGACACTGAAGAGTGTAGTAATGGCTGCTGAAAATTCGGCTTTACCATCACAGTAGAAAAATAGAAAACAGTTATTTAAATTGTTATTATATATATATATATATATATATATATATATATATATATATATATATATATATATATATATAAAATCTAATTATTTATTATTTTATATTCATATTTATACATCATTGTAACTTTTATACAGTGTTTAATTTGTTGATTTAATTAAAAATCATAGTATTACAGTATTTTTCCTGTAATACTTTATTTACAGTAATGAGAATCATCACTGAGAAGAAAAGAAAAATAAAAACTAAATTAAAAGTAAAAACTACAAATAACTACAAAAACACCCTTAAAGTTTGTTTCAGTGAAGACAAACATATCTGACACTATGGTTACAGAGCACATTCTCTGCTTCTGTAATCTCTGCAGTGTGTGTCATTGGGAGCCTGAGGCGGCCGCGTCTTGTGGGTGTTGGGGTATATATGTTTGGTTATGTAAACAGGAATGGGATTGTTCTACATCTTCTGTCATCATGCTAGTCTCTGGAGCAGCACGCAATGGTTTTTACCAGGTAATTTTGCACTGTTTCCTTCTCTTTCTTTCCATTTATCCCACCTTTACTCCATTCAAATCTCATTTATATTGCATAAGACTGGAAAAATCACTGTATTACTAGTTCTTTGTGACAACCTCACAGTTGCTGCAGGAACTGTGCCTCGTGTACGCAAAGATCAAAAGGGTGTACTTAAAAATAATTCGGTACAAGTGCTGCATCATGCACCTAAGCACATCCAGTTACCCAGGATTCATCTAAACATGCTCTCCAGGCCCCTATGGAATCAGCATCCACAAAACCCTGCAGCACAAGTTTCATGTATTCCCTGTTCCTGTGTACAAGTTTATTAAATATTTTGGCTAATTTTATTATGATTTTAGCGACCAAAAATAGTGAAGTACTCTCAGCTCTATGTAACACGTTTTAGCACGTTTAAATTCATTACACAGACTTCCATAGATTAAAATCAGTGGAGAAACTGTTTAGCACAGAAAGTGTACAGATTCCATCTTGCTTGGGAATATCAGAGCCGAGCCGTCAAGACTGAAGTCAACATTCAAAGACATTTAAAATGATCAAGCTGTTGTTGGTTTGGTAACACTTTACAGTAAGATTTCATTTGTTAACATTAGATAAGTACATTAGTTAACATGAACTAACAAAGATGAATTCTCCTAAAGCATTTATTAATCTTAGTTAATGTTAAAATTTAGTAATGCATTATTAAATTTAAAAGTTGTACCTGTTAATATTATTTAAAGCTAGGGTAGGCAATGTTTTCCATAAACATATTTTGTTATACTGCTTGACACTATTCGCATCATGATAGCAAACAATAATAGAAGTGGTACTAAATATTAAAAAGACTTCTATAGAAGTTTCAGGACCTGTTCATTCTATCAGGATGTCCTACCTGCCTGCCATCTTATGTATTTGCATAACATGCGCACATCCCATGTCATCAACGTGTTTCATAATGCTATGCAGAGTTGTAGATACACAGTCACAGAGCACAGCAAACAAACAGCAGCAATGAGCTTATGCTGCGTTCACACCACTGTAATTAAGAGATAACCTGTGATGTTCTACTCAGAGCTGTTCACGTCCTCTGACCCAGAATTATACGTTTTTATGGCAACACTGTCAATGGCAAAATGAATTTGCAGCAGTCTGGTGGTACAAGTCAGTAAAGTTTTGTGCTTTGAGACGTGAGGTAATCTGAATGTGATGCATTCCACCCTCCACTAACACAATCTCTCATGATGCTTTGCAGACTCTGCTCTGGCTGTTCATGTGTTTTGGAAGAGGTGTGGCTTTGGAGAGAGAGCTCTTGAAGGGACAGTGGGATCTTTTCCCCTTTTATGCTTTCAAAGCTAGCTTACTATTGCTAGCCTCTATGAAACTGCACACCCTAGCTTTAATGTACCTGAGCTAACATGAACTAACAATGAACAGTTGTATTTTTTATTAAATAACATTAACATAGATAAATAAATACTATAACAAATGTATTGCTCATTGTTAGTTAATGTTAGTTAATGCATAAACTAATGTTAACTAACAATGAGTTAGTATTGTACCTGAGCTAACATGAACTAACAATGAACAGTTGTATTTTTTATTAAATAACATTAACATAGATAAATAAATACTATAACAAATGTATTGCTCATTGTTAGTTAATGTTAGTTAATGCATTAACTAATGTTAACTAATAGGACCTTAATGTAAACTGTAAACTGCTCTGAAACTGTATTTATTGGTGAAAAGTCATATACAAATAAATCTGAACTGAAAATCTAACACTAATCACTTAAAAAACAATTTTCAGACATTATTTTAATTTTGGCTTCAGAACAGTAACAATATAAAAAAAAAATCTACATTTTGTACATCTAAAGGCCAATTCACACTGCACCGACAAACGGCAACAAACACCAACAAACGCCAACAAACAAGTTGGCCGTTGGATTTAGAATTCTATGAGAAAAAAACTGTCATGTTCACACTGCCCCAACAAACACCGACAAACGAGTCACAGAGAGTCAAGTCTGACTGGGAAAATTCCACAACTACATAACTTACGTGTAACCATGTTAACAATATTGTCAGGCAAGTTTATTATATTAATAATAAAGTATCATACATATTTTACAAGCCAAAACGAATTAATTTAAAACGAAACCGAAGGTCAACCTGCGTTGCTCTCATGGTGGTTATACCTCTCTCTTTCGGTGAAGTGGAGCAGTGCTCTTGCTGAATGGCACGGATTGCACTACGGACTATTGTACCTTTTATATGTTTTTTTTAAACTGTATTTTATTTTTTATAATGAACAAGCTGCGATGTCACGTTTCCAGTGCTTTGTTGTGTGTGCGTGAGGCGCGGGCACAATCAAACAAGCTGTCTTTGCAGGGGGACTTGCCTCATCGTCATGGCAACGGTTCGTGGCCAGGTCATATTATGTCAGAGTTTGTTGCCGTTTGTTGGAAAACTGTTCACACTGCTCAGACATTCCACGACCCAACAAACGCAGATTAAACATGTTCAGTCGGGTGAAAACAGATTCCGACCAACGCCAACAGACGCCAACAGGGGTATCACACCTATCCAACAAACTCCAACAGACGAGTTTGTTGGTGTTTGTTGGCGTTTGTCAGTGCGGTGTGAATTGGCCTTAATATAACATTTTCTCACACTGTCTTTACACAATGAATATTTATATGTATATTTTAGAAAGGGGGTTATCATCAAAAAAACCTGATCTAGACTTGCAACAGCTAAAGACCATTAATTATTGGCTTTAACCAACTAGATACCATTAGCAGGCTCCTTGCTCTCTGTGTGCTCTATGTGTGTGTACGGTCTATGTGTACTAAAGCAGATGAAACAATGATGAGCTATGACCTGAATATCTGACAACAGTACTGACAGTACAGTACATGGCATGTGGATATTAAAGATCTCATATTTTTAGCTTTGGCATTTCACCACTTTTTTGGAAGAGCAGTGCAGAAACAAAGAAGACAGAGAGGGAAATGAGGCATGCCAGAATCAAACTTGAATTTCCCATTTGAGCATCACAACTCAATATGTCAGATGTGTGTTAACCAGCCATGGATCTGAAAAAAACCAGGTAATACTTAGAACAGTTCAACAATGTAACTTTGTAAAAGTGGGGATTTAGCACTAACTATAGCATGAAGAACAAATAGCCTATAAACACAGGCTGAGATCGATTTAAGACTCAAATTCTCTAAAACCCTGAGTTCTTGTTTTTAATGTTGATAATATATTATATGAGCAAGAATGCAATTTTTTCCCCAATTATCCACACAATTGCAAACGTGACATTGATTTTATATAACCGTTTAACAACAACAAAAAAAGAAGGTAATATTAAGTGATAAACATTTTAAAAGGAGTACTGTCAGTGTTGTTTGCTTAATTTTGCAACAAAATAATAGTTCCAACAAAAGCCACAGAAGAAATGCAGAAACACGCAGCAGTGTTTCGTGAATGAATATTTGGCTCTGAACGAATCATAAGAGTAAATGATTCAATGACCCATTCATAAATGCAGCCACTTGCTTTGTTACTGAATGAATGAATGACTCAGTGACTCACTCACTAAGAAAGTGACTTACCGCCACCTACTGGTGGTTTTAGTTTAATATCACTTCGTTTTTACCATATTTGCATATTTCTATATTGAACCGTTTTTATTTAAAACATCATTTATTTTAAAAAGGTACTTATAAAGGTAAAAAAAGAGGATTGAAGGATTGAAACGACTGCGACGTCAGTGATATAATTACCGATTAAGATGTATTGGGTGTTCTCAGCAGCTCAAGCACTCTAACTCTCTTTCTCTCTGTCTCCAGAGGTTTGTGGTAAGAGGGCATGTAAGAACACTGCAGCTGGTTAGTTTTAAAATAAAGATAAAATGCAGCAGACTAATTCGGGCAATGCGTCATCATTCTGAGGAAAGAATGTGTGGGAAAAAATGTAGAGAGACACTTTAGAATAAGGCAACTGGGCTTAAAAGTGCTTTAAACACGTGTTATAAGATGTTTTAAGAGTAAAACTATTGTACACCTTGAACAGCAGAAATGTTTCTACTGTGGTACATCTCTTCTCCAGAAGCATCATGCCCCCTTAGAGCCAAGTGATTTTAAATGCAACTTCAAAAAAATATTAAAACTTATTATAAAAAAAATTATTTGCATGATAACTGTAGGTTGAAAAGATGTTTATCTAAAACACTATGCCTGAAATGACAAATTCAAATGTATAAATTTGGCCAGTCCATTTGAGTCACAGGTTTACGTCTTCTGCTGTAAACTGAACATTTTGCCATCATCTACCTATTGTTAATTTTGACATTTTTTCCTTTGGAGCAGGAGTAATTATCAAACTACTCATTTCCATACAAATAAAAAATAGGGGAAAATAACACAGGGACACATTAAAGCGATCAAAAGTGACCGATTTATAATGTTACAAAAGATGTCTACTTCACATAAATGCAGAATCCTGCAAAAAAGTCACATTTTGCTCAAAAAATACTAAAGCAGCACAACTGTTTTTAACAATGATTAAAAATTTTAACATCGATTTGTCTCTTCAAAAAATTTGGACTAAATGGCTCAATACATATGGATTAGTTTTACGATCACTTTATGAATGACATCACAGGAATAAATTACATTTTAAAAATGATTAAAATAGAAAAATATTATTTTAAATTGTAATATTTCACAATATGACTGATCTTTTTTGTTCAGATACAGCCTTAATGAGGATAAGAGACATCTTTCAAAGACGTAAAAAAAATCTTACCAACCCCAAAGATAAGACAGTATATATATATATATATATATATATATATATATATATAAAATGTCTTATCGTGCCTATAGCACCTAGTGAGTCAGGACTGAAATTGGTGAACCCTTCCAGAAAACAAAAAATAGGTGCATGACGCCCTTGTTCTTCTCTAGGAAAGTAGAGCAAAATAAATAATTAAATCAAGTCAATTTTAGCATATAAAGGGGGTGGTAAGTGTTTCAGAAAGGTTCTCTCTTTCATCTTTTCAGAAACGAGTGCTCATTAAACAGGTGAAGCTAAAGGCTGAAAGAGGGAGTTTTGATGAGGGGAGACACTCTGTTCTCTTTCTTCTCTGTCAGGGACTGGCAGCTTACAACAACAATGCACGAGGGAGGGGAACGATTTTCCTCTCACACCTATTTTTATTTCTTTTCTTCTCATGTTTGAGACAACGTCCTGCTCTTTGTGGTTTTCCGTTAAACTGGTTGAGGGTGATAGGCTTCAGCTTCCCTCAACCTTATATAGGACAAGTGGTTTGGAGAATGGACGGATGAGGGTTGTCTCTGAGGGCCCTGAGATAACTACAGGTGGATGTTTAGCAGTGGATAAAGCAAAGTTCTTAATGACATCAATGTCTCATGACCTAAACTATTATAAGTGACAACGAATACTTTAAACTTAAACCAGAGGTAAACTCAGTCCACAACCTTGTCTCACTAGTTATTCTTGGACTCAATGACTACATTTGCATGAGGCATTTTGACCAGAGCCACACACATAAAGACACAAAAAGGGTGGCCTGGTAACCATCTGCTATGTCTAAACCACATTCGTCCATTTTCAGACGCCACTTCACTTCAGTAATTCCAAACATACTGCTTTTACTGATTTCATAATCACAGAACTCAACTTTACGAGATAATAATAGTTGTATACAATGGTGCTTTACATACATCCAAAAAAGAGCTCTAGCTCAGTGTGGAAGCTCCAGACATACTGTAGCAGCAATTACAAGATATCAGCAGTTGACGTTTAATTTAAAGGGTTAGTTCACCCAAAAATGAAAATTCTGTCATTAATTACTCACCCTGATGTTGTTCCAAACCCGTAAGACTTTTGTTCATCTTTTTGATCTTTTTTATGAAATCTGAGAGCTTTCTGTCTCTTCATAAACAGCTACGCAATTGAAACTCTAAAGCGTTAAAAAGTTCATAAAGTGATCATAAAACTTATCCATATGAATTGAGCAGCTTAGTCCAAGTTTTCTGAAGAGACTTGATCGCTTTTTATGATGAACAGATTTAATTTAGGCTTTTACCAGTGAACATAAACAGAAGCTCAACCGAACCTGAATGACGCGCAAGAACAAACCTCTTGTGGAGGCTTGTGTTGCTGCTTAACACACGAGAATGAACCTCAGTGGTTCTTGCATGCTTCAAGCAAACATGCTTGAGTTTCCATTTACCACAACCGATGTGTGAGTTGATGAATGTTTACATGTGAATATAAGCCTAAATTCAAGCTGTTCATCATATAAAGCGATCGTGTCTCTTCAAAAAATTTGGACTAAACAGCTCAATACATATGGATTAGTTTTATGATCTCTTTATGAACTTTTTGAAGCGTCAAAGTGGACAGGAAGGGACAGAAAGCTCTCAGATATCATCAAAATGATCTTCATTTGCATTTCGAAGATGAACGAAAGTCTTATAGGTTTGGAACGACATGAGGAGGGTGAGTAATTAATGACAGAATTTTCATTTTTGGGTAAACTACTGTAGCACTTTAAATCCTGTTTAAAAAAATTTAAAAGTTGCTTAAAATGTCTCTTACAAAGAAATGCTCACCAAGGCTGCACTTTTTTTTTTAATCAAAAAGACTGTAAAATCAGTAGTATTGTGAAATACAGCATTATTTCAATTCGGTGCTCAAAGAACATGTGATCCCAAACATTTAAATAATAGTATTTATAAAATCAAGTCTTAACCTTTTAAACATTTTCAACACTTCCACACAATCCACTTCCAACACTTGGCCACTTCCAGGTCGAGGGTTAAAAATGGTTACTCCATTTCTCACTGCTGATCTTTGAACTGGACTGTTGTCACTATCAAAATTTTGCTGTCTGTGAGTTTGCCATCGGGCTGCTGCGAGCTCTCTACCCTGTTAACGTCTCCACCACGTTCGGCCCTTCTGATGGGTGAGTTACCGCTCTCTCAGTCAGTTGAGTTGTTCGTTTACTGCTTGCTATCTGGGTGTGTTTTCTCCTATTTAGTCTGCTGTTTTTGTTGAAGTGACATTTAGGGTCTAGCTAACGTGTTTTTTGCTTGTGATTGGCTCTTATTTGCTCAGTACTAACAAGCCTCAGGCAAAAGTTTTTCTTTTTTCTGTTCTTATCTGCCTCATCTTTTATCTCATATCCATAATGAATATTGGATATTTACCACCGCAGCTAAGGGCCTTGAACTGCCACCCGCGTCTTGATTCTGTGACGTATGAATGCTGCTGGAGTCTAGGGATTCTCTGTCGCCCATGATATATACACTGCTCACGGCGTGTTTTCAGGAGTACCTTTTGCTCTAAGCCTGATGCTCTTCCATGCATCTGGACTAATCATAGATTGTCGTCCATGCCCAGACAATTGCCCGCCCGCTATACTGTGCAGCGCTCTCTAATCTATCTCACTGGTGCCCAGCAATGTTCCTCTAACTTGAGTTCCCTGCATCGTCACTTTGTGCTTTTGAACTGTCGATCAATCTCGGACAAAGCCCCTTATCTCAATGAAATTATCATTGACAATAAGCTTGACATTTTTCTTCTCACTGAAACTTGGCAAGTTAAACTGGTTTAACTTAATTAATCTGCATGGATTTGATTTTGGATTTGATAATGATTTTCTGCAGTTAAATCTTCTAGCACCAGAAGGATATAAGTTACTGTCTGGACGGTAAAGGGGGTGGTCTCGCTGTCATTTATCGGGACAATCTCCGACTCACGCAACTTGATTTTCATGATACCAATACATTTGAATATATGGTATTGAAAGGCTGACTCTCTTATAATCATCTTGCTCTATCGTCCTCCTAAAGCCTTGTCCAACTTTTTTTCTGAACTCAGTGAACTGTTAACCCTTGCCTGTTCATTGTAATTTCCCATTCTCCTGCTTGGTGACTTCAATATTCATGTCGATACTGTTTGCTCTAACACTAATCAATAGTCTGTTTTTGAATGTTTTAATTTGACTCAGCATGTTCATTTTCCTACCCATACTCATGGTCATATCCTTGATCTGATATACATCAAGGGTTGATATCTCTTCCATCTCTTCTTCTGACACTGGTATTTCTGATCATAAATTTATTGATTTTAGCCTAAGTCTGCCTATGCGTAAAAAATGCCCTACGACTGTTATATCATACCGCAATCTGAAAGCTATTGATACTGCGTCATTCTGTACCTCTATTGTTTCTTCAAACCTCTCTGATGTTTCTTCTCCCTACCTGATATTATCTAACTATCACTCCATAATTTCTGAAATCTAACAGGAGCATGCACCTATTAAGACCAGAAGTGTCCCTTCTTCCCACTCTTCTCCTTGGTACACTCCTGAGCTCCGTATTCTTAAGGCTACTGGTAGACGGCTTGAGCCATTCTTACTGTACATTATTTATCTTTTCTTGATCATCTCAAAACATACAAATCTGCTCTTAACTCGGTTTGCTCTAGTTTTGTTTCTGCCACAATTAATAAATCATGCAACAGGCCAAAAGCATTATTTAATACAATAAATAAGCTTACCAAACCTCCACCCAAGGATCCTCTAGCTTCTAATGAGCTTTGCTGTTCCTTTCTGGATTATCTGCTTAAAAAGACCTATGCCGTCCACCAATGCTTCTCTAATGATACTACAAAGCTTAGCTATCTGCCAAATCTATCCGGTCAGTCCCTGTCTTGTTTTTCTCTGACTACCCCATCTTCTGTCTCTCAGTTACTCTTGAAATCCAACTCTTCCTCCTGTCGATCTCTCACTTCATCAATACATCTCTTACCTCTGCTTAATTTCCTCTGCCACTCAAAACTGCTGCAGTTACCCCTGTTCTTAAGAAACCTCACCTCGATCCCTCAGTTTTATCTAATTACCATCCTATTTCAAATGTACCCCTTTATTGCTAAATAACTGGAAAGTACTGTTGTCTCCCAGCTTCAGTCTTTTCTAGTTGAAAATAATCTCTTCGATCCCTTTCAATCTGGTTTTCGCCCCTTCCATAGTACTGAAACTGCAACAGTAAAGGTATAGTGAATGATCTACTACTTTCTGGTGACTTTGGTTCTCTGTCTATACTTCTGCTACTCAATCTCAGCTCTGCCTTCAGTACTGTCTCCCATGAATACTTATTTCTCATCTCTCAGATTTGGGTATTTCTGGTACTTCTCTGTCTTGGTTTTCTTCCTATCTTTCTGACAGACAATTCTAGATCTCAGTTAAGGATTTTCGATCACCTACTGTCCCCTTGAAGCGAGGTGTTCCCCAGGGATCCGTTCTCGGGCTATTATTATTCATAATTTACATAATACCACTTGGTCAGATCTTACAACATCATGGTCTTAACAATCACTTTTACGGTCATGACATTTAATTAAACTCTATTTGTACACCTGCTCTACCTGCCCAAACTGACAAAATCTCTGCTTGGTTTGATTGGCTTAATTTAAATTTTCTGAAACTTAACATAGACAAAACTGAGATTATTTTTATTGGAACTCCCTCACTCACTAGCAATATTCCTACCAATTTCACCTGTGAGATTGCCGGTTCTCACATCAAATAATCTAGTACTGTTAAAAATTTAGGTGTAATCTTCGATTCTACTCTCTCCTTTCAGGCTCATATTAACTCTATCCCCAAATCAGCATTCTTTCATCTACGTCGCATTGCCCAACTCCGTCCCTTCATCAGTATCAAAGATGCTGAAACTGTCATCCATGCATTTGTCTAATCACGCCTTGATTACTGTAATGCCCTTTTCATTGGTTTACCTGCCAACTCCGTTTCCAGATTACAATACATTCAAAACTCTGCTGCTAGAATACTTACCCATACCATGATATGAATATTTCGGATTGGTGCCACACTTAAGCCACTGGAATAAGAATAAACAAAGACAGCAGAAAACATGACAAGTAGAACCACACAGATGGGTGTAATGGTGGTGATGTGGAAAGATGGGGATGGGGCTGGGGCTGGTTAAGGGGTGAGAGGTGTGTGCGGATATACTGGATACTGTATGAGCTAATAGTCACAAAGAAAATAACTACATTATTACCATTTTAGACACTACAATAAAGGTAATACCATTGTATCCTTTGCAGTAGCCTAGCATTCTAGGCAAATACCATAAATTAATACAACAATTACTCATTATTACTGTGGTATACATCAAAATACCAAACTATTACCATCACTGTACCATGGTTAAATGTATAATTCCATCAGACGTAACACAAAAGTCACAGGACATGGATCTGCTACTGCACAGAAACACTGTGTCTGTGAATCACAAAGATACTGAATGGATGGAGAGGTGGAGGAGGAACCAAGGACAGAAAACAGGAGAGGGGTTCCGGCCTTTCATGTGAGGGGCTGAGGGCTGGGTGGGTAAGGTGTGTCCTAGGGGAGCGAGGGGGACTTTGAGTGCATTAGCAGACCCCGCTTTCATGTGCGGAGTGCAGAGCCCGTCTCACATCAAACAAACTCTAATGATGGTTTTAAGAAGAAAAGCAGCTCCACAGTTATGATTCATTAACTCTTTCTGCATGTGTGTGTGTGTGCGCAGCACCCGAGGGGCAGGAAAAGTATTAGAGCACCTTGACAGATCCTAGATAATGCCGGGTTGCCATGGTGACTGTGTTTGCGCTACTATAACCATTTTAACTGAATCAATATTCAGAGCAGCCTTACTCTGATGTACTGCAAGAGTAAAACTTAATAAAATTTACTAAAAGGCTCTGATGCAAGCATCATCAGATATGCAGCAATCATTTTAGAGACTAACAATGACCTTAATAACAACAACAACAACCGGAAATACACACTCTCCTCATCTGAAGACTTCACACAAAAGCAGTTTTCACTAGCTTTCTTTGAAATGTCACTGCAGCGTCTGTGTGTGTGATTGTTTTTTCGCTGAACTCGGCAAACTGTCCAGTTTTATCTCATTTGAGCGTCATGTGGATGATACTGTATCGTCTGATATTCCACAGCAATGATTAAGAATCCTAATATTTCGTAAGGAGATTCTCTGTGATTTCTTCTCATGAAGAAATATCTGGGTCATACTTAAGTGTAAAATCAAACTAAAAAATAAAATAAAAATAATACATTTATAAAAAATAATAAATAATAAAAAAGAAAAAGAATAAATAATAAAGATTAATAAAAATAAGAAATATTTTTTCATTAAGAAAATGAAGCATATTTTAGGAGATATTTTAGCATGAATTAAAATGTACAAATGTATAAATATACTACAACTTTAATATAATATAATTATTTGTTCACCTTGCAGCACTGAAGTTTATCATTGAACAAAACTATGTAAAAATATGTTTAATATTAATAGCAGAGACACAATCCATGCACATATACAACAGCATATAAAAATAGTTTAAGAACATCATCATAAAAAAATAATTAAAAAAGGTATACTTGGGGGATATTCATGCACTCTAAAAAAAAAAAAAAAGGCCCAATGTAATGTTAATATGAAGGATTTTTTTTTAAATTACACATTGCATTGTGTTGTGTTACAGGATTAAGGAAAATGTCTGTAAACTTAGTGGAAAATTTTCAGTACCTTTTCAGTTTTTCTACAGGTTTTTTTTTTTCTGTAGTCAAAAATCAAAAGTTTTGAGTAAAATCAAGTTTTGATTTTAGTTTACTGTTTAGTTATTTTATGTGATTTTATCTTTTTTTTAGGGATGCACCGATACCATTTTTTAAGGACCGAGTACGAGTACCGATACTTTTTTCTAGTACTTGCCGATACCGATGCCTATACATTTATTAATTTCTCTCTTTTTTTTGATGATGTTACAGTTTTCCAAGCACAACACAGTGAGACTAATGAATGTAGGACAGCTTCTTTATTATTACTCTAATGAAAAAAGTAATAATTTTGTGCTTGTCACAAACTTAAAGCACAAATTTCACAATGTCCGATAACCTTCAAAGGGCATTTACCAATATATATAATTGTTGTTATATAAAAAGAAATTTACAAATAAATTACAAACAATACAACAAATACAATAGAGATACAAATTTCAGAAGGTAGGTTTATTTACCATGTATACATTTATTTAACATATTTTGTTGTTTTATTAACATTAATGACAAATATAGGCTATACGGTCCCTTTAAGACCGAATCTATGGATACTGACACATATCCTGTTTTCACCCAAATGTTTACGTCCACTTAAGCCATAACCGACTGTATTTACGTGAGATACTCCACACGATGGACATTTTGACAACTATTTGTGCATTTGACCATTCATGAGCAAGGAGAACTGATTGCGTGCTGTCTGAGAGAACTGGGATCGCGCGCAAGAAAGAGAGACAGCACGTGCAAGAGAGAGAGTGCTTCTGGTCTGTGTCATTCAGCGCGATTCTGCCTATCCCGCTTTCACTAATCGATAACGAATTGTGACTGAAAGCATGCATTTCGCAATGTGTGGGCTGCCATCATTGATTTTGAAGTATTTCCACACCTCTGAGGCTGACATTGTTTCTGCTGCTGCCGCCGGTGTCTCTGTGCATGGAAAATTCTGTCGGTTACGTCACGTGAGGTATCGGTCTTTGGTATCGGGGGTATTTTTAAGAGTACGAGTACAAGTACATGAGCTTGGTATCGGGCCGATACCGATACTGGTATCAGTATCGGTGCATCCCTACTTTTTAATTTTTTTTAAAAAATATTTCTCTTTAGCTTTAATTTATTTCAGTATTTAATTTCACTTGGTTGCCGAGGCAAGATTTTAAGTTTTTCATCTAATATTTATATTTTATTTTATTTCAGCTTTTTCTGATTAACAATTTTCAATAGTTAATAGTAACAAGCCTCATGTAGACGCCCACTGACAGACTCTCACCCAGTCAGAGTGTCTAACTGCAGCTCTTGGATACATATTGAGTAACAAAAGAAGAAAATTCTCTCACATTCTCTCTCTCTCTCAGAGGATATCCTATAACCCTCGAGATGAGGCAGTTTCCCCTTTTTGAATACAACAGGCAGAGGTAACCATCTTGCCAAAGGGATGGAAGTATGAATGGAAAGAAAAAAAACATGAGCATGCGGATGGCTATCGCTACAGAAAGTATACAAGGAACAGATGTAAGCTTACAGCTGATCTCGGATCGGTTGAATTCTACAGTATGGATCACAGTACACAGCATGTCATGTCATGTCGGGCACCTCTTAGATGGTCTCAGGGGGTGTGTGCTGGTTCTGACATGCTGTACATTGACTGGGGTGAGTGTGTGTAAGAGTGGATGCTGATGTGACAGGTGTGTGTGTGTGCTGTGACCTATTTCCAGACAGATGGAGACAGTAAACAGAGTTCAGAGGGTTTTCAGAACTTAATAATTCAGTCTCACTCCAAAGAACAGGCACAGGAACTGCCTGCCACTGAGGGAGAGAGGCAGAGAAATAAAAACTGGTGGTTAAATCAATAGATGGGACCTAGTGAATTTTGTTTTCTACTAGCTGTTCATACTCAACTACAGTACACAACGTATTGCGTTTCTCCCCCCAAACCATTTTAGTGCAAACCCTGCCCCACACCTGATTTCATTTTTTAACTCAATCAAGCAGCCACCTGTCAAAAAAAGTTCCATTGACCTCAATTGTCATTAGATTTTGCTTCTTTACCTCAGATAGACAATTGCTCATGGCAGGTTTAATTTTGTTTTGGAGGCTGAACCTGTGCTCTGTTGTAGTTGCACTTGCAACCAACTAAACAGGGGTGGGAATTACTGTACAGTTACAAGTTACAATAGATCACCAAGTGTAATCCGTTAAAACGACGAACATCCTTCAGATTTTTCAGTCACTGTAAATTCAGTCAATGGCTGAAAATATTCGGTTAACGCGACCTCTGGTCTAGGCAGGCAGCTCACTAGGATTTGAAGCAGAGCCACAGACAGAGAGATACAGACAGAGAGCAAGCATTGTCTGTGATCACAGTGAGCAAACACAGCCATTAGCATGTGAAAGCTCATCTAAACACAATCAATATGAAGCCTGAAAACACAAGCCATACATTCATATAATGAGCTTCTCCACGGAGCCGCACACGGCATTAACATCATTACAGAAGTGCTGAGGAGAGAGAACCATCCTCAGGCATAGAGCCCACATATAACATGGATACACATTCTGTGTGTTTATCTGTCTCTCTCATATGAAAACACTTTAGTTGTGGTGTTGAATGATTACACTGAGGAGAGATTTCAGTCACGACGGCTAGTGCTATTTTGAGGTAAAGTACATAGATAATAATGTGTAGACTAGCTGAATGATTTTTAAAAAAAAATGTCAGATATGGTTTATTTTAAAAACAAAAGTCAAATATCAAGAGAACAGCGTTGCTACAATCCAAATACATAATCTATATAGTTTATTTATTATTAATAATAATGTAATTATTTAAAAACAAAGTCGGTTTAAGTTTTTTTTTTTTTTTTTTAAATGGTTTTTTTTAAAATGTCTCGGTAACACTTTATTTTAAGGTGACGAAGTTGCATGTTACTACATTTTCTTATTCTAGTAATAGTAAATTATGCATAATTACAAGTAACTAACCCTAAACCAAACCCTAACCCCAACGTAACTCTGTAGTAAGTACATGTAGTTAATTAATATTATGCAGTACTTATTTGACTAAGTCCAATGTAACTACGTCACCTTAAAATAAGTGTAACCGAAGTCTCTAATGCTCACTAAGGCTGCATTTATTTGTTCAAAAATACAGAAAAAAACATAATATTGTGAAATATTTTAATATATAAACAAAATACTTTCGTAGAAACTGTGCTGCTGCTCAAAAGAACAGCATTTATTTGAAATAAATTTATTTGTAACAATGTAACAAAGTATGAAAGCTGTTTTTTTATTTGAATATCTTATCTTGTTTTTTATCCAAACTTGGTAACACTTTAGTATAGGGAACACATATAAACAATTAACTACGACTTTTCCCTCAACAAACTCCTAATTTACTGCTTATTAACAGTTAGTAAGGTAGTTATGAAGTTTAGATATTGGGTACAATTAAGAATGTAGAATAAGGTAATGCAGAATAAGGCATTAATATGTGCTTAATGAGTACTAATAAATAGCCAATATTCTAGTAATATTCATGCTAATAAGCAACTAGTTAACCCTAAAATAAAGTGTTACCTAAAACTTTTTATCTGACAATTTTGACATTTGCAAGTTTCACAATAGACTTTTTTCTTGCAATTGCTACTTTATATTTCGCAATTCTGTCTTTATAACTGACAATTGCAAGTTTATATCTCACAATTGTGAGAAAAATAGTCTGAATTGTGAGATAAAAAGTCGCAATTAACTTTTGTATTTTTTTATTTCGTTGTGAAAACAAGCTTCCATAACAAATTCTTTAAAGTCCCTGTAAATCATTTTAAAGTATGTGTTCTGAGTTTGTCACACCACAGAAAAATGTGTTATTAACCACCCAGCCAAATTTGAATGATTAAAACAAAAATTGGCAAGTAAATGAAATAAGTTATCAAAATCTCGAAAAAATGAGCAGTATTCTCTGCTCTCAAACGCTGGGGGTGTCGGATGTCGGCGCTGAAACCACACCCACTCGCGAGAGCTGCCGTCTCAACTGACTTGTCTAATGAGTCAAACATACTGATGCACAGGGGCGGCGCTATGGGTGGGCTAAGGGGGCTGGAGCCCCGAATGTTTTTTCAAAAGCCCCGAAACTTTCGTGTTTGAGGTTTCTTAACAGTGCTGTCAAAATATAATTTTTCTAAACATATCTCTCTATTAAAATATGTTAAACAGTTCAATACCGCTTTTCTACAGTATCCTTTCTCTCTCTTCTCTCCGACAGTGAGTTCACGCACACCGCCGTTGTACAGAGCCACGCCTCCTGTCACTCACTCAATGCAGCGGCAAGCCTCGATACTCTCTTTCGGTCCGGTTGAAGGGTTTTTGTTATGATATTTCAGCTGATATGACAACTTTAGCACATTTGTCAGCTAAACATTCATTCAGTGTTTCCCATTAATGACCCTGTGACCGCCGCCACCGTTTCATAATGAACTGAAATTTTAAAACATACATAGCTAAATGGTCTCTAACATTGTATTTTGCCAATGAACTAAAAAAAACAGCAAAAGACAGTGATTAAGTAGGGGAGAGCGGGGCACAACCTAACGCTTTTTGACTTTCTCAGTTTGTTCCACATTAATTTCACACATGTGTGGTACGAATAAGTGGCTTTGTTTCATTAATACAGTGAATACTTTTTTCTTTATTTACCCCGAAAGAAGGGAAGTGAAATGTGACAACATGCCCCATAGGTGGGGCGCATTGATGGGGCACGTTGTAACATGACCATATGACTGCTAAAAATGTTATCTGATTTAATTAAAAAAATATACATGACAAACTAAAATATTTTGTCAACAAAAGACAATAATAATTTTTTTCATATAAAATAATAGCATTTTTTAGAAATTCAAATTTAAATAATTTTGTAGTTTGACAATGAACACTGCAAAACACAGCTATACAGCATAGGTCAAAAAAATACAGGCAAACAGATGAAGAAACATATTCAGACATTCAGAAGAACACAGAGCTGAACAAAAACACTCCTCTCCCTCCACTCACAGCTCTCACAGAACACAAGACAAATAGACGAGACAGTACAAATGCTGAACATTTCTTGAAATAATATTTTCTGGATGTTCAGGTTCTTCCTTTCAGTCTTTATTGACTTTTTTTCCCATGGTTTCTCAACAGAAATTCATTATTAAGGTGATTATGACAGTTGTATCGTAACTGTATAAAATAGCATAGTTCTAATAGCAGGACACATTGTAACGCAGTGTTACAACGAACCCTATCTGCACAACTGGAATTTAAACCTGGTTAGTAGGGCTGTGAATCTTTGGGTAGACAGCGAACCGATTCGATTCACGATTCATAGGTGTTCAATTCGATTCAAGAATGATTTTTGAAAATTCAGAACGATTCGATTCGAAACGATTCACATTAAAATTCGATGCGATTCGATTAATTCGATTTGATTCTGCATCTTTATATGCATTCATAGGGTTATTGAAATGCTTTCCCCAATGTGTCTTAGTCAGGGTGCAAATTACACAGCAGCCTTCAGGAGGTAAGGGCAAAAAACAACCTTTTGTCCATTGTTAATGTTGGTTCATGTTAGTTATAATGATGCTACATAACTTTATTTTAATAGCCTAAAAATTGGCATTTGTAGAAATTTACATATGCCAAAATTTTAAAAGGCTTTAAAAGTATTGTTAGTTCATGTTAAAGGGTTAGTTCACCCAAAAATGAAAATAATGTCATTTATTACTCACCCTCATGCCGTTCCACACCCGTAAGACCTTCGTTAATCTTCGGAACGCAAATTAAGATATTTTTGTTGAAATCCGATGGCTCAGTGACGCCTGCATAGCCAGCAATGACAAGATCCATTAATGTACTAAAATGTAAGTTCATGTGAGTACAGTGGTTCAGTATTAACATTATAAAGCGACGGGAATATTTTTGGTGCGCCAAAAAACAAAATAACGACTTATTTAGTGATGGCCGATTTCAAAACACTGCTTCAGGAAGCTTCGGAGCATAATGAATCAGTGTGTCGAATCAGTGGTTCGGATCGCCAAAGTCACGTGATTTCAGCAGTTTGCCGGTTTGACACGCGATCCGAATCATGATACGATACGCTGATTCATTATGCTCTGAAGCTTCCTGAAGCAGTGTTTTGAAATCGGCCATCACTAAATAAGTCGGTATTTTGTTTTTTTGGCGCACCAAAAATATTCTCGTCGCTTTATAATAGTAATATTTAACCACTGTACTCACATGAACTGATTTAAATATGTTTTTAGTACCTTTATGGATCTTGAGAGAGGAAATGTTATTGCTCCCTATGCAGGCCTCACGGAGCCATCGGATTTCAACAAAAATATCTCAATTTGCGTTCCGAAGATTAACGAAGGTCTTACGGTGTGGAACGGCATGAGGGTGAGTAATAAATGACAGAATTTTCATTTTTGGGTGAACTAACCCTTTAACTATAGTGTAGGATAGTGTTAATGGCTACACAACCTTTTTCAAGTGTTCCAGGTACATTAAACATACTAATGCTTTCATGGAGAGACTACCTTAGAATATCATGCACTTTCCCAAATAATCCTAAACTAACTTTTCTTCACTGAATAGTAAGAAAAGCCCTCTTTGTTCTCTTTATACTGATAATTTTCCTTACGATGATTCTGAAAGAAAACGCGCTGGGTTTCTACTGTTGTTATAGTAACGAACACAACTTTAATGCGCATCTGATTGATAGATAAACCGCGCTCTCTTATTTCAGTGTTGTTAATGTTGTAGTTACTTCAGCAGTTTCCTTCGCACATTCAGTTTAACAACATTAAGTTAAATTTCATTTATCATTCATTGGAACTGTGCGTATGAGACACTTACATTACGTGTATGCTCTGTCCATGCAATAAATTCGCGCCCTTGAATAAGCAGGATTTTACTTCAACTGCTCAGGTAATGTCAATGGTATGACCCACTTCTGTAAAACTTAAGTATTTTATTTTATAGAAAATAACGGTGACGTTTCCACGCAATGAAAGCGTTTTATTTCAACAGTAGTGACCACGCAATACGCATAGTAACGGCTTATAAAAACGCCTCAAAATAAGTTGCAAAAGTTATCAAAGATGCAACAGCGTGTTGTATTCAATGCAGAGAACAAAATGCGAATGGCTGTACATTTATTTGTGTATTAAATTATAGCAAATACCATGTGTATATTGTGTTGCATCTAATAATAATTTGCAGCGTGCATTTGTTGGAAGCTTTTTTTTATGCTTTTAATGAGAGCGAAATAAAACTGTCTGAATCAGAAGCCATTGCTGTATTGTCAGTCTCTCCTCATCCCCCTCCACTCCGCAGCTTAACCACGCCCACTTCTGTAGCATTTTTCTGTGGTGAGAACTGACTGCTGCTGAAACAGGGGGTTTTCATGACCCTTTAACTCCTGAAAGAGGTCACACTATGATCAAGCCCAGGTGACCTCTGACCTGGAAAATTTGCCACAGGATCAGAAATGACTCCAATCATTGTTGGGTTGGCAATGGGAAGCTGAAGGGAGAAAGGTGAATGACAGTGTGTGTAGACTATACCAGTGGTTCTCAACCTTTTGGAACAGAAGCATTTAAGCATTTTAATTTAAATTATAGTTAGACTTTTTAAATATATCAACATCATTTTATTAATTTAAATTCTTTTAAAGTGCCCCTATTATGCTATTTTAAAATTTCCTTTATTTTGTTTTGGAGGTCTCCTATAACAGGTTTACATGCATCAAAGTTGAAAAAACACTTTCATTTTCTCATAATATACATTCCACATCACCTAATTTCACAAAGAGTCTGAAAATGACTTGTTCAAAGATTCATTCTCTCTAAGCCCCGCCATTCCGAGAGCTACTCTGGTCTGATTGGTCAGATTGCCCAATCTATTGTGATTATCCGACTGCTCACAGCACATGTCGGAAACAAAACGCCCATTACCATTGAATTTCAGCTCCGGAGGCTTCCTAAATCCTCAGCGATTGTATACACCGTAACGACAGTAGCAATGGTGTCAATTTTACCACATTAATTCGAGCGTGAGTACGATGATGAAACAAGAACTAGTTATTCAACCCGAACCTCCATCGTAGGGAGGACTTGAGCAGATCATTTCTCTACATCAGTATTAACAAGTGCATGTCCATCAACAAGCCGATATGAATATTTCTATCTCCTTACTTCAAATTAGTAAACCTTTGAGCTTCTCTAAAGTTTGGGCCCAGAGTCTAGATACACCACATCTATAATGTTAGAACCCAATATTGCTTATATATTGCTTTCCATCTCGCTGCTACTATTTTCTTGACAGCTGTCAAGCCAGCTAAAAACACTGGTTTCTGAATTTTGTTAAGTTGGATATCAGAGAGATCATTTAAAATAAAAACAAATGGGAACAAAGGGACAGAAACATTTAATATAGTGGACAATTTTTCTTTAACCATATTCAGTTAACAACCCCAGGGGATTCCCAAATCATGTGATAAAAAGTACCTAAAAAGTACCAATTTCCCCTGTATAGCACAGCGTACAATTAGGATCGGGTTTAAGCTTCATATAATAGAGTTTACGTACTGTTTATGATTTATGGGGATAAAAAAAAAGGAGTGGGTGGATTTTTACCATTATAGGCTGGTTGTTTACACACACCGTAGACACACATCTGTGTTTAAACACCATATAAAAGTAAAATTTGCATAATAGGTCCCCTTTAAGTCATCCCGCAGCCCCCTTGAAAGTTTGCTGAGGCCCCTTAGTGTGCCCCTGCCCCCTGGTTGAGAACTTATATATTTATATACTACTTGAAAACAAAAGGTTTTTGCAGTAAAATACAGGAAACTATAAATTATTCTTTACAGCCATAAGTCATTTGAACTATTACTTCTCTATTTACAATGAAAACATCTGTAGGGATGATAAAGTTTCAGCTTTAATTACAAGCTGAGTACATCAACATTCAAAATAAATCTAAGTTGTGTGAATGGAATGTGCACTGAGATGACCTGGACTGTGTCATGGAGTTCCACAGAAATGACAGGAGTACCTAACGATGAGCTCACACAGCAAGAATGATCTGGACATCTATTCTGAAGACTGATATGCAAATCTGAGATTCTTAGCAGCAGCAGTTCAGGTTGTCACAGCATAAAAAATAAAAATAAAAATCAACAAACCCTGTATAGTTGGCTGGTTTTGGGTCCATCAGAACATTAGAATCATTTTTAGCAACATATGGATGCTAAGCACAACCCTACAATAGAATGATAAATATTTAAAAAATAGACTAAGACTACATTAATCCGGATACACTTGAAAACTGTTTTCATTTCAAAATGCTCTGTGCCCACACTAGCATTTTCCAAAAGTTTCTCACACAAACATCAGAAGATGCTTAAATCGTCTTACTGCGCACACTCTGAGATGACACTGAGAGACCAGACATAATAAAGATCTCACGCAATTCGTCTGACACAATCATTTTATTAGCAAATGTCTCACCACTTACTGGTGCATTCAGGTCGCACTCAATAGCCACTTCACGTATAGTCTAAAATGCAATTACCCTCATGTTTTGCCACAGTAAATTTTCTGTCATCTTTGGAAAAATGTAATAATAATATTGTACAAAACAATATGTATCTTTAGCAACACTGAAAGTGAATAGCACATAGCACATACTAAGGGTGTAACGGTACACAAAACTCAGGTTCAGTACGGTTCAGTAGTTTTCAAGTCACGGTTCGGTATGGCTTTCAGTACAGCAGGTGGGGAAAAAATTAAACATAAAATTGCTTTTTTTTATTAAAACAGTGGTTTACTGAACAAATTGTGTTTTTGTCTTTAAATATATTAAATTAAATTATAACAAAAAGTTTCTTAAGGATAAAAAAATTATCTTTGCTAATGCTATAAACTATGTAGGAAGCCCTTACTTGAACATTAGGCTACTATAGTATTAAAGGTTAACAACTGAGCCCAAACTATTAGCCTAAATTCAATTGCTTTTTATTTTTAGATAAAATAATCAACACTCAAAAACAAATTGTATGCAAACATGTAAGCTGCAGCTAAGGCAGTTTTTGCATTAACTTCTAAATGTTTTTACTACAATTCATTATTAAAATATAATCATATATATATATATATATATATATATATATATAATCATCAGTGGTTGTCATTTGATTTATATAAACATACATTAAATAATCAAGACCACTAAAAGGTTAAGTAAAATATAATGAATATATAGGCTAATACAGTGCATATATTAAGCGAGAGTTCGTTTCTCTGGCAAACTAACAAGCTGTGGAGGACACAGTGGCTTTTCTGAGGTAAATGCTACATGACATATTGTTTACAAGCTGTTTTATTGATGTCTTTCCGCCGTTAAAACATGGAATAAGCGATTACAAGAGATATAACCATTTCAGTAACTTGTACTGTATCTTTCAACATACCTTCAGATGTTCTTTCATGTTTATTCTGTAACTAGTATTAAAGAGGAAGAGATGATCGCGTTCACTTGCGCTCCACACTCCGCTGCCGGTTGAACTGAGGCGTCTGTAGAGTGATCTGACACGCCGCATCACATACCGTCAAAGTGGTTTTCTGTTTGAATTTTGTGATTTCGTGGACAGAATTTGAAGGATGACACTTTGTTTCTTATCGAAAGTAACAAAACGCAGAGCTTATTGCGATTATTAATGGTTAATGGTGGTTAGGCTACAATGTTGCAATGTAATGCTTTGGTACACACGTGCTGCGAACCGAAAGCCCTGTACCGAAACGGTTCGGTACGAATATGTGTACCGTTACACCCCTAGCACATACTGGTATAGATATCTATGGGCACAATATGCCTCACATGACTAAAAACGCATTGTTTTCAAATAACTCTCTTTTCACAGTCAACACTACAATATACCGCTTGGGAGATCGTCTTAAAAAAGCTAAATTTTTGCAGGACAAAAATGCCATCTCAGTTTGGATGGAAGGCCAAAATGTAGAGGAAAAAGATGTTTACAAATATATCCAGATTAGTGTAGACATAGCCTAATAGCACACACTTTTATAGCAAAAAACTGTATAAAACATAGACGTTTTATACAGTCTATGCTACAGTAATAGTTCTTGAGGCTACAGTAATAGTTCTTGACATTTACTGCTGAAGTCAGTGGATTTGTTATGAAAGTTCTGATTTGATGTCTTTAGTGCTGGTGCTTTAATGGGGATGAATTTAGTGATACAACTTCTCAGAGAGCGTTTTTAACATCCTTGATACTCAGGATGTTTAGCTAAAGACTAACTAGATTTTAATTTTTGATAGCAAAAATCGTCTGCCTGAGAAGCCTCTATATTGATGCTTTAAAAAATTCTAATTCTAGAATCTGCTTTAACTCAAAAATGGCTGCCAATTACCTCTTATCAGCACTTTAATTTCCTGCATTATGTATTAATTACTTTTTTATTGCCAATGTGTAAACGGCTTGTAACAAAGGTAAAAAAGTGAAAATGAATGTGATGTGTAGCCAATGGTGTCCCATACTCGGAATTTGTGCTCTGCATTTCACCCACCCAAGTGCACACACACACACACACACACACACACACACACGTGAACACACACCATGAGCAGTGGGCAACCAGCAGCAATAATCAACAGCAGCAGCACCAATAAAACCAGCAGCAGCATAGCAGATCTATTCAGCCAAGACCAAACATATCAACATTGTCATACCCATTACCATGCCAAACACTCCAAGAACAAATTTTAATTACCTCTTCTGTTGACATGATGCCGATGAATTGGAGAGCTTGTGCAACATATACGCATATAATCAGATGCATTCTCAAATGCCGCTTTGTCACAGCTGTCATTTTGTTGTGTTTTTGAGAGGAAAGCACGCAGCACATATTTACATATTCATTTAAACATTGCTCCCAGCAGTGGGGATGGCATCTGGATGTTTGTTAACAGTATATCGCTGCAAAGGCATTTCCAACTTATTCTAAGCAAAGAATGAAAAAGACAGTGTCGAATTTGTTGTAGTGGCGAATTCTGTGACCCCAGTAGGCGCTGTAGTGACGGTAGGGTTAGGATTGGGATTGGGATTAGGAGTAGTTCGGATTAGCTCAATACAGGACCCTACTAGGGTCACGTAATTTGGCTAAATATATATCCAAATCCACAACCTAATAAAAGTAAGTCATTATGTCTAAAAACAACTAAGGAATTCTCAAGCCTCTTTATACAGGGCCATGCAGGCATCTTGTGGTTACACCATAGCATTACATCTGTTTTTCTTATTTACTTCCACTATATGGCACTAACTGCCTTCAAAAATCAGATTTTAAAGGCCTTGTCTCTATTTTTACCTGAAATACTACTTTAATTAGTTTTGTTGCAGGTGTTTGGCCACTTCTAACCAGTGTAGCCAAGTTTCTTGAGTGCCAAATCACCATATTAGAGTGATTTCTGAAGAATCATGTGAGACTGAAGACTGTAATGTCTGCTGAAAATTCAGCTTTGGCATCACAGGGATAAATTACATTTTAAATAAATAAATATTTATTTATTTATTTATTTATTTATTTGATCAAATAAACGTGTTCTGATATGGCATTAACAGGTGTAACAACCAAGCCGAGTACAGTCAAAATGTAATCTAGAGTTAACTAACAGTGATTAACATAATCAATAAAAATCTATTCACTACATGAATTTCACTGGAAAACTCCAGTGCATGAAAACAGTGACCAAAAAATGAGTTTGAGATGACCTCTTAACCAACATTCAGACAGAGACAACTCTCGTGGTATCGAAGAAATTGTATGCAAGACGTGTTGAGACGCCTGTACTGACAACAAATCCTGGATATCTCTTGATGACATACACTTTTGTGACATCTGACGCAATGTACAGATGACACCTAGACAGGAATTCTGGATTCATGACAAAGAGTCTCTTTATATCTGAAGAGCCTTCACCATATCAAACCCTTATATCACACAAACATTTCCATCATAACTTACCACATACCTTAAAAAGAACAACAAAATTCAAAGCTGTTTTTCTAAAAACTTAAATCTACAGTTGGATGTCTGTATGAGCATGTCTGCAGGAAATTACATTTAAAGGTGAGGGAAAATGTTCCTCTGACATTACTGTCAAACTCTCTTTCGGAGTTACACTGACTAATTATAGGGAAAATTTCCTGTGTCTCTTATTTCCATCAGTGGACTTAATAATGATATCTGAGTCATGAATCAGAGATATAAGCTTTCAGAACCTTTTTTTTTTTACTCCAAGGCACCCACAACAATATTGCAAGGCTACTGTAGATTTCCTTTATATCTTATGTAATGACAAAGTATGTCCAGGATTTCCAAAGCCAAAACAATGTTTTTTTTTAAAAAAATTTCATTTTGTGCAATTTTTATTTTAAAACATTTAAGTAATCTTAAGGCCCCCTTAAAGTTTAAGGACCCCTTGTTGAGAAAAAATAAAAAAAAATAAAAAGTGCCAACATGTAACTTTCAGTCAGCCTGTTGGTTTAACATTTGAGTCTGTAACAGACCTGAATAAGCTGATCTTAAAGGAAAACTTGAGGGAAAATGGCAGGTCTAAAAACACTGCTGCATGTGTGTGTGCCATTTTCTTGAAAGGCAGTTGTCTTTCAAGGAGAAGCCTTTAACAGTTGTGTCAATGGTAAATATCTTACGGGATGAGCATGTGTGTGTGTTGTGTAAATGATTTAAAGCAATAGTCTGATGGCTAAATAGTTTACATTTAGTCATTTAGCAGACGCTTTTCTCCAAAGCGACTTACAAATGAGAATAGTAGAAGCAATCAAATCAACATGAGTACAACAGTATGTAAGTGCCATGTCAAGTCACAGTTTCATCAGTAGAGTGCTCGTAGCAAGGTTTTTTTTTTATACAAATAGATGGAGAAAGAATAGAAATCAAAAAAAAAAAAAGTAAAATATAAATAAAAAGTAAGTGCTAATATTACTGGGTCAAGTGTTAATAGTTAATCCACTCATCCATTGAGGCTGCAGCAACAGATAAGAGGCAGTTAAAGCCCAGCTAAAGCAGTTCAGCAGCTGAGCTATTAACTACTTCTCACTCAGTCGGTGTGCATCTGAATAAATAAGTATCAGGAAATGCTTGAATTAGAAAGTACATGTATGAAAATGCTGACTCGACTACTGTTTGACGCAGCCTACTGGAATATCGACCAGGAGAATCACATCAAAATTCAAGCAAAGCACACACACGTTATTATCTACACAAAATTGTATTTCTTAAATAATTCTATAATAATTCTAAATTTCTATAATAATACTTACATCTGAAATCACATGTCTCTACTGCTACTATAAATCAGGAAGGGAACATTAGCTATTGGTGCTGAGGTAGCAGAAGTCTGATGTAAATAATAATAATAATAATAATACATTTTATTTAAAGGCGCCTTTCAAAACACTCAAGGACACCGTACAGTAGATAGTTATAAAACAAATCAAGACACAGTACAACAAAACAACAGCTATTTAACATACGATATTTAAAATTGATCAGAGAAAGCTCATTTAAATAGGTATGTTTTAAGACGTGATTTAAAAGTAGCCAGACAATCACTTTCTTGTAAAGATTGTGGAAGAGAATTCCATAGATGTGGAGCAGCACAGCTGAACGCTCTGGACCCCATAGTGACTAAACGAACAGAGGGTACAACAAGAGAAACAGATGAAGAAGATCGAAGTGTACGCTTCGGGGTGTAGATATGAAGCAATACGGAGAGATATGAGGGTGCGAGATTGTGAAGAGCTTTAAAAGTGAGAAGCAGAATCTTGTATTCTACCTGATGTTTAACAGGAAGTGAAGTGACTAGAGCGTGTACAAGAATGGCTGTGGAATTGGATGTGAGAAATGGACGGAGACGGCTGATGTTCCGTAGATGGAAATATGCAGACCGAGTAATATTGTTCACATGCATTTCAAAAGACAAAGTACTATCAAGGACTTTGATTGTTTGATGGTTCCCTGAGGAGCATACAGAGTTGATCAGACCTGACCACATGTGGACAACAGCCACTGTCCATAACCATGATAACATGAGAATAAAACACACATTACAGCCATGTGCAGGGATGCTGCAGGTACAAAGAGATCTTCTGCTGTATTCTATTAAAGTGCCCCTATTACGCTATTTTAAAGGTTCCTAATTTTGTTTTGTAGGTCTCCTACAATAGGCTTATGTGACAAGCAGGGCAGGCAAGAGCCATGGGGGAACGGCGCGAGGCTGGTGGCGATAATAAGCGTCAGCTGCGCGCTGCACCGGTCTCGTATCTCTCACGGATGATTGCACACACAAACATAATAAAACATAACATAAATCCAGTCCTGGTCCTCTCTCGTCCTTCACTGTCGCCGCTCCCTATTTTATGCTTCCGGAGCTCCTCCATGAGAGATACGAGACCGGTGCAGCGCACAGCTGACACTCATTATCACTTGCGCCGTTCCCCCACGGCTCTCGCCCGCTCTGCTTGTCACAGCTTACATGCATCCGAGGTCAAAAAACATTAATATTCTCATAATGCACAGAACATTCAAACTGGTCATGAAGCAGCATTATGCACCATGGTAAAATAAATTCATAATGAACAAATGAATGAAAAAAAACAAAAGACCACCAAAAGAATGCTGCAGGAATGACATTTTTATAGGCCAAAACCTGAAAACGAGTTAGCATTTTAGCACTTCCAGTTCCATTGTCCTGACGTCAGAGGGATTTTGGAATGGGTTTTTGGTTGAATGCCTGAAATAAGGTCTGTGGTAAACACAAGCTCAAGATATTTTCACATTTTATTCTATGACATAAAATACATCAGTAAATACCCCCTTGTGATTTTTTAGAGCTTTTACCTGTTTTGAAAACCTGTTTTTAGCTAACAAGTGGCTAAATGGGACAACAGAGTTGAGGTCATAAAACATGTTGTTGAGGTCATAAAACATCATCACACCGAACCGAACATCCATTTTAATGGCACAGACATTTGATGGAAAGTCTATCACTCTCTTTAAAATACTGAGGATTGTTACTTCTATACCATGCCCTGATAACGCCATAACCTTTAGCCACTATGCCACACCATCCACCTAAGCATAATTTTAAGGTTGTGGGTGTATGGTCAATCTTCTGTGATGGTTCTTTCCGCTGATCACTACAATAAACATCAGGCCTGACCAATGCCAAGAGAAACTGAGAGATACTGAGATAGGAAAGAGGACCAGCAGGAAATTAGGAGTAGGAGATAGCAAATGCTTGGAGGGCCTGACCAGAAAGTGAAGTATTGGAAAAAAGACAAGAATAGCTAGAAGAAAAAAAGAAGAAGAGAGATCTGAAACCAAGAGAGGGAAAAGCAGGGGGCTCAAAATGTTCTGTCCTGGTTCCCCGAGGGACAAAAAGAGAAAAGACAGATTACACTGAGGGCAAAAATCTAGCACGATTAATAATGGGAAATCTGATTAGCTGGCTGGCAAATAGAAATGGCAGCCCAGGGCCATGTGTGTGTGAACTCACTATATATTCAGGAGAAACGAACAGCAAGAATACCAGCAAAAATATGAAAAGAAACAAGACAAATTCAACTTCACATACAACACAGAGAGTCTCTATATCAGTCACACACAGTTAGAATTAAATATATAAATTATAGGTGTCACAATATACTGGTATTGATGATAACTGTGGTATTTAAAAAATGTAATATTGATATGTTAATACTACACATTAGTGTTGTCAAAAGTACCGACCACAATACCAAGTAAATTTAAAAAATATGATGCTTTGAGCATTGTTGAATGGATTTGTAAACACTTCTGACTGGCCTTTGAAGACAACAATCCAGAGTGTAGCACCTACTGCCACATATAAATAACAATAATAACATAATATACAATAATGTTTGAGAAGATGATGCATTAAAGCAAGATCTGATATTAGGCCCTTATACAAATATAAAAATAGAATTTATAAATAGAATTTAAATACAAAATAAATATATAACTAAATAATTAAAAATACTAAGTATTAAAAAAGCTTGTTCAGCACTAAAAAATCAATAGTAATAATCACGTGCATTGATTTAAAATACCAAAAATTAAACTGATAATCCAAATAAGCATGAAGAAAATCTGGGAACTATGGTAAAATGTTTTTAAATATAATGGAAGTCATAATTCTTCACAACTTAATACTTTACAGGTAAACAGTTTCTATTATATATACTGCTCAAAAAAAAAAAAAAAAAAAAAAATTAAAGGAACACTTTTTAATCAAAAAATAGCATCAAGTTAAACTCCTGGGATATTGATGTGGTCAGTTAGGTAGCAGAGGGGGTTGTTAATCAGTTTCAGCTGCTTTTGTGTTAATGAAATTAACAACAGGTGCACTAGATGGGCAACAATGAGACGACCGCCAAAACAGGAAAGGTTTTACAGGTGGAGGCCACTGACATTTTTTCCCTACTCATCTTTTCTGACTGTTTTTCACTAGTTTTGCATTTGGCTAGGGTCAGTGTCACTACTGGTAGCATGAGGCGATACCTGGAGCCCGCAGAGGTTGCACAGGCAGTCCAACTCCTCCAGGATGGCACATCAATACGTGCCATTGCCAGAAGGTTTGCTGTGTCTCCCAGCACAGTCTCAAGAGCATGGAGGAGATTACACTAAGAGAGCTGGACAGGGCCGTAGAAGGTCCTTAACCCATCAGCAGGACCGGATCTGCTCGTTTGTGCAAGGAGGAACAGGATGAGCACTGCCAGAGCCCTACAAAATGACCTCTAGCAGGCCACTGGTGTGAATGTCTTTGACCAAACAATCAGAAACAGACTTTATGACTTCAGGCCCGACGTTCTCTAGTGGGCCCTGTGCTCACTGCCCAGCACCCTTACACTTCAAGGGTCCTTAATTATGCATTAGTTAAGCATAAATAAACTAGTAATTAATGATTTACTTGTTCACAATTATTCATTAGTTAAGCATGGACACAATAGTAATTAATGATTAACTTAACATATAGTAGGGCATATTAGCCATTATTTACAAATTATTAAAATTTTGAAAGATACACATTTATGCTATAAATAACTTATTGAGCACTTATTGAGTGATATTCAAGTTTATTGAGCAGAATAAGCCAATAATTAAGGCTAAACTGCCATTAATACAGAACTAATAAAGGCAATTTGACCCCTTATTCTAAAGTGAAAGCTAAATCCTCATTAATTATGGCGCTTATTGAGTAATATTCAAGTTTATTGACGAGAATAAGCCAATAATTAAGGCAAAACGGCCATTACTAAAACAATTTTACCCCATATTGTAAAGTAAAAGTTATATTCTCAATTAAGGCACTTATTGAATGCTCTCATTGTTATACAAGTAATAATACATAACTTTTACAGACACAAAACATACTTTTTTTGTACGTTTGCATAAATGGTAAAAGATTCTACATGGACGTATTGGTAACATTTAAACGTAAGCATATTATGCTTTTACAGCAGAAATACTTAAAATATTTACAAATCTTTTATATCATAAAGATATCTGTATAATTTCCCTTTTACTGTTTTATGGATAAATGTTATATCCCTAAACCCAAACATAACCATTTCACAGAGAATATTAAATGAACGTAATGGACATTAATATTTAGGAAAATGACAATTTTAGTAACACTATAGCATTAATAGGATATTTTGAGCCACTAAATCCCTAGCCACTAATTTCTTAAAAATATGTAGTTATAAAGAAAAACATAGACAGAAAAGTGTAACTTAATCACAATAATTTCTTTATTAAGAAAATGTCAAAAGCGATACCAATAGTAGTCCGAATGACGATGTGTTGCAGTCGCAGTCCTCTCTGGTGATATATAATAGTTTTGTATCAGGTACAGAGCAGAATTTAAGTTATTAATCCACAAAAATGGTATTCCACTTCACTTCACTTCACGGCATGTCGCAATCTGTGACGAAGCAGGCGAGAGCCAATGAGCGTTGATATCACTGCCGTAAAACGTTGTGTCAAGCTTTTTGAGGCAGAGATTTTTGAATTCATAGCGATCGCTGGACTTGTTTACGATCGCTGTTGAGGATGGAGATGAAGATCGCTGGATAAAGAATTGAATTTGGATCTGTTCCTCGCAGTCATATGGATTATAAAGATGTGGATTAAAGCGGCTTAAATTGACGTCTTTTGTGAATTTATGTTGCGTTTTTGTGTATTTTCTATTACAGTGTCTGAGAAAAAGCCCTTTGTGTCCCACAGCGAACAAAATTACAAAATTACAAAGTATTACATGATGGTTAGATGATTACAGAAATGTTATTAATTTTAAGGTTTTAGTGAGTGAAAATCACGAACAGAGCAAAATGTTTTTACATTTAATCATTTTTAGTGCTGTCAATATTGTACGTTTCAGTGTATTAAAATGTAAGTAAATATATGTGTTGTAGAACCACACTTTGCATAAAAATACATTCTCGTGCGATCACGTTGCAGAATAACTAAAACCAATAGTGTAAACAAGAACCTATCTCTAGAATAAGGGATCAAATTGTCTTTATTAGTACTGTATTAGTGGCAGTTTAGCCATAATTATTGGCTTATTCTGCTCAATAAACTTGAACATCACTCAATAAGTGCCATAATTAATGTGGATTTACCTTTCACCTTGGGGGTCAAATTGTCTTTATTATACTATTTTAGAAATTTATGACGGAAAAACAGCAGTAATTAAACACAACTACTAGCTTATTGTTTGGTTAAATTAATAAAATGGCACAGAAATATAATTACATCACTACACAAAAATAATATATGGCTTATTAAGTTGTAGATAATGACTAAAAGGCATTTACTGTACATTCAGTTAATCATTAATTACTAGGTTATTTTTGTTTATTTATAGCATAAATGTGTATCTTTCAAATGTTTAATAAGTTGTAAATAATGGCTAATATGCCCTGCTATATGTTAAGTTATTCATTAATTACTATTGTGTCCATGCTTAACTAATGAATAATTGTGAACAAGTTAATCATTAATTAATGCTTAACTAATGCATTATTCTGGACCCTTAAAATAAAGTGTTGTCTGCCCTAATACTGCAATTTTTGGGGTTCCTAAAGTTTGGACTCGGTTTACATCTAAACAGTTAGATGTACTTGCTTTTACATCTCTATTGGCTAGACAACGGATTTTATTTCTTTGGAGGTCCACCAAGCCACTTTTTCACAGTGGCTTGTAGACGTTATGTATTTTTTGAAGCTGGTAAAGATAAGATGCTCTCGGTATCCCCGTTATGGGTCCTTTCATGATAAATGGCAACCTTTTATAACATATTTTCACTCTCTTCAAATTTTACCTGTTGACTGAATTTCTTTCTGTCACTGCCATTCCTCCTCCCTGTTTTTTTTTTTTTCTTGTTGTAAACGTTTAAAAATGTGGAATGTCCTTATTTATGTCAGTTGTTTCAATTATGTTTTTTCTTCTTTTTTACCTTCCACTCAATAAAAAAAATTCTGAACAAAAAATAAAGTGTTACCACTAATTCCTGTGACACAATACGGCGTATGCTGCAGAGGAATGGCATGCATGGGTGCCGTCCACGAAAGAAGCCTCTCCTAAAGCCCAGGCACAAAAAAGCCTGCCTAGAGTTTGCCAGGGCCTATGGTGACAAAGATGAAGACTACTGGGACTCGTGATGAGACCAAGATAAATGTTTTTGGAACTGATGGCTTCAAAACTGTATGGTTTCGCAAAGGTGAGGAATACAAAGAAAAATGCATGGTGCCTACAGTGAAACATGGTGGTGGCAGTGTCCTTATGTGGGGCTGCATGAGTGCTGCTGGTGTCGGGGAGCTGCATTTCATTGATGGCATCATGAATTCACAGATGTACTGCTCTATACTGAAAGAGAAGATGCTGCCATCACTCCGTGCCCTTGGTTGTCGTGCACTTTTTCAACATGACAATGATCCTAAACACACATCTAAGGCCACTGTTGGATTTCTGAAGAAGAACAGGGTGAAAGTGATTTAGTGGCTCCTGATCAGAACCCAATCGAACACCTATGGGGAATTCTGAAGAGACAAGCTGAGCATCACTCTCCATCCAGCATCCAGAGGTCATTCTTGAATGGAAAAAGATAGATGTTGCAAAATGTCGCCAACTTGTTCATTCCATGCCTAGAAGACTTGGTGCTGTCATTAAAAATCATGGAGGCCATACAAAGTACTAGATGTAGTAGTTTTTGTTGTGGGGTGTACTCATTTTTGCATCACCCTAATTTGAGTAAAACTGAAAAATGTGTAATCTAAGTTATATTATTAACCTTACTTTCATGTTATAAGTTAAACAGATGTTATATTAAACAGTCTTGTCAACATTTTGGAAATTGTTTTTGTGTTCATTGAGATATTGTTTAAAAGGTTACTTTTCAAAGGGGGTGTACTCATTTACGCTGAGCACTGTATGTTTTGGTCCATCCGATGCTGCCAGGTTGCACCTCAGACTGTCCAGGAGCTCAGTGATGCCCTGGTCCAGATCTGGGAGGAAATACCCCAGGACACCATCCATCGTCTCATTAGGAGCATGCCCCGACATTGTCAGGCATTCATAGAAGCACGTGGGGGCCATACAAACTACGGAGTACCATTCTGAGTTGCTGCAATGAAATTTCAGCAAAATGGACTAGCCTGCTGCATAATTTTTTCACTTTGATTTTCAGGGTGTCTTTGAATTCAGTCCTCTGTAGGTTGATCATTTTCATTTCCATCAAACGATGCAGCATCCTTTCATTCCTAACACATTACCCAGTCCATATCAGTATAGATATCCAGCATGATATTTTTCCCCATTGAGATCTGATGTTTTCAAAGTGTTCCTTTAATTTTTTTGAGCAGTGTATATTAAATAGTGTACAGGTGCCAATTATAGTGAAAGTGCACTTGGTATGTGAATTGTTTTTGCTCTAGTCATGAGTACCGATATGAATTGAGTGTCTTTGTAACATGAACAGCACAGAACAACTGCTTTTATCCACCAAGCCTTTATACCAATATTATCTGCTATTTATGAAGAGAGAGAAGGACAGGAATGCTCTTTGGCATCATCATGTCAATTCTGCATCAACCATCTCTGTTATTCAGAACAACATTTAGTGCAAATGTGCTCTTATGGGCTCTGTATTTCCTGTAGAAAGCCATGCAAAGGGGTTTGGACACACACAGACATGCCACTCTTTTCTTAGCCTTTGTGTACATAAACACAAACCATGCATACATGATAAAACATCCCCTTGGGTGAACCATTTCAGGCTGGAATATCAAATATCTTGATTTGATCTAAAAATATAATTTGAAAGAAAGCAGAACATAAAAGAAAAAAAAAGGGAGAGCTGGGACTAGTTTCAGTCACCACTGACATGCAGCGACTCCACTTTGAAACATAGGAAACAACATGAACAAACTATCTGAAGCAGAAGGGGACAGCAGAAATAAGATAACAAATTTATTTTAATTTAAAGAGTGAAAAAAAAAAAAAAAAATACACAAACACACGTTTAATAACATCTACTTTTCCTCAAAAGAAAGGATCAAAATTCACTCAGTAAGTGTCTAAAGTTGGCATAATACTTTTACTGAACATACAAAACAATATAACATATTAATGTTATGTTAATAAGGTATTTCAAAGATGATTCTTATGTTCACCAAGGCTGCATTTATTTGAACAAAAATATAGTAAAAAAGCAATATTCTGAAATTACAATTTAAAATAACTGTTTTCTATTTTAATATATTTTAAAATGTAATTTATTCCTGTGATGGCTAAAACCGTGTCTACACTGGATGCAAACAACGTGATGCGATGCGTCAAAAGACAATAGAACCCATTATAATCAGTGATATTGTCTACACTGGATACAGCTCGATGCGACACAACACAACAAATTCCTGACAGTAAACGGAGTCCCCGTTTTATTTCTGACATAGTCCAAGTGCTTTGCAATGATCAGTGTGTCACATTCAGTATAGACAGCTTTTAGCTGTTGCGGCGTGGTGCGGTGCAACGTGACAAGGGTCGCGTCTGGTGTAGACACGGTGTAAGTTACATTTTAAGCAGCCATTACTCCAGTCTTCAGTGTCACATGATCCTTCAGAAATCATTCTAATATGCTGATTTGGTGCTCAAGAAACATATTATTATCAATGTTGAACAGCTGTGCTGCTTAATATTTTGTGGAAACCAAACCATGTAAAAAAAATGTTCAGGATTCTTTGATGAAAGTTAAAAAACAGTATTTATTTGTGTAATGACGAACTCTTACGATGACATCATCCAGTTTAGTGCACCTCATTGGGGTAAATGTTACTGTTCAGTTTGTTTAATATATTGTTTAAACTCATGGTTTATCTATAACATTTCATTATATCATTCGGGGGATATATGTGTGTCTACACGTAACTGGTTAGGATGCCCAACTATGGACGTTAGCGACTGCACAAGTTGTACATTTGTTTACATCATGTAAGTTTCATTTCTTCTGCTCTTCCTTGCTAACTGTTTAAGGTTATCAGGTGTACTCGCGGAAGTGAAATAACCACACGGTGTCTAGTAGTTTTTAAAGAATGTTTATTGTGCATTTAACATCATATGCGGCAGCATTTTACAGTTGTATTGTTCTATGCTTACCTGTTGTAGCTGCTGTGATCTGATCGGTCCGGTAGCGCGCGTAACCCGGAATGCTCTTATGATAGAAGCAGTCATACTACTTTACATAACCGGGGGACAACACACATTGTAAATTTGATGTTTGTTTGTTTAATGTATGTTTATTATTGTAATCATTTACTTTGATTAAATGATGCTCAGTTTATTTATTTGGCTGGGGCAAAGAAGAGGTTGTCAATGTCATTGATATAATGCACATTGTTAGAATAAGGTTACCCTGTTAAAATGTTTTTTCCCGTTTATGTATGGCGGGAAAATTACTTATTTAATCAGAGTGTTTATTTGGTTAAGTAGGTTGGCAGTCTGCTCTGTTACTAGAGTGCAGGATAATGTGAACGCTATTGTTGGTTTTTGGCTGCTTTAGCCATTTTCCTGTGTGTTTGACTTGCAAAGAGAACGTGCTGTTTGTTTATTTGTTTATTTTTTCTTTTCTTTTTTCATTATTAAGTTGAGCTTTGCATGGATGCACTATAATGGCAATAAATTATCTCTTTGCACTGGAATCCATCTTGTCATGCCATGCCTTCCTAGCTCCTCCCAAACCCTCGAACTACAGCACCTGACTATGGATAGCTGTGAGGTTGTCCTTTGTGACAATTTGAGACAGAAATCTTTTGTAAAATTATGTTGTTATTGTTTTTTACTGACACTTTTGATCTATTTAATACATCCTTGCTGAATAAAAGCATTAATTTCTTTCAAAAGAAAAAAAAAAAAAATCATCTTACTGACCCTTCAATTTTGAACAGGATTGTGTGTGTTTCTGTATATACTTGTGTATATGATCTGATTATGAGCAATTATGATGCTGTGTGACAAAATAGTATGTTCTGTTTGCCACAAATCCAAGAGGAAAGCATCTAAATGATTTCTTTGTCAAAGGGACAATATATTTTAGAAAAAATAAGAAAATAATGCAAAACACAACAGTATATCAGCACAGTATATACAACATTTGCTCAATTTAGTCGAAAATTAAATTTTGAGCATGAATATATGTATAAATCATTACTGAAATGGTGGGAGAATGTTTGGTATGGCTGGAGGATGTGTATGAGATGAGGTGTGTTCCCCGGGGGTCTAGAGAGCAGCGTGTGGGGGCAGGGCTGCATGTCTTGAGTACATTGCCCCCTCTCTCATTTGTGTTTTCAACACGGGAACATATTGTTTCATTAAACCACCTACCATCACTCTTTCTTTGCTCTCATGTTCTTGTGCTCTTTCTGTTGATAAAAACTGCCAGCTGTGATCTCTGATTAAATACTGTGTTTATTTAGCCAAAACAATGTTGTTGTTCTTTTTTTCTGAGTGTTGTTTCTGTCATAACACTTCAGGAATACATAAGCTAAGGTACGTAGGTTTTGCCCCAGAGCAAAAAGACAGAATAGTGCAGAATAGTGCTGGCAGAATAGTGCACAAAATAAAATGACAGACCCCTTGAAAATTGATGAATGAAATTCTTTACGCATTTCCTTTTAAGTTAGACCTAAATTTTAGCTGTGTCTATCTGCTAAAAGTGAATTTTGTCAACTTTTGGGAGTGTATTATCATAAAGTTGGCCTTAAAATTAATAGATATGATTTCACAGGGTCTTTAATTTTCAAACAGAAGACAATATGAAGCTCAACTAATTGTACATCACTGATAAATGGATGTAAATTTTGTGTAAATGATGTGCTCTCTCAGAAAGGCTGCACAGGACTTGTGATTATGTAATGCTTCATGTACATAGTTTGTGTTAACATCTCTCTGAATGGGAGGGAGTTCTGAATTGCTGAAGAGATCCTGGTGTAAAGTTAAATTTTTCACTGTGATTGGCTGATTTTCTTCCCTTTCCATTCATTATCAAAAAATAATGTGCATTGCACTTTGCAACTCTAATACAATGTAGATTTAAGGCATAATGTGTGAATAATATTTGGGTTATGAAGACAGTGCTTTGTAAAGTTCTGTGAGTATGCAGCAAATGTAATGTTCATGACCAAGCATTTACTGTAACAGAATATGTAAATTACAGCATAAAACATCTACAACAAAGAATCAGTTTATCTGAGCCTCACAAAAGATATATTGTGGACACATTACAATAACTGAATAAAAATAATACATATGAATTGAGTGGTTTAATCTATGTCTTCCAAAGAGACACGATCACTATATATGATGACTAGAATTTATTAGGCTTTTATTCACATTAAAACATTGATCAGCACACATACTGTACATAAAGCAAAACAAATATGGTAAATGGAAGCTCAAAAGTGCTTGCTCATTTTTCGGTAAACTCTTTTTTTTAACTTGGTGTTCCTAAACAAAAAGCCCAAAGCCTTGTTAGTGATGTAGGACATGTATTTCTAGAACAGAAATGAATCATCCAGTGACCCATTGTTCTGTTTCTCAAGAACTAAGTGAATAAGTCAATAAATACTAAATCTGATTAGACTTTTTTAATAAAGTCTCAGATAAACACATCCTAGCAGGCTTGTGAATTTTGGTGAATTTCAGCTAAATGAAGAGGTTTTCACTGGGGCTTTGTGTTCCACTTCCTGTCTAAACATGACCCAATTATATCCGATCATCACTGCTAAATTCTGCTAGCCAGATCATTGCAGACTTGAATCTAGAAGGAAAAGCCTTCATTTCAGTAATCAGTAAACCTGGAATTAGTTAACTAAAAAAAGGTCAAATTGCAGAAAACAGTCTTTAAACACCTGAAAACAGATCAAAGAGATTTGAATAGAATGGACAGAAATAACTGCAGGAGAATAAATACAATTAGTGGTGATTTCTTAAAGGTGCATTTAGCAGTTTGGTGCAAATTTAAAAAGTTTTACACATTAAAAAAGTGTTTTTTGAAGAGTCATCTGAATGGTGTACACACAAAATGAAGTCTGTACTAATAATAGTTTTCTATATAAGTGTTTTAATTATATATGATGCGGTTCACACTTATTATAGTTCTTTACCAGCAAAGACAACAGGACAATCAGTATCTGTACAGCTGAAGATGCAGATAGAAAATGTTTTAATTATATATGGTGTGGCTATTTCGTCATGTTGAAATGACGTGACACACAGTGTTTCACTATATGTTAGAGAGAATCCTCAGGGTCACTTGCTGCCATCTCTGTAGATACACTAGTAGAGTGTAGTTTGGTGATGCAAAGAGCAAAAAAAAAAAATTGACAAAGGAACACACTTTTTATTTTTATAGTGATGTTTCTTTTTTGTTGGACTCAAACACATACATTAGCAAGTAGACAGCCACTAGCATCGGCTGGACTCAGCTAACTGATGCCGTTTATATACAACAGATCTGTCCCACCATTTTGTTTGTATGTGCACACTACAGCGGGTTTGTGTGTGTATGTGTGCGCGTATGTGTCTGTGGGCACCATAAAACACCCATCTGTCAGGGTTGATAGATTCTGGGGCCTCTGGGGATTGTAGGATGTTTGAGAGAGAATTAGAGAAACAGAGGTGACATGCCATATTACAAAAAAACATGATAGACGGAGTCATCATGATTAATGACTGTTCATAGTATTCAGATTACAACACGATCCAAGCATGCAAGCACAGCCACTGAAAAACAATAACGGTGCATCCACACTCACCATATCCACATAAAAGACAACCCGAAAATGGCAAAACCAAGAAATCAGGCCTGACAGATTTTTTTAATAATTTATTTTGTAACAAACCAGATCCAGAGCTATTAAAAAGCTATTCTAAAATAAGACCAGACCTCCGTGGCTAACTGTGAACCTTTCTAGGAAGACAAATAAAGTGTAAATGCTCTTCATGGTTGATGAACCTACTGCTGAAGGTGTTGTGAACAAGCTCATCTGCAACCAGTCTGCCAGAAATTCTGAGCTGACACAATTATGTTTTGAGAAGGTGTGGATTTTTGGACACACCTCAACGAGCAAAGAGAGTTAGTAGGTACGGGACCAGGAGAGAATTGTTGGCTGTTGTTTGTCTCCGTAGGGAGCATGAGAGGGGTTCAAACGAGATGAGGTCCTGTACATATGTTTTTTCCTGCAGTTGAAATGACGAACAAATGAATGTTTATTCAGTATTCAACTACTTGGTCTATCTAGACATAATGAAACCATGAGCAGAGTGGATAATATTATTGCATTATCCCAATAATGTGAAGCACCAGAGCTTCACAACAGACATCCTTTTGTCCCACTTTGATTAATACAAAAGAATGTGATAGGACCCTCAACGACAACTAAATGACTATTGTAACCAGGACTGCCAAAGGTGGAGGACAGGAAAGATGACATCAATGGCCCATTGATCATAGGCTAATCTCATCACGAGTTGCCTTTGTTCACCTCAGGCCTCCATGCCTGAGTCCAAGGTATGAATGACCATGGACTCCTAGGGCTGCCAAACCGGTTCTAGAAGCACAGCAAGAACAAAGAAATGCTCAAAAAGAAAGACATTTTCTAAACATATTGGCTTGAAATCACCAAAAATGAACAGGAATACTGTAAGGAACATGTCCTATATGTCCTTTTACTCATCCAGGAAACCACATCTGGAATAAAAGCCAATGCAACTGCACCCACTGAGACAGAAGTGTGATACCTCAACCAATTCACATCAAGTTTGGACTCTACGAGTTCAGAACACTGCCACAAAGACTTTGAGAAAGGTTTGAAAAAGAAATAAAGCATTTTCAAGGTCCTAAAGACACTGTCTTATTTAACTGTGTATTTTTGGACAATACAACAAGTTCCACAGAATGGGAAGGTGATGTGATGGGCGGACACCTTGAATGCTACGACGCAATCACATCACCACAACAGGAAAGGTGGGGATTAGTAATCCCCTCCCCAACGGGATGGAATAAAAGACATACCCAAAAAACCTGAAAAGCACTGTTTATTTTATATGTATCATTGCTCTATTGTATTTATTTGTGCTATTCCTTGCAGTTTGATTATTTATTTGGTAACACTTTAAAATAAGGTTTCATTAGTTAACTACTTTAGTTAACATGAACTAAGAATGAACAGTACTTTTAGAGAATTTATTAATCTTAGTTAATTTCAACATTTACTGATACATTATTAAAATCAAAAGTTGATTTCTTAACATTAGTTAATGCACTGTGAACCAACTTGAACAAACAATGAACAACTGTATTTTTATTAACTAATGTTAGCAAAGATTAATAAATATTGTAACAAATGTATTGCTCATTGTTAGTTCTTGTTAGTTAATGCATTAACTATTAACAAATGAAACCTTATTGTAAAGTGTTACCATAAAATGTTAAAGTGTTCTTATTTTCTTTAATTTTATTTTACAGTAGCCTTTTTTTTTTAGCACATACCGAACTGTACCGAAACAGTGACCCTACCTAAAACCGTGATACAAAACAAACTGATCAAACTGATACAAATGAGTAATATGATGGTGATATATATACAGTATATACAGTATATATATATATATATATATATATATACACACACAGTATATGGTGATATATATAGACCAGTGATGGTTGTAACACTTTTTGTTTGAGCTAGATATCTCAAATGTTGATACATGGTAGCATGGGTGGCGCTAGGGAGGGGCTAGCACCCCCAAGAAAGAGCAGAGCACCCCCATAGCACCCCCATAAATTTTTGCAGCAATTATTTACAGGTTGTGTGTTATATTTAATAAATAAGCTGATAATAAAAGCAACAAATGAAATAAAATAAAAACATTTGACTCGTTACGCATGCATGACGTGATTTGCAGCTACTGTCACACTTTTCGTAATGTCATAGCATTTTATTTTAAAGTGGAGCAGTTCCTTGTGCCAAGAGCTGCTACAGAGTAAAGATTTTTCTAGTAGTTGTTTATTTAGGCCATTAATCGTTTAGTCGCACGTTTATATTAAATTAATTAATATAATAATAGCCTACTAAACCATCTTTAATAACCTATCGCTCAAGCTTGTGCATAAATCTTGCTGCAAAGCACCGGCAAAACAAAAGTAATGATTATGAATGTGTTTAGGGAAAAGAACACATTTTAAACTATTTAAAACATATTTAAACTACAGTGCTTTCTGAGTCAGTGTCGGCTGCAAAGGTGAAGTTGCTGACACTGACAAAAAAAAAAAGAAAAAAAGAGAGAGATCGTGCGTGCGAGAAAAAGATTAAATGTATTTGCAATAAACGTATTAAGAATCTGTACAACTGCAGCTGAGGAGGACTATTATTCTGCTGTGCGGAACTGAGGAAGAACTGATGATGGTACGGTTTGATCTTCGGCTGATCAATCAGCAGAAATGGGCATTTAATTCCCACCCACATGTAGAAATTGAATATTCAAGCTGTTTATTCGTCTTTCTTCCCCTGAGTGAAAAATGAAAAATTAAGCTGAATTCTTGTTTTTCGTTTTTCATTTTCTCATTTTTCTACTTTCAATATTAAATAAAAAAACAACTGAACGAATGATACACAGATTCATTTGCCAGCCTTTTTTTGTTGTTGTTTTTCAGATCAGCCGCTATTAAAGGAAAACTGAAATCCGAGTGCAGAGACAAGCGAAGAACAGTATGTTTTAATGTCGTATCACCTCTGTTATAGAGATTTTTGAATCAGGCCTAATAGAGGGTGACTCGGTCAATCTTGGAAGGAAAATGTTAGCAATGTGTCCATTCCAGGTGTCTAATTTGTGCTTTTTTGAGTCATTCATGTAAAAATCTGTTTGTTTTTTAATTGTTTCTGTTTTTTTTGGTAAAGCTGTAGGGTACTTGTCCTAGTTGTTCTGGCATACAATATTTTGCACAACTTCTAATTTCTTTAAATCTTTGCAACAGAGGTGTAGAGAGTGCATGTTAAAGGCTAGGTTAAAATAAACCACAATTATCAATATACAACATACCCTGTAATACTTACAGGTTGCTTTATTGCTTCAAATATCAATATCAATGACTTTGTGATTGAACTCTACTCAAAAGGTAAATTGAGAAGTCAACGAAATTCTAATGAATATCAATGCAAATTATAATACATACTGTATATTCTATCATGGATGCAAAACTGTTCATTGGTTAATTGTATATAAATTATTTTTTCCCTTTCACAGATCTTGTGATAAAGCAGTCTTCAAATACTACAGTGTCTGAATTGCAAGCCCAGAAAATGCAAGTCGTACTCAAAGAAGTGATCCTTCTACTTGAAGATGAACATTTCAAGAAGAACTATTCAAGTCTGCACTTTGTTTTTCAGTGACTTTTTTCAGAAAATTGCATTGTAATGCTTATTTATTCATTGATGTAAAATTCTGTACTTTTCAGTAGTACATAACTGAAATGTTTTTTTTTTGTGTTTTTTTTTTTCATTTACTAGAATGTATTTTGGTCAAAAGATAAAATGCTGCTGTACTTTTTTTAATGTACTGTAAGAATATTTGTAATGTACACAACAATATATAGTACATTAAATTTTCTAGATTTTAAAGTGTGTATGTGTGTGTATACACTGAAAAAAAAAAAGCTTTAAAATAAACTAGTAGTGTAATGCTAATGTATTTGTAATGATCTGAAATTGTATTGGAAATGTTCATGAAGCACATTACCCCCAGTCATACAAATACCATTCAAAAAGAGACTTTAGGAATGCTAAGGGGTTAAAACTATGCTTCAAATATACTCTAAATGTAATTTAAGAAGTATTAAAAGTACATTTTAAATGTATTTAAAGTAGGGCTGTTTGATTAATTCAAAATCCTTAATGTGTTAAAATAATTTGACGCATTTAACGCGAAAAAATTACGGAAGTATATGAAATTGCGTCGTAACATAATTTACTTCACGCAGTTAGATGGTCTTAAAAGTCCATGCTGATTATATAAGAGATGGGAGAAAGAATTATTCATTCCAGTGTCTGTTTCGCTTTAAAACACAAACTCATATTCTGTCATATTCTGTCATTGTATCTGAAGAGCGCGAGCCCTCCCGCATCGCGCTGTTCCTGTCTGAACGGAACGTCGTAACATCCCACCGCTGTATGGCCAGATGATATGAAAACTATGTTTCTCGGCTGGATAAAGCAAACCAGCCTCTTGCTATTAAAGTTTTGATGGATGAGGATTGCAATCAAAGTAAAGACGATTGCGGTGACGTACAGAAGCACGCGTGAGTCTGTTATATTGATGCGCAGACAAATCATGTATGAGCGCACTGATCGCACATTGTATTTATGCACATTTCAGTACATTCACGCTGTTTTCAGACACATTCAGGATAATGTTTGGATTTGTCCTGTGTATATTGCTGTGTACTTTAGTATATATGCAGGTCAAGGCGGTTGGTTTAGGTTTTTTTGGCATCTCCGTGTGGTCCTGTTCAGTATCGCAACTTGACTTGTCTAAAATGTAAACAAGCTCTTTGCTGTTGCACATACTATACACTGTGAATTCTGAAACGTTTTTTTTTTGCGGTGATTTTTTATGGGTGCTTTGGTGTAGCCTACATAAATGTATGCATTATATGAAATTATCTCATTTAATTATTTTGTGTCCTTTTTTGGAAAGACATCTAAATTTACCTTGAAAAAAGCAGTTTTGTGAAAATCACACTTCAATCTGAGGGTTTACTTTGCTGGATATAGGCAATGATGGCAAAATGGACGTGTTAAACAAGATAAAAGGTGTATGCTTAATTTCATGATAAGTGTGTGATTAATCGCGATAAAAAAAAAAAAAAATCTATTGACAGCCCTAATTTAAAGAGATACACTTAAATTGCACTAAATGTACTTAAAGTGGTTCCATTTTAACACAATTTCAATATATTTAATATATTGCAAATAGCTTAAAATTGAACTTAAGTACATCTTGAAATACACTTATACTTAAAGTTGTTTCAAAATAGTACATTTAATATGCACTTAGTATAGTATAATTTTAATATATTAAGTGTGTCTAAAGAAGCACAATTTAAATATATTTCCTTTTCACCTGGGAAGAAACTTGATCATGCTGCACTGTGGACTTGAATAGATGAATATAAGCTTTCCCATCTCCCTATAAAACATGACTGTAGTAACAGGGTCCATTTAAATCATACGGGAGTTGCTACAATATGACCATTTAAGGATTTTTACATGTAGGAGCCAGAAAGTTGTTAAATCAGGATCTCTCTAGGGTGGGAAGGAAAACATTTTGGCTCCATCCACCTCGCCAGAGCAGTTAAGAAAACAGACACTCATAGGGAAAGATTCAAACAGAAGATCAAGCTCAGTCATGGCGGCAACACAATCACAGCATTACATAATCTAAATGAAAGAGACTGATTAGTTTGGAGGATTGTGTTTTAAGATGGTCCAGATGTTGACCTAGCCCTCAATGTCACTGATCATGGGCAAGTAAGACAGTATATTGTTACATAAAGTGCCTGGCACGAATCTAATACTATCTTTAACATGAATGACAGTTATTAAATAATAAAGTAGTTTGTCTTAGCTTCACAATTAGACAGCAATATGTGGGTAAAATATGTACAGTATTTAAAGTTTGTTAAGAATATGTGAGAGATTAATTTAAATGGAGTCATGCAATAGACCTCTGTTGTTTTTAAATAAAACAAAGTTCTACAGTCCATCCCTAGCTCTTAAAATATTTATTATTAAAAATTTTTATAATATATATTTTTATATATACACTACCATTCAAAAGGTTGGGTTCAGTAAGATTGCCAGGACATTATCCATTAAGTTTAGGGACATATCCTTTAACACAAAACAATGTAATGTGTAATTCAAAATATGCGTAAAAAATCAATATAGAAAATTCCTTCATATTAACACTGTACAGTCAGCCTTATTTTTTGCACACTTTTCTTAGAGTGAAGGATGCACTAAATTGATAAAAATGACAGTGAAGATTTTTATTATTTCAAATAAATTGTCCTTTTAAACTGTCTATTATTCAAAGAATCCTGAAAAAAAATTGTATGTCATGGTTTCCACAAAAATATTAAGTACCACAACAAGAAATGTTTCTTGAGCATCAAATCAGCATATTAGAATGATTTCTGAAGGATCATGAGTCACAGAAGACTGGAGTAATGGCTGCTGAAAATTCAGCTTTAGCATCACAGAAATGAATTAAAAAAAGAAAAAAAGTCAAAAGAAATTGCAAAATATTTTAATATATTTTAAAACATTTTCAAAATATATTAAAATAGAAAACAGTTATTTTGGAAACATGGAAACACCAAAGACGCTCTCTTGTTTCTTGATTTACCAAGAGTAATATGTTTGTAGCACTATTTTGTCAAGTGGCTAACATAGCATAATCAGAGAGAGCTTTATTTGTAGTAACAGTAATACATTATTTTCTCCACCATACAATATATTTTAAAATTAACTGTATGCCATTTAGCAACACAAGTCATCTAGCCCTTATTAATATGATATTCTAATATCGATCTAGCTTACTGCAATGTGCAAGAAGTGTCTCATACCAGCCACTGAGCTAATGCACAGAGTAATGTTATAACAAAACGTAACATACTTGTGGGTATTTCATTAGAATTAAATAAAATAATGTGAATTTAATTGACTAAATGTAACTTTAACAAAGCTCAAGTTCAGGGAAGGAGGCGGATGTTAAATGTAACTTTAATCGTAAAATAAACATAACAAAATGAAAGGAGCGGCAGCGGCGACTGTGGCATGATAAAAACAGTAGAGTAAAATTTCCAAGGCTCTCTGCACTGCCCTGCTTCATACCACAGTAACATTAATAAAACATTAATACAGGTTATCCATGAACATGATTTCTGCCCCATCAGACTGCTTTCCATCGGCCGTGGAGGTGAAGATGACAATTCCCATGATTACACCCTCATTCACGGCATTGTCAAGCTATGCCTTTGTTATTTTTTTGAATAAGCGACCTCTAGTGGCGAAATTTAAATACTGCGCCTTTAAATTAAATTAAATAATAAAAAGATATACCACGGTACTTGGATGGTACTCCAAGGTATTTCAAAGAATGAAAGCGGAAAGGTGCAGTTTGACTTAATTAAACCTGATCAAGTCATTAATGTATCTCATTCTCTCTGAGTGATGTATACAAGTAAAGTCACATATGTTGATATGTGTTCAAAGTTGATATGTGTTCATGTCAACTGTGTATTAAAAATGTGATGCTTATGGTGTTCGATGCTTAAAAAGAAGTCCGGAAATTCAGACATGCAATTCCTTAGCATACCCAAATAATTAAATAAAATGGATCTGGAAAGTTGATTAAAAAAACAATTACTGGAATATCTCAGTAATAACCTCTCAAATGAATCTAAATTAGCTTCAGTACTGACCTGTGTGCTGCAAAGTCTCTTCTCACCATCAGTTTCAACATGCTCTTTAAACTCACTTACTGTAAATACGAACAAGGCCTCTCACATGCATAGAAAGAAGTGACTTTAGTTTCAGAAGTGGCTTGTCTTCCTGTTCAAGAAGGAAGGTATTAACTAGAAGGCCAAGCAACCAAATATATCTTAAAAATATACTTTACACCATAGGAGAGAGTTAAGTGGGCAATAGGTCACATATACTAAAGGGTGAGTGTAAAGATTGTGCTATTTATCTCAACACATGCACACACACAAGCACGCACACACACACACACACACACACACACACACACACACACACAAGCACGCACGCACGCACACACACACACACACACAAACACACACGCACACACACGCACACACACACACACAATGATTTTTATTCCTGTAGAAACTGTATATTCTATCCCCTAACCTTAAACCTACCCATCACAGAACACTTTCTGCATTTTCAGATTTTCAAAAACACTAATTTGTATAATTTATAAGCTGTTTTCCTCATGGGGACCAAAAAATGTCCCCATAACATCGGGTATACCTGAACCACACACACACATGGTAAATCTATATGAAACACTGTGAATCTTTCAATCATGTGTTCCAAGTGTTTCAACTAAAGCTGCCAAAATTAACACGTTAATTTTGCGATTAATTATTTTAATTTTAACATGTTAAAAATATTGAACAGATTTTAACGCAGCATCCTTTGGCTGCGCTACAGTATATAATCATGCTATCATTCATTCATTCAAGTGCTATTAAACCCGAAACATAATGTTTTAAAGTAAATAATTGCATTTCTGTAAAAAAAAAAAAAAAAAAACACTGCACTTTCAATGTGCAAAACGTGATAATGCAACCAATTCTATTGGCCAACTCAATCATGCAGTCAGCTGTCAAGAAAACAATGGATCCATTTCAGAGGTCGGAAATATCATGGCTGGATCTGATTGCGACAAACGGTAATACTATCAGTCAGGATGTTCTACCAATGCTATACTGAGGTTAGGGTTTTGGTTAAGGGTTAGTATTTGTTTCAACCTTATTTAGGCATTCAGCACTGTGTTCATCTTAAAAATCAGCTCCAAGGTGGGATTTGTGTTTATATTGAATAACACAGTCTTATAACATTACTTTTAAAAGTAATGTTTCGCAACACAAGTCCTGTGTCCTGTGTATGTCTACTCACTATATAGTAGGCAAAAAACAGTATGTGAGCCGAGTACTAGTGTTAATTTTGTCAGCTATTTTTTAATTTATTCTTAGTCCTGTGTCAAATGTACTTTTTTTTAGTTTTTATCATATTAAGTCAGCCTCGTCCTATATTTATTAAGTCAAGTTTTATTCGACTAAGTGTCTGGGCATTTTAGTCTAGTTTTAGTCGATGAAAACTTAAGTCACATTTTCGTTATGCTGCATAATGGTTAAATTGATAATCACAATTATTTTGCTCAAAATTATCATAATGATTGTTGTCATTTGGGAAATTTATTTTTACATTTCATCAGAATTATTGCACTTTCACTTATCAAAAATAAATAGAATGTCACTCATACTCATGATTTTACCTAATTTAGTTTCCTGATTTATTATAGGCTATTTATCATACAAATTAAAACACTCTCTACATTATGAAAACTGGAAAAACATAACACGCATTTAATCATTGCGATTAAAACTGTGAAATTCATAATAATAATTCCAGTAATTCAAAATTATATTAACATTTTTCTACTAAAACATCAGCAAAAAAGACTTGTATTGTCACACAGTGGTTGCATAAGTGCATTTATTCAGCAACCAAAATCACAAACAATATAGTCGAGATGTTTGGATTTACAGTTCATCACTGAAAAGGTTTCATGGCAGATTTAGTTGCAGCAAACAGCACAAGCGGCTCATGAAGCAACACAGACTGGCAGTATGACACTTTCATTTGAGCAGAATACCTCAGTGGAGACTGCTAAACTCCAGCTTACATGTTTGTCTGTGTTTTCAGATCATCTGCACTTCTTCCACAGTGTAGAGAGACTACATGCGCATAGTTGCCAGATTGCAGAGATTAAGTAAAACTTGTGGCAGAAAGCATCAATCATCAATATCATTTTAACAGAAAAGTTCTGATTTGGGGGATTTAAACTCTTGACATCTGGCAAATGTCACCATGAAAGCTTGTAGAGGTTTTTTTTGTCAACAACATTGCAAGTTGATATAGTCACAGTTATCATTTAATGATGTTGGTGTCGTCTTGCCATTTTCTTTAACGAAATTAACACTACCAAGTAGTATGTCATTCAAAGTATTTTTAAAACAGCAGGCAAAAAGTACCCGGATGACTTACTACTTCCGGAAACGATTCTGAAGTGTGCATCCAATGGACACTTTTCTATTCCATGAGGTCACAGGATAGGAATGGCAGTAAAGCAACACAACTGATGCTGCAGGTCACATGACGGTTACAACCTGGCTGATGTAATACATCCAAATATCATATAGAACATACTTTTTTTAATGGTCATGAAGCAAGTTTCAAACCAAACATAGTACTTACTATACAGTGTGTGAATTTGGACACAGCTAATTATTCTAACAAAAAGCCACTAATTTCCTAAATGCATTTTTTTCTCATTCTATGGAGTTTGTTTCCATCCTCATAGACAAAAAGCATCTCTGCATCATCTCTATTCCCCAAAGACCATGAGCGTCTCTTTGTCTATAGAAGCTGTGTGTGCTTGTTTAGCTTGTGGTGGTAATGTATGTATATCTGTACATACTGATGGCAATGACATACACACCACATTCTCTGTGAAAACAAAATCATCACTTTTGCTGTTAATTCACCTCTGGCTATGATCCCAAGAGAATAACACAAACACAAACAGAAATGAACCTCCTGTGCAATAAAATCCAGCTGATTTTTAGTCCCCCATAAGCTGCCCCAGATTTAAAAGATGAATGAAACACTTTAAAAACAATAATTTGACTGAGGTTTAAGCATAAAGCTTAGCAAAACAGGACTTGATAATGACAGTAAAAAAAGTAGCATCAGCAACTAACACGGTTGTCAAAATGTTGCCACAAAAATGAAGATCAATGAAGGATTTTTTCCAGTAAAATAAAATGGGCAAGTTTACGAATTTTTTTTTGTCATGGATCTGTTCAAAAATTGCTCCTGAAAGGGAATTTTCTGGCTCATACTGATGCCATCCCCGGTTACTTTTCTAACGTAAGCTGCATACCGCAAAACATGTGAACACACTGATCTCAACACATACATACTCGCTTTGTTAATTGGGGCATTTCCCACGTATGCAAGGAAAAAGAAATGTAAGCCAAGGGTTCTCAGGCAGTAAAGCTGCCCATGTCAAAAATAAAGCACCACAACACACCATCTGTAGAGCACATGGTTAAACCAGACAACATTAAAAATGACTCACATCAGGAAACCGCTACAATTTAAGTCCAACCTTTTGTGGTCTAAACCAGTCTGGTGGGGTCAACTCACAGACCTTAATGTTTGCTGTTGCACACTTGTGTCTTAACAATGTGTTTGTCTCTTTGTCCTACCTGTACTTGGCCCTTGCCCATGATTTTGTCCACAATCTCATTATCGTCCTTATTGAGCTTTGATTTGTCATAACACTTCTCGTAGCACAAGATCCGCAGACACTGAGAGCCCTCCAGCTCTATTTCAAACTCCTGTAGAAGAACAAATGAATTAATGACACATACATGATGGTGATTGGTCAGGTGAATCATGACATGACAGAGCTCACCTCGTTCCACTGTGGTTCTGTTGTGTCTCTGAACACACGTGTTTTGGCCTTACTGACGAAGTAACCGAAAGAGTCTACCTCCAGCGTACAGTACATATCTACAGAGAGAACACAATAATAATAACCTCATGAGATAAAAAGTCATTCATAAAAAGGTCATTTGGAAGCTTTTGTTACATACACACACCTGCAAAAACACACCAAAAAGCGAGTACTTATATAATAGGTATCCGAACTATGAAAATGTTCCTCCAGTGTGAAAACCTCTAAGCACACACACTTCTCTAATAGCAATTGAACTTTACCACATCGCTATAGTGTGTGTGGCCCACTGACAGCTTGATGGATTACAGCACTCCGTGACCTCTGACCTCTGCAATGCGTGGGGTGTATTTTTGAGACAGGAGAGAAATGAGGTGATGTTCAATTAGCATGGAAGTGGTGTCAGACAGAAGCAGTCAGCTTCAAAACACACGGTGTGTTTTTTGAGCATGGCTTCAACATGAGTTTGCAGTCAATCAGGCCACTGGTAATTGATAGTCTGGTGTGTAAAGTGTTATGTTAATAGATGTGGGGTGGATATGTTCTTTATAATGAAACTATATGAGCATGCATACACACCAGCTCTATTGGCACAGAATAAAGGTGCCACACATGGTCAGAATGATTGTATTTATGAGATGACAGCACAATGTCATCAGTGGGAATTTCAGGGTTTTCAGTGAAACTGGCTTTTTGATTTGGGGACAATTCAGTTAATAAAATCAGGGTGGAAACAATCAGCCCCTAGTGAAAAATAAGTACACTTTAGCATACTTTTAAAAAGAGTACTTATTATGGATATAATATACACTACCAGTCAAAAGTTTGGAAACTGTAAGATTTTTACTGTTTTTAAAAGAAGTTTCGTCTGCTCACCAAGGCTGCATTTATTTAATTAAAAATACAGTAATATTGTGAAATATTATTACAATTTAAAATAACCGTTTTCTGTTTGAATATATTTTATGAAGTAATTTATTCCTGTGATGGCAAAATTTCAGCATCATTACTCCAGATCCTTCAGAAATCATTCTAATATGCTGATTTGCTGCTCAAGAAACATTTTAAATTGTAATAATATTTCACAATATTACTGTTTTTACTGTATTTTTAATTAAATAAATGCAGCCTTGGTGAGCAGACGAAACTTCTTTTAAAAACATTAAAAATCTTACCGTTTCCAAACTTTTGACTGGTAATGTACTTTAAAAGAATATACCTGTGAAGTGTGAAATAAATGTAATCAAGTACTTTACATGTACTTTAGTATGTTAGGCAACAAATCAAAATGAGTGTACTACTTTAAAGCACAGCAAAAGATTATAAAACATGATTTAAAATATACTTAGTAAACCACTACCCTTTAGTTCACCCCAAAATAAAACTGTCATAATTTTCTCACCCTTATGTTGTTCCAAAATATTGTGAATTACTTTCTTCCACAGACATAAAAAGATATTCTGAAAATGTCTCAGTGTTGTTTTTGTTCATGCATTTATAAGTAAATGGGCTAAACACTAACGCCAGTTTCACAATGCAAGCGTGAGCGGCGTGTGAGCGTAACTACATCATCACTTTAGCTGCAGAGACGCGCGAGTATTCACACTGGAAGTGTTTGTACAGTGTTACAGCAGCGGCTCGATGCTACATATAAAGTGAGCATTTCTTTACAAAGACAGCTATAAATTTGTTTTTGTCATTTATAAGTTGGTCATTTATAAACTTGACAGTCTTGAAAGTTTGTTAACATGGGGAGGTGTACAACATTTGCATATAAACATAAATAAATAAATAAATAAATAAAAAATAAATAAATAAATGAAAGCCTCGTGTCATCTATTTGATTTGGGTATGCTGCAGCCTATATATCTCTCTGTGTAATAACTAAAATAATGTTAATATATCATATTTTCTGGCTAGTTTACTTTAGTTTTTATAATACACCATACTTCAACCCAAACTGAATAATTAAAAACAAGTTTAAATGGGTAAATCTTCTATAAATATTTTTGATTCTTAATTTTCTTTTCTGTCATACTCAAATTCTTGTTAACATTTCCCATCAATCTCTGGGGCAGCACAAATATAAAACAAATATATGTGAAGCATGAATTACACACCTAATGCACAGCATTTGCTCTATATTTTGTTACATTAGGGATAAAATATTTTTGTTGACTTTTTAAGTAGGAACTACCAAGGAAAACCTGCTTGCCTTTCTTCCTTCCTTCCGTATTTATTTATTTATTTATTGCGGTTATATTTTTCTCAGCTTTGATTTTATATTTTGTGTAAATGAAAAGTAAATAAAAAATCCATTCTTAAATGATAAATTCCTAAATGAAAAGACCTTTACCAGAACCCACCCTGTCCCAATCAGCAGAGCTGTCCTTCAAAAATCTTAGTCAGGATTTCTCCACTACTTTCTCCCTACCGCCCTTGCTCTCAATACTAAAAACATTAAATAAGGGCAGCTATATCTCTCCTCATGGTCAGAGGAGGCTTTAGTTTTTAGTAGCACCAGGCACAGAAACCTAGTTCTTCAGAGAACAGGAAATATATTTATGAAATCATATAAATATCCAACATGAATCAGGACAAAGAGTGGAATAGGATGGTAAGGGAAGGCGCTCAGTGTAAATCGAACCTTGATGAGACTGGCACTTTCGTAAAGTGTGTTTTTAAAATGGTTCAGGCATAAGAATGGGCTCTTAAAGACTGATATAAGTGCAACGTTATTACTTCAGCCATGAGAATCTACTTCAAGAGGTTGTCATTGAAAGGTTCCATTAGATAAAAAAGTGATGAATAAATAATCTCAGAGTAATAAAACTAAGACGTTTGGCACTTTGGTGCATATGTAGAAAGGCAATAACCACTGATGGTTCTGTATTATACAAAGAGTGTAACTGTTTAGGGTTTTAAATTTGACCCAAATGTTTATGGTTGCCCCACACAATGGCAAATGGAAAGTGCCGTCATCTGGGGGAGGAACCGCATCCTCTGGCTGATGTTCCCAGATGAAATTAGATATTTATATGAAACAAAGCATATTTAAAAGTGCTGGCTAATGCTAATCGTTAATTCTTTACAGGATTATTATTCATATTGGCACTAATGATGTTTGACTTCACCAGGCGGAGATCGCTAAAATTGACATTAAAGAGGTGTGTGAACTCATAAGTATGATGTCAGGCACTGTAATTTGCTCTGGCCCCCTTCCTGTTCATTGGAGTGATGAGATACTTAGCAGACTAATCACTCAATGGCTGGCTGTCTAGGTGGTGTCCGCAGAATAATATAGGGTTCATAGACAATTTGGAAAAGTTTTTGGGGAAGACCTGAGCTGTTGAAAAGAGATGGTATTCATCCCTACTGGGGTGGTGCTGCTCTTCTCTCTAGTAATATGGCACATAGTCTTGGAGATGAACCTTGACTAACTGGGGCCCAGGTCAGGAAGCAGACAGACTGCCTAAACCGACCGTCTGCTAGCCGTCTCATGTCACAGAAGTCAGATAAATCCCAACACATAGAGACTCTTTCACCTAGATATCATCACATAGAGACTGTGTCTGTTCCCCGAATTAGTAAATACAAAAAACTCCCAAACCCATTTAAGGGTAAAAATTTAATTGATGTTCAACAAATAAAAAACAAGACATAATACAGATGAACAAATGATAAAGCTTGGTTTGCTTAATATTAGATCCCTTTCTACAAAATCACTCTTTGTAAATGATATGATTACAGATCATAACCTAGATGTGCTATGTTTGACAGAAACCTGGCTAAACCAGACAATTACATTACTTTAAATGAGTCCAAACCCCAAGATTACTGATTTAAACATGAGCCTCATCTGAAAGGCAAAGGGGGAGGGTGTTGCTGTAATTGACAGCAATATTTTCAGTATTACTCAGAGGTCTAATTTTAAATATAATTCTTTTGAAGTGATGGTGCTTTATGTAATATTATCTAGTGTACATGATAAATCCCGCTTGACATTTGCGCTGGCTACTGCATACAGGCCACCAGTGCACCATACAGACTTTATCAAATAATTTTTGCTGATTTTCTATCTGAGTTAGTACTGGCTGTGGATAAAGTCCTTATTGTTGGTGATTTTAATACCCATGTAGATAATGAAAAAGACGCATTGGGATTGGCATTTAACTCTTTTGGAATTAGACAACACGTTTCAGGACCCACTCACTGTCGTAACCATACTTTAGATCTAATATTGTCACATGGAATTGATATTGATGCCGTTCAAATTCTGCAGCAGAGCGATGACATCTCAGATCATTATCTAGTCTCGTATATACTTAATTTTGCCAAAGGCTGCAAAGCCGACTCCCGGTTACAAATATGGTAGAACCAGTTGCTCCTTTGTGATTAAAAAAGATTAAAGAAAATAGTCCAATGCTGTGGTACAACAAGCACACTCAGGCCCTTCACACTGAAGTTTGGTCTGTGCTCGATTGCTCCTGTCTGCCTTGCTGCTCAGAGTGGTTTGCGTCTGTGATTCCGTATAGCTTTGTTTTGAATCTCTTACTTTTGTTCATTGTTGCTTATATTATCATTACCTTATATAATATTGCCTACCACATTAATCTGACGTCGCTAGCTTGTAATCTTTGAATCTAAATCGCTGCTACAACGCGTTTGCATCTCGCTAGCTTGTTAACTTGTCATCAGTCTCTCGCGCGCTCCTTTTTCAACGCGTTCATCAAACAGCTGTGGTAACTCGGATCAGTCTACAAACACGGTGAGTCATGTCATCCTCTCCCTGTATCGTGTCGTGTTCCATATGCAACATGTTCAGTATAGCTCTCTGTCAGCGATGAGGATTTACATGTCATAAATGTAGGGAAATAGTCAGGCTGACAGAGAGAATCTCAGAATTAGAGACACGCATCCAAACTCTAATCGAGGATAGTAAGAATGCAAGGGCTTCAGATACTGTTTTGGATGCGACTAGCTTAGTGAACTCTGTACATTGTTCGGTTCCGGCTGTAGAGCCCGCGCAGCAGGGCAATTGGGTAACGGTGAGGCGGCCTAGCCGAGAAAACACCACTCTTCCGTTCCAATTAGAACATCAAACAGGTTCTCCCCACTCAGTGACGCACCCACTGAGAATCCTGTTGAAAGTGCCCTAATTATTGGCGATTCTATTACACGGGCGTGAAAATAGAGACACCAGCCACCATAGTCACATGTTTGCCGGGAGCCAGAGCACCTGACATCAAAGCAAATTTAAAAGTGCTGGCTAATGCTAATCGTAAATACACTAAAATTGTTATTCACGTCGGCACTAATGATGTTCGACTTCGGCAGTCGGAGATCACTAAAATTAACATTAAAGAGGTGTGTGAACTCGCAAGTACAATGTCAGAAGAAGTAATTTGCTCTGGCCCTCTTCCTGTTCATCGGAGTGATGAGATAGTTAGCAGATTATCATCACTCAATGGCTGGCTGTCTAAGTGGTGTCCGCAGAATAATATAGGTTTCATAGACAATTGGAAAAGTTTTTGGGGCAGACCTGACCTGTTGAAAAGAGATGGTATTCATCCCTCCTGGGATGGTGCTGCTCTTCTCTCTAGTAATATGGCACATAGTCTTAAAACTAAAACATGACAAACTGGGGTCCAGGTCAGGAAGCAGACAGACTGGCTAAACCGACCGTCTGCTAGCTGCCTCACGTTGCAGAAGTCAGATAATTCCCAACACATAGAAACTCTTACACCTAGATATTATCACATAGAGACTGTGTCTGTACCCCGAATTAGTAAAAACAAAAAACTTCCAAACCTATTTAATGGTAAAAATTTAATTGATGTTCAACAAATAAAAAATTGAGATAAAAATGATAAACAAATGATAAAGCTTGGGTTGTTAAATATTAGATCCCTTTCTTCAAAAGCACTTATTGTAAATGATATTATCACAGACAATAATCTAGATGTGCTGTGTTTGACAGAAACTTGGTTAAAACCAGATGATTACATTATTTTAAATGAGTCTATCCCTCAAGGTTACGATTATCGCAAAAGGGAGAGGTGTTGCTGTAATTTATAGTAATATTTACAGTATTAGTCAAAAGTCTTCCAAATATAATTCCTTCGAAGTGATGGTGCTTTACGTAACATTATGTAAGTTGACATTTGTGCTGGCTACTGTATACAGGCCACCAGGGCACCATACAGACTTTATCAAAGAATTTGCTGATTTTCTTTCAGAGTTAGTACTAACTGCAGATAAAGTCCTTGTTGTTGGTGATTTTAATATCCATGTAGATAATAAAAAAGACTCATTGGGATTGGCATTTACAGACATTCTAAACTCTATTGGTGTTAGACAACACGTGTCAGGACCCACTCATTGTCGTAATCATACTTTAGATCTAATATTGTCACATGGAATCGATATTGATGCCGTTGAAATTCTGCAAAAGAGTGACGACATCTCAGATCATTATTTAGTCTCGTGTATACTACATTTAGTCAAGGCAGCTAAACTGCCTCCCTGCCATAAATATGGTAGAACTATCACTTCTACCACTAAAAATCGCTTTCTAAATAATCTTCCTGATCAGTTTCATCGCCTTAGCATACCAGATAGCTTAGAAGACCTCGATGTTGAAACAGAAACTATTGCCTCTGTCTTTTCCAGCACATTAGACTCGGTTGCTCCTTTGCGTTTAAAAAAGATTAAGGAAATTAATCCAACGCCGTGGTACGATGAGCACACTCAGGCCCTACAGGTAGCAGCCAGAAAAATGGAGCGCAGCTGGAAGAAATCAAAACTAGAAGTTTTTCGCATTTCGTGGAGAGAGAGAATGATTGAGTACAGAAAGGCCTTAAAAACTGCTAGATCTGCCTATTTTTCAAAACTTTTAGAGGAAAATAAGCACAACCCTAGGTATTTGTTTGATACAGTGGCTAAATTAACAAGAAATAAAGCTTCAACTTCTGATGTTTCCAAAGAGCACAGCAGTAATGACTTTATGAACTTCTTTACTTGTAAGATTGATAATATTAGAGAAAAAATTATAACCATGCAACCGTCTACTACAGTATCGCGTCAGACAGTGCATTGTAGTGTCCCTGAGGAAAAATTAAATTCATTTACTGCTTTAGGAAAGGAAGAATTGTCTAAACTTATTAAATCATCAAAATCAACAACATGTATGTTAGACCCTATACCGACTAAACTATTGAAAGAGATGCTTCCAGAGATCATAGATCCTCTTCTTAATATCATAAATTCATCTTTATCACTAGGATACGTACCAAAAAGTTTTAAGCTGGCTATTATTAAACCTCTTATTAAAAAAACACAACTTGATCCTAGAGAATTAGTCAATTACAGGCCGATCTCAAATCTCACTTTTCTGTCAAAAATACTAGAAAAGGCAGTATCATCACAACTATGTTCCTTTTTAGACAGAAATAGTATCTGTGAGGATTTCCAGTCAGGTTTTAGACCGTACCATAGTACTGAGACTGCTCTCATTAGAGTTACTAATGATTTGCTCTTATCATCAGATCGTGGTTGTATCTCTCTATTAGTGTTACTGGATCTTAGTGCTGCATTTGACACTATCGATCACAACATTCTTTTAAATAGACTCGAAAATTATGTTGGCATTAGTGGAACTGCATTGTCATGGTTCAAATCATACTTACCTGACCGTTATCAGTTTGTAGTAGTAAACGAAGAGAGGTCATATCGATCACAGGTTCAATATGGAGTACCGCAAGGCTCAGTACTAGGACCGTTGCTTTTCACTCTGTACATGCTACCCTTGGGAGATATCATTAGGAAGCATGGCGTTAGTTTTCACTGTTACGCTGATGATACTCAGCTCTATATTTCTTTGCGCCCTGACGAAACTTACCAATTCACAAAATTAACAGAATGCACAGCTGATATAAAAAATTGGATGACCAGTAATTTCCTACTTCTAAATTCAGAAAAAACAGAGATTCTAATTTTTGGACCAAAAACTTCTTCATGTAATAACCTAGAATACTGTCTAACACTTGATGGCTGCTCTGTTACGTCTTCGTCGTCAGTTAGGAACCTGGGTGTGCTCTTTGATACCAATCTTTCATTTGAAGGCCATGTTTCTAGCATCTGTAAAACCGCATTCTTCCATCTTAAAAATATATCTAAACTACGACATATGCTCTCAATGAAAAATGCAGAACAGTTAGTTCATGCGTTCATGACCTCAAGGTTAGATTACTGTAACGCTCTACTGGGTGGTTGTTCCGCTCGCCTGATAAATAAACTCCAGCTCGTACAAAATGCAGCAGCTAGAGTACTTACTAGAACTAGGAAGTATTACCATATTAGCCCAGTTCTGTCAACACTGCATTGGCTTCCTGTTAAACATCGTATAGATTTTAAAATCTTGCTAATTACTTACAAAGCACTAAATGGTTTAGCTCCCCAGTACCTGAGCGAGCTCTTAAAGCATTATAGTCCTTCACGTCTATTGCGATCTCAGAATTCAGGCCAGCTGATAATACCTAGAATATCAAAATCAACCGCGGGCGGTAGATCCTTCTCCTATCTGGCACCTAAACTCTGGAACAATCTTCCTAGCATTGTTCGGGAAGCAGACACACTCTGTCAGTTTAAATCTAGACTAAAAACGCATCTCTTTAACCTGGCATACACATAACACATTATCAATTTATATTTTCAAATCCGTTAACGGATTATTAGGCTGCATAAATTAGGTCAGCCGGAACCGGGAACACTTCCTATAACACCAGATGTACTCGTTACATCAGAAGAAGAATGGCATCTACGCTAATATTAGTCTTTCTGTTTATCCCGAGGTTTACCGTAGTCAACCAGATCCGGGCCGTATCCAGGTGAGACCGAGGACTGGCGCCTTGACATGACCACAATGCAGCCCTGAAGTATCAGCAGAGATTGAGCCAACTAGATCATCCATTGTGAAGGCCTCATCGACACGACAGCCAGTGCCACAGCTCCTCAACAAACCGTCCATACCGGTGTGATGAATACGATCCTCAACTGGACTGAACTGGAATAAATACTTTGAATGTTGCGATCCTATCAGACATAAGATAGCAACCTGAATCGTAACAAAGCACTGTTCGCCAGAGGAGAACTGGCCCCCCGACTAAGCCTGGTTTCTCCCAAGGTTTTTTTTTTTTCTCCATTTTAACACAGAAGTCTATTTGCCACCTGTTTGCCATCTAGTGTCACCTGTTGGAGTTTGGGTTCCTTGCCGCTGTCGCCTTTGGCTTTCTTAGTTGGGGACACTTGACATTTGATATTCAACAGTGCTTTGATCTGCTGACATTGACATTATTCTTTAAGAGCTGCTGTGCAGCCAAAATTATATACCAGTTATCAATGTAAAGCTGCTTTGACACAATCTGCATTGTAAAAAGCGCTATATAAATAAAGGTGACTTGACTTGACTTGAAGAGAGCAGCCAGAAAAATGGAGCACAGCTGGAAAAAAACAAAACTAGAGGTTTTTCGCATTTTGTGGAGAGAGAACATGATTGTGTACAGAAAGGCCTTAAAAACGGCTAGATCTGATTACTTTTCAACCCTCTTAGAAGAAAACAAACAAAACAAAACAAAGTACCAACCTAGGTACTTATCTGATACAGTGGCTAAATTAAGGAGAAATGAAGCTTAAACCCCAGACGTTTCCAAACAGCACAGCAGTAATGACTTTATGAACTTCTTTACTTAAAAGATTTATAATATTAGAGAGAAAATTATAACTATACAACGGTCTACTACAGTATCACATCAGACAGTGGATTGTAGTGTCCCTGAGGAAAAATTCCATTCATTCATTGCTATAGGAAATGAAGAATTGTCTAAACTCGTTAAATCATCTAAATCAAACATGTATGTTAGACCCTATACCGACTAAGCTACTGAAAGAGATGCTTCCAGAGGTCATAGATCCTCTTCTTAATATCATTAATTCATCTTTGTCATTAGGATACGTACCAAAAACTTGATGGCTATTATTAAACCTCTTGTTAAAAAAAAAAACGCAACTTGATCCTACAGAATTAGTCAATTACAGGCCAATCTCGAATCTACCTTTTCTGTCAAAGATACTAGAAAAGGCAGTATCCTCACAACTATGCTCCTTTTTAGAAAGAAACTGTATCTGTGAGGATTTCCAGTCATGATTTAGACCGTACCATAGTACTGAGACGGCTCTTATTAGAGTTACAAATCATTTGTTTATTGTTTAATAAATTATCTGGCTGCGTCTGTGTTCTTTAATTTGTGCGTTGTCAGTAGATCACATGCAGAACTTCCCATCGGCGCTTTTTTGGAATTGTGCTTTCACGCTAATTTGCCCTGTTTAGTAAATCTGGCCCTAAGTGTTACTACTTAAAATTGTGATTGGTATTCTGGATCAGTATTTCCCCCTCAAACTCTCTGTATCAAGAGGCCAAAGTTAATGACCCAGTTTGGATTAATGGCCCAGAGCGAGGATTTGGATGCGTTTCCTGTCAGAGTGGATGACGGCCTTTTATAAGACTCGGAAAGGAGGGTTCAATCAGCAGCTGAGACTGAGAAAGTATATCCCAATATAAAAAGATATGAAGAATTTGGTTCCAAAACGCTATAACTCCATTTTGATTAATTTGAGTAAAAAGGGGTTTTCTTTACCAAGAAAGTGGCAAGATGAAAACCACTATTTTCTGTTTCAAACTTTCACATAGCATCTTTTGGTTATAAAAACATTAAAAATTCAAATATACATTTTGATTTTATAAGGTTTATTATAAAAACGGATTATTTTTTTCCCAAAATGCAATAAATCCATGACACTTTTTTTTCAAAATGCAATTAATCCATCAATATAAAAGTTCTTTTTCATATTGAAAATACACAGCAAAGTAAGTTGATTCACATATATGACAGCCTCTGAACTTTGCCAATACTAATCTTATATACAGGCATTTTACTAAAAATACATTGAGCCGTCGCTCCCAAAATGAATTCAACGAGTCATCTTGTTAATGTTATAAAAGAATTATGTCTCCGTTTGTCATTACCGATTAAAGAGTATCTGGCGCTACCGCACGGTTAAAATAAACACATTTACAGAGAACACTGGTATTAAAAACGGCTTTTAAAAACTGTCCATAATTCAGTTTTAGGGGCCGTGACAGAAGTTAGATGCTGTCGTGGAACAAGCAACAGCCGGCATTTTTCCTCCTCCCGACTCGAGTGCCTCATCTTCTTAATCTCCTCACGTAAATGATTACATTTTGAGGACTTGCGTTTCTTCCCCACTGCAGAAACCACCACAGGTTCATCAATGCCGTCAAAATTATTCATTTTTCTGTTATTGTTGATCACAAAGTACAAAGCAGATAAGGAAAACTAGGATGCCGAGTGTATTCAGAGCGCCGCCATTACGGTTTACAGTGTGTGGAATGGTGCGCTGTGATTGGTTGAGCGGATATATCGTATTCTGCAGAGAAAGGACACTGGCGTTTGTCGCGTTTTGGGCAAAATTAATAAATGACTTTTCGATACCGACCAGATACAATACTGATTTTGGCGGAAACTCAATTTTTTTTAAAATGGCGTTTGTCGCGTTTTGGAACCAAACTCTTCATATTCAAACACCTGCATATCCATCTGCAAAACACGTTTGCTCTCGCTGTCATATTCGAGACGACCACAACACCACAAACTCTATGATAAATGATTACAGATGAGCCAAAGACATAAAATGAAGCAAGAAACAAGCATTCAAAAACCTCAAAACAGTCTAATACAATGACTCTTTTGAATCAGTCTTGAGGAAGTGTATTGTGTGATTCATTGGGGCTTTAAAACAGACGTCTGATTGTTATCTGAGCCAAGCTGATCAACAAAGTCTGCTGGACATATGTGTCCATTATGCAAATTCACATTAGCATACTGTACAGACGTGATTTGGGTATTTCATTTGAGCCCTGACCTCATAAAGCAAAGAGAAATAATTTGTAAATATATATGCAAATATTAATGAGTAAAGGACAGGACAAAGGATACAATTATATCCTAGCAGCCGTGGTGACCACAGTGCTGACGTACTTGTATTGTGTATTTTTTTTTTTAATACAATCAATACATTTAGTAATTTGTCCTGTGTGATAGAGTTGACTGGATTTGAGATTGGAGACAGTTTTCAGATACAGATTTATCTCTGCCACTTTTATCTATACTAAGAAAAAAATAGAGGAGTTTCCATAGTAGAGAATCGCAACAAGCAAAATTGGGCAAAAAGAACTCTATTGCAGCCACCCACTCCCATGAAGTTCTGTTAATGATGTAATACAGTCAGTCTCCATATGCTCTCAAACTGCTTAAATATTTGTATATATATGCATATTTTGCAATAAATGTAAAATATATTGCTTTTTATGTAATCAACATCTTTATATAAAAAGTTTCTCCATCCATTATCCACCGTGGGTCGCGGTGAAAGAAGACTAAGTAAGGATGCCCATACATCATTTTCCCTGGCCACTCCTTCAGCTCATCCTGGGGGATCCCAAGATGTTCAGTCCAGCTGAGAGATATAATCCCTCCAGTGTGTTCTGGGTCTGCTCCAGGCTTTTTTCCCAGTTGGGCATGCTCGGAACACCTCCACTGGGAGGCGTCTAGAAGACATCTTGACCTGATGCCCGAACCATCTCAACTGACAACTTTCAAAGTGGAGGAGCAGCGGCTCTACTCTGAGTCTCTCCCGCATGTCTCAGCTTTGCACCGTCTCTCAAAATTCATTTCGGCTGCTTGCACCCACGATCTTATTCTTTCTGTCACTACCCAGAGCTCATGACCATAGGTGAGGGTACAGTCCAGTACAACAACCACATTTCTGCCGCCTCACCGATCCACCTTTCGATCTCATGCTTTGACTTTTAACTCCTCTACTTGGGGAAGTAACTCACTCCCTACCTGAAAGCGGGAAATCCAGCATTTTCGCTTCACTCTTGACTGACAAAACAATGGCGGAAAATTTGGTTTCAAAGCAAAATGTACAAGCGCCTATTAAAGTGAGTTCGTCATTGTAAATAAAATAGCTGTATTTGACCGAAATTACAGAATCGTCAGCAAGCGGACTATCTAGATAGCATCGTGAATGTTTATATGGTTGTCAGTGCATGGGACACTAAATATAATTTTGGTTTTAATAAGATTTTCCCAATAAACAGGCAAGAATAAACCGGGTGACCATGATTCCTGTTCATTCCAACAACAAAGCACTTGAATGCAACAAGCTCGTAATCACGACTTCTGAAGTAGGAATTATGAAATTTTACGTGAAGGCAGCAATAGTTGACATGTAGTTAGAAAGTTACTTATAGTTAGTAGAATGTCTAAAGTGGACTGTTGAACAAATTTCTTTGCAGAATCATGGGTAATGTAGTTTTTCACCAGGAATTTTGCTGTTAAACATGATTTTTCTTTTTTTTTTAAGTTGAAATAATGCAGGTTGATGATTTCAACAAAAGCATATACCATCAATCATAAGTAATCATTAAAAATCAATTCCCTGTGAAGAAAAGGAATGTGATTTTTACTTCCTGAACCAGACTGATGCACTTTATAGAACTGTGGAATATGGTACTTTTAGTATGCTCTGTTGTATACTGCTCACTTTGTAGAATATAGTACCTGTAGGTGATCTAGGTATTTTAGGATTATAGAAAATCTTAATACTTAATTCATTCTACATACTGGAGAAACAGTTTGTTTGTAGGGTGGCTTTTGGCTTCATTCATTTTGGTTTGTTCATTGAATCGCTCACTTACACAATCACAGTACTTACTCTGACCACAATGGCTACAGTTATACACAATGTTTACAGCTAAATGATGGAGAGTTCAACTTAGGTGAACACTTGAAAAAATGTGTAGTTTCTCAGTTACAATCTTCCTCTTTCTTCCTTTTTAACAGCATATGAAACTAATTACTTATTCTCTGCATAATAAAACAATACAACTGTATAGATCAACCTTTTGCAAAGTGTGGGCTGCAGCCGCCCTTTAATACTTAGTGGGTCACATACCACACTTTGGGAAATGCTGATTTATACGGCTGAATTAACTATTTTACTTTAAAAACATCTAAGGTATGCTAATATTTTTAAAAAGAAACTGAAATTGACACTTTTGATTTATTATGGAGGATAAATGTTTTTTTTCCCTATAGTCTTACATTCTACAAAACAACACAATAGAAAGAAAAAAAAAACAGTCTGCTAAAGGCATGTGAAATAGACAAGACACTTTAACTTACTGGCACATTCTTTCAAGCCCATGGCTTTATGGACGATCACATGCAGGAACCCATACAGACCAGGAGATTCCTCATCTGGAAGAGACAAGAAACACTTAGTAAGTGTGTGTTTGAGAGAGAGGGAAATGAGTGAATTTATGAAGTGTCCAAATCCTTGCTTTAGTAATCTTTCAGCATCTCCCTCTTTAATCTACCCACAATCCTCCATTCCCCTGCCTATTAGTGGCAGATAACAGATAAAAAAAACAAAAAAAAAAATGGAAGTGTCTAGTCTACCACATGCTGCTAAAACATAGATACTACTAAATTTAGAACCAAATATAGCTGCAAGCAGCAATTAAGATGCCAAGCATAAATGCATAATGAGTCATGTAAACATGGCTGGGAACATCAGACCAACTGCAACCATGAGTAATTAAAGATATTTTTAAATTATTTTAGTCATGACAGCTCATCATAAATACAAATCACTAGCAATATGATTTAATTGCTTATTACTTTTGACAAATAGGTGACGCTGTTGATTTGGTGTGTTCAGTTTGAGGTGACAATATATGACAATATGTGACAATATTTGTGTGGTAACACATACAAAGTTTGGTCTACCAAAAAAAAAAAAAAAAAAAAATGCCAGAAGGGTCTGAAGAAGATCTGAGCCAATTTTGGTGAGTCAGCAGAAGAAGAAGAACGAGAAGAATTAAAGCTGCAAGCAGCGATGAAAGGGCCCTCGCACCTTGGCTCACCACCACCCGGTGGCCTTAGGAAAACTGTGAGACTTTAAATATCAATCAGACTTTGTCAGGCCACCACAGACACGCCCTTCAACGAAAACTCAAGATCGTCACAAGTTAACATCGCAAAGACCTTAAGATTAGACAGACCAAATATGGATGTTGATCTGGTTAAATCTCTACGAGGAGTTAATCATAAAACATGTAATTTCCTGTTGCCCGCATGTGGCGCTATGACTGTAACTGAATATTGTTATGTAGATGTCTTCATGCCAGGACTCTTATAAAACATGTGAAGTTTGGGGCAGATCAGACACTGTATGCCTGAGTTACAACAACTTCCTGTTTCATAGCGAAACATCGAACTTCATCAGGCCGCCACGGACATGCCCTTCAGCGAAAACTCTAGATCTTCACAATTTAACGTCGCAAAGGCCTTTAGATTAGACTGACCAAATATGATGTTGATCTGATTAAAGCTCTAGGAGGAGTTTGTTAAAGTACAATGTCTGGAAATGGCAAAAACTGCAAAAATTTTGCAGAGAAAATTCTAAATATCTCACTTCGTGTTGGGTTTACAGATTTGCACCCAGGGACTTTTTTGTAGGTGTTGGGCGGTTACATCTGTCTACCAAATTTTATACCTATACGTGAAATGTAGCGCGAAGGGCGCTTAATTGAAATTTTGTAGGTTGTGCTATCAAGCCATTTTGCCACACCTAATTCTGAAATCCATATCAGACGTAAATTGCGATTCATTTCAGAGAAGAATAATTGACTGAGCAATTACAATAGGGTCCTCACACCATCGGTGCTCGGACCCTAACAAGAACAGAGCACCCAAGAGTAGGGCTTGCATTTAAGTCCAATTGTTTGGTCCCACTTTATATTAAGTGGCCTTAACTACTAAGTACTTACATTTAAATTAATCGTTTGATACAATGCACTTATTGTGTACATACATGTTTTTACATTGTACTTATATTTTAAAAACACCTGCATGTAATTACATCTGTAATTTATTTCGGTAATTACATTTATAATTACACTGTTGACCCATCCCTTACACCTTACCCCTACCCTTAAACCTACCCATACCACCAAAGCTTTCCCTAACCTTACCCGTATCCCACCTCAATAGCAGCAAAAGTGTTTTGCAATTCAGTATGAACCCAATAAGTACACTGTACTTATTTTTTGATGTTAGTACATAGTAGTTAAGGCCACTTAATATAAAGTGGGACCAATTGTTTTATGCCTTTCCCTCACTAACATCCCTCTGTCTTGTCACTCAGATGTACATCATCGCTTACATTGCACAAGTGCCCACTACTCTCGCAATTTGTTTAAATGGAACACCCTAAGTACTTGATAACTTGGAAAACACAATGGAGCTGATTTATTTATTTATTTTAATGAATTTGTTTTTCATGCACCATTCTAAAGGCCTGTGTGTATGCTTGAGCTGTTGGAGAAAATATAAAAAATTACACAAACGAAAGTGATAATACAATAAACTATAACAGTAAGTTTAAGGTAGCTTCAAGTATTATACAGTTATATGTCAAAATAATTCCAATATCATCCACTAGAGTTGTGTGGGGTGGGGGATAAATTAAGCGCATTGTGTTGCATTGTGGTCTATGGATCTGCCTGCAGTGTACATATTGAGTAGACTCGTTCCCTTGGTCAAAATAGAGGGGTCAAGAAACTTCCCTCGCCCACTTGATGAAGTTGAACACACTTAAAAATGGCGGCGGGGAATCTTCCGAAGGGAAGTGCTTAGGGAGGTCACGGAGTGTAAGTCTAAAAGTGCAGTTAAATGCAGCCTAGGTCCAAAGCTCCTTGAAGAGTATATGTGAATGGAAAAACAGTTCTCAAAGGGGAAGAAAACACCTAGTGTATTCCAAAGCACTGTGCTCATCAGTAAGAATGTGAACAGCTGGTGAGTGAGTTTATGTCTGTTGTAATTTGAACAGTTCTATTCTAATATATCCTGTCTGTGTGGTCCATTTCTGTGCTGGACTGGTGATAGTAAATATCAGGCTATCTGACTAGCATTGTTTTCCGTACTGAAAAAGCCATCTTTATGTGATGTCATGCACCAGTTTCAATATCAAGTGTCACAGCTCCCTGACTTTGGCAGGTCTGCACTGGAAACACTGATGAAGAACTCTGTAAATTAGTGCTGGTAGAAAGAATGCAGATGTCAGAGCAAATAAAAAGTGTCACATAACTGAAAGTCTACAGCTGCCTTAACTAAAACCATGAGTTTGGATATCCACACCAAAAGAGTTTAACATCATGTGAAGTGGGTTAAAAAAACATGATTCATGAAAACAATATTTATGGTAAGCCCCAGAGAATGTAAGGATTCTTATGGACTTAAAGGCTCTCGTCCTGAGAGGAAACCTGCTATATGTGAGGGGTCTTCAGGCCCACAGAACTAGTCATCACTTCAGGGTGGCCTTGACAGACCCTCACGCACACAGAGTGGCTTATTGTATTAATATTAGAAACAGTGGGTGGCAAAGCTCAAGTTGCAGTCTCTCTTTCTCTACGTTTATTTAGCAGGAAGTGAACTAGCAAAGAAGCTCTTTGAACCAACACCACCTCATCAGAACAACATACGAGAGAGAAAACAATCATGGACCTGATGGTGCATGTGGACATGTTATCATAATCTTCTAGTCCAAAAGTAAGAATCAAATGCCATCTCATCATTCAGTCCAGAAGCAGTTTGATTAAACTCAGACTCACCTTTTTAATTTCTGAATTCAAATAAATGCATTCAAATAAATGCTGTTTTCAAACACCTTTCCTACACAAACCCCTCATATACTAGTAAAGATGAGTCAACCTTCCAGCATGTTAAAGACAGTTAGGATTAGGAACCATTGAGTTTTGTTCTTGCATGTTAAGCAAGAATGTTTGAACTTCCATTTACCATATTTGATGCGCTCTACGAGTGTTGAACAATGTTTCTTTAGGCATCTTCACACAGCCAAGTTAAGGCTGCTCTAAGCTTGTTTAAAATTCAGTGTAAAGACGCAATGCTGCATAAAAGCCACCTCTAAGAAGCATTAGCCAGTCTACGTAAAGGCACCTAAATAGCACTTTAATAGCCTTTCTGTGTCACCTTTGTAGTGTAAATTGGGCATATTTGAATTAAAGCCAAAATTAAATCTGTTTATCATATTAAGCATTTGCGTCTTTTCAGAACTTTGATTAAACCTCTTGATTCATATACTTTCACAATGTCTTTATGAACTGAAGTCTCAACGTTTTGGAGGGACATAAATCTTAATTTGTGTTTCGAAGATCGTATAGGTTTGCAATGACGTACAGTAAGGGTTGAGTAATTGATGACTTTTCATTTTTGGGAGAACGATACAATAAAGTTATGTGTCACCTACAGCGTTACCTAGACTCTGAGGTGTATGTGCGATTGTAAATTTCAGACTGTGTGAACTTTGACCCCATTGACATTCGTAAGTTCAGTCAATGATTACTAGACGATTTACATTGTCAGCAGTTTATGTTATTGCAATTAGGGTCCAACTTTGCAACCAAAATTTTCACACATTTTGCCCTCATTAATAATGTCTTTTATGGACAATTCACACTGAACCAACAGACACCGACTAACGGTGACATTGAACTAACACCATTTTCTTTAAGAGCTGCTGTGCAGCCAAAATTATATATACCAGTTATCACTGTAAAGCTGCTTTGACACAATCTGCATTGTAAAAAGCGCTATATAAATAAAGGTGACTTGACTTGACTTGACGGCAACAGAGTCTTCATCGGGTTTTATCAGATTAGTGTGTTACCCCTGTCGGCATCTGTTGATGTTGGTTGATGCCTGTTTTCACCGATTGAACATGTTCGATCAGTGTTTGTCGGATCGTGGCATGTCTGAGAAGTGACATACTGTAATCTGGTGATTGTCCGTGTTGGTCAGCATCTGTCTGTGCAATGTGAATTGGCCTTTACTGTAAAACTGTTGTTCAAAACTTTGAACAACTGTTTCTTGAATTTTAATTTCAATTACGGAATTTGAATTTAGTTTTAAATTCCAAATCACTTCTTGAATCTGACATTTTAATAGAGGTAAAATAGGATGTATAAATGCCTTTCAAATCTTATCTGCACGATATGCACTGCATGATATTGAAGAAAAAGTTATATGCTATAACTCATTAAATAATGTGATATTTAATATGCGACACGATAATGCTTTAAGTGTGTAAAATAAATTTGTATTATTCTTAAAAAATGAAAATGAACCACCATACATGTTTCACATTCTTTTTGTGAGAAGAAAGCATTCCTACAACTGAAAGTGAACAGCAGTGTTTTACTGAAGCATTACATAAAAAGTAAGTGCCATTTTACCATCAGCTTAAACCAGGGGGGTTTAGGGTTTCAGGTAGGCCTACATGAGGTTTATCTAAGGACAGCAATTGAATAAACAAATATACAAATAAAACACTGCTTAGTCTTCACTGTATGAATTAAATATATACTGATTCTTATTAAAGCTACAAAAGTTATTCAGTCAAGTGCAGTGAGTGATTTTTCTCTTTGTCTTTTGTTGTTTGATTAACATTAAGCACGCTTTTAACTATTTAGTCCAATTAATCATAACTGACTGTGTTTACAACAATACTCACCAAGATGGGCATTTTGACATAATTTTGTGTGAATATGGCCATATAAGCTGCGGAAAAGAAGTGAATTTGGGATCACGCGCTGTCTCAGAGTCTTTTTGTGCACGTGAGTACTTCACTTATTGCATTTAAAAACATTAAGCATGTCACACGTATGTAATAGTCATGTGTCCAGTCTACTGTCTGTGTCGACCTAAAACTTGGACTTTTTGTAATCTTTTGGAGTATTAAAATCATGCAGTACTGCATGCCATTGCAATATGTACATTTGCGATATTTCAATAATTTCGATATATCGTGCAGCCCTAATATTTTTATTAAATTAAATAAAAAATGAATTGAAATTTGAAGAAATTCAAAAGTTCAAGACAATAAAAGGAAAGTTTGTCAAGACAAACTTTTATAGCTTAAAGGTAGGGTAGGCAATTTGTTTTATAAACACTTTTTGTTATACTGGTTGAAACTCTTCTTATCCTGATAGCAATCAGTAATAGAAGATGTCTAAATATTAAAACACGTACATATATCTTCTGTGGAAGTCCCAGGACCGAAAAATGTTTGTCCAATCACTGCATTCAGTCCGAATGCAATGATACGATGTCCTACCTGTCTGTCAACATATGTATTTCCATACCTCTGTGCACCCTGCTCGCGCAGACATCGAACGTCATTAGCATGTTGTAGACACAGTCAACGGGCGCAGTAAACAAAGAGTAGTCATCTTTTGCAGTTCCTTCTGAACCAAAACAATAAGCTTATGCTACATTCACACCATGTTGTAACTGTAATTATGAGATGGCAACCCCTGACGTTCTACCCGGAGCTGTTCACATCCTCAGACTCAGATTTATGCGTTTCTATGTCAACACCATCAATGCCAAAATGAATCTACAGCAGTAAGGTGGTACAAGTAAAAGTTCTGAAAGTTGTTTACATTCATTATTAATGTAATGTTATGTGCTTTGAGACATGAGGTAGACATGAGGCTTTGTTAATGGTAAGTCATGTTAATAAAGGGTCAACAAATGTTAGTAACACATCAGTTAATGTTGAAATAGTGTACACTTTACAATAAGGTTCACAAATTCCATTAATGAATGCTTTGTTAATGGTAAGTCATGTTAATAAAGGGTCTACAAATGTTAGTAACACATCAGTTAATGTTGAAATAGTGTACACATTACAATAAGGTTCACAAATTCCATTAATATATGCTTTGTTGAATGTCATAATGATAGTAAAGTGCATATAAACATGAACAACATATCTGTTAATATTCAGATGGTTTCCACTTCAGAATTATGTTTACAGCCCAAATCAATGCCTTATTAATAAATAATGCTGATAAGGTACACAATGGCATTTTTACCTTTAGGGTAAGATGGTTAGTTAGAAATGTTCACCCTTAGTTTGTCAAATTTTAACTACTTGCGCTGTTAACGTGAATAGATGCATTAATATATGCGTGAGTTAACGTTAACAAACATTAACTAATGCTGAAGAGGTGTTGTTCATGGTTAGTTAATGTTAACTAATGCTTTAACTAATGTTAACTAATACAATCTTATTGTAAAGTGTTACTGAAAAAGGTAAACTATATTATCGAAATGCATCAAATGTCTGTTTTGTTGGCAATCGGCACGTAAGTGCATATAATGTAAACAACACAAACTATATAGTGAATCAAAAGTTATCCAGGGATAATGCAATGGTGTATTGTGTGTGTTTAAATACATTTGTTTAGCTGACCATTGATAGCTTGCAGACGATTACTACTCAAAAGCTGCACGTGCTCGTGACTCTTTAGCTTCGCCCAAGGCATGCCTCCAGGTGCTCAGCTGTTTTCAGAAAAAGACTCGGTACAGCGTATCTGTCTTTTATAAATATTATAAAACTAAAGCCTATTCAGAGATATGAAGGATGCTATACTACTCTATAGGTACTCAAGATTAACATGAGATTGACAGAAACTGTGTGTGTTATGTACCCTTTAAAGAAGCCATTTTGTTCAGATTTTTTTTTTTTTTGGTACATATTTCCTGTATTTTCTGTTTGTATCTTAATAAAGAGAAAATACACAAATTTGGATGGTCATAAGGATGGTCATTAAAACATTTATACTTATACTTAAGCCTAAGACTTTTGCACAGTACTGTAATTACCAACTTTATGCGCATACATAGAGTACACTCACATAAGGCAATATATACTATATAGCAAATCTCAACTGCCTGATATTAATATATTATGAACATTAACAACATGATTTTCTATTAAGATGCTTTGAAACAATGTGTATTCTGAAAAGAGCTATATAAATAAATTTGACTTGGGGTTGTGTTACAGTGATTTTATCATGGGATAAGCATGTTTTAGAAGAGGTTTAATGCATTTCATGGCTAAATGCAATAATATTTTTGAATCTACCACCAACCACTCATAATTTAACAGGAGAGGTTATGTACAGCAGCACTGAGGAAGTGTTGCCCTTTTGATAGTGACTGACTCCAGCTCTGCTGACCGGGGTTGTATGTGGGAGGTGCTGGACAGATGGCTTTAATGTCATCCAAATCAAAACAAAGTCCACACAAATACAAACAGCCAAGTTCAGAAAATCTGCCCTGCCCAGAAGTGAATAAAAGCAGCCTCTACATGGCACAGGTTATCAGTAGAGTAGAACCAGATTGTAACCTAGATTTTGGACTTCACTGTGATGGAAAGAGAAAGAGAGGAATGAAGAAACTGGGGTAGTGAATATAAATAAAAACTTTTGTGATGAGGAGCTGAAGGCATCTAACTGTAAACAGAAGGGAAAGAAACACTGGAATAGATATCTCAGACAAATGAGATATATGAAAAACTAAATGTATTTCTGGACATCTGATATCAACTGAAATTGATATCAATGACATATTCAGACAGCATTTGCATTTGACCCCTCTAGATATAACTGAAGCTAAGCACTGTATCAGAGAGCAGAGAAAAAAAATGTGAAAATGTGTGTCTCTTACCATCTTTGTTGCTGGTGACGGGAATGTTGTGGACAGTTCTGAGTTTGAAGCAGGAGCCGGTTAACACTTGCAGTTCTACTGAACTCAACACACATGGCTGCAGGTCTGAAACACACACACACACACACACAGGTTTGTTTTTGTGAATTGTGGGGACATTCCATAGGCGTATTTTCTATCCCCCTACACTACCCCTACCCCTAAACCTACCCATCACAGGAAACTGTGCACATTTTTACTTTCTCAAAAAAAACTCATTCTGTATGATTTTTAAGCCTTTTGAAAAATGGGGACATCGGGTAATGTCCTCATAAGTCACCCTCTCCTTGTAATACCTATGTCATACCCATGTCATTATACAAATTTGTGTCCTGATATGTCACAAACACACACACACACACACACACACAAACACACACAGTGAGTGCTACACATCGGTTTTTATTATTGTTAACTACAACTAAAACTATTTCTATTCATTGAAATAAAGCTAAATAAAAAAATAAAAAAAGTATTAGATGAAAAACCTACACTAAACAAAAATTATAAATGTTGCCTAGGCAAATATCTGAAATAAATTTAAGTTGAATCACTAAAATTACTAACTGGAAATAAATGAAAAAGTGAACTAAAATTAAAACTGAAATAAAAAAATAAATTAAAATTAAATAATAATATAAAAAGGAAAAAAAGACAAGCACATTACATAACTAAAAATATATAAATAATAATAATAATAATAATATGTAAAAAATTAAATAACACTAAAATAACACTGCTGTGTTGAACATTCAGGATGTCTATAGAAAGGTAGAACATTTTCAGGATCATTTTCAAGAACCATTATGACCCCAAATCCCCCAACACATTATTTGAAGCTCACTTCCATCTTGTATGACAAAGAAGAAAATGATGACCTTTGGTAATTCATGTAAACATGAAATGCAAAATGTTTTATGGCTCTTAATGAAGAAAAAAAAAAGCATAGAAAAAACATTACTATATGCAACTGGTCTTTCAGGTGTTATATTAAAAAATAATTATAAAACATACAATAAAAAGTAAACAGCTTTGTGAACACTTTGTTCAATTCAGGAAGAATGGATTGTGTAATATTGTGATGATGATTTGATATTTTATGGGAGAATAATCTGATCTTTTTTAATATAAAAAGTCATCTTACCTTTCTTCAGCAGTTTCTGAATGCTTTCCCTCCATTCTGACCTCTCATAATCTGAGGACAGCAGGAACAGGTGGTTCTGGAGAGAGAAAGAGACAGTGAGTTAAAGCATAGGTCTTCAACCCTGTAGCGTCTGGACCAATCAGACACACAATTATTCATTATATTTAATGAATTATCCAGAAACTCACTCTCTCAAAGTTCTGTGAACCCATCTCCCTAAAACTGCAACTAGCATCCCAAACATAGCTAACACACAGGCAGAACTAGGTGTCCTGTTACAGGACACAGGAAAACTGATAAGAACTTTTACGATCAGAAAGAATTTTGCAGAGACTAGTGACTCTGACTTTATTCTTTCTGAGAAGGACAAACAAACCCTCTTAATCCTATATATTCTATATATAACCACTTGAGAAATGTATAAACATGTATCCAATTTTCCCATCTCATGACTTTCCTTTTTTTTATAGGCTTTATTCCATGTATTAATTCTCTCTTTTGAACTATTTTGGTATTAATGTTTCAGAGTTGCTCATTTATAATTACCTAGAATCACATGGGTAGCATCTTTGGTATCTACAGACTCTACAGACTATTTGGTAATTTATGTTACATGTTACTAGCTCTGTGACACATTAGTATTATAAGAATCTAGAAGGTTCTTCTCTCAAACATCCAATCCAATGTCTTATGCTAATATCTTGCTACAGAACAAAGACCGAAAGACAGAACAAAGTTTCCCTCTGAATGGAAAACTCCTTATTGGCTTAGACACCTCAAGAGGGTGTGACATCTTCACCCTTTAAAATCACTGATCACAAGATCACAGTCCTCTCTTCTTCTTCTTTTACTGAGAAATGCTGATGTGAAGATGATGCTAAGAAGCTAGAAGCTTCTAAGGAACCCAAAGGTTTGCTCAAGGCTGTTGATCTGCTGAATTTCAAACAATGCTGTAACTTCTTGCTTTCCTGTATTCTGCTTCAGCTCTCTCTTTCCCTTGGTAAACTGTATGCATGTATGTGTGTGAATGTTAGAGTAGTTTGAGTGTTTAGTCTAGTTAATAAAGTCTTGTTCATGTCACACGTAAAGATTTCCGTGTTATATGCTCTCATACTGGAGTCCCTAATCGTGCCGATTTTGACTACATGCTCTGAGTAGCACTGTACAATAAGAATGTTATTTCCCATAACCTGGAAATGAACATTTCTTAGAATCAATAAACAATTAACACTGAGTGTTCATTGGCCAAACAGGTTAATTGATTGTAATATTAATTTTTATTACATTAAGTTAATTTTATTAACTGATCCAAATATTTATAATTAATTATAACTAGTTATGATTAATTATTCATATTTCTTTTGAGCTAATTTGCTACAACCCTGCTCTTAGGACCCACTATCCTGCAACGTTTATTTCCAACCTGCTTCATCATGTCTACATGTGTATTTTCAAGCAATCCTGAAGTTTTATTAGCTGGTCCAGGTGTGTTTGATTAGGGTGGAGCTAAACTCTGCAGGACAGTGGGTCCCCAGGAGCAGGGTTGAAGACCTCTGCTTTAAAAAATAACAATGGCTCCCCCTACTGGAAAGCTATAAACAGCAGAAGCACAACATTTAAGTGGAAAACATTCATGTGTCATGTGTAACATCAAGAGTTAAAGAGATAGAATATCTGAGAGATCATGTCAAATAAACATCACACTATCTTCTCACAAAAAAAACAGTGCTGTAAATCAGACTGTTGTGCAATGTGGTACCTTGCCGTGTTTGTTGTGGATGCGGAATGGGATGGTGGGTGAGTGTAATAGCAGACACGACTCCTGCTCATTCATCTTCTTCCTGAGACGGTCCACGTTACGACTCTGACCCTTCTGTGTTTTCTGTTCACACACAAATCAGTCTGATATTAGAACATTAAATATGCATTTACAAGCAAAATAAAACTGAGACGTGTCAATGTGTTTTCTAGATTCTCAGATAACACACTCAGCAGTCAGCATGCGATCATCTCATCACCTCATCAGCAATCATCACTGTAATCAGTAATCTGCATTTCAATCGGAGAAACTTCCTGCTCTGATTTAGCCCTATTTTTCCCCTCTTATTACTCTCAGAACTGAGTTAATGAAGAAACCAATAGCTTCACAAGTAACTGGTACAGATTAAAATCCCCTGCTCAAGTCCCTTTCAGCAAGTCTCAAGTAAAGTAGCAGTGCACAGAAACCAAGCAAGAAAAAAAACTGTAAAAAAAAAAAAGGAAATTTACAAGTGTGATGCATAAACATTAATTATATTTGATTTATAGTAAATGTCGCGTTTAACTTTGCTTATATAATTTATATGCGATATCACCTTACAGGGTAGTGACAGAAATTAACTTTCCCATTAAGGCTGATATTTGCCCCCTTAAATTGATTTTCAGGAGCCTTTTTTCCCTTGTTAAATGTAATGTAGAGGTGGCATGAATGCATTTATACTGCAATTACAACTGCATATATTTTTTTAATAGAGAAATATAAATTTATGTTTTAATGTTTTAATTTAAAAAAAATGAAATTAAAACCGCCAATAGGTGGCGGCAAGTCACTAGGTGTGCTCAACTTCAAGCAGCACAGCGCAGACCGTATGACATCGAAGTACAACGAGAGCGATTAGAGAGCAGACGGCTCCGTATGCTTTCAAATCGCTCTAACTGTACTTTGATGTCATACACCAATCAGCCTACACAGCGCCGCTTTATATCGAACACTAGGCTGTAACCCCCTATAACCTCATTCACTGTTCCCTACATTAGTCTACGAATATATATCACTTGAAGGAGTGAATGAAAATGAAAGTGAACATATTCGGAATCTTGACACAATGTAATGGGCTACATGACTCTGTGGTGCAGTAATTGCTCTGAGCAGAAGGAAATCCCAAAAGAGAAGATCCAACAATCCCAGAAGTGAGGGCTCTCAGAAGGGAATTCTCTCAATGTCAGCTAGCATAAACAAACCCGTTCACACTGTGGAGTCAGCCACGTTACCGAGGCTAAGAGTCTGGATGTAATCTTTCCTCTGCATGTGAGGCACCGCCTTGCTGTTCTGTGGTGACCTCGGCTTAACAATGGAAGCGGGAGGTCTAAAATCAATTTAAAGTATGAGCTATACCATCACGGTGACCTGCTTCGGCTATGCCAAACATCAGTTAAAAAAAAATACAAATAATCCACTTTCTCTCTAATTACAAACAGAGGCCTACAAAGCAATGCTTTAGAGAGTCTGACATGACCTTTTGGAAAACACTGATAATTAGGTTAAGAACTTATTGAACACAGCTGAATTACAACATGTCAAGATGGGTTTTTTTTATGTTGCCCAGACAACAAATTATAGCAATCCTCAACACATATTTTGAAGTCAAAATATTTTGATATATTTTTATACTTTAAAGGTGATGAAAGTATGGTTGGGAATTGAAAATCGATTCCAATTCTGGAATATATTGGATCCTCATGAGGTCTTGAAATAAACCAAATAAACCTGCTGCAGTCTGTCATTAACGTTAGTCAAAGAACAAAAGAAAAAGAAAATCTCAATGATCTTGACTGATTAAGTTTTGTAAGGATTAATATACAGTATATTTAATTTGTAAAAAGAAAACTATGCAGTGTTATTTTACATTAGATTACAATTTCTGTACCTGAACTTTATTCAGCTGTTGCCTATTTATTTGTGCTATTGCTAATTTGTTTATTTGTTCTCATTTTATTACTGTTTACTTGTCTTTAATAATGTTTGAAATTTATATTAGTTAGTCCAGTTTTTGCTGTGGTATTTTTGTTAAAACCATAGGAAAATGTTAGTGTTCTTTAGGCTGCTGATTTTCGTTCATGAAAATCAGCTGCAACAAAATGTTTTGCCAAAAGACACAGAATAAATATGTCTGATATAAAAGTTTGACTAAATGTTTTTACCTTACTGGAACTGAAACAGGGAATTGAAAAGAATTGAAGTGATAAGCAGAATTGGAATCGCTAAAAATCAAATGATACCCAACCCTAGATTTAAGATTTTTGTTTATTGTTCATTGACTACTATTAGTTTGCCATTCATGGGTTTCAAAGATTAAACAGGTCATGAACACATCAAAGAAAATGGGGCACTGTGATGCAACGGGCTACAGTGGACGTTTCAATAACATACATACATACAGTATCATCATGCACCCACTCAGAAAGACAAATGTTCCAGTTTATAACGTTTACTTTGATGTGTCTGGTGTAGATAGCCTCAAACATTTGTGACGTGTCATGTCAAAAAATGTGCTCGGTGCAGATACATTGGATGGGTTTATTATAAGAAAGATGCTTGCATTCGCTAGTCTAGTCTAGGCAGGGTGTTTGCCTGCTCATTTGCTTACTCATGTCATGACACATAGCAAACACAGCTAAAACTAAATATTCCTAATATGTTGATTATTATTATTATTATTATTATTATATATATACACAGTAGCCTAATGGCCAAAAGTGATGTCCAGAGGGGATATTTGTTTTTAATGACCCTACAAGTTAGATAAAACCATCAAAATATGAGGAAAGCATGTTATATTTTTTAAATATTTTAAATATTAAACTTGGGTATTTATCTGACAAAATTATTTGTCAGATAAAAAAAAACGCAAAAGAAAATGCACAGAAAAACAAAAAGTTCACAGGAAAAAGCAAATAATTAATACTTTGTTGGTTCTCTCATTTTGAATGTGTTGATCATTTCTTTGTATGACAGCCTGGCCAAAAAAATATGTCTGCACAATTTGGCATGTTTCATTGAGTTATCACAAATAAAACAATTGACTCCAAGCATATAGTATATAAAATAATATTTGAATAAAGGGTGAAGATGTCAATTTTCCTAGGCCGGACATCACTTTTGGCCACTACAGTGCGTGCATAATTATTAGGTAAATTTCTCTACCATAAGCCGTCTCCAAAGGCGTTTCAGAGAATTTGGCAGTACATCAAACCGGCCTCACAACCGCAGACCACGTGTAACCACACCAGCCCAGGACCTCCACATCCAGCATCTTCACCTCCAAGATCGTCTCCAAGATCTCCACCTCCAAGATCAAGACCAGCCACCCGGACAGCTGCTGCAACAATCGGTTTGCATAACCAAAGAATTTCTGCACAAACTGTCAGAAACCATTTCAGGGAAGCTCATCTGCATGCTCGTCGTCCTCATTGGGGTCTCAACCTGACTGCAGTTTGTCGTCGTAATTGACTTGAGTGGGCAAATGCTCACATTCAATGGCGTCTGGCACTTTGGAGAGGTGTTCTCTTCACGGATGAATCCTGGTTTTCACTGTACAGGGCAGATGGCAGACATCATGTATGGCGTTGGGTGGGTGAGCGGTTTGCTGATGGCAACGTTGCGGATTGAGTGGCCCATGATGGCAGTGGGGTTATGGTATAGGTAGGCGTATGTTATGGACAACGAACACAGGTGCATTTTATTGATGGCATTTTGAATGCACAGAGATACCGTGACAAGATCCTGAGGCCCATTGTTGAGCCATTCATCCACGACCATCACCTCATGTTGCGGCATGATAATGCACGGCCCCATGTTGCAAGGATCTGTACACAATTCCTGGAAGCTGAAAACATTTCAGTTCTTGCATGGCCAGCATACTGATGTCAATGTCACCCATTGAGCATGTTTGGGATGCTCTGGATCGGCGTATACGACAGCGCGTTCCAATTCCTGCCAATATCCAGCAACTTTGCACAGCCATTGAAGAGGAGTGGATCAACATTTCACAGGCCACAATCAACAACCTGATCAACTCTATGCGAAGGAGATGTGTTGCACTGCGTGCGGCAAATTGTGGTCACACCAGATACTGACTGGTTTTCGGACCCCCCCGGACCCCCCCAATACAGTAAAACTGCACATTTTAGAGTAGCCTTTTATTGTGGCCAGCTTAAGGTACACCTGTGCAATAATCATGCTGTCTAATCAGCATCTTGATATGCCACACCTGTGAGGTGGATGGATTATCTCGGCAAAGGAGAAGTGCTCACTAACACAGATTTAGACAGATTTTTGAACAATATTTGAGAGAAATAGGCCTTTTGTGTACATAGAAAAAGTCTTAGATCTTTGAGTTCAGCTCTTGAAAAATGGGGGCAAAAACAAGTGTTGCGTGTATAATTTTGTTCAGTGTATATATTAGGGCTGGGAGTTTAACACGTTAATTAGATTAATTAATTACGGAAAAAAATAACACGTTAAGTGCATTTTTTTAACGCATTTTATGCACTTGCCCCGTCCCTAGACCAACATAGGTCATCTGACATTTCATACAGTTGACTGATGATGAGCAAAATGTATTACATTAAAATGTATTACACTGATGTGCACTCGACATCCGTCGTTAAAAATGCCATAGTAACTGCCTCAAGTGAACTATAAAAATGAAAGCTGCAGTCGTTTTTTAATTGGTTAAAATGAATGGAGAATATCTCATATTTTTCACTGGGTGCTCAAAGCCATTATAGTTAACAAGTTTGTGAATATTTTGAATAAAAAAGTGCCTGTGAGACACGTCGCCCCCCACATTAATAAAAAATGTGCACATATTGTGAATTAATTTAATTTTGCATCCATTCCTTTTTCCTTTTTTAACCACGGCGAGAAAAACAAAAAACGAACGGTTGTTGTATTTTTAAATGCTATGTTGAATACCAAAATTTAAATTAAAACCATATACACAAATTTCATGCGCATGAAATAAAATATTGACTTCTTTTCAGATTTTTGTTTATTACGTTTTGCATCTTTAAACCAAAATTAAAAATGGACAGATTAAAGTCGAAAAAATGTCAATTTAAAAGTTTCCTTTTGTAAAATTAGGCCTACTGTTTCTCCCACACTTTTGATAGTCTGAAACCAAGATAATACATGACTTGATTTTAAAACTGAAACGGGCATTGCAGATGCAGCACACCTGTCCCAACATGGTGACGGGCGAGATTGCACCCCTTTTGTTCCCGTAAAAAAAAAAAAAAGTCAACCCATTCTCACTCACGAGGGGTCTGATACTGCCGCATGTCCAAGAGAATGCTGGCGGCAAACTCGCCCAGCGAAGCGGGACATTCTAAGCGCGTAACGTGAAAAACGTAAGTGCTTAATGTGGCTTAATGATATTGGAGGAGCAAATTTAGTACACACCTTATAAATAAAGCATATGTACAGACAAGCAGATGAGCCCATACTATGAACACAATTAATAACGCGTTAAGCGTTTTCCTAGAAAATAAAATACAGTTATGAAGAAAACGCTTAATGCATTAAGACAGTGATATTAAAAGCCCAATAAAGCTATGCAGACAAGCAGGTCAGGCCGAATATGAAGGCAATGCGCTTAAACGTTCAGCGTTTTCCACGCTTAATTTAAAAATATTGTCCTTCCACTTCGTTTACGTTGCCGTTGTCTTAGCAGTAGATGCCGTTGATTGCCTCCTCCACTGAGGCAAAGGGCATAGGAATTTTGTCTTCATGAAAAATTACATATTGGGGTATAATTTTGTATGGAGCCCCTAAAGGGACCTTCGCAGAGTTTTGCATGCGCACTGGAAACTTTCGCGTGCGCAAGAGAAACTTATGGCGTGCGCACGCTTTACAATTTCCGGTTTGTGTATACTAAAACCTATTTCATTTGTGCATCACTGCCTATGAAGAAAGCGAGAGTATGCATGCACATGAACTAATAAAGATCTATTTACATCCATACTCTCATTTTCTTTATAATTTTGAGCAAATAGATCTTTATTAATTCATGCACATCCATACTCGCATTTTCTGCATAATTTTGAGCAAACAGATCTTTATTAATGCATGCACATCCATACTCGCATTTCCTGTATAATGTTGAGCAAGTAGATCTTTATTAATCCATCCATACTCAAATTTTCTTAATAATTTTGAGCAAACAGATCTTTATTAATTCATCTATGCTCACGTTCTTCATAATTTTGAGCATAGATCTTTATTAATTCATCCATACTCGCATTTTCTTCATAATTTTGAGCAAAAAGATCTTTATTAGTGCACTACATGTACTTATTATTGTACATGCATACTCTCGCTTTCTTCATAGGCAGTGACGCACAAATGAAATAGGTTTTAGTATACACAAACCGGAAATTGTAGCGCGTTTCATTTCTGGTTTAAAAAGGGAAAAACGAATGGACGCAAAAGTACACGGACCAATAAACTTAGGAACCTAGCTTTCCTGGTAGCCTTCTGTAAATCAACTTCTCTAAGAAAATGATTCATAAAACATCAGTTCACCATATGTTTACTTTCAATTTCATATTTTCAAAAAACAATTTAAATTTAAATTAAATTAAAAAAACAAAAACAAAAAAACAAAAACAAAAAATCTAACAAAATGTAGTTCACCCAAAAATTAAAATTTAGTCATCATTTACATCATTTACTAAGTTATCATTTATATCCTCGTGATCCAAAAGTATAAAATATTTCTATCTGAATCTACTTTTTGTAATGTATATTTGATAGTTTTAGACAATAATGACTTCAAATTATCTTTTGGGGATAATTTATCAGGCAAATTTGATGTACGATAAATTTGCGATTAATTAGATTAATTAATCGCCACATCATGTAATTAATTAGATTAAAAATTGTAATCGCTTCCAGCCCTAATATATAATATATATATATATATATATATATATATATATATATATATATATATATATATATATATATATATATATATATATATATATATATATTTACCTGTAGAAAAAACTGCCTAATAATTATGCACATCTAAATACAACCCTCTACAATGCGAGTAAACCAGTCGCATATGTGACCACATTCCACGAGAGGCGACTAAAAAATATGTTATATTAGCCAATGGCTAGTAAAATGTACGATTTCAGTCACCTGTAAATGAGTTAGAGGCAAATAATAAGTTTAGAGCAGATATCATTTCATTGCCTGTTGAGCTTTAAGCACTGTCGTTCGGCTGAGAGCACCCTCTGTCGCTTTCTTTCACATACACGCACTCAACTTGAGAGAAAGAGGTGGCGCATGCAGGGCTTGTTGACTATGACTGTCCCGATCGTGTCATAAAAGTTTATCATTTGCATGTGTTTTATGCCTTGCCAATTTAAACATTCAAGTGTAAGAAAACACAAAAGATAACTCGCGCGTACTGTGTGAGAAGTTGTGTGCCCACATCCGAAGCCAAAGCCATGTCTGACAGAACGCGAATACTGAATTGAGCTCTCTTTCACGTCTTGTGCTTGAACAGACAATTTCACACAAAATTATATCCATGCATTAGTCTTAAAGTGACAGCAATCTAATATTCTTGCTGCTGACTGACAAAAAAACAAAAAACAAAAAAAACACTCAATGCTCTTGACTTTGGAATCTGGAAATTGGAATCTTTTCTATTGTGTTTATTTGTGATATTGCTTGTAGTTTGATTATTTGACCTTATTTTATTACAGACTGTTTACTTGACTTTAATAGTGTTTGAAATTTATGTGTTGTATTATATTTATGTAGAATTTTTTCATTTGCATTGTTCTTGCATTCTATGTAAAAAGTCTGGTGAGTAATATAAAAAAATGTACTAGCAAATGGTGACTCGAGCTTCAGTGTGTTCGTAGGGGTTGACATATAAGGTGTTTTTCACTTTAAGCCCTCATCAACAATTACATATTGCCAATTAATGATTATATACTATCTTAATAGTAATTATTAAGAACGATGTGGCTTTCAATAGGTAAAATGTGCTTGGAAAAATATTTGATCAGAATATCAACAAAATAATTAATGCATGCAAATAGTTTGCATGCACTGTACTGCAAATATAGGGTTTGTTAAATTTCCAACCTTAAGGATAAGCAATGTCTTAACAAGCGCCACTAACATTTAACTTTGTTTTTATCATAAGTCCTCTTTTAGATCGTACCTTCTCTTTCTGGATCTCACTTTTGATGGAAGAGATCTTGATCTTCATCTCCTCAATCTCGTGCTCAGGGAGTGTCTGGACGTGAGGGAGAGAGTCAGAGTCATCCAGGGTCTGGAAGCTCACATCAGCCAGAGGAATGTACCATTTACACTCATACTGCTGATGCCTCCTAACAGACACACACAGAAAGAAACATACTTAAATGTCAAATAAAAGCTTGATTTATGATGATATTTTTTATTGCTTTAATTTTTTATAAATAAGCACACTAAATTAAATTGACAACCTTAATATATTTATATATTAAGTATATAATTTGAGTGTATTAAGTGTATAATTCGTTCCTGCTCGCAAACACATGCTTCACGATGTCATTTTCTTCCTGTACTGACAGGAAATGGCTCTGTTGAGACTGAAGTAACCTATTAATCTAAGCACTCACTATGGAGACTGTATACACACACGCACACTTCAGGGATCAAAAGGTGTTTCCACTGCAGAAATGCTTGATAATGCGTTCTTATTGTGAGATGATTATGATGCCCAGCATGGCTCTGCAGCGGAATATAATTTGTTCATCATCATGCTTAACAACCAATTAAAAACATCTCCTGCTTAACTCAGTCTGATTGACATGCTGAATACTTTACAGTCTCTGCCAGTGCTGAGAACAAAACCCAGAACTGAATGTCCCATAATGCTGAGCATATGAGGCAAAGTAGATTATGGCTGTGTTTGAAAGCTGAAAATGCTACCATAGGAGGATGCATTTCAAGGTAGGAAGGCATCAAGGCAAATCCGAATACAACATTATCTTCACTTCCTGACTCCTGATACCTTCATCTGATTGATTTTTGAAGGCAGCATAGATGTATCCTTCGCTGCCTAAGATATCCCACAAAGATATCCCACAGTTGAGCTAAAAAATAAATATGGCATCTGAGAGTCAAGGATGGTGGTCAGGTTGTGCGTTCACATAAATTTATATTCGCTTAGTTATCACCAAATCTTGCTCTATTTTGTTGTAGATCATTAAACCGTTACTCTGCCTCAGAAGCCTGTCCGAAATCAGTTTCATGAGGTATCTTGGTATCTGCAAATACTGCCAGTAAAGTCATTTCCTGATAAGGCAGTGAGGCAAGTCAGCTTGCGGGTACAGCCTATGTATAGTGCGTGTGTTACGTATGCGTGTTATTGTGGGAAGGCTGTAGCTGGACCAGGGTAACAACAGCTATCAATCAATATTACAGTGTCTTTGGCATCATAACCATGACAAAAAATAGTGACAAATGATATTGCCCCTTTGTAAATCAAAACACTTTGATTTAATCTATGGGCACCAAACACACAATGGCCTGTAGTATGATGTATGCATGGGTGGGTAATACATAACTGTGAGAGAAAGTGGGTTTGTGTAAACTGTAAAAATTTGTAAATAAAAGTTGTAAATAAAACAAAGATTACTGGAGTAGATTTTACAATAAAATACAATTTCAGTTTTTCGACTTCAAAATGTAATGTTTAATTCAATGTGTTACTTTCCATTTCTTTGTAATTATTATGTGAAATTTATGAGCATTTTTTGAGTGAAAATTCAAAGTGAATCCTACACTAATTTGTTTTCAGTGTATAAGTGTCCATGTTCATACCCAACTGCTGTCTTTTTCATCTTGGCACAGAGCAGAAGGTCTGTGAAGAGGAAGACATGACGAAGTTTACGCGTCCCCTCCGACACCTCCACCAGGAAGCCATCCTTCACCAGCTGGCGAGCCTGTGATATTTAAAAAATAAAATATTGATATCATGTTCCTATACAATATCATGTTACACATAAAATAATATTAATCCAGTAGCAGTAATCTGGTTGACACTTAAACATAGTATGCTTTTATACAGTTATGATTACAAACTTTCTCTCCACCTCCCTACATTTACGTTTTGAGTGTCTTCTTATTGGTTAGGGTATGTTTCCTACAAGCATTGTTGGTTGACATGGCTGACTATTGTTGCAAGTTCTTTACAATTCAACGATTCAGTTTTTCCCGAAAACATAGTTCCAACGAATAGTTGCAAAGAACATTACAAGTTGTGTGGGTGGAACTACAGCTCTTGACCTGTGGTTATAAGAACAGTTTTCTGTTAGTATGACATGTAGACTTAAATAGATCATTCTATTCAGAACTGCCTGAATTCTTCGTGGCATAGATTCAACAAGGTAAAAATTCCTCTGAGATTTTGGTCTATATTGACATGATAGCATCACGCAGTTGCTGCAGATTTATCGGCTGCACACCCATGATGCGAATCTCCCATTCCACCACATCCCAAAGGGGCTCTATTGGATTGAAATCTAAAACTAAGAAAGAAAAAATACCAGAAGAAGAAAAATCAAATGCTATTAATAAAGTAGCTGTGAAAACACACTTATAAAGGCACTGATTCCTCACCTGCCTTAAAGAGTTACTTACAGTAAATGACTGTATATGAAAAATACAGTATACTTCATACTCTTTCCTGTCGCACAAACACACAAAGTTGCACAAACACACAAAGTCGCACACCTCTCCCTTCGGTGTGGTCACGGCAGTCCTGCGTGGGTCAATCTCTTCATTGATGCTGGACAGGAAGTTCTGGGATATTCTCAGAGCATCCTGCAGTAATGGGAAGTCTGGATGGTCCTTAGGGGTGTGTTTCAACAAGTCCTGAAATAATAAAACAAAAAGACAACATACCTGAGTTTTATGTGTATTCTTAAAGTGATAATCCCACTAAAATAAAATAAAAATGATAAAGTTATAAACCTACACTACAGTTCAAAAGTTTGGGGTTTATAAGACTTTTAAAATGTTTTTGAAAGGAGTCTCTTGTGCACACCAAGACTGCATTTATTTGATCAAAAATATAGTAAGAACAGTAATACTGTAAAACATTACTGCAATTTAAAATAACAGTTTTCTGTTTTAATATTTTAAAATGTAATTTATGCCTGTGATGGCAAAACTGAATTTTCAGCAGCCATTGCTCCAATTGTTAGTGTCACATGATCCTTCAGAAAACATTCTAATATGCAGATTTGCTGTTCAAGAAATATTTTTTATTACCATCAATGATGAAAACAGTTGTTCTACTTATTATTTTTTATGGAAATCATGATACATTTTTTTTCTAGGATTCTTGGGTTATAGGTTTTAGTATCTCTCGTCCAGGTTTTACAAGTTTTGAAGAGATATTTTTTGGTGGAAACCATCTACTACTGACATCTGGAATTGTAATGGTCTTAAGATCCATGATAAAAAGCAGGTCTGACATGTTGATAGTGGTAACTTAATGGATATAATGATCTTTAAAAAGTAGATTTTAGTAGTGTTGGAGTGTCTTGTTATGGCACACTTAATTACAGGTTCCAGATAAACGCCACAACACCAAAATGTCATCACAGACAATATGCAAATGCTCAGAACATGTAAAGACCATTTTTTAAGGTAACAAATCAAAAGTGCACATTCTTTCTAATTGACTGCAGTTAAAATCTCTACAGAATTTACAATGAAAGTGAAGTGAACTCATATTAACCTGGTTAAAATATAAGACTCTCTTACACAGTACAAAAAAGAGATTTATTAGAAACACTGAAAGCTCTGTCATGCTTAAATTAATGGCAGGCCTAAAGTCACAGCTGATTGGATCTGAGTGTGCATGTGAGTGTGCATGTGTGATTCCAGAAAAGAAAAAAAAATGCCAGTGCATTTGCCTTAGTAAAGGTGACCTTACGATTTTAAATCAAACCATATGCAATCAATAGATGTTTATATTTTAGAAAGAGAGCGACTCACATGCAGGACAAGAGTGCTGCGAGTGACACGGTCAATAGGCTTGTAGAGGAGAGCTGCAAAGACAAACATTAAAGAATGAATTAGAGAGTGATCATAAGTTATGGAATATTATAAGATGTATATAATCTGAACTCACAAAACACTCATTTTTTTTTATCATAAAAATGCTCCAAATGCCAAACACACCCAAAGAGAAAAACAATGAAGAAATACCCTTTCCTAAACTATTACACAGCTGACTGAGCAGCCAGATACTAGGGATAATAGCAGCATCTCTGAGCACTGGACAAAGAAAACTATCAGCAATCAACAATCAGGAATTTTCCATTCTCTGCCTGTGGTGTATGAGAATTAACACATAATGCAACATTGTAAATGCAGTTATCTGGTTAATTAGATGCAAGAAAGAAAAGATAAATCACAATCCAATATTCAAAAAGATGTTAAACATAGAGGAAGAGGGAATGAAATGAAATGATTCATTATGCAAAATTATACACCACAATCACTGTTCACAAACATTCAATGCAAGCCAAAGGTGGATTTTCAAACTTTAATGAGGGGGTTCGATTTTTTTCTATGAAAAAATAATCAATACAATATTGCTTTGCAACTTAAAAACATTCCAAGAAGTACCAGGTACCTACAAGGGGCACTGTTAAACTGTTAAAAGTATACTGACATACACACTCCGATAAGGATCTCCTGTGAGCAATGTTCAGGAAAGAGCTTTGTCTCTCATTTCTTTGACAGCACTAGTGGGAGACCTCCCCACATTCTCCTCTGCGCTCACATCTTCATCTTCTGACAGGGTTATGATGGGTTCCTGTGGTGGTTCTGCTGTCTTTCACTCTAATGGACAACGATTTCCACCAGTCCGTACTCACTCACACTCAATTAATCTAATTATAGATTATATATCACATCGCAATAGAACAAAGCTCACTGACAGGGCATATTTCCCATGTGCTTCTGCCAGGATTACTTTGGAGAGAGAGTGCAGACAGAAATGTTTAAGGAGGAAGAGAGAAGTGAGGTGTACTAGTAGATTTATAAGGGAAAACTACAGTGTCATTTATCAATTAAGTAACCAATGTTCACTTTCATGTTCATTTGCATTATCACTGTTTCCAGGCCTTTATCAGCATTTTTTATGGTGGTTTCGGGGCAAAATCTTTGGAAAATCTGTTTTGCTGAATGGACCATAAAATCAGGTACATTTTCTGAATAAAATGTGAGTGGTGCTTATTCATGCAAAACTCTCTGCCACAATGTTTGGGTGGTTGGAAGGGTGTTCTGGGTAGACACTAGGCAGTTGCTACTATGTTCTTTGTGGTTGCTACAGTGTTGCTAGTTGGTTGCTAGGCAGCTGTTATTTGAGGGGTATTATTATGGAGTTACTGAGCAGTTTCTATGCTAGTCCCTATCCAGTGGATTTTACTGAAAGTTATTATGAACAAAGTATCATGCGTGTGTGGGTAGGTGTGCATGAGAGCTTGTTCTGGTTATCATGAATGAATACACAACATCAGTTTTCAAAACCACTGGCTCATTTCACCTTAAGCCTGGCCAGTCACAGCTGACTGGATCTGAAATTAAACAAATTAGAGCCGTGTTTGCCAAAAGCATTGTAAGCCTAAGTGGATCTTAGAAACCATTAGCACCACACTAATGCACTCTACGAACTACTTAAAGGGTTAGTTCACCCAAAAATGAAAATTCTGTCATTATACTCACCCTAATGTCTTTCCACACCCGTTAGACCTTTGTTCATCTTTGGAACACAAATTAAAATATTTTTGAGGAAATCCGAGAGGTATCTGACTCCTCCATTGACAAAACAAAAATAACGACTTTATTCAACATCATCTGTTCTGTGTCATTCTCTTATGCCATTTACGTTCAGTGCTTTCAGGTTCTACATCAGAATGCTGGCTCAGTATCGGCTGACTCTGTTCACGTGAGCAGCAAATAATGAGTCGGCGTTCTGACGTAGAACTTGGAAGCGCTGAACATAAACAGAAGAGAGGATATTGTTTAATAAAGTCGTTATTTTTGTTTTGTTTTTGCGCACAAAAGTATTCTCGCCGCTTCATAAAATTAAGGTTGAATAACTGCAGTCACGTGGACTATTTTAACAATGTCTTTAGTACCTTTCTGGACTTTGAAAGTGGTGGTTAAATTGCTGTTTATGGAGGAGTCAGATACCTCTCGGATTTCACCAAAAATATCTTAATTTGTGTTCCGAAGACGAACAAAGGTCTCACGGGTGTGGAATGACATGAGGGTGAGTAATTAATGACAGGATTTTCATTTTTGTGTGAACTAACCCTTTAAGCTTACACTGCTTTTGAGAAACGTAGTCCATGACAGTCACAATTTAGGTTATGACATCCAATCACAACCTTGAAGCACATCTCAGCACAGATGCTTGCATACTAATTTGAGTCCAAGATGCCCTTCACACAGTCCCAGAATAAACCCCACTAGATCGACAGAGCTAGTTATTTCCCATAAAATTTCTCTGGATTGGGGAAAAGAGGACTGGAGATTAGAAATAGTCAGAAATTGACTTAAATACATACCATTTCAAGGACTTTCCATTTATGGCCACAGACAATAAATCTCACATCTTATATACATTAAAACAGACTGTTTGAGTATAATAAAAAAAATATACAGTAGTGGCCAAAAGTGATGCCCGGAGGGATATTTGTTTTAATGACCCTACACGTTCAATTAAACCATCAAAATATGAGGAAAATATTTTATATTTTTTAAATATTTTAAATATGATGGAAGAACAAAACACTAAAGGTATTTATCTGACAAAATTACTTGGCAAACTACAGCTACAGGTTTTATTTTACTATGCAAAAAAAGCATAGAAAAACAAAAAGCTCACAGGAAAAAGCATACACCGACTACAACATAAGCTATTAATATTTTGTTGGTTCTCTCTTATTTTTGCATGTGTTGATAAATTCTTTGTATGACAGCCTGGCCAAAAATTATGTCCACACAATTTGGCTAGTTTCAATTGCATTATCAAAAATAAAACAATTGACTCAAAGCACAAATATGCAGTATGCTTACAAAATCTTTAACAAACTTTTAATAATATTTGAATATAGGGTGAATAATGATGTCAGTTTTCCTAGGCTGGACATCACTTTTGGCCACTACTGTAGCGTTTCTCTTTAACACAACGTACAGTTCCAATTTAGATGAAAATGTCATAAATGAGGGAACTGAAGTTCTGAGTCAGACTTCAAAGTTTTAACTTTTTCCTCTTTTCCATATTTTCTCAAACCACCCACGTGTGGATGATCATAAAGCGCTGCAAGCGGAGTGTCACTGGGAGATGATTTAATTGAAACGTCAATGTAATGAGTCTATAAATTTAGCTCTAGAAGAGGAAAAGAAATATTGCAAAAAAAAAAAAAAAAAACTACTGTGGGCTAATACCATTTGATGCATGGTCACACAAGACAAATATTAGTCAGTTCTTATGCTTTGCTAAATAAAAAAAAAAGAATGTTTGAGTAATTCTGTCACATCAGCTAGTGCCTGACAGAGAGTGTGATATAACTGGATAAAGCAGGTTGCTCACAGTGGCAGAAGTCATTAGATGTGCGTAAAGCATAAAAAAGCCAATACAAGTACTCAGAAAATAAGATTTGACATTAGTCATTAGTAATTATGTCTCACACTGACATAATTACAGTAGGACTGACTCTATAAGTTGACTGCAGAGGAGAACTGTTTAATGACCTTTAACTATCTGAAAATGACTATGATACTTTATTAATTAGCATGATCACACTTACATTACATCCTCCAAAAAGTCTTAAAATAAATATAACCTATACTGAAGTAAAAAAGAAAAAAAAGAAAAAAGAAAATAAATGGACAAAACAAAAAGCAAAGCAAAACACAAAACTAACTAACAAACAAACAAATAACATAAAATTTATTTTTTGCTGATGTATGTAATATTGCACACCACAAACCCTTATTATTTCAAGTTGGGCTTGACATTAAATTTTTTAGAATTGTAATTAAATTGTAATTTTGTGATACTACGATCTTGACATTTCATTTGGCTGTAAGCTGAAATTAAATTCAACCCGCCAAAGTGGCTAGTGGGAGTGGCTGTCTTACCTGCCACAGCTGAAATCTACCCGCATTTGGCGGGTTGGCAGGTGTTAATGTCAAGCCCTGAATTATAACAGTGTAGGGATGCACCGAAATGAAAATTCTGGGCCGAAACCGAAAATGCTTTGTTATTTATTTGTTTTTTTTTGTTTTTTTTGTATAATTGTATTAATATTAGACTTTTCAATGAAATTTAATCATTTTAATGATACAGAATTAATAAAAACTAGCCAATAAAATAAAATAACCACACTTTTATTGAAAGTAACACACTAAAATTAGACAGAAAATATATTAATATTAAATATCAATATATTATTCTTTATTCAGTTCTATAAACAGAATCAGATTTAACAGATTTTTTTTTTTGTTTTTTTTGACCAATTATCCAAATAATGTATAGTCCAACAAAGCTATTATTATCAGAGCATGTGAGCAGAGTGTAGCTTGGAGTGGATCAGTGAACGAGAGGTAGCGTCATTTTACCAGCGTTGCCCAGCACGGTTATACCCAGGGTGTGAATTACTGGGGTGGGGGATTGGGGAAATAACGACTTTATTCAACAATCTCTTTTCTTCCCTGTCATTATCCGCAGTAAGCACAGTGCTTCCGTGTTTACATCCGAATGCCGGCTCAGTATTGGCCAAAGCTGCACACGTGAGCAGCACAACGCATGTGTGTGATGCTGACACAAGAGCCGGCCAATAATGAGTCGGCGTTCTGACATAGAACCTGGAAGCGCTGGACGTAAACAATGTATGAGAATGACACAGAAGAGAAGATATTGTTGAATAAAGTCATTATTTTTGTTTTGTTTTTGAGCACAAAAAGTATTCTTGTTGCCTCATAAAACTGAGGTTGAACCACTGCAGTTACGTCAACTGTTTTAACGATGTCTTTAGTACCTTTCTGGACCTTGAAAGTGTTGATTATATTGCTTAAGACATATACCTCTCGGATTTCATCAAAAAAAATCTTAATTTGTGTTCAGAAGATGAACGAAGGTCTTACGGGTGTGGAACAACATGAGGGTGAGTAATTAATGACAGAAATTACATTTTTGGGTAAACTAACCCTTTAATGTGTATTGCTGTTTGAGCTGCACAAGCTAAAGCTAAAGATGATCACCGGTACAATAAAGCGCTTACTGCATTGTTAATTAACTAAGCCAAATTCATCCTATATGAGATTAATCATATATATACACAAAATAAACATAATATTACAACTTGCAATGGCATAAAATGCTGCGAAGACGCGCATCAGAGCGCATCTGAAGCGTCTCAGCCGAAGGAAATAATCCATTATCTATCGGCTTTAATATATCGGCCAAATTTTCTTATCGGATCGATAATGATAACATTAAAAATGACCATTTATCGCCCGATATCGATATGTGGACAATATATTGTGCATCCCTAATAATTTTTGCCCGTTTTTCTCTTTGGCCAAACACAGAAAATGCCATTTTCGACCGATAATTTTTGGCGTCCGAAATTTTGGTGTGCCTAGTGTGTACCCATTGAGTGTCACACTTTTCTCACATTTTCTCTTCACACTTTTCTCACATTTTCTCTTGGGTTTAATTTCATCCCTTCGACAAACTGATTCAGTTTTGGCTGAACTCATGAGGGGGCTGATTACATCTGAATGCCTATAATTTAGCAGCTAAAAATCTGATTGCATGAGAGAAAAAGTGCACATTTTTATCAATTCTTCGATGTTCATTCAAATCTTTCTATATTGTTATTCCTCTCTCCACAACTTGTGTGTTTAAGAGTCTACCTTTATCTGTTTATCATCTATCAATCTGGTGACTGCAGCTGGTGCATTGTGGGGGATAATCCTCCAGTCACCTTGAGGTGGAAGGAGGAACTTCAAAGGAGTAAATGCATGAAGACAAACACATGTGAATGGATGTCCAAAAAACAGCACATAGAAAGTCAGATGGTGGTCTGCTCTCATTTACAGCAAGGCACAGACACACTTGCTCTATAATACATGGGTGCTCACCTGGTTTTACACCCTGATTAAATGGAAACCAAGTGGTGACCCAACACAAAAATGTCTTTGAACAAAAATGTCTTTGAAACAAACAAAATTTATAGAACATTTTAATATATGCTCAATAGCAAAATTAACAACATAACCGGCTGAACAGGAAAGATGACAATTTTGAACACTTGTAGTCTTCAATTCTGTGTGACTATCGACACAAAAAAAAGTCATAACGTGATAAAAACCAAGGCACTTTCTCCTATCTTTTACACCTTCTATTAATGCTTACAATGCTGTATATGGTTAGTTGCATTTTATAACTTGCATTTAGCACTGCATTAGATCTGCATTTCCAGATCATAAACAGATACAGCATGCATAATACCCCTAAATGATGCACATTTGTATATTGGGTACCGACCCAGTGACCGCTTTTTTAACTTTTTTCTGAGAATGTAGTGCATATTTAGGTCAAGTCAGCTTTATTTATACAGCGCTTTATACAATAAACATTGTTCCAAAGGAGCTTTACAGTGATAAATAAGAAATAATGATTCAATTATGCAAACAGAGTTCAATTCTGCTGTAAAGCAGCTCTAAAAGAAAATAGTGTCAATGTTCAGCTGAGGTCAGTTCAGTGTTCATTCAGTTCTGTTCAATAACTGTGTAAAGTTCATCAATTATAAAATTAGTTAAATTCAGCTATAAAGCAGCTCTGTAATATCATCATCCAGCTCAATTCAGTTCTCAACCAATAGTCTTGGTACAATCAAATCAATAATATTGCTAAATATTAAGTGTCCCTAGCTAGCAAAGGCAACAGTGGCAAGGAACCTAAAGTTCATCAGTGACAGAAATGGAGGGGGAAAAAAACAGGCTAAGTCAGGGGACCAGTTCTCCTCTGGCCAAATGAACCAACATTGTGTGATTATGATTCCAGGCTGCATAACAAGCCAGACTGTGGATTGGTATCATTCAGAATAATTCATCAAGTTCCTTCTGCTTTTAAGTACTTAGCTACAAAAGTTGTGCTATATTATGAATACAGTAATGGCTAAAGAGCATTATTAGGAAAAACACACGAAATACTGAAACATCAATTTTCAAACATTATTTTAAGCTTGTATATTAAGGCCCGTTCACACCAGGGAAAAAAATAAAATAAAATAAAATAAAATAATGATGATATAGTTTTAAAAATCATTATAAATGTAAAAGAATAGGAGAGTCTACACTACAACTATAACAGCACAGAGAAACATTATCGTTGGAATCACTTTCACATCAATTTTTTTCCAGGTGATGAATGATAAAAACATTGACAGCCAATCAGAATCCATCTTGCGTTAAAGGGCTCAAGCATTTAAAGCAGCAGACAATAAAACTACAGCAAGTGCTTATAATAAACATAATGATATATAGCGCATTTGTGTGAATGCTAATATACAGTAGTTATAGACCTTAGTCAGGTTAGACGGCATATTGAATTTAGCATGGATGAAAACGAGACTGTGAGTGATAGACTTACAGCCTTTACAATGGCACACACTGTATAAAGGTCCTAGATGACGTAATTTTCACAACATTTAAAATGGTTTCATGGAGTGTAATACCAAAAGGTTTTTTTTCCAGAAATACGTTTCATCAGCTGAAACAAACAAACAAACAAAAAAAAAGAGTACAAGCCATTGAACGCACTGAAATTATATCCCTCACAGCCTCGTTTTCATTCCTGTCAAAAGTTGAACATAGTGCTACCCTGACTAAGGTCCACTGGTATAGTTAAGTTTATATTTATCTTTCTTGGTGTGAATGGGCCATCCTTCCTCTGGCAATATAGTCCCTGATATGTCAACAAAGGTAAATAGCTGATCTCAGGGCTGGGCGATAAATGATATCAGATAGAGATAGGCTAGCAATAAAATTTATGTTGATGATGATAAGCTCTGGACAGTGGAGATGCTGCAAAGCGCAGCGGTCATACACATCCATCTAGTGCATGTAGAAAAACAATGGAAAAGTACCCCAGTGGAATGGTCGGTTCCAAGCAAGGCGTGCAACAAACTTTTTCGATGACCTAAAAAGATACCATCCCCAGTGACAACACTGAGACGAAAATGCAGTCCCATGTTAAACTGTGTAGTATGACTGGACTTTTTACATTTTGCACTTTTTACTCAGATTTCTATCTCAAAACCATTTCATATATGTAAAACCAGAGCATATTTTATTTTATTTTATTTTTATCTAACAGTAAACTTTTTTTGTATAGTTTGTACTAGAGGTCTACAAAGAGGACCCGAGACCCGAGGACCCGGGACCCGACCCGTAACCCGTGCGGGTTCGGGTCTATATTTTAAATGGTCAGACGGGTCCGGGTCGGGTCCCAATCTATTACTTCGGCTCCCGGGTCTGTTTAACATTGTGTGTATACCCGAGCCGATCTGATTCGGAGATCACCCGGCTGTGTTGGGAGTCAGTCAGCGCGGTGCGTGTGTTTTGTAACTTGCAAAGTATGAGCCAGGAAATAATTTGAAAAAAACATGAGCGACCCCAGCCATCAGAAGAGGAGCGGGTGGAGTTAAAGCAAGCGAACGGTGATCATCGAGTTTTCCTATTCCTATTGTGTGCAACAGTAATGCAAACAAACTTAAAATCTGAAAAACTGCTAGTAGCCTTGCACACTCGCATTTAAATAACATATTTCAAATCATTAACAAAATCTGAGATGAACTATCACATGAATGTTTTCTATGATGCTCAAAATGCGTTTAAAAGCTTATGTTTCAGGTTGCTCCAGCTAACGCGCATGTGTCTCATGCGAGCGCACTTTCTTTCTCCTATTTTTATAATAATATTATGAATGAACCGTCTTGTTATATATAAAGTTTTGGTCAGACTCAGCTCAGAAAGCACAGAAATGATCGCAAATAAGTAATGCTAACGTCAGCGGCCATGCCACTGAACAAGCAATTGTTATTATTCAAAATAAGGGCAAACAGTCAAAGTTATTTTATTATATGAATTGACTCGAGATAAAACAAAATGCAAAACTGCAAAGTCGCATTTGTCATCATGACAGCAAGTGGACTTTTAAAGCTGGAATAATGAGTGGATTAAGCATTTCAATCGGCAAGAGAGGAATAACGGATGAACTTTCTTGGCAAGTGCATCACAGTCAGGTACAAGGGAGAAAGCTACTATTGTTAGGTAAGACAAAACGTTTTATTTTTGCAACTTGTTTATTGACTTATTAATAGCAATTTGCTGTGGAATAGACCTATGTGCCGATCGGGTCCAGTCGGGTCTGTGTCTTCCCGGCCGGGTTCGGGTCCAGCTTTCAAATAATAGACGGGTCTGCGTTGGTTCCGGGTAGTACTTTTATGGCATTTCTCGGTTCTGCACGGATCCAGGTCAAAATAATAGTCGGGCCCGGGTCGGTTCCGTGTAGCACATTTACGGGTCTCTTCGGGTTCGGGTATGAATTTTTGGACCCGTGAAGACCTCTAGTTTGTACCTCTTAAAATATTTAAAGTTTGCTGCCACTATTTCAATAAGTCACAAGGAAACCTAACAAAAAAGCATGTTTACATAGTTAAAAGTTTCCATTGTGTTATTTTATTTTTGTTAATTAAATATAGGCTATTCTAAAATTGAATTGATGAACACTCCAGGCTTCAGTCATTGTCAGGATACTCTTCAATCTGGCAGCATTACCAAATTATATATAGTGATAAATATCAATATTGATCAATATGGGAAAAAAAAATATTGTGATCATATTTTTTTGCCATATCGCCCAGTCCTAGTTGATCTCCATGCATCTTGTGCAGTCATACAGTATGTTATACAGCAGCTATGCGAAAGTCTGTTTATTTGTTAATATATTGTGTAGTTCAGCATGACTGGAATGCTGTATTGACCAATCAGAAACCAGAATCGGTTTTATAAGTGCTTTTGTTCTTGAGGTCTTTCAAAGTTCTTAAAAATAAAGGTTCCAAAAGGGGGTTTTCACAGAAATGTCACAGACCAACCAATTTGGGTTCCCCAAAGAACCTTTTCAGCAGATCTTATAAGAAACACTTTTCTCTTAGTATGAAAGAATATTTTAATAATCTAATCTAAAGACCCTTTTTCCACAATAAAGAACTTTTTTAGAATGTAAAGGCTCCAAATAACAAAGCACATGCACGATTACCAGACATCCTGCTGCACTGAAACTGGATATCATTCTCCAGCAGAATTAAGCTCTAAAACAATTTTATCTTCTGATCAGAAAGCATGGACTCAATTAAAACAAAAATCACAAACCAAACCACACAACAATCAATAACTGAAAGTCATCCAGATCATCAGCTTGTCAAAGCATTTAAATGCAATACAGTTACCATAGGTGCAGTTACAGCACAGCCGGAGAACTAGAAGAATCTCCATGACAAACTTCCACTGATCCTGCAGTCTTCTCTAAATGCTCTCTCACTACTTCCTTCTCATTCTGCAGCCCCTTTTATCCATCCCTCACAAACACGACCAAGACAGCAAGAGAGAGAGAGAGAGACTCACACACTCCTGCTCTCCCGCACTCTAAAACACTCAGAATGAGCAAGCATGCACTCTTCCTCACACACACACTTGAGTTGTGGATGCTGCATACACAAGTAGAAAGATGTAGAGCTGAACTCATTCTTAAAGGGACACTGCTCACAGCTCACTCATTCATACATAATCATTCACTCCCTTGCAATGAACCATCAATCAACATATCAGATTACATAAACACAGATTCAGGCTTTCACATACTATACGGTTCGCTCAGGCATGTCACACACACATAACAGATCAATAGATATGCTCTTACCCTCCATGGTGGCGGTTGTGGTGCAGTCCTTGGATTCTTTAGGACCTTTAACTTTCAGATTCTGTCAACAGACAAGATGCCTATAAGTACACACCAGCACAATTACACACATATACAGAGCTCACGTCTAGCTCAGACAGCAGAATGTGACGAATACTTCCTGTATGGAATAATGAAGAGAAATGTGATGCAGAAGGCTGCTTGTGTATGTGTGTGTATGAGCAAATGCATCAAGCTGATGATGATAACTAGATGTGAATATGCCGCCACAACATTGCTGCCCTTATTCTTAAAGACTGTTACCACTATGACATCTTTGAATTCTTGTGGTATGATTTTCTCATCCCAGATGTTGGTCAAGATGTCACTTTGAAAAGCTCAGCAGGGATGCCATCCATAACGGCCGCTTTGCTACTTCTAGTCTGCTTGATTGATTGAAGGCAGGTCAAGGTCATTCAGAGTAGGCTTCTGTGGGATGGAATTCAAAGCTGAGGGGTCAACTGTAGGGGGCCTGTTGAGCAAATCTGAAAAATGTTCTCTCCATCGATTGATGCTACCATCAATCGATTGATGTTACCATCAAGGATGTTACCTTCCTCAGAAAAAAATGGTGTGATGCTTGGTCTGAAGGGCATAGACCGCCTTCAGCACACTGAAGAATTTCTTGGAATTGCATGAGTCCACAAATCTTTGGACTTCTTCAGCCTTATGGTCCCACCATCTGGGTCTTTCTCTGTAGGTGTTTGAAGCAATCTTTCTTTGAGTTGGGGTTATTTTGCCACTCAACATATGCCTTGTGTTTTTCCTCCAACAGTCTGCTGATCCTTTTGTCATTCTTATTGAACCAGTATTGGTGAACTCTCTCCTTTAGGCCAAGGGTCTCTTTTGCTGACTTACTCATCATCTGCTTGAACCGGTTCCACTTCTCAGCTGGGTCTCCAGTCAGTAGGCAGTCAATGCATAATCAAGGCATTGTTGGTACTGTTTTTACCACTGGGTTCCTTAGTTCTTCGATGGCTTTTTCGATGCAATGGAGCAATGTGAAGGTAGAATGAGGACCTGGTCAATCTGTGGTCTGTCCAACACTCGGCTCCTCTCTGCATGGTTTTTTAACACCCTCGAGTCGGTGGTCGCGCCAGCGATACCACCTTACTTTTTTTTCTTATCAGTGTGAAAGAGACTCAAAAGACTCTGTCAATTTTGGACATACAATTAAGAGTTATACACCATTCTAATCTGTGAAATATCTTCTTTTATTTGTGTACACTCAGAGTAAAAACAATATGTTGTGCTTTATGCAAAATAAAGAAAACTAACATGATGCGTGAGCCGCAGTCTCTCTCTCAATAAAGTCTATTCTGATAGTCCTCAGAAAATGAACTGTAACTTAGTGAATTCTAATGACACAAAAATGAGACATATGTCTGAAGAAACGTTGAAATGTCAGCTTTTAAATCATGTAAGTCAAATTGAAAACAAATATTCTCTGTTTATGTAATCTGTATGAAAAAAGAGACATGTCAGACGTTGGCGTGTCAGCACATTATCCACTAATGCGGCCACGCCCACGAAGGGAGCTTTATTCAGACGCAAATTCTGAGGTGATACATGCAACAGAGAGTGAATGCCCACGGCTCATCAGCTCAGAAAAACGCATCAAGTTTAGTCAGTTTCATATACTTTTCATCGTTTTGAGACGCGGTGAGGAATAATTTTAAAAGGATTTGCCTCAGAGGATGAGCATGGCTGGTTTCAATTTAATTTCGAGGATCAACTAGATCAAGCCGATGATTGTGAATGGTATGTTTCATATTCTTATTCTTAAATTCTTTATTCTAATTGAGATATAGTGTCTGTGAATATTAAACCGCAAAAAGACTGTTTAAATATGAATCCTGCATGTTTTGTGTGTCAGTATGAATTAATGGGGCAGATCGACGCGCAGTTTTGTTTACTACACACTACTTACATTAGTAAATTGCCATATTGGCTATTCACAAACTATATTGCTACTGAGATGAGTGAAATCGACTGAAATATGTAATAAATACTGGAATAAAATGTGTTATTGTGTATTAAACTGCACATTACCATTTAGGCTCTATATATAATATATAAAACACCATAGAGGTAATATGAATATTTAGACACTTTGCATCACAGAAATGCATTATTTTTTTAAGTATATTAAAATAGAAAAACATTATTTTAAATTGTAATAATATTTCACAGTATTGCTGTTTTTTTTTTTTTTTTTTTATATTTTTGATCAAATAAATGCAGGCTTGATGAGCATGAGACTTCTTTCAAAAACATTAAAAATAGTGATGTGTCCAATCTTTTGACCGGTCCTGTAATTTAAAATTTATGCTTATACAAAATTTTCTTCACATGATGTGCAAAAATACATGCATGCAAAAGATCACAAAAATCATGTTTTCTGTTAAGAGTGGACATTATATTAACGTTAATACAATAGCTGATATGATCCTGTTATCAGCATGCTCACAGAGGGTTTTTTCTCACAGATTTGAGAATCATAGTGACCAGATATTGGCCCACACTGGACATTCTGAATGAATATAATGGTGAGATCACTGACTGGAAGCAGGAAAGTTTTTTTGCAAAGAAACAACAAACACCTTGAAGTGATGTTCACTTATATCTTTGAGGAGGATTTATTTCCAGGTAAAACTGTATACTCAAAATGTGCCCTCATTTATTCAAAATGTGTCTCATTTATATTGTTAACTATATTCTGAATAAACTACAAAAAAAAAAAACTACTGTGTACTTTGATTTTTTTTCCTCTCACATAGCCTACCTGACTGAAAGGGCTCATTATGCGGGTCATTATGCGGCTCATTATGTGGGTCTTTGTCTTCTCAGGTGTGAATCACAGCATTATTCATGAAGATTCACGCCTCCCGCATACTGTGTTTCTTGACAAAAATTGCCTTACCAAATTTAAACCGATATATTGTTTTATATGAACGAGTAGGCAGGATAATTTTTTACATAATTTTGAAGCAAAAATTCTAGTCTACAACCTCCAACACCCACAAGTCTTGTGAACACATATTTAGTATTTGTTTTGTGGCCGTATTTCAGTGACTTAAGTTTTTTGTTTTTTCAATAACCACGCATAAAAGTTATTCTCTCAAAAATACAAACATGTACATACATGTTGCTCACATATTATGGTAGCCTAGTTTGTGCTGAATACACTGTAATTAAACTTTTGCCATTAATATGTTTATAAGCAACTGAAAAAAGCACAAATGTCAGGGCATGTCAAAACTTCTCCAGGGCCCCAAAAATCCTTAGACTCCAGAGGGTTAAATACAGACGTTGTGCACGTAAGGACATAGTCAATAAGATGCCACTGCTTGGATCTAGGATGCATCCATGATGTCCTATATTTGTTGGCCATTTTGAAGAGGGTGTTGGTGATTGTGAGGTCATTTTTTGCACACGGTGTCAGAAGCAATAATCCGTTGCCATTAATCTGGCCAAAGTCTGTGAGAGCCCAAACACACCTTCCCAGCTGCTGTGATCATCTCCGAATCTCGATTTAAAGTCACCAAGTATTATTAATTTGTCACTCATTGGTGTGGACTTCACAATGAAGTCAAGGTTTTCACAGACTACTTCCTTCACTTCTTTGATACTGGTCAGATGACGCTGATGACTGTGATGAACCTAGTGCTTGTCAAAACTTCATTAGCTTCTTATTGACGACCGTTAAAAGATCAGGGAGCAGGTGGAGGAACTTGGTCCGAATGACAAAACCAGCCCTGTGGATTCTATCCTTGTTCTCCACTTTCCCCTTGCAGAAAACGTGTAGCCTAAACTGTCAGTCACGGCTTGCTAGCCAGTTTTATGGTTTTATTTATATTTGGGACACCTTTTCCAGTCCCCTCATGATCCAGGTGAGTAGTGCTGTCCCTAAAAAGGTCTGCTCAGTCGCCTGGAATGCTGCCGAACTTCCCTGCTGCACTGAATGTAAAGAGGAGTGACCAGGCAGTCTGCGTGTAGGTTCAAAGCTACGACTGCCAGTGGTAAACGCCAACTGTAGCTCATTCCCCATTGCCGCAGGGCTTGAATCAATTGAGGAAGCAGGAATGTGAAGAATATCTGCACAAGACCTGTACGAGAAAGAGATTTTGGTGGAGAAGCTGTAGGGCTGAAGCAACCCCACCCTCTCGGCCACTGAAGTGGATGTCCAGTGGCAAAACCAAGCGTTAAGACTGGTAACTTTTTTGGCTGCAGTGGATGGCCAGGCCTTCTTCAGCCTGTCCTATGCACTCCACAGTGCATTGCTGCACCACCTTTCTGACCGTTGAACCTCAGTGGTTTCATTCGCCCATTCAGCCAGTGTAGAATGCTGTGTGTGCATGCCCAGAGATAGTAGTGGGCATTAAGTTACTGGCTTAAGTTATTTATATTTTAGACAGCTGCATTTTAGTAAACATGGTCTGTTTTTATCTATTTTGCTAAAAAAAAACAGTTGCAAACAAATCCACAGGAGAACCATTGTGCGTAGCAAACAGTGGTTTTATTACTGAATGAATCAGCCTTTTGCACAAATCAACTGACACTCACTAAGACTGTAAGTTGCCACCACTTACTGGCAGTTTTAGTTTGATATTTAAAAGTGATCTTTCATTTATTTTTTGCATTATTTCACATTTCAATATTCAAGATTTTAAATTTTAATATACATTTCAGGACATTTAATACTGATCAATGACTGGTCAACAGCCAATTCCTGACTATTTTAAACATTAGCTCCACCTGAGAGAAGTATGTACTGCAGACAGTAATGATCAGGCCCTGTAGTGCTGGATGGTCGGAAGTAGATGAACTCACCTCAGAAATCTTCTGAAATTGGCTGTTGGCCTGGCTGCATTTCTCTGCAGTCTCCACTGCGACTTTATAGTTGTCCACAAAAGCTTTGTACACACCGAGCTGACTGGCCTGATAATTAAGCAGAAGAAAAAAAAGGATTAAATGCAGTACAAAAAAAACACACACAAATATGATCGAGGATTGCTCTGCTGATCAATTGCTCCTGTCTGCCTCGCTGATGAATAGTTTGCGTCTGTAGCTCCGTATAGCTTTGTTTGTTTGTTTTGAATCTATTTATTATCATTGCTTGTTGTCTATTTTATCATCACCATATTCTGATATTGTCTAATATTGCCTATCACATTAATCTGACGTCGCTAATCTTTTAATCTAAATCGCTATCACAACGTGTTAGCATTTCGTTAGCTTGTGAGCTTGTCATCCGTGCCCACCGTCCTTTTCTCTCGCGTGCTCCTTTTTCTACGAGTCCGTCAAACAACTGTGGTAAGTCGGATCAGTCTACAAACACGGTGAGTCATGTCATCCTCTCCATTTGTTGTTACTTGCACTGCTTGTCATATGCATAGTATAGCTTTCTCTGTCAGCGACGAAGGATTCACATGTCATAAATGCAGGGAGATAGTCAGGCTGACAGAGAAAATCTCAGAATTAGAGGCACGCATCCAAACTTTAATAGAGGATAGTAAGAATGCAATGGCTTCAGATACTGTTTTGGATGCAACTAGCTTAGTGAACTCTGTACATTGTTCGGTTCCGGCTGTAGAGCCCGCGCAGCAGGGCAATTGGGTGACTGTGAGACGGCCTAGTTGTGAAAAACACCACTGTTCCGTTCCAATTAGAACATCAAACAGGTTCTCCCCACTCTGTGACACACCCACTGAGAATCCTGTTGAAAGTGCCCTAGTTATTGGCGATTCTATTACATGGAATGTGAAAATAGAGACACCAGCCACCATAGGCTAATGCTAATCATAAATACTCTAAGATTATTATTCATGTCGGCACTAATGATGTTCGACTTTGCCAGTCGGAGATCACTAAAATGAACATTAAAGAGGTGTGTGAACTCGCAAGTACAATGTCAGACACTGTAATTTGCTCTGGCCCTCTTCCTGTTCGTCGGAGTGATGAGATACGTAGCAGACTATCATCAATCAATGGCGAGCTGTCTAAGTGGTGTCCGCAGAATAATATAGGGTTCCTAGACAATTGGAAAAGTTTTTGGGGCAGACCTGACCTGTTGAAAAGAGATGGTATTCATTCCTCCTGGGATGGTGCTGCTCTTCTCTCTAGTAATATGGCACATAGTCTTAGAGCTGAAACATGAAAAACTGGGGCCCAGGTCAAGAAGCAGACAGACTGGCTAAACTGACCGTCTGCTAGCTGTCTCACGTCACAGAAGTCAGATAAATCCTAGCACACAGAAACTCCTTCACCTAGATATCATCACATAGAGACTGTGTCTGTACCCCGAATTAGTAAATACAAAAAACCATAGTACTGAGACACCTCTCATTAGAGTTACAAATGATTTGCTCTTATCATCAGATCGTGGTTGTATCTCTTTCATTTCATCTCTTTCCAATCTTTCACTTGAAAGCCACATCTTAAAAATATATCTAAGCTACGACATATGCTCTCAATGACAAATGCAGAACAGTTCATGCATTCATAACCTCAAGGCTAGATTACTGTAACGCTCTACTGGGTGGTTGCCCTCCTCGCTTGATAAACAAACTACAGCTGGTCCAAAACGCAGCAGCTAGAGTTCTTACTAGAACCAGGAAGTATGACCATATTAGCCCGGTTCTGTCAACACTGCATTGGCTCCCTATTAAACATTGTATAGATTTTAAAATTTTGCTAATTACTTACAAAGCACTAAATGGTTTAGCTTCCCAGTACCTGAGGGAGCTCTTAATGCATTATAGTCCTTCACGTCTATTGCGATCTCAGAATTCAGGCCAGTTGATAATACCTAGAATATCAAAATCAACTGCAGGTGGTAGATCCTTTTCCTTTTTAGCACCTAAACTTTGGAACAGATTTCCTAGCATTGTTTGGGAAACAGACACACTCTGTCAGTTTAAATCCAGACTAAAAACACATCTCTTTAACCTGGCATACACATAACACATTATCTACATGTAAATTGTTAGGCTGCATAAATTAGGTCAGCCGGAACCGGCAACACTTCCAATAACACCTGATGTACTCATACATCATAAGAAGAATGGCTTCTATGCTAATATTAGTCTCTCTCTGTTTATCCCGAGGTTTGCTGTAGTCTCGTATCCAGTTGAGATGAAGGACCTGCGCCTAGACGCGACAAAAACGCAGCCCTGAAGTGTCAACTTAACTATTCCCTGCGAAGGCCTCCTTCTCTTTCCTTTCCCTATGTATAGATAAAACGTTATCTAAATTATTCCAGTTCGCAAAGATCTGCGGACATGACTAATTTTTCTGTATTATGCGGACCAGACAAGTAATTTGGCAATATCACTTGTAAAAAGACCAAGCGTCTGTGCACATACACATTCAAACACATAAATAAATGACAAGAATGCATTAAAGGTCTTCGGTTTTCAGTGGGAAAGGTGTCATTTAAGCAGCCCCTAAGTTAATAATTAACAATTTTTACAACTGACCTGCTGTAAAGCCAAAACAATCTGTCAATTAATTTTCCTATTATCACTGTGAAGCTGCTTTGAAACAATCTTTATTGTGAAAAGCGCTATATAAATGAAGATGACTTGACTGACTTGACTTGACTACTTAACCCCTTTTTATTGTCATTCTAAACACTGCTTTTAACCCCGGGTAAAGGAACGTTTTACACTTGTAATTTAGAAGAGTAATTTAGCACCACTTTTTACACAGAGTTATGAAACCCTGCTCCGGAGCAGAATTAGCACCACTTTTGCGCCGTTAACTCTGCACTGCGGTGCCAAACGTGTAGTGTGAAATGATGCAGTGTTAGAATGTTATGGCTAGATGCTTAGCAAGCAACAACCAATAGCATGCTTCATATTTATGTGCTTTGGACAGTCATGGAAACACAACACATTGTAAATAAACAGTCGTTTCAGCGTTTGAGGGTAAAAATGTCAAACAGCGATGGAAAACGCACAATGCTAGAGCCTTTATGTAACCATATCACATGCAGCGTTTGTCCAATCAATAACACTGACACAGCAAATACGCAAATAAGGATGTTAATGGGCAATTCCAGCGTTATGGATGTGACATTTGGAGTCAAAACTTGAAAAATAAATTCAGAGAATGCATTTAATACCAACATATTGAACTGTCTTTTTATATATTCATAATCCCTTACTAAAGGAGTCCATATATTAGAAAAATGTCAGTCTATACAATCATTTTATACTTTAGATGAGGGAAATATACATGCGTTATGGACGTGACAAAAATGTCACTAAGTTTTGGGTGACAACATATTTTTTAGGAATTTTGTGAATTACACTGCGCAAATCAAAAGCAATACTGCCCACCGAATGAAGAAGGGTTGGCTCTCCACAGAGCATAAAATAATAATTTTATTTAATTTTTCGTGTTCGCATTTATGAGGAAAAAACAACGTTACGGATGTGACAGTTCTCCGTTACGGATGTGACCGGTCTGAAAGCGGCACAGATGACTGCTTTAAAACTTTCATAGAGACCTCAAGCAGGCATTTAAACCACCAAATATTGAAATCTGGGATATCAGTATGGTAAGACTGCACAATTAATCAACTTTATACTAAACTTTATACTCTCTATTGCAAAAGGTTATGGATTAGACCTATTTCTCATGTTGACAAGCGCGTGCGTTATTCAAGAATCAATTTAGAGACCATGATTTTCCTTCTAACATAACTGCTTGCTGAAATACATTAACAAATATTAAAGTTTACCATATAGCAGTTTAAAATCGCAGATTTCTCTCATATCAGGTGAACCGACTGACACACTCGCAATCATGTCAGTTTTATGCTTTGTGTCTAAATGATTGCATGGTTTTCGGCTAGTTTGTGCAGTTTAAACCAAAGTCTTGAGTCAAAATGATCATTTATTTAAAGTCAAAATTATTGTATTAATACAATCGTATTATTTTTATTTTGTCAGCTTGATCGCGGAATTGTGATCAATAGGCTATTCATGTTTTAACCAACAGGTAAAAAACGCGACATCCTGAGGGAAGTGTCTTATGAGACACAATGCTCTTCTGTAAGTTGCACTGTATCATATAGGCCTACCTTCTGATGTTCATATTTCATTCTGTAACTGGTAAAGAGGAAGAGAAGATGAAAAAGATCACACATGAACCGATGTGTGCTTTATCCGCTTGATCTGCCACTTACACTGAGGCGCTACAGTAGGCCTAATAGCCGTAGACTATTAAAGAGTGACATAATTTAAACAATGTTTGTTATAAAATCAACCGAGACCTTTTTTAATATTAAAACAAACGAAGCACAAAGATTATTGTGATTATTGGATATGTTCTGATATATACGGTAAGCCTGAAACAGATCACAGCAATATAAAGAAGCAAAGTCATATGCATGTGATTTAATATGAAACGTCCGTAAAGCTTATAATGGTTGATCAAAGCAAAGTAGCGAGATGAACTGTTGATCCTAATAAACATAAACATAATTTAGCTTTGTATATAAAGTTTCAAGTTATTTGAATTTATAATTGTTATATGACATAAACTTAATCTTTAAAACGTTATGGACGTGACAGAGCACTGAAGCGTCGTGACCCCTTTATTCTAGCCCTTATAAATTCAACAGGCAGGGCTGTTATGACAAAATTAGTATTTATTTCTCAGGCATGCCTCCATCTTTCTGCACAATGCCTTCTATTAAAATAAAGTTTGAAAAAGGGGGTCTTTGGTCCCTTTTTTGAAAGCATGAAATATGGTTGGTTGAAAATTTAATTTAAGCATTGTTGCTTACCTCATATGTTGTGGATAAACAAGGCAATTTTCTTAAAATTTCTGTTAGAGCACATTAATACAGTATATTACAGACCTAAATGGACAACTTAAAAAGGGTTTTGTTCTTTTGGTAAAAACTTTTTTTTTTCATGGTGAGGATGACCTTTGTGTTGAATTGCCCTATCCCAGATTTTAATAATGTACAGTGTGAAACGTCAGCTTATGAAAACACAGGATTAACTGCTAACTCTGGGTAAACTATGAGCAGTGTAAAACCAGATGCTTTCTGGTTTCACACTGCTCATAGTTTACCCGGAGTTAACAGTTAATCCTGTGTTTTCATAAGCTGACGTTTACAGATAACCCAGGATTCCATTTACCCAGGGTTTAGGATGGCCCAGGGTTAACTATTTCAAGTGTGAAAAGCCCTATTGACAAAGAAAGGTGATGGTATAGGAAGAGGAAGGGAAGACAAAATTTTAATAGAATGGAAGAACTAGACCCTGAAGATATAGAGGGATGAAAGAGAGTGAAAAATGGCAATGCTGAAACATTCATTTAATCTCTAGACCTCTTAGAACATTCATCTAAGTGTGTTTACTGTGGATGCTTTCTGCTGAAGCGAGTTCATCCTCAGGATAAGACACGAGATACAGACAGAAGAGCTTCTGCATGAGGGCTCTGGAGACTGAAACACTGAGATGTAAAGTTTAAAGCAGACTTCATCACACTACTTCAAATTGTTTGCTCTAATATCAGTCAGAGGAACATTTTATGATGAAGAACTGTTATGATGCTCACATAGAGTGAAGCACAACCATCCTGGGGCCTGATATTAAAGCTCAAAGTGTATAATTTCTGCAGCACTAGCATCATCAAATGAAAGTATGCAAAAAAAAAAATGACTGTTTTCACAATGTTTTCCCAAATACTACCCCATCTGCTCAGGTTAGCAAACAGATAGTTACGCTCCAAACTCTATTGGTTAAGCCAACACTGCTGTGTTGGATCAAACAGGATGCTCAAACAGACAAATATTTTTATGTTAACCAGCAAAAATGTAACTGTTTTAAAACCAGGTGTCCGTGAGCTGATAGCAGTATTACAAGCATTATTATTTTAAGTCCCACTTCATATTATGGGCCAGATTTACTAAACGGGGCAAATTAGCACGAGAGTGCAATTCGACAAATGGGAGTGGCAAGTTTTGCGCGTGATCTACTGCTGACGAGCAAATTAAAGAACACAAACACAGTCAAATAATTTACATAATGACCAGCGCAATCTACCACGAGCAGTGCAAATTAGCGTTCGGTCCCAAATAAGTAGAGCTGATGCTCATCAGGTGCGGGTCGACACAGGCGCAACTTGTTACATGTAATCTAACAAACAAACAATTATTTTTTAACAAACAATTATTGGCCAATACCGATATTTGTCACTTCCTCTCTTATTTGAACTTGTCATCAAAATAGATAATATTTTGATAATGTTTTAAATAAGCAAATTTCAAAAACACCTGCATTAAAATATACTAGCTAGTTTATTGCTGCATCATCAAATAATTTTTAATGAACATGGATTGGATCCATTTAACATTCAGCAGGCCTACATAAAGACAACAGAACAAAGATAAATATGAAATAAACAGTGCTTTTTAGGTAGGTTTAATAGCTTTTAGGGACAGAAATAAAAGTAAACAAAGGTAAAAAAAACACTGCATATTCTTCACTGTATAAATTAAGTACATATTAATCCTTTATTGTAACAGACTTTATATTTTAATATTTTTTGTAAGTTTAAATATGTATGAGATCTGCACTATCTTTACTAAGGCGGGACTCTTATTTTGACGGGTGTTCTAGTCTACGGAGCTACATGGGTAATGACAAGGAGAGCACACAGTTCTTCAGAGATATTTTGCAGAATTAAAGTTTGTCAGTTTATTAAGCACCCCCCGAAAAGGCATAAGATCTGTATGTATTCGTTTACTGTTAGTTGTAATAAGTGTTGATGATAATGAATTGGAGAGAGAGAGTTTAATGCGCACTTTTTGTGCTCTGTATTGTTTAGCTTTTGTGGTGATTTTTTTGTAGTTAAAACGGACGCAATAAACTTCATAAAACATTAGTACATTAGAACGGTCATCATTCGGATGGGGTCCGCTACACTTTTGAAAGTTACAAAAGTTATTTAGTCAAGAATAGTGTGCAAATTTTTGTTATTTGATTAGCATTAAAGCGCAGACAGCAGCGCTAGGATTATGCAACAGTCATTATACAGTTCAGTGCCTTCACGCAGTTAATTAATAAACCAATGGTTGTAAATTGAGCAAAATTCGGCCAATAAATATTGGCGGCCGATACATCGGTGCATCTCTAATATATATATATACACACTACCAGTCAAAAGTTTGGACACGGTAAGATTTTTAATGTTTTTAAAAGAAGTTTCGTCTGCTCACCAAGGCTGCATTTATTTAATTAAAAATACAGTAAAAACAGTAATATTGTGAAATATTATTACAATTTAAAATAACTGTTTTCTGTTTGAATATTGTCAGACACAGACAGGCACAAGAGGGTAAATGTAAAACAGGTAGTTTATTGAACAACAGAGGTATGAACACAGGAATCACACAGGTAAGATGTTTGCAGATATGAGCACGTAGATGAGAGTCACTTAGCTGAACATTAACAAGAGTCCTTTCTCTTTGGCAGATGATCGACGAGGGGAGACAAGACGAGACGAAGGAGTGGAACCACGGAGACATCAAAGGAGAGGTAGGTAGTCCAGGTACGTGAAACGAGACCAGACACTGAGGTGCGGGAAGTGAGTGTTTATATAGTGCTGGGGTGATGAGGTGCAGGTTATGCTGATCAGAACTCGGGTGATTGGGAACGAGAGGGCGGAGCGTGGAGATCCGGTGACGATGCACGCTGTGTGTTGGTGGTGGGAACTGACTCCGTGACAAATATATTTTATAAAGTAATTTATTCCTGTGATGCAAAGCTCAATTTTCAGCATCATTACTTCAGTCTTCAGTGTCACATGATCCTTCAGAAATCATTCTAATATGCTGATCTGCTGCTCAAGAAACATTTATTGTGTACAATTGTACAAAATATTTGTGTACAATATTTTTTTTTCAGGATTCTTTGATGAATAGAAAGTTCAAAAGAACAGCATTTATTTCAAATATAATCTTTTGTAAGATTATAAATGTCTTTACTGTCACTTTTGATCGATTTAATGCATCGTTGCTGAATAAAAGTATTAATTTCTTTAAAAAAAAAAATTAAAATAAAAATTCTTACTGACCCCTAACTTTTGAACGGTAGTGTATAATGTTACAAAAGCTTTGTATTTCAGATAAATGCTGTTCTTTTGAACTTTCTATTCATCAAGGAATCCTGAAAAAAAAGTACACAACTGTTTTCAATATTGATAATAATCATAAATGTTTCTTGAGCAGCAAATCAGCATATCATGTGACACTGAAGACTGGAGTAATGATGCCGAAAATTAATAAATTACTTTATAAAAATATATTCAAACAGAAAACAGTTATTTTAACTGTGTAACATTATACAATACCATTCAAAAGTTTGGGGTCAGTAAGAATTTTTTTATTTTTTTGAAAAGAAATTAAAGAAATGAATATTTTTATTCAGCAAGGATGCATTAAATTGATCAAAAGTGACAGTAAAGACATTTATAATGTTACAAAAGATTATATTTCAAATAAATGCTTTTCTTTTGAACTTTCTATTCATCAAAGAATCCTGAAAAAAAAAAAATATTGTACACAAATATTTTGTACAATTGTACACAATAAATGTTTCTTGTGCAGCAGATCAGCATATTAGAATGATTTCTGAAGGATCATGTGACACTGAAGACTGGAGTAATGATGCTGAAAATTCAGCTTTGATCACAGGAATAAATTGCTTTATAAAATATATTCAAACAGAAAACAGTTATTTTAAATCGTAATAATATTTCACAATATTACTGTTTTTACTGTATTTTTAATTAAATAAATGCAGCCTTGGTGAGCAGATGAAACTTCTTTTAAAAACATTAAAAATCTTACCGATTCCAAACTTTTGACCGGTAGTGTGTATATATATATATATATATATACACACATATATAGGCCAACATGGCTTGGCAAACGATATGTTCAGATAACTTCTTCCTCTGGCATTCCAAAGAAATTAATACGAGTGGAAAATATTTTCTTCCTTCTACCACGTGCTCACTGTTCTCTGCAGTGTCTCCTCCTAGCAGCAACAATTGCAGAATATATTGCTAAAGACTCTTTTCGCTACTCTGATAGAGCATGGCAGGGAACAGACCAGGAGAAGGTCCGTGAGAGTGATTTTGTGCCCTTTTAGGATGGCACCACAAGGCGCAGTTCACTTGCAGAACGCAAACTTCTGGAGGGCGCATAAGTCTGAAGTAAAGTTCATTGCACCAAACTTTTTTATGCAAGTACATAATTGTTAAAGACACCTAATATTGTGTGACCGTATTTTATCTGTCTGTAAAACATTTTAAGACTTGTTATTTTTAATACCGTTTTAGGAGCTCTTTAGTTTTGCCGAGCATTGTGTGCCAGGGTCTTCATTTTTTTTTTCTTTCCTTAAAAAGTAACTGAATTTGTGATGTGATTAATTGATTATATTGAATTAGATGAGGAATAAAAAAAAGATTATTATTATCATTTTTTTTTTTTATCATTTAAAACTTTTCACAGACCAATTTTTTATTAACAGCCAGTTTTTTTTTTTTTTTCTCTCAGATTAGTGGTCAACCAATTTAATGAATCAGAAAAAAAAAAAATGAAATCATGAAATCTGTCAAATGAACAGGTAACAAATTTGTGATTCTGTAATCCTATTATGACACTTTCAATACTAATGAAACGTTAAAAAAATGAATTATAAAACACAGGTCTGGTTAGTCTGTACAATCTTTTAAATCAGAATCATATATTCTTATAAAGACAAGGGAACACTAATCGGGAATATAAATAGTTTGCAAGCTTTGTGGAATTAAATGTTTAATTGTGGAATTATACTGGCCATGGCGATATATTGGTCGACCACTACTTCAGAGTGGTCAAAACAAAAATATCTAAAGCACTGTCATTCAAACTCTGCCTTGACCTCTAGATGCTCTGCCCTGCTCTCTCTTTCTTTCCATTGTCTTTTATGATCCATCTTCTCTGTTGTGATTCCTGACTTCTGTAAAGTTATAGATTGCTGTATATTTGTGCCCTGAGGTGTGAACTGCATGGTCAGAGCCTGTGTTCTCAATCTCCACCCCAGCATGCTCCTCTCTCCCACTGTTTGGGAGAAGTCTGGAACACAACACATCACACGGACGTGCCATCATCGCCTAGCAACACTGCTTCAAGCACGCTGACTTTTCACCAAGTGTATCCACAAACAAGCACTGATATGCATATGCACGTCACCAAGATGCAAAAAGAAAAACAATTGTTGTGAAGAGAGAAGCATTTGTGGGAAGAGAAGGGCAAAGAGCGTGAGTGAGAAAGAAAGAAAGAGAGAAGGGTGACTAATAAGAGAGAAACTCTGCCTCCAATCCACTTCGTCTGAATCTGTTCATCCTAAACCTATCCTTCTGTTCAAAAACAGAACTTTTTTCCTCATCTCTTTCAGTCATAGTCTTTCGTGCTTCTTTTCCTATTCGCTGAGTTTCCAGAGCAATAGGGAGCCTGTAATTACTCCATCTGCTAACTCAAACACTGTCACAATGTTTTACTGATTGCACGTGTGTGTGTGTGTGTGTGTGTGTGTGTGCGCGCATTTTTGTGACATATCAGGACACAAATTTGTATAATGACATGGGTATGACATAGGTATTACAAGGTATTACCCCATGTCCCCATTTTTCAAAAGGGTTATAAATCATACAGAATGAGTTTTTTTGAGAAAGTAAAAATGTGCACAGTTTTCTGTGATGGGTAGGTTTAGGGGTAGGGGTAGTGTAGAAGGATAGAAAATACGGTTTGTACAGTATAAAAACCAGTACGCCTATGGAATGTCCCCACAATTCACGAAAAACAAACATGCGTGTGTGTGTGAGTATGTGGAGAAAACTCAGAAAAATCATGTGTCGTAACCTCCTGCCATGGTGTTTGGTTCAGAAGATAAATGAAGTATAGCCTGTAATGATGAGAAGTAATGCATGGTGGGTAGGGGCAAACTAAATCCATTCAGAGTGTAACAATGAACTTAACAGCATAAGATAACTAAATACATTTACACTATATTCTGTATTTTGTTATTGATTTAAAATTAGCAGCATCATGAATATTGTAGTTATATGAATGTTCTTTTTATTTTAGCAGTTAAATTTTCTAATGACTGTACTAGCAGTTTCACTATATATATTTTTTAATATATATTAACAAGCCCTGAAAAGGCGAAGGCCCCATTGTTTTCCTTAGGTAATTTTTTTTTTTCTGAACTTTCTGGCACTTTTGGGTCCCTTAACATGCTCAAAAAGTCTTGAAACTTTGCACACACGTAGGAATCATCGGCCAACAGGGCCGGACACTAGTTGTCATGGTGGGTTGTGGAGGAGCTCTGTGGCACACCGTTTTATAATAATGTAATTTTATTTTTTATAATAATATAATATATTTTATAATATATTTTATAATAATATAATAATGTAAATACATGGCAGATGTAGACCTGTGAAAGGATTCTTGATATCTTAAATACTGTTGGCCATGGCAACACATCAAACTTTTATAATATATCATTTTGAGGGTCTTAGCATGCTTCAAATGACATGAAACACAAAGTTGTCAGCCAGTAGACAGGGCAAAGCCTAAGAAATTGGCAGAGAGGAGGGGCTCTATAGTGCCACCTTTTGACAAAAGTTGGGGGGTTAGTCTTACCTACAGTCACCAAGCTCGGTATATATATTGTTCTTATCAAGCTGGACAACTTTCTAATTTACAGTTATTAGCTCCAACCAACAGGAAGTCAGATATTTTAACTGCCAAAGTCACGTGAACCATTTAAATTTGGAAACGTTTCGAAACACATAAAGCCTCGTTTACTGAAAAACAGGAAACCTGCTATTAAGGATGGTTGCTCTGGAACACATGCTCTGGAATTTGATATATTGAGAATGCTAAATTGCAAGCAGATTTTTGATATCTCGAACGGTTTGGCCGTGGCATTGAAACAAATTTATGGTGAGAAAAGGGAAACAGGAAGTGTGTTACAACTTCAGCTGCATGTTTGTTGTAGGAGGCCAATCACATGAATGTGATTATTGTGATTCAAAGACATAGCGTCACTTTCAAAAATGCTTTGAAATCACCCTCTTATTTTTTTTATCTGATTTGCTTCCAACTTCACCTGAATAATGTCAAAATATCGCAGATGTAGACCTGCGGCAGGATTCTTAATATCTTAAATACTGTTTCCATGGCAACATGTCAAACTTTAATAATCTTTCTGGGAGGTTTTGAGACTCTTATGCTTAAAATGGCATGAATCTTGACACACACACATCAGACATGTCTTCCAGTAGACATGGGCAAAGCCTTAGAAATGGGTGGGGAGGAGGGGCTCTATAGCGCCACCTTTTGACAAAAGTGGGAGGGTTAGTTTTGCCTACAGTCACCAAACGCGGTCTTTTACATTTACCCAGTTATATGCATATTGCTTGTCGTGAACAGTTGCCCTGAAGCCACTGGGGTGGCGGTGCCACCAGGGCTTGGGCCCGTCATTGCTGCCTGCAGCTATATTTATTATTATTTTTATTTTTCACATAGGAATCGTCGGTTAACAGGGCCGGGGGTCATGGGGGAGCTCTGTGGCACACCCTTTTATATGGTTGTATTTGAGGGGCTCTGTAGAGCACCCCTTTTCATCTACAGTAACCAAACTTAATACAGTTATAGATCTCATCGGGCCAAACAACTTTCGCACTCTAAGTCAGACGCAAGCCCAAAAGGAAGTCAGCTATTAATGGTTGTTTGAAAAACGCATGCTCTGGAATTTGATATACTCCTCCTAGGCGATTAATCAAATTAATCCGCTGCCACCACCTGGCAGCAGGAAGTGTGTCACTTTCAAAATGCTTTGAGACCACCCACTTATTTTCAGCCGATTTGCTTCAAACTTCATCAGAATAATGTCAAGACATGGCGAATGGTGATCACATAGATGTGACTATTGTGAGTCAAAGTCATAGCACCACCAACAGGCAGCAGGTAGTGTCACTTTCAAAATGCTTTGAAATTGGCCTCTAATTTTTATCCTATTTGCTTCAGTCTTTGTCAGAATAATGCCAAGACACTGCAGATGCAGATATGTGAAAGGATTCTTGATATCTTGCATACTGTTGCCATGGCAATGCATCAAACTTTAATATTCGTTTTGGATGCTTTTGTGACTCTTCTTCAAATTGCATGAAACTCGACATGCACGTCAGATATGTCAACCAGTAGACATGGACAAAACCCTAGAAAGGGGAGGGGAGGAGGGCCTCTATAGCGCCACCTTCGACAAAAGTAGGGGGGTGGGGGGTTAGTTTTACCTACAGTCACCAAACTCTGTACATATATTGATGTCATTAAGCTGAACATCTTTCTAGTAAATTAGTCATTAGCTCCGACCAACAGGAAGTCAGATATTTTGGTTTGAATGTGGATTTTTTTGAATAATCAAGCTCTTAAAGGGATAGTTCACCCAAAAATGAAAATTTGATGTTTATCTGCCTACCCCCAGGGCATCCAAGATGTAGGTGACTTTGTTTCTTCAATAGAACACAAATGATGATTTTTAACTCCAACCGTTGCAGTCTGTCAGTTGTATAATGCATGTCAATGGTAACAAAATCTATGAGAGTAAAAAAACATGCACAGACAAATCCAAATTAAACCCTGCAGCTTGTGATGACACATTGATGTCCACATTGACACGAAACGATCGGTTTGTGTGAAAAACCGAACAGTATTTATATCATTTTTTACCTCTAATACACCACTATGTCCAACTGCCTTGAGGGCGCGCACGGCATCCGGTGCATGAGGTGTGTACTCGCTCTGGCGTATTTTACACAAGCGTCAGAAGTGATCTCTCACGCGTATACGTCACTCATTGTTTACAAAGAGCACAAACATTGTAGGTACGACAGCTAATCAAAATGGTACTTACTTGTGCTTATCCGGATTGTTCAAACCGACTTAAAACTAAAAGATTATGTTCTGTCGCGCAAACTCATTCGGGAGTGGTGACTTTCCACGTATTTCCAACTTCTGAGCCTGCTCGCCTAAAGTTATGGTTGATTGCTCTTCGGCTGGATATCAACACACCCATTAACGTACTGAAGTTGTTGAGGGTCTGCAGCGATCATTTTTCCCCTGATGATTTTACATACCCAGGAGAGGATCACGTACGACTTAAACCATCAGCTGTGCCTATGGTTTTTCCACATCCAACTGAGGTATGTGAACAAGATCTTTGTATGTGTCCTTTTTATTTGTAAAGCTGCCCTTACGAACAGTAACAAAATAAAATGAAGTTTTGATGTAATAAAACCATGTTTTTTAGTGGTTTACTTCCATTTGTATAACAACTGTTGTACTACAGGCACCGTGTTTAAACCACGCCAGAGCGCGTACACACCTCACGCACCAGATGCCGTGCGCACGCTCAAGGCAGTTGGACATAGTGGTGTATTAGAGATAAAATCAGGACATCAATGTGTCATCACGAGCTGCAGGGTTTAATTTGGATTTGTCTGTGCATGTTTTTTTTTACCATTGACATGCATTATATGACTGACAGACTGCAACAGTTGGAGTTAAAAATCATAAATTGTGTTCTACTGAAGAATAAAAGTCACCTACATCTTGGATGCCTTGGGGGTAAGCAGATAAACATCAAATTTTCATTTTTGGGTGAACTATCCCTTTAAGTTTTAACTACTTCTTCTATGGGATTCATATGATTCACACCAAACTTTGTGAACCTGGTGGAAAGACATTGAAAATGTTAAATTGTGAACAGATATTGGATATCTCAAAAGGTGTTGCCATGGCGAGGGATTAAAATAATGACAAAAAGGGAAACAGGAAGAGTCCCATATGTTGCCATAATAATTTACCCAGTTTACATGCATATTGCTCGTCGTGCACAGTTGCCCTGAAGCCATCGGGGTGGCAGTGCCACCAGGACTTGGGCCCGTCATCGCTGCTTGCAGCTATATTTAAACAATTATTTCTTTCATTCATTTAAGGATAAGCAGTGGACAAAATGCCTTGCTAATTTTAAACTTTTGTACTGTGTTTTATTTTGTGCATCACTGTTCAATAGTTTGGAGTCAGTAAGACACTTTATTCAGAAAGGATATATAAAATTGATCAAAAGTAACATTTATGACCTTACAAAAGATTTTTATTTTAAATAAATGTTGTTCTTCTGAACCTTTTATTCATCAAAGAATCCAAAAAAAAAAAAAAAAAAATCATAGTTTACACAAAATATTAAGCTGTTTTCAACGTTGATAATAATAAGAAACTTTTCTTGAGCACCAAATCAGCATATAAGAATGATTTCTGAAGAATCATGCGACACTGAAGACTGGAGTAATGGCTGCTGAAAATTCAGCTTTGTCATCACAGGAATAAATTACATTTTAACATATATTTAAAAAAAGAAAACTGTTAATCTATATTATAATAATATTGTTCAATATTGTATTGTTTTTACTGAATTTTTGACCAAATAAATGCAGCTTTTGGTCAGCATAAGACATTATTTCATATAAGACAATATTTCATATATTTCATATTTTAAAAAAAATCGTACTTTAGAACTGTAGTGTATTTTAAAGTACCCATCCCCCCCACCACCCCACATTGATGCATTTTAAAAATATAACCCTATATGATAACAAACTCCCAAGAACAAGGGAGAAATGCGGAAGAACATTTAAAAGTCTAATAATATTTTCATTCATTTTTCAAGGCATAGTTAGTTTTTTGTCTATTGTTCTGTGAATTTTCAGTCAAAATCATTTTCTTCTGTATCAGAATAATTCCTCATGTCAAGTCAAGTCATCTTCATTTATATAGTGCTTTTCACAATACATATTGTTTCAAAGCAGCTTCACAGTGACAATAGGAAAATTATTATCGAGCTAAAGTTGGTTTAAATGATTGAATCATTTCCGTTGTAAAAATTATTAATTATTACTTTAGGGGCCACTTAAATGACACCTTTCCTACTGAAAACCGAATACCTTTAATGCAATCTTGCCGTTCATTTACGTGTTTAGTCTATAGGTTTGTGTCTTTGAGTGTGTATGTGCGCAAAAGCTTGGTCTTTTTTAAAAAAGTGATATTTGCCAAATTACCTGTCTGGTCCGCATAATACAGAAAAAAATTAGTTGTGTCCGCGGATCTATGCGAACTGGAATAATTTTGATACCGTTTTATCTATACATAGGGAAAGGAAAGGGAAGGAGGCCTCCGTAGGGGATAGTTTAGTTGACACTTCAGGGCTGCGTTATCATCATGTCTAGATGCAGGTCCTTCATCTCAACTGTCATCGCATTTATGATCAGACATACGGCTGTATCAGTGTATCAATGTCCTTATTTGTACATATATTTCATTTGAAGAAGACATGATTAAATATATGCGCATACACGGTGCTGGTTCATGTTTAGAGCACTAGAGTATGTGAAATATGTCCATAAAAAACTTGAAACACACTTACTCCGGTCTGTATATGATCTTTGATCCACATTTCAAGCATTGTTAAAGCGCAGAAGCCGCTCTCATGCGTGCTCCGCATGTTGTTGTTTGAATTCTCCGCTGTAATGCGATGTTATGCATAATACAGCGCAGTGATTGAGTTAAAAGAGTTAATTCTCGTGAATAAATGCAGAAAAGTGCTCAGAACCGGATGACGTAAAATGCCTCTCCAGCCCCAGCAGGCAATCACACACTCCGGATGCACGCTTCTACGTCAGATTCCGTGGCGTTGATTCAACTTTGTTTTTCAACTCGGAGGAACAAAATTGCTCAGAAAAACGAAAAAATAACACATTTCCACTTCTTGGTTCAATTTATGAGTGCTTTCAGTGTTTTCAGTGCAGCCTGTACATATCTGTTCACATCTCAAAAAATGTGTTTTGGGGTTTCGTGACCATTTAAATATAGATTTCCCCCTAACACAGCACAGAAAAAGGCCCTAGATTCACAAAAGCACACAAGAAATTTGCATAACATCCATTAACAACATTAAACTGAATACAATGTAGACAAAAATGAAGCAGTGTGAACTCACCATATAGCTAGAACATTCATTCAGATGACAACAGCATTAAGAGAGAAGCAGTGCTGCACTCCATCTAGAGTCAATTAATGAGACACACAGCAAGCATCCTACACACACCTAGTCAGCTTTCTACCTAGACAGCATTTATGGCCATCACAGACATGTGGAGCATCTGTTTCTTTGCTTTCACACACAAGCCTGAATAGAGTGGTTTTATTTTCTCCTGGCAGTACATCTCCTTTCTGCTAAACTGTTTATTTTAGTGTCAACATGCTCCTCTATCCTTCTGCATCACACTGCCTTAACTGGCCTGCCTTTTTCCCATAGAGGATCCTGCTGCTATCTCTTGGTTGAGTGGTCGAGTTCTGACACTCACATGCCCATTGTAGGCACTTTCGGTGGTGGACAGGGGTCATTATAGGCACTTTGTCCGGTCTACTGCTAAGCAGAAAACTGCTATTCACTGTGTTCTGACACTTTTCTATCATGGGCACCATTAATTTTTTCAGCAATTTTTTGAGCTACAGTAGCTCGTTTGTGTGATCAGACCAGACAGGCGAGCCTTTGCTCCCCATGTGCATTAATGAGTCTTGAGCACCCATGACCCTGACGCCAGTTCACCGGTTGTCCTTCCTTGCACCACTTTTGGTATATACTAACCATTACATACTATAAACACACCACAAGACCTGCTGTTTTGGAGATGCTCTGATGCAGTTGTCTTGCCATCACCATTGCCTTGTCAAAGTCACTCAGATCTTTTCACTTATTCTTTTCACTGCTTCCAACTTATGAAATTCAAGAACTGACTTCATTTGCTGCCTAATATATCCCACCCCTTGACAGGTGCCATTGTAATGATATAATAAATTATATTCACCACACCTGTCAGTGGCTTTAATGTTGTAGCTGATCAATGTAATATACAGTATAAAACTTGAATTTGTCTCTACCACAATACAAGGTCTTTACCACAAATTCATTTTTAAAATGTAGTTCAAAATACACAATTACTAAGCTGAATGGTAAGGACACACAATAAACACTTAAGAAGAAAAGATGATCTTTATATAGTTTTCTGGATCTTGTGAGTGACCTAATGGGGGTGGCCCTGTCTGTCAGCCGTGTGCTCACATGCTAATTTCTGTTTCCATAGAAACTAGATTTGTTTGGCTTTGAACAAATGTCATATAAAGTGTCTCAAAAATACAAACATGTACATACATGTTGCTCACATATTATGGTAGCCTAGTTTGTGCTGAATACAATGTAGTGATACTTTTGCCATTAATATGTTTATAAGCAAATGAAAAAAGCACAAATGTCAGGGCATGTCAAAACTTCACCAGGGCCCCAAAAATCCTCAGAACCCAGAGGGTTAACACATGTTTGGCAGGTGGACTCACCAGTTTCTGGAAGAGATGTCCAACAGTGACCTTCTCATCCCACTGCTGAATGTTGGGAAAAAGAGCATCATAAAACTCCTTATGAATCTCAAAGATATCTTGAATCATGAAGAAAATAGTGTCAATCTGCTCCATTGTCAGCACTGGCTTTGATGTAGTAGCTGTAGCTTTAAGTGGCTTCATGGGCTAAGAGAGAGTGAAAGACAGAGAGGTGAATTACATGTTAAACATGTTCACTACAATACATGTTGCATGTATATAAAGTACTAAATTGCCATACGCAAAACCTCTAAAATTATTTTTCAAGTCAAGTCGCCTTTATTTATATAGGCTAGCGCTTTATACAATACAGATTGTTTCAAAGCAGCTTTACAGTGATAAACAGGAAAATAATGATTCAATGATGCAAACAAAATTCAATTCTGCTGTAAAGCAGCTCTAAAGAGACAACAGTAAATAGCTATTTTTCAGCTGAAATCTGTTCAGTGTTGATTCAGTTTGGTTCAATAACTGTGTGAAGTACATCAATTATGGAATGACTTCAATTAATCTATAAAGCATCTCTGGAGAAAACAGTGATAGCATCGTCCAGCTCAGTTCAGTTCTCATCCAATACAGTGCAATCAAGTCAATAATACTGCCGAATTTTAAATGTCCCCAACTAAGCAAGCCAAAATGTGACCGTGAAGAACCCAAACTCCATCCTTGGAGAAACCAGGCTCAGTCGGGGCGCCAGTTATCATCTGGCCAGACGAACGAACATGGTGTGGTTTAATTCCAGGCTGCATCAAGTCAGATTGCTGATTTACATCACTTCTGAGGTGATTTAAACTGAATTAAACCATCAATTAAATCATCAAGGTATGGTATTTTCACTGCATTTAGTTTAGCCAAATTTCATGTAGTATTCAAGTGGTACACATTGACTGGTGGGTCAATTTCTCTCTCCACTCAGGGTTAGGGTTAGGTTTAGGTTAGGGTCCCCTAACCCAAAATCCACATCGATTTACATTTTTTTCATTGCATTTGTAATGCTGTCCGGACTGAACAGGGTACAATCCCTCTGTGTCTTTCTAACTTTTACAAAAGAAAGCACATGATCACACAGTTTAAACAAGAGAAGAGGAAACATTTCACAGCACAGGTATGCATGTGTATATTTCTTTCTTCAGGGCTGATAATACAGTGTTAAAGTGCAGGACAGTTATTTTCAGATCAGTATGACTCATAAGTTGCTGCTCTTCTCTGCCACATGAAACTGCTTCATGTGTGCATTTTTTTTATTTTTTTTTTATTCCTGTATTGATGTATTTCTGATTGAAGTTTGGGTGGGGCATGTCGAAGAGCTCGCCTCTTGAAATTGCCAATAGTTTTTAGTTTTGTCAGAGTTACAAACCGTGATGATTTGCAGCTTATTAAGTCTTCTGCACTTTCTCATTCTAGAGAGCATTTAATTGAACAAACAAATATTGATCATATTTTGGACATCTTTCCAGAAAGATTTACAGTAAATTTAAATGCATATATCATTTATAATATTGGGATTCTTTATTATTGATCAGTAACACTTTACAATAAGGTGCCATTTGTTAACATAAGTTAATTTATTAGTTAACATTAACAAATAATAAAAATATTTCTAAATCATTTATTAATCTTAATGTTAATTTCAACATTTACTAATACATTATTAAAATCAAAAGTTGTATAACTAACATGAACTAACAATGAACAGTTGTATTTTTATTAATTAACAGTAGATTGTGGTAGATTGTGGTATTGCTCAGCATTAGTTAATGTTAGTTAATGGATTAACTAATGTTAATCTAATGGGGCCTCACTGTAAAGTGTTACCTTTGTTCTCTAAAGCTCTTTGCACTTTAATCTGTTTGAAACATTTGTTTATTTTATAATTTTTTTGTGTATTGTTTTATTGTACTGTATTTAAAGGGGACATATTATGCAAAATTTACTTTTATAAGGTATTTGAACACAGATGTGTGTAAACAACCAGCCTATAATGGTAAAAATCCACTCAATACTTTTTTTATAATCCCCATTTATCATTTTCAATCTCTCAGAATGTGCTGTTTTATATTTCCCCCTACTCCTATGTAAGAGTAGGGAAACCCCGCCCATGACTGGTGATGATCTGCCCTTTTAGCATATACACACCCCTGAGAAGCACAGAGTCTGCCATTTCTGTTTACTCACTGTATCCGCTAGCTAGAGGATTACAAAGTCTGCAGCAAAAAAAAAAAAAAAAAAAAAAAAAAAAACATTACAAATGTTACTGTATAATTGTGTATACCAATGTCGTATTTAACTTTAGAGATGGTCCCAAAATTTGTGAATATCGAACGTCCAACGTCAAACCAACTTTATGTCAGTACGAATGTTCTGTTGTTAGATGTACCAACGAAGATACGAGTCTCCATAGACTCTTGGCATCTGAGCCACTGAGGACACCATGGTTGAATTTCATTTTTGAAGTAAATATGCTGGAGAATGTCGGTAAAATATTATATTATATATGTATATTGCTGAAACACAATACAAAGACTGTGAATTGTGTAGTGCTGAATTTTGAAGTTAGAGCGTTAAACAGTTTTTCACCAATTTCTCTGTTCAGGATTTTTTGGGCGGAGCTAAAACGGGGGTTTGATGACGCACTGGAGCCCCCGAGCATGGCGCCGCCCCTAACGCTAGCGGCTCACTCGCTCAATCTCGAGTGTCATTACCGTTAGTTACACAGCCCTTTGCACATTTAGCTAGTAATGCCTTCGTCATGCAAATGCATATTACATGGTTGTTATAATATACAATATAGTTCGGTCTCCTTATTTAACTTTCCTAAAACGATGATATGAAGAAGGGGTGGATTAATTTAAGTGATCGTTCTACACCGGATAGTTTTACAAACTTTCATCAGACAGCTGGGATTCACTGATAATCTGCTGTTTTTGGTGAATGGGGCTGAACAGACTATCTCCCGGCTCGGCCTTCCTCCCGTCCCACCGACAACCGATGACAGAGTCTCTCCCGTCCCGGCCTTCATCCTCCCGTCTCGCGGCGCCGTCATTTGTTGACTCGACAACAGTCGGCAGTACGTGCCCACCAATGAGTGTAAGTTTGTGTGTGTTTGTTATAATTAGTAGGTAGTCCACAGTAACTCTACTAAAATTTGCAACCCTCTAACGCGATTCTTTTTATATGCATCAGTATGTTTGACTCATTAGACAAGTCAGTTGAGACGGCAGCTCTCGCGAGTGGGTGTGGTTTCAGCGCCGACATCTGACACGCCCCCAGCGTTTGAGAGCAGGGAATACTGCTCATTTTTTTTCGAGATTTTGATAACTTATTTCATTTACTTGCCGATTTTTTTAACCATTCAAATTTGGCTGGGTGGTTAATAACACATTTTTCTGTGGTGTGACAAACTCAGAACACATACTTTAAAATGACTTTACAGGGACTTTAACCTGTTCGGATGACAACACTTTTTGGTAACTTTATGCAATACTGTGATAATACAATATACCGTGAAACAATCTTCAGCAATTATCGTTATATGAAAATTTGATACAGTCACATGCTACACTACCAGTTAAAGGTTTGGACACACTTTGGACACACTTGACTAAATTTATGTTCTCATGTTCTTAAAAACCTTCTGATATAAAGACTTAAGGCCTGTTTACAAGGCCTGGGTGATATGGGGATCATTCAGCCACTTTAAAAAGTTCAAATATAGGATGCCTTTAAAATTTTAACATTATGTTCATAATGTTATGCATCATAATTATGTTATTGCATCATACAGTATAGACTACACAATTATACTAAATGTAGAAAATAGCAATAAAAAGGAATTTGTAGGCACATTCAAACCTTTGAATGGTAGTGTAAAAATAAATCTTTAATGGATAAAGTGGTGGAGGCTGTGGCTGTGTGTAGAGGTCTCTATCAGAAAACACATAACTGGATATGCACAATCTTATAAGTAGCACCAGAGATCTGACATCATCATGACAAGAATCATGTCCCCCTCTGTCATTTCAAGGAATGATTGGAGAAGATGAATAAATACACAGTGTGTGTCCAGCATAATTAGCACACTAAAAATACTCACATTGGATTTCAGTGTTTGTGTGTGTGTGTGCGTGCTGTTTGCTCTCCTTAATGGCTTTAGAGAGGAAACCATTGTTTATCATTGGGGTTTATTTTTGCTCTGCATCCTCTCTTATCAAATTCAATGAACGATCTAGAAACCCACTGTTGATTCAACTCCCATTAGATTGTGATTACAAATAATGGCAAAAAACAGATCAAAAACAGCAGATAAGAAAAAAAGACAGGAAATGACACATTCAAACAGCAGAGGAACAAAGAACTGCTAGACTTCAGATTTCAGCTTTTTCTATAAATAGGAAATGCTGCTTCCTGATTGGCTTAGTGTACACATGCTTTTTTTTTTTTACTGCAGTCTAAATTATTTAAACGTTTTTTTTTGTTTCAGGTAGTAGCTTACTGTAGTCTGTTATACTGTTTATACTGCGCAACCTACACTTCTTAGGATGTGCTGTACTGCAAACAGGTCTGGTTTCAACTAAAAGATGCAAAGCCAACATTTTCTCATGCAGAGAGATAAGCTTATGTATGTGTGTGAGGAAATATCATATATTATGTTAAAGGGATCATGCATTTTTTTATAATGTTTCCTGGGGTGCAATTATAATGGTAGTATGATTTTACATACATTTTTTTTCTATAATTTAGAAATAAAGGACATTTTTCTAACCCTGATTTTAGCCCTCTGATTTGAATGGTCTGTTTGAAGGGGCCTGTCTGCTGTGAGACTTCAGTGTAAACACCCACTGCTGTGATTGGCTAACATCTTTGTATATGAAATAGCTAAGTATTACATTGGAACAGTGGAATTCTCTTGAAAACTTAGCACATTTTTACTATTACAGCTCTCAAGGTTAACTAATCATGAAAACTATTGATTATAGCATTACATTTAGATCTATGGCATTGTATTTAGATTGTGGCATGAAAGGTTGCAGTGATGAGCAATGTAGCCGATCACAGACATTGTTGAGCACATGAATGCACTGCAACTCGATTTCTGCACACTAACAAATGCTTTCATCATAACTAGTGCAAACACAATGTAAATAAGTGATTTGTTTATTATAATGGGAGTTTTTCCAGAACTCAGTCACTGATAAAGCTGATTGACAGCTTCTCCAGCAATTGTAAAGAAAGCATTCTTTGATCACTTTCTATCTATGACTTAATCACATTTTAAATAACTATAAAATTATTTTCATCCTACTAAGAGAAACAATGTGAAGTTGACCGTTTAGTCACTGGTTTGATTTACTGACACAAAGACAAAGAACATCTGACTGTACATGAATCATTACATATCAGAAATCACTAGTCACAAATCAGGCATTAGAATTAACACGGTTACTTACATGTTGTCGCATTACTGTCGAGTAGGACTGCAACAACTAATCGATAAAATTGATAATAATTGAAATCATTGACAACAAATGTCATTATCGATTAGTTGCGTCTGCCCACCGTGCACGGAAAACTTTCGGCCAGTCACATCAAATTACAGCACTGAATAACGCATTTCTATAGACAAAATACATCTAAAAATAGTGGAGGAAACAGCATGAGCTGCTGCGGGAAAGGTAGGTGATCCAAGCTGCCCAAAACATGTGAATTCTTTATTTTAAGCTTCAAGCTAATGCATTAGCATAATGTTTAACATGGCTTCCCCTGTCAGGTGCTTTGACAGATGCGTGTGATGTTTATTGTGTGATGTTTCCTCAGCACAAAACTTTCATTTTAAGGTTATATCCTTAACTGCAAGTTTTAGAAAATTCACGCGAGTATTTCCATGTAGGCTCGACCTGATAGTCTGCGTTAAACTTCAGAATTTACTGAATGAGCACCGGCACACGCATGCAATATTCAGCGCAAAAATATTTTATATATTAAAAAATTTTTTTTTTTATATATATATATTATTATTTTTCTGAAATATCTATTGTTGGACATTAAATATATGTTTAAAAGTCAACATGTATTTTAAGTATTTTATGAGAGTGGTAACTGTAAAGGGATAACAGCGTGCAATTAAATATAAATGTAAGACGTTTCTTACATTTACAGGATAAAGAAATGACAGTAACAGGTTACTGTGTCCAGAGTGAATGTGTGTTCCTGCAGAACATTCCTCTTATCTGTTAACACTGAGTGTGTGTTTTTCTTTAATATTATGTTCATTTTTTAATGTATGGATTTAAACTGTCCTTTTGCTTTATAGCTTTTTTGCATATAGTATACATATATTTACTATATATGTTCTCATAGCATTCAGTTGGCACATTTGTTTGAAGCACAGCATTGGGCAGGATGTAGAATAGTGTGTTTTGTCAATAAAATAAAATTGCTAAAAATGGCTTTTTTTTTATCAGATTAATCAATGAAATAATCGGCCAACTAATCGATTATCAAAATAAATGTTAGTTGCAGCCCTACTGTTGAGTCCATATCGTAAAAGTCTGTTTGAAAAGCCTGCGTTGAAATTGTGACTGATTTACCAAAGAATCCACAGTGAAATGTACCGATTACAAAAAAATAATGCTCAACTGAGACATTGTTGAAAATAAATAACCACATTCCTAGCATTAGGATCCTTTGGAAGATGTTATTTTTAGGCCTGTGGGGGGGCCAAAGTTGCAATGATGAAGTAGGCAGTGATTTTCTTCTACAGAGGCTTGGTTACAATAAAAGCTGTTTTTGGACTAACAAGGAAGTTTTTTTTAGTTCTGAAACTTACAGAATATTCTTAAAGTATGATGACCTCTCATATGTCAAAAGCTCAAGGACAATTTGATTTCTCAGTTCATTACCCCTTTAAGAAATAAATGACACAGTGGATGAGAACAGTTCCTAGTGAACTGTCAGATAAAGCATTACATCTAGGAACATTCTCTTGCCGTTTACTGTCACTGTCAGGGACTATTTTTCTGGCAGGACAGAATTGAATGATTATACTTAAAAAAAAAAGTAACATATTAATACTATATTTTTGTTGTTAACATTTATATTGCGTGGTAAAAAATGTATAAAAGCAATAACGTACTCGAGGCGTGCTGCATTGTGAATACAGTCATGGCTAAAGGGGCTGCACTTTGTGTCGTGCCTAACAACGCCCTTCAGCCATAACTGTATTCAAAATACAGCACACCTCGAGTATGTTTTTGCTTACTTAAAACACTCCACACACCAAGGACTGTGAAGTTCCCACATCAAGTTTACCATGAAGTGTGACTGATGATATTTGTGGCAGTAGTACTCACCAGCAGCAACGCCTCCAGCTGGTTAATATAGATCTCTTCACTTGCCAGGAAACCAGACAGAACCAGTTTCTTCATTTCCAGACCCTTTTCCATGTCTCCCTGAGACAAAAAAACACATACAACACAAATAAATCAGGTGAATGTAAAAACATATAACACGCACTAGGGCTATCAAGTTTCAAAATGGATGCAAAATAATAGTGGTCCAAAAGACTCATGTTGTTTATACCTGACATTCACTGCACCGCATAGAAAAACAGAAAGGAATATGCGGTGCTTCATATGAACCTTTTTTTGCTTATGTAAGACTTTCAGTGAACAACAACTTAAATTGCTGCCTATTATCACACAATGCTACTATATAGCTTTAGAAAATTTGTAAAATAGTGCAGAAGTAATAAGGACATTTTGGAACTTGGCAGCAAAAAGTGTGGCCAGGATATTCTTCAAAAATTGACCTTTTATGTGTTCCACAATAAAATCTTAAAGGTCTGAAACAACATGAAGGTAAGAAAATTATGACAGAATTTTCATTTTTGGAAAAACTAATTCATTCTTGCACATTTTACGGCAGTTTCAAGGTCATAGTGGCCCTACAAAGCGTGTTCATTTTACTTCAAAACAGATAAACATATTATGTTGTTTCATGCACATATCATGGTAGTTTGAATCAAATGAAATGTCCAGTGAGTGGTGCTAAAAGGTTAATGCTCTATTGTGTTTGAAAATAACATACCACTTAAACACAACCGAATGTGTTAAGAAATAAAATGTGAGACAAAAAAAAAAAACATTTGCTGAAGCAACTATGCAGTTTTACCTTGTTTTTACAGTACATGACCTCAAGCTCTTTTGGTGAACCATGTTTTACGGGACTCATACCCGAGAGCTCTGCATCGCTAGTGCAATGCTGTACCAGGTGAGCTACCAAGCAAGCTTGCTTACGGCGGAAAAGTTTTCAAATCATAGACTATGGTAAAAGTGTTTTGATGTGATAGGTATTGAAAATGAATTAATTGATAATCTGTGCCTGTAAACATAATTTGTGTGAAAAGGAATAAAAGTTGTATATGTTTTACTGTCTCTAGTGTTTATTTCAGCTGTAAACTGCAGGGAATTGTATGCATAGGTAGATTTTTGTAGCAATATTCAGTTAAGAAATATGCTTCAACTGATGAGCACCTCCTGTAGTTAATTAAACCATGTGTTCAGCTTTTCCTACTACTAGTCTGATCTGATCTTTATTTCTCTCTCTGATGTGAAATTTCTCAGGCAGAGACACACCCTGAGAATTCACCCATCCAGGTACAGAGTTCAAACTGTTTCTGTGTTTGTGTGTTCAAATAAAGGCACAGACATGCTATCTAAACCCAGCCATTTGAATAAATACCTGTGAATATGAGTGAAAGACGAAAATCCATCTTTCAAATGACTGCTTCAATGTTTCAGCTCCAAATAAGTATTTAAACCAAATCCCCCTTTAAACTTTTCATTTACAACAGCTCTTGTTTTATTACTTGACTTCATAAAAACTATTTTGGAACAATTATTGTATGTGTAAATTTCACCCACTATGTCTGTACACCAAAACCACCACAAATATATAAGGATAAATCAAAACATGACTGAGTCTGCTTGAAACCCATGAAATTTGATTACATAAAGGAATAAACAGCAGTTCTATCTGAAAAGACAGGAAGTACCACCCTTATGACTAACTACATATAAAGAGAGTGGCCAAATATCCCTGCCAATGCCCTTATAATTCACTCACAAACATTCCTTTGTCCAGAGCACTATTTATTCTGTGACACTTTGGTAGGGGAAAAATGAATAATGTTCAGACTAAAGTGAGGCCAGGACTCATTGTGACAGTTACGAATATCCTGTGTGAAGATGCTAATGGTAAGAATAATAAAGGAATTACTTTTGAGACATATTGTGAAAACCCTGAAGAACCCCTTAAAGACCCTTAAAGGGATAGTTCACCCCAAAATGAATATTCTGTTATCATTCTGAATCACTTTGTTTCAAAAGTGCATGAAAATTTTGGTGACCATTAAATTTCATTTTAGGGAGACAAAAAAGAAGAAGAAGAAGAAGAAGAAGAAGAAAAGATATAAACTTGAAAAAAACAAACAAACAAACACTTATTTTGTGTTTCATAGAAGAAAGTCATACCACATGAGGATGAGTAAATGATGACATTATTTTGGGGTCCCTATCACTTTAAAACTTTTGGCCCTTGAATGTCAACAAACTCTTCTTTTTTGAAATGCCTTTGAACCTAATGCAATAATATTAATTTTAAATAAGAGCTATTTGAATTAGTGTTTGTTGAGGTGCAGAATTTGAGTGTCACAGAGCGGATTTTACTTAATAAATAGCAGAGACTTTTAGTACAGTGCCCAGTGATAGTGATAAGGAATGACGACACAGGAAGAAAATTATTTACAGTATAAACACAGTTGTCATTTGTAAAAGACAGAGAATGGGAAAATAGGACAGAAGAGGAAGTTACAGAGACTGAGAAGTTTCTAGACTGTATAAACAGAAAATGTACAGCCAGACTAAGAAACGCATTTGTCTACCTGGATTATTATTATTATTTTTTAATTTGTCACTAATAATGAATGTCCATATTAGACTAAAGGGAGTCTGGGAAAGTTCTTCTAAGTATCACTTATTTTCCTCTTGAAAATGGAAAATTGTTGTAAAAAAACAAAACAAAACAAAAAAAAACTGTAACTGGTCAGAGCTGTGACACAATGGTTACTGCACATGTCTCTTCACATGTTGAGCTGCGGTGCTCACGTAGCTGATGCAGGTTTGAGTTTGCTAGATATCCTGAAACTAGAAGCATATTCTGAAGTTAGACAACTGGCCTCTGAAATTAGGGATCTTATTAGTAATGATCCACATTTTGGCCCACCATAAATTACACTAATAGAATGCTAATAGAAGGCTAATTTAAAATTAGCAGTTGTGGTTGGTTTACATTTCAGATAAGAATTATTATAAAAGTAAATCAATATTTATTAGTGGTGCTTACTTTTTTTAAAACAAAAAAACACTTGCTTTTTTAAAGACAGGTATTAATCTTCAGCATGTAACTCATCCCACATATTTTGTGCTATGGACATGAACAATACCTCAAATCTTGGGTGGAGGAAAGGTGTTTATTTGTTTGTAAAGAAATTAATACTTTTATTCAGCAAGGATGCATTACATTGACCAAAAGTCAATTTAAAGACATTGTTACAAAATTTCTATTTTAAATGAATGATGTTTATTAAAAAAATTAAATAAAAAAATGTTTCTTGAGCACCAAATCAGCATATTAGAATGATTTCTGAAGGATCATGTGAAACTGAAGACTGGAATAATGGCTGCTGAAAATTCAGCTCTGCCATCACAGAAATAAATTACATTTTAAATATATTAAAATAGAAAACAGTTATTTTAAACTGTAATCTACTGTATAACTGTTTTACTGTATTTTTTGATCAAATAAATGCAGCCTTGGTAAGCATAAAAATCTTCAATCAAAAACATTAAAAAACCCTTAGAGATAAACTTTTAAAGTTCATGTAAGAGAGACCAAGAGAGAGTAATACAGGCATAGGTCCATGGATATACCAAAATATCAGAGAGATTGGGGGTGGGGGGCTCTTTTGGCTCTTCTGACCACTTACATTTTCATGTTAAAATCTAAAATATTACTGTGGAGTAAACAAGAAACTGCTTCTCTTTATCCTGGTCCTCATTCAAAACATGTGCTGCTTAACAGCTAAAATGTCTTTTTATTTTTCAGTTTATTATATTGTCCATCTTTTGTGTACATGGACAACAGTAACTCAGACTCACATGATTCAGGTCAGTCCTTAGGATGAGCTAAAAGTCTCTAACTAAACTACATCTGTTTAGAAGCACGGCATTACACAACATTTCTGACCATGCACCCAATGCATTGAGAGAGAAATGTTATAAAGTGACAGTTCACCTAAACTAATGAAATGGTTATAATATAATATATAATGTCCAAGAACTTTCAACTTCCAAGAAAGAAAAAGCCATTCAGGTTTGGAATGACATGATGGTGAGTAAATAATACATTTAAATAATAATTTTTATTTTAGGGTAACTGTGCCTTAACTGTGGCTAACGAGACTGGTGTGTTTATGGCCTGTGTGCTCTGAATGTGAGTATCCGACTATAGAGCATATGTGATTGTGCTAACAAATGTGACAAAGTGAAGTTATCGCTGGTGGAGTCTAATGAAGCATGGATGCTCTTATAAAGACACTAAACATCCAAATCAAACATACAGTACAGTGAATGCAATGCCAAAGAGTCAAAAATCACAGCAACAGTTGATAAATAAACATCTGTATTTGTGCAAAAAATGGCCTAGTTTCTGCCTTTATCTAAGTGATTTCTGTCTCGATGAGTGTGTTAGAAAAGGATAAAGATCATCAAGACCATACAGACTCACCGTTGCTACATATGACTGTTAAAAAGCAAAAGGGAACTGAACAAACACTAACGCCACGTCGCAAAAAAAGGTTTAATACTTTCCACCTCACTATTTTTAGCCATTGAGACAGAGCAAAACCTCTGTCAGCAAGCCAGCAGAGGAAGAGAGAAGTGCTGTCTGTCTCTTCACCTCTCAGCCTGTCTCTCTCTCACCTTAAACATCCTGAGTTCCACTGGAGTGAATGGACAGTCCAAGTCCATCTCATTGTCAAACAAATCTTCATCCTCCAGAACTTTGTCCAGAAGACCCAGCACCTCATCCTCATCCTCCTCCATGCTGGCAGCTGATCACTCTCTCTGCTCTCCCTCCGTTTCACTTGCTGCTTTCCTTCCTTTCAAGTTTTCACAAGCCGCCCGTGACACATCAGTGCCTTCACTGGAAGTCTACCTCTTCTGTCCACGGATGTTTTTTTTTTTCTCTCTCTCTGGAACAGTAACGTGTCCTCCCTCTCACACAAACACAGAAACAGCTACTTGCTTCCTCTCTTTCGTAAACACACACACATATAATGGCCCGCCTCTGCACTCACACACACACACAGGCTTGAGCTGATCACGTCCCTCCCCCTGACTGCAGTTCTGTCTTCCTGGTGTGTGTCAATTCCGGGTGCACTAGGTTAAGAGACTATCCACCATTTTCCTTTTTGGCCTTAACAGGTCTCTTTCTTATTTTCTAATTCTCTTTGTTGTTCCCACATTATATTAAGTGTCTTTAACTACTATGTACAAACATTTAAATAAATAATTTGACACAATGCATTTATTGTGGAGATGCATGTATTTAAAAAATAGCTGTATGTGATTACAGCTATAATTTATTTCTGTATGTACATCTATAATTACACTGTTGACAAGGGCTGTACACAGACAGGTGCTCAAGTGAAAATAAGGGCACCCCTCTTTTTATTATTTACAAAAGGTAAAGTTACATATTGCTGATCATCTTTTAATTTACACTATTTAACACTGTACACTATGAAATCAGTATCAACAAAATCAAGATCACCATTTATCAAAATCCTTTAACTGCAATTACAATTGCCTAAATAATGTTATGAGATTAATGTTCTAAATATAACATTTTAAATATAGTAATATGAAATGTTGGGAAAAAAGAAATGATACTAAAACCATTAGTAGGTCGCAGCAAGTCATAATAAGTGAATCATAGAATCATTCATTCAACTGATTCGCTCAAACCGGCTAATTCATTCATAAAAGAAGCAAGTGTCCTCTCACTTTAAAAATGGGTCATTGAATAATTTACTCACCTGATACGTTCAAAAACAGTGAATCATTCAAGAATGAAACATGGTTGCTGGGAGACGCAACTTTTCTGCTTTGTTTGGAAATATTTTCATTGGCCAAATTGAGCAGAAACAGTCAAAATTGACAACGCTGTGTCTAAAGATTGTCAATTCATATAATCAACTTATTGTTTATTGAACTTTTAAGAAATTAATATCACATTTTGCAATCATGCTGATATTCGATAAAATAGCACTCTTGCTCGTGTGATATTGCTTAACTATATAGTTATAAACACAAAATACAAGAACTCATTCAAGGGCAGTTCATATCTTGAATTTTGGGGGCATTTTTATTAATTTTGGTGGCATTTCTGACCTTGCACAATGCTATTTTATGTCAATGCCAGACTGGCTTTTGCTTTTTGTTAAGCTTAAAGGATTAGTTAACTTTGAAATGAAAATTAGCCCAACCTTTACTCACCCTCAAGCCATAGGTGTATATGACTTTCTTGTTTCTGACGAAGACAATCGGAGAAATATTAAAACATATCCTGAGGCATCCAAGCTTTATAATGGCAGTGATAGAGTTCAATGAGTATGAGTTGAACATAGTGCTTCCATCCACATCCATCCATCATAAACGTGTACTCCACATGGCTCCGGAGTGTTAATAAAGGCCTTCTGAAGCGAAGCGATACGTTTGTGTAAAAAAAAAAAATCCATATTTAAACAAGTTATGAAGTCGAATATCGAGCTTCCGCCAGACCGCCTTCCGTATTCAACGTATGCAGAAAGTGTAAACCTCTTGCAGTTCACAAAGCTTATGCTACGTCATATGCCTTCCCTATTAAACTTACGGAAAAAGTGTAATTGATGCGACGGCAGTTTACACTTCCTTCGTAACTTGTATACAGAAGGCGGTCTGTCAGATTTAGAAATGCAGGAATGAGTGTAGGCTTGTTAAATAACCATTTAACAAGTGATATAATAATGTATCATTAGTGCTTATCTAAATCATGGAAAATTCAGCATTTAAAGCATGCCATAGGGCTGGGATCTAAAAAAAAAAAAATGTTATTTCACATCCTGCCCAATATTGTCCTACAAACAATGTTCATATTGAAGGCTATGAAAACAAACATGGTTGTAACCGTGTAGTCTATGCTATATTATGTGTGAAAAAGGGGTCCAATTCTAACATTGTAACATTACAATCTAAAAACAAAATGTTTTTTTAAAACAGAAGTTAAATACACTAGACTAAAAATGAAAATAAATAAAAACAAAAGCACAGACTAATTATTTGGCTATTTTGATTATCCTACAATAGTCACTTTACAGTTACTGTTATCATAAAAATACACTTAGTTGCAAGGTTGAAATTCTACATATGCCACATTTATGTTCGCTAACAAAAACAAATTTTCAACAACAAATATTTTTAGCAAAATGTATATTTTAGTCCTATTTTGTTGCGCTCCGTCTGTTTGGCGCGCTTGTGCGTGGCGGCGCTCGTTCACGGAAGTTTGTGCTTACTGAAGGCTCGTCCACTCCTGACTGCAAAATGGAAATATTTTCTCGACTTTCTAACATTTACAGATGGAGAAAATGTCTGTGAAATGTAAGTTATGCACTGAGGAAATTATTGGATGTCACTTCAGCTTAAAAATTATTAATAGAGGTATGTTTGTTCCCACCAATCATTGCACAAGTTAAGGTTACGTATGATGACGAAAGCACATTAGTGCTAGCCATCCCGGAACCCATAGAGAATAGGCTTGTTCGACTTGACACAGCGCCGCACAGACCGATCGGCGGCTGACTTGAAGCAGTGCATGCCGGTAAGAAATTTTGTCCGACTTGAGACAGCGCTGACGCCATGTGACTGTGATGTATGGCTTCAAAGTACTGCGAGAGCGATTCGAGATCAGCCACCTGAGGCAGCCAGCGCAGTTTCTGAAGAAGAGCTGCACGAGCTCTGATGACGACACAGCTGTTTCACGATTGGCCGGATTCACCGCATTACAACGACCACGTGTTTCGTGTTTATTGTCACGCCTTCAGTTCCACTAATGCTCACAAATCTGAATTTTTATAACAGTTAAAGCTCTTTTCATTTAGTTGTGATGTTATATTGTGTCATGTTTATCAAAATAAAACTGATAAAAAATGTAGACCCCACTACATTGGTATTTAAATGTGCTTATGTTGAACTTTATTCTTGTAAAAACAGACGCTGTAAGCAGTACATAAAGTATTGAATGAAAATGTCTCTGAAACATCTGTGTATTAGTCAAATATTGCATTTATTTCACTTCAGCTGTGATAAAGTATGCAAACGCAGCGTGAGCGTTACTACGGGAAGCAAAAAGTGTCTGACTTCACGTCTCCGTTTTCAGCTCCTCCCCACCTGCGGGGCTATTCTCGCCGATTGGTTACATCCAGCCGCAGCCGATGTCGAACACACCTATCTGCTTGTTAAGTCGTGACGTAAGGAACGCCGTATCTGGGTCCAAGCCTCAACTCGTTTCACTTGCCATCGCGACGGCCGTTTATGATCGCTGGTTGAATGTGATTGAAAAAATCCGTCCCTTTCTTACTTTGGTGGTGCGTCGACCTATCGCCCTAATAAAGAAACCGCCCCTGCACTCATTGAACCCTATCACTGCCATTATAAAGCTCGGATGCATCAGGATATTTATTAATATTTCTGCAATTATGTTCATATAAAAAAAGAAAGTCATATGCAGCTAGGATGGCTTGAGGGTGAGTAAAGGTTGGGCTAATTTTCATTTCAAAGTGAACTAATCCTTTAATGGAGAGCTATTGCCTAAGTTAGGCTGGCTGTGTTGAAATATTTTAATAGTGGTTTAATTTTTAATTTAGTTTAAGAATGGTAAGGAACGGTTCCAGTTATATTTCCACTTGAGCTTGGTATGGCACGGCATGGTTACAAACCGTTCTTGGCCCGAAATCACTCAGGATTGGTCTTTTGTCTGTTGCCTGGCTACCAGTTTCTCTGCGTTATTTGAGTGAAGTTAACACAAATTAACAAAAAAATTAAAAGAAATATCTGATCATCCTCCATAACGCAGTCGCTATTTACATCTCATATCATCTGTTAATTCTTGTGTCACCAAGGCAACGACTGACTTATTTTTATTACATTCCACAGAGCACTGTTATCAGCCCCACAGTGGAAAAAGAAACTATATCCATACTGGCTGAGTTGGACTGGAACAGAATGGAACAGTTAAGCCATGAGAACGGTTTGGCTCGGCGGTGGAAAAGCAGCTACAGATGCCAATAAAGAACCTTGATTTTTAAGAGTGTAATAGCACAAATCAACAAACCTCAATTTTTTTTTTTAAATTAACTGCTAATTTTAGCTAATAATGGCTTGTTTCCACCGAGCGGTACGGTACAGTACAGTACAATATGGTACACAATTATTTCCGTTTCGATTGTCAGAAGTTGTGAATGGTACCAAAATACCGAAACGTACCGTACCACTTTTTTGGGATCCTTCCATTGGGGTACCTAGCACAGTAGTCCAGTACCTAAAGGGTGGAGCTAGACTCACTGCAGAACGATGATTGGTTGACAGAGAATTGCGGGTACTACAAAGGGAATGACAACACAAGAAGCGCCACTTTTTAAATATACAGTTGAAACACAACACCGTTGCAATACAATGTCGGTGCATAGCCGAGAAGCAAGAACAAGATCTGCTCTATGTCCTCCATTGTTGTTTACTGTGTCACTTTCTTCTTCGTGCGAGAATGACGTTGATCGCTACTTTCCGGCATACAGTGCTCAGCGTAAATGAGTACACCCCCTTTGAAAAGTAATATTTTAAACAATATCTCAATGAACACAAAAACAGTTTCCAAAATGTTGACAAGACTAAGTTTTATATAACATCTGTTTAACTTACAACTTGAAAGTAAGGTTAATAATATAACTTGGAGAACAACATTTTCAGTTTTACTCAAATTAGGGTGATGCAAAAATGAGTACACCCCACTGAAAGTCTCTGGAGCAAAGCTAAATTTTAGACTACAAATGTCTAATTTAACAAGAATTCAACCACAGGTGAGTCTAATTATTCATTACACAGATGTCCAGCAGACAGTTGACTATAAAAGGGTGTTAAAACCCCTTCCCATTTCATGCTGTCAGCAATGGCACCACATGGAAGAGAAATGTCACAAGAAAGAAAGAAAATAATTTATTTACACCAGAAAGGTGAAGGCTACAAGAAGATCAGCAAAGTTTTACTTATCAATCAGAATACTGTAGCACAAGTGGTACAAAAATTTAAAAAAGATGGGACTGCAACCATCTCACAGAGGCGTCCAGGTCGTCCACGGATGTTAACACCTCGACAAGACTTCTGATGAGAAGGGTTGAAGAAAACCGGCATGCAAGTTCACTGCAGTTATCTAAAGAAGTAGAAAGCCAAACTGGGGTGACTATTTCCCGTGACACAGTACAGCGTACACTGCAGAGGAATGGCATGCATGGGTGCCATCCACGAAAGAAGCCTCTCCTAAGGCCCAGGCACAAAAAAGCCCACCTAGAGTTTGCCAGGGCCCATGCTGACAAAGATAAAGACTACTGGGACTCTATACTCTGGAGTGATGAGACCAAGATAAATGTTTTTGGAACTGATGGCTTCAAAACTGTATGGCGTCACAAAGGTGAGGAATACAAAGAAAAATGCATGGTGCCTACAGTGAAACATGGTGGTGGCAGTGTCCTTATGTGGGGATGCATGAGTGCTGCTGGTGTCGGGGAGCTGCATTTCATTGATGGCATCATGAATTCACAGATGTACTGCTCTATACTGAAAGAGAAGATGCTACCATCACCCTGTGCCCTTGGTCGTCGTGCACTTTTCCAACATGACAGTGATCCTAAACACACATCTAAGGCCACTGTTGGATTTCTGAAGAAGATAAGGGTGAAAGTGATTCAGTGGCTCCTAATCTGAACCCAATCAAACACCTATGGGGAATTCTGAAGAGACAAGCTGAGCATCACTCTCCATCCAGCATCCAGTCTCTAAAAGAGGTCATTCTTGAAGAATGGAAAAAGATAGATGTTGCAAAATGTCGCCAACTTGTTCATTCCAAGCCTAGAAGAATTGGTGCTGTCATTAAAAATCATGGAGGCCATACAAAGTACTAGATGTAATAGTTTTTGTTGTGGGGTGTACTCATTTTTGCATCACCCTAATTTGAGTAAAACTGAAAAATGTGTAATCTAAGTTATATTATTAACCTTACTTTCATGTTATAAGTTAAACAGATGTTATATTAAACTTAGTCTTGTCAACATTTTGGAAATTGTTTTTGTGTTCATTGAGATATTGTTTAAAATGTTACATATCAAAGGGGGTGTACTCATTTACGCTGAGCACTGTACACCAAGTAAAGGTACTGTTGGCAGTAGAAATGCAAGCTGGATCAGGGTGTACCGTCCCGAATCGTACTGCACTGTATCGCTCGGTGGAAAGAGCCATAAGTGTGTTCCACTTTGCATGCTTGTGAACTATTCTATTCCATTTTGTAAAATAAATAGTAAAAATTCCAACAAGAAAAAGTGCACTTTAAATACAAGTAAGATGCACTTATAAAACTGCAAAAAAACAAAAACAAATTGTGGAATCTTGGACACTCAACGGTCGCAGGTTTCCTTATGTGGCTATCTAAAATTCATACACTAGACGGTAGAGTGCATAGTGTATAGTTTAAAGGGGCTATATGTAAGATTTTTACTTTAATAAAGCATAAAAATACCCCAATATGTTTGCAGATATTTAGAAAACATCCTAAGTTCACCTGCTTGTTTCTCAGAAAAACAATGCTACAGCCAGATATTCTACTTTGAAATGTGCATTCCGTGTCGGAATGTCTGTCTTTGTTTTGGTCTGTGCAAAACCGTGTGCTGCCAGTTTATCCAATAGTATTTCGACATCACAGGTTGCCAGTTGGCGGAAAAAAACGTGTATTGCAGCCATGGAAACCAGCAAACAAACTGGGTCAGAGAATCGCAGATTCTACCTGACCTAAAAAGCCTCTGCATCCATCTAAAAATCTTTATGAACGACAGCATATTAAAACACAGATAAATCAACTCATCATCTTACAGTGTGCAAGTCTCCTCAGCTTTTATTGTCAATTGCGCTCCCTCTTGATGCGTGTCCTCAAGCTGGCCACCCGCGTCTTTGAAGGAGGGGGCGGGGCAAACAATATTTTGAATTTGGACTGCAGTACCTATTTCGACCACTGGGTGTTATTCCTTACATAGAGCCCCTTTAAGTGCATATGTATTAGTTATGTATACATCATTTGGGACACAACCAATGAATCTAATTGAGTCGACTGTTTGCTAGCTAAACACTTATACTTAACACTTAATATACACATATATTGATGTATAATAATCAGTTACATTAAAGACAACAGAAATATTAATTATATAACATTATATTATTTTTTACAGATTTGGCAAGGGGTATGTAAACTTATGAACAGAACCAGGGGCAGAGCCAGACATTGTAAACATTCGGGGCTTAACCCAAATTTATTTTGTCCAATGACAATTTAATTTTCCGTTAACAGCTTTACTGTCATGAAAGTAACTTTGTAGTAGTATGCTAGAGTAAAGTTAATAAAATGAAAATTGTTTCCCACAGGAATTTGCAAAACTATGTTAGGTGTACCTCCAATGTTCCCTCTAATTTTTTTTCTTGTTGAGCAAAACTTTTCTCTATTGAGCGGACATTTTTGGCAACTTGAGCAAAACCATTCTTTATACCAAAGCTGTACAGTGTACGTAAACACACAAAAATGGTTTCATCATGCAATTGTAACTTTTAACTTTAATGTGCCATTTCTATTTTATTTGACCCTTGATGTAACTTAGTGATATATTAAATTATTTTCAGTCACTTAATTAAGCACATTTTAGATTACTTGAGATTTTTCTTAACTGTACCAGTCTTTACCAAGAAATTCTATTTAAAAAAATCTCCCGCAGGACAGTTCAATTCTTTGTAATAATAATATGAGCAGTTACACTGAGATTGTTTGGGACAACCGTAATTATTAGCAACAGACAGCATTAAACCATCAAAATTAAATGTTTGTTGAATTTCCAAGATTTTCTATCAGGGGGTTTCAAACTTTTTAATGGCAAGGCTTTATTAGGCTTACAATATAATATAATAAAATATAAAAATAAATGAAGCATTTAAACTGACCTGTCAGTTTAAATGCTTCCATTTGTTTTACTATTATATTATTAGAATATGAAAACAAACTGAAGCATTTAAACCGATAATAGCTAAATTTTTTTCAAGAAAAGTGAACATGTGTACTCTTTAATAGTTATCTAAACATCCCTGAAACCCACACCACACACAAAAATCTATTAAAACTGAGGTATTTTGAGTTTGCACGCAACACCTGTGATGGGTGTTTATTTGTAATATCTCAGAGTTTTGTTAGTATTCTGTGCCCATCATCCGTTATTTCCACCGCTTAATCCACTCTTCTTTAAAACATGATGACGTTTAATTTCACATGTCTTTACGTTTCGCGTTGCCTCTTGTATTGAGCTTTTTACTCTGCAAACATAACAGTATTCTTACCGCGACTGATTCGGCTCAGCCCCCTCACACGCGCTCACATCATTCTCTTTCTATGAAACCTGTAAATCGCATTTACCGGTTCTATCTCTATAGTGACAATTACCCCCCCCATTGGCAAAATATAATGTTAAGAGACCATTTAGGCTACGTATGTTTTACATTTTCGGTTCATTATGAATCAGTGGCGGCACAGGGTCATTAATGGGAAACACTGAATGAATGTTTAGCTGACAAATGTGCTAAAGTTGTCATATCAGTTGTTATATCATAACAGAAAACCCTTCAACCGGACCGAAAGAGAGTCTCGAGGCCTGCCGCTGGTCTGAGTGAGTGACAGGAGGCGTGGCTGTGTACAACTGCAGTGTGCGTGAATTCGCTGTCGGAGAGAAGAGAGAGAAAGCACTGCAGGTATCGGTGCATATATATACTGCAGAAAAGCGATATTGAACTGTTTAACATAATTTAATAGAGAGATATGTTTAGAAAAAAAATGATATTTTGACAGCACTACTAAGAAACCTCAAACCTAAAAGATTCCGGCCTTTTGGAAAAACATTCGGCTCTCCAGCCCCCTTAGCCCACCCCTAGCGCCGCCCATGAACAGAACCATATTTTTATAGAACAAAATTAAAATAATTTTTAGTTCATATTTTTGTCTCTCTATCGAACTATACAGTGGCACGATAAATCTATGGCAAAGGTAATTTATAATGGTTGTTAAAGTTATTAATGAAAGTTATTTTAGTGTGGTAACAAGACAATTCTGGCATTTTATTTTAGGGGGTTTCCTGGATCAGACAAGGTCCAAAACTCCTCCTTTAACAGATATAAAGCTCTTATGTACTCCCAGTAATAACACTCAACCCATCAATGAAATACACTCAATTCACATTAATGTAATGAACACTTCTGCATGTGCTGTTTTAAGGAAAGACGGAAATATAGATTTGTTCATTTAATCAAGTTGAAATTTATACTATTTAACACTGTACACTATGAAATCGATATCAACAAAATCAAGATTACCATTTATCAAAATCCTTTAACTGCAATTACAATTGCCTACTGTAAATAATGTTATGAGATTAATGTTCTGAATATAACATTTTATATACAGTAATATGAAATGTTGGGAAAAAAGAAATGGTACTATTATATATGAAGCTAAAACCACTAGTAGGTGGCAGCAAGTCATAATAAGTGAATCATAGAATCATTCATTCAACTGATTCGTTCAAACCGGCTAATTAATTCATAAAAGAAGCAAGTGTCCTCTCACTTTACGAATGGGTCATTGAATAATTGACTCACCTGATTTGTTCAAAAACAGTGAATCATTCAAGAATGAAACACTTTTGCTGGGAGATGCAACTTTTCTGAACTATTTTCATTTAACACATATAAAGCTCTCCTGTACTCCCAGTAATAACACTTAACGCATCAATGAAATACACTCAATTCACATTAATGTCATCAACACATCTGCAAGTGCTGTTTTAAAGGGGAGACTGAATTATAGATTTGTTCATTTAATCAAGTTGAAACTCTTATAGAGTGACACTCTATTAGGAGTGACTGCCTGCAGTGCACACACACATTTTGCAAGTGAGTGTGTGAGCAGAGTGAGGTCAAAGTCTGGTTGACTGAAATTTGTCCACCCATACAACGGAAATTAATCAATACTGAACTTACTTAAGCTGGACAATGACAGCATTTTCTTCTAGAGCTGCTGTGCAGCCAAAATTATTTTCCTTTTATCACTGTAAAGCTGCTTTGACACAATGTGCATTGTAAAAACCGCTATATAAAATAAAAGTGACTTGACATGAATTCAACACACAGATGTCAAGCTATTTATCAACCTTCCTGACAAATGCAGTTAACATTGCAGGATCATTATAATCATCATCATGGAATAACATTTAAAAAAAATTCATGGTAATCTTTGAACTGAAGTCAGTGAGGAATCCCTGATTATGTCCATCTAGTGCTCAAAAGAGGAAACAGAACCAAGTAAGATGGCAAATGATGGCATAATACTTCGGCTTCTCTTTTTCTCACAGAACTTCTATACACTGGTTGCACAACATTACCATCAATGGGAACTGATATAAATGAATGGTACACTAGTTCATCTCTCATTCATTTGATGTGGTGAGGCAAGTCTGTAGAAACAGGCTTCTGATGATGTCAGAGGAGGCAATATATGGTGTGAGTCTCTGTGCAGTGGTTATATAAGGTTCTCAGAGCTCCTCACAACACTGCCCACCCGATCAGACCCTCTGAGAGGCTCTAATGAAAGCGAGAGAGGAGGCAGAGAAAACACACAGCACGTTTCTAATAAGCAAATTGCTTTTGTCCTACTCCATGCTTGACGTCACCTGCAGTCAAGCTCACAGGGGCAGGTGACTGCTTTGTTTTCTATATCATATATAGATGCAGTTACCTTTAAGGCTATAGGGAAGAGAGATACACTAGCTGAAACGATAAACTGGCTTAAACAGGCCTTGTTTATAGGGTATACCAAACAGAGAATGGCCAGTCCAATCACTTCACATTTAGAGAAAAAAAAGGAAGATCTTGATCATAACATTTTTTTTTTTTTCCTCTAAGGTGTTAAACTGAAGCCTCTTCCCTTTAGTTACAATTGCTATATCTTTGTAAAACTTTTGTTGCACAAAAACAAAACAAAAGACAATTTGGATTAATCACGCATTTATACTTAATGTATTTTGTCAAGTCAAGTCAAGTCACCTTTATTTATATAGCGCTTTTTACAATGCAGATTGTGTCAAAGCAGCTTTACATTGATAACTGGTATATAATTTTGGCTGCACAGCAGCTCTTAAAGAATAGTGTCAATGTCGGCAGATCAAAGCACTGTTGAATATCAAATGTCAAGTGTTTTGTACTAGAGGTCTCCATTATTCCATAAGAGGCTATGTGCAAAATATGAAACTGAGCAAAGAAATGTGTCATGAATTGTGTCAGGAACTGTATTAATATCAAAATTATTTAATTTATGTATTATTTATTATATATTTTATTTTATAAATGTTTTCATTATGCAATAAAATTTGTTTTATTGCAATGTAAAATAAACCTTCAAATATGTGATTTTCCTATATCAGGTTTCACGGCCTATATTTCTTCAGTAATGGAGCAGAACTATAAAGGCAACAAACACAGTAAGGCAGCACTTCATTTGCTCTACCACTAGATGGAGATGCTGTTGTAAAAGCTTGAGCCTGGTCAAACACATCACTCTCAATTTCAACATTTTAACACTAATTACCTGTCATACAATGAGAATAGTCATGCGTGTTTATAATGGGGGTAAATACATGTGACAAACACATACACCTCAGTGTCAGTTTAATCCCTGAACTGCACATTATAATTGGCCAACTACATTCATCAATACAGAAAGATGAATTCATAGAAATAACCATTCCATGTCCATCTGATTGAAAACTATTTGAATATTTAACCCTTAGATTAGAAATAGTTTTTGTTATCACTGTGTAAAATAATTGGCAGCCGGTTTGTTTGTTTGTTTTTTTTGTTTTGTTTTTTTTATCTTTATTATCTAAACGTTTTTTGTCAGCCAAACCCCTTTGACAAAAAATATTTACATGAAGTACCCCCTGAGATTTTAAATTAATATTTCAATAATTCAATAAAACATTAGCATTTCAATGGTTCTCTTATGTTACACATGCGAGCAAATGAATAAAATATTTTGTGTGTTTTTGTTTATTTTTTTTTAAAAAATTATTTATTTTATTTTTACTATTTATTATTGAAAAATTAGCTTTTCAACAACCCCCTGCAGTTCCCTCACAAACCCCAGTTTGAAAAATCCTCATCTAATGCAATGAAAATTTTAAGTTTGACTTCAAAGTAATAATAATTCTAAGGGTCATTTAGTTTTTTGTATGGATATGTTCGACTTACCATGGCTTGTTATTGTTTTAGGCATTAAGACACTGGCACTGCATTATACTCAGTATGCTATGCTGAGACACACCAGGTGAGAATGGACTCAGCAAAGCATTTATTTCATTGCCTGAAGCTATGAAAGTGATTTGGTAAAACAACCATACCGTTATTTGTCATGTCAATAAAGCACACCACACCCAAGTGAAAGTGAAAGCAATGAAGAGAGTGGTGCTGGCTGATTGTGAGCAGACATTTACAACAAAGGCTGGTAAAAAGACCTGGTAAAAAGTTCCTCAGACTTTTTTAGCCCACCTAAATCTCATGTTTTGTGCAGGATCAGTGCTATTAAATGTGAAGAGTATAACGCTGCTCTCTGTAACAGCCATTAAAATCTTAACAGAATATATTGCAGATACAACAACAGATCCCAAAGATTTATACAGCATGTCTGTGCAATGCTATAAAGCTAAACCTAAAAATAGTGTTTTTAAAATCTTCATATCCTCTGTGTATGATGTCATCTCATAAACACTACATACACTTCAACAGTCTTAAAGTGATAGTTCACCCAAAATGAACATCCTATAATCATTTAGTTATCCTTGTGTCATTCCAAACCCGTATGACTTTCTTTCTTCCGTCGAACACACACACACACAAAAAAAAGATACTGTGAAGAAGGTCACAGTCTCTCTTTTTAATAAAATAATGATGACTAAATGATAACAGAATTTACACTACCATTCATGGATGCTGAAAATTCAGCTTTGGCATCAAAGGAATAAGTTACATTTTAAAACATAAAATTTTTTATTTAATAATATTTCACAATATCACAATATTATTTCCTTTATTTTTGATCAAATAAACACAGCCCTGATCGCCAAAAGAGTCTTCCTTCAAAAACAAATTAAAAAAAAAAAAAAACCTTACGGACCTCAAATTTTTGAATGGTAGTGTACATTTTTGGATGAACTCGCATTAATAAAAACTGCAGTCATTACAGCTGAACACGAACACATACAAAGCTCCTCTACACATATAAACAGACCAAATCGATCTCACTGGAAAACATAAATGTTTATGAAGTGGCGATTACTTAAGGATTTCATATGAATTTTGTAAGCATGAAGGTCCACCCCTAAATATAACCATTACTGGAGTGTAAGCAGATCATATGGAAATGCACGAATGAGATCGCAGAATCCAAAATGTAAAATAGTTATGAATTGCCATGAGAGTGTGCTGGACAGACAGATTTAAACGGCGGAATGTGTTTAATCCAATATATGAATAGAAATAACATGCATTTCACTAACTAGCATTAAGTATGTTTACAATAACACCAGTAAGCCAGCTTAAGACGCCAAAGAGGTTTTTGGCAGCGTGTTAGCAGCATACTTTTAACTGACTGTTTAACGGCTATTTCTTCTAATCCTAAACACACACACACAGTGTCAAACATACAGTCATACCCCAGGCAGTAGCCCATCAGGTGGCGTGGGTGAGACGGCCTCTCCATCCTGTCCCCGTGCGCAGAGGTGAGGGGACATGGTGGGTGACTCGTCTATGAAGGGCATGGTCTCTGAGCCATCCTGGGACTTCCTGTCCTCTGCAGTATCTCCTTCATAGCCATCAGTGTTGTAGTTAAAGTCTGTGGGGAAAAACAGAGGAGGTGTAAAGTAGAGCTACAACAACTACTATATACTATCTTTCTTCCGCATTGGAATGTACATCCAAGATGTAGGGTGGGAACTTGGTTCTATGCTTCAGTTGTTGATTGGATTTTGACATGGACGTTGCACTCAAAAGTGGAGGCAGATCAACATTAAGTTTGCAAGGGCAGAGTTTAAGTGGGCTAAATGATTGGAGATGTTCTGCATACGTCACCAGTCTGTCGTTTTACCGGTAGGCCCAGTTATGCCATTTTGATAAAACATTACGTGGTCAAAACGTTTTTTAAAACATGAAATGTGCACGGATGAATTGTTTACAATAAGATCTATAACATGCATTTAGAAAATTCATTTCATGCCAACTTTAAAGGTCAAGCGTGATTTCTGCTTCACTAGTGGCAGCAATCGGAACTGCAAAAATAATAATGATTGTTTAACAACACGGTTTCCATTGCCGGAAAACAGGTAGTCCCGCCTCAATCTCACACCACTGGTTAATGTCACCATGTTGGGCTGCTCAAACAAACATTACCAATGTCGAAAGTGCCACTGTTTACATTATTGGGAAAATCAATTCACAAATGGGGCAATTAGTTGTCTGTGCAGAACATGGAGGGTGTTTTCTGGGTACAACTGACAGGCTCTGTAGAACAAGATGGGAAGGGGTTAGTGGAAAATGAGTGGGCATTTTTCAGATGTTGTAATGCAACATTACACAGGCTGCTGTGGCTGACCATGCAGTGGGTGGGAAAGTGATTTATCATAGCTCTGCCAATATCGAAGATCCCAAGCAGAAACAAGCAAAGAAGCAATTTTGAACGGTTAACTAATGCGCACCTCTTTTTGATTACTTGGTTTACACAATTAAATGGTCGTTTTACAAAATGTTAGACTAACATTGTAACTTTACAACAGAATTAACAGTACCAAGTTATTCTAACTTGAATGGGAAATGCATTTAAAACATATGTCATTATCACACCGTTTGCAATGCTGCATTTAAACCCTGCTAGCCTTCGATTGTTAAGGAGCTTTCAAGCTAACAGTGTTTTGAAGCAACAACAACAACAACAACAACAACAAAACCTGGAAATCATTTATTTTTATTGCAAGTTTGCAACGTGAGGTGACATAAGTGATCAAATCTACATACTACATGCTAAAACATGCTAACGACGCCAAGTAATACTGTATCACTGTATGGTAAAACATGCTAGTATATTTTAATACATTGCTATCTTCATGCTAAAAATGCTAGTAACACCTAACAAAATGCTAAAACATCTATCTATCTAGCATTTCACAGAAACTACATTGAAAATATCCCAAAATATTCCCTCTTAAACTGAATTTACAGAACACAAAGGGGGCCCATAGAGGACCAAAAATCTCCTGTTAAAGTGTTTATGAGATCAGCAGTATTCAAAGGAGACTTGTCTTCATTAAAATGGAAAATGCAGTGTGTTTGTGTCAAGACACACTCCCACATGGCCAAAGACTGACACATAAACAAAAACCTGCTTGACAACTCAACCCTGTGGGGCGGGGCCAGCCCGTCTGTCACCATGGCATTCCCTAAGGTTGTTACTGTGATGACCAATCATAACTAACAGAAGAACAGACCAATCACAACCAACAGAGGAACAGACCAATTGTAACTCAACTTCCTGTTCCTTTCACTTGAAAACACACACGTGTCATATCAAAGTGACACTGTCTGTCTTTCAATAACTGAATAACAAATAACAAAGCAAATACCATAAGGCATCGTAAAATTAATGTTTGTTTTATTTATTTCAACTTGTCTTTCATGTTAATACTATAAAAAACAACGCTTTAGTTGGATATACATTCTAATTGGTTTATGTCTATGCGTGTGAGCATGTTTTGGACATTAATAGTGTTCAATAGAGGGGCTGGTCGTAAGAGGAAATAACTGCTCTGTTTAAATGCTGAACAGGAAATGGGTTGAATGTGGGTCAACAGGCTCTCACATCCTCTCTGCCTACAGCACATTCACACAGGGTCAAAATGACCTGCGCTGTCCACAGCCAATCACTTCACCATTCACTACTGCTACACATCATCTTGTGTGATGTGCACTCACAGCCCCACTGTTACCGCTATCTTGCTTGCTTCATATTTTATATAGACCTATTTTGTGTTTGCAAACAGCAATGACGTTTTTGTGGGTGGAGCCTACCTGGTGGCAGAAAATTATCAGTTCGGCACTAGCAGTCTATGGAAGCCATGGAATAAAAGAATAAAAATAGTTAATTTTGAGTTTATATCTCACAAAAAAACAGAATTGTGAGATATACTCATTATTCTGTCTTTTTTTCCTCAGAATTACAAGTTTATATCCCACAATTCTGACTGTTTTCCCCTCAGAGTTGTGATATAAACTCACAATTGCGAGTTATAAAGTCAGAACTGGGAGATATTAACATGCAAATGCAAGAAAATAAGTCAGAATTTTGAAATAAAAATGTTATAGGCTATGTTTAAAACTTATCTAAAAAATGTAGGTAAAATGTTATAGGTTTAAATATTATTTCATGCTGTAACTGCTATGTATGTATGTCCCCTGTGAACTGCATATGTGAATATTATGTAGACATACTGTTTACGTCAAATTCATGCTTTAATAGTAAACAAATCATTGCAAGTTTCATCAGTCCAGTCTGTGACTTGCAACATAAACATTTCCGTTTAGCTTCAAAGGGCATCTTCATCGACTGTATTCTATAAAAATGAAGACTATATATTTGCATTCCGATTCTGACATCCAAAGCATTTTTCTCTTATTCTGTGGATTTTGCCCATTTTCCTCCACTTGTTACCGCTATTTTTTTCTCCCACCGCTATGCGCGCTCAGCTGCAAGTGACGTAACTGTGACATCTGCTTCAAATTGGTCTATAGTTATGATTAATTTTTAGGTATCCTCAAATATACTTTCATGGCATTTCATTGAAATTAGGAATTGAACCCATGACCTTGGACAGACTTAGGCTACAGGAACATGTACTGGTGAATCTCATGAAAAATATGCCCCAGGTTTAATATTTCAACACAAATTTAAAAATGAAGAAAGAAAAAAATATCTTAAAGGAAATAAAGTCTATTTTAGGACCATTAACATTTTCTACATTGTGATATTATTTTCATAACAATTAAGCACAGTTTTCCCTATTGTTCTCATTAGTATACATAATGGCAGCATTTACTGTGATATACCTTTACTTTATGTGCATTTACAGAAAAAAAAACAAAAACAATTCTATTACAGCTTTTATTAACTGAAATACAGTAAAAAAAATAAAATGACTTAAAACAATAATGAAAATGTAGAGAACATTGATAATAATGAAAATGAAAAAAAAAAAAATCTCAGAAGTGAAATGTCTGATATCATTGAGTTAATTGTCATGAAAATGATGTCACGGTGCAAAAAAAAAAAGTTAATCGTCCTAAAATAAATAAATTGAATTATAAATATAAATAAAGAAACATGAATAAATAAATTCTAAAAACAAATCAATATAAAATAAGAAAAAACAAATTAAATAAATAAATATAAATGCAAATTCTAAAAGAAAAAAAAATTATACAAATTCTAAAAATTAAATAAGAAATAAAAATAAATAAATAAATAAAAACAAATTTAAAAAATAACTAAATAAACAAAGAATACATATACTTTAAATAATTTCCTAGTGGTGTGTCTCAGCATTCCTCTGATATTAGGTAAAAGTACCAAATACCTAAGATATAAATAAACACCAATACATATACTGACTGCATTGTGGGATTTTAGCAACTGGTTTCTGTAGGTACGAATCCATAAGGAAGAAAAATCCAATATAAATCTGATGGTATGAGGGATGTTTTAAAGAGATTTACAAAGATCCCACATGTGTGGGCAAACAGTTAAAGCATTTAACCTAAACAACATGGGACATTGAGTCTATAAAAGTAAATATTATTACATTGGGTCAAATGGATGCAATTGCCCATATTCAGACATGTAAAAAACACAGTACTGAACACACACACAGTCACATTCACACTTTATCCGTCTTACCGTGGGGTGAAATGATTGATCGCAAGACACATACAGCCTCGAAGAAGAAAGCCATGTGGACGCTATCCTAAACCTTACATGTTACACTGAACACAGTACCAACCAGACCTCATCGTATCAGAGGAACAACACACGCACACACACACACATATGGGGGATATAATAAGTAGGAACCTTTGAAAATGTTTTATTCAAATATATGGAAATACAATTCAAGCTAAACAAGAAGCCGAGACGCATATGAAGAGTGGTTCATATTTAGTTACTGACAGCAAATTAGGCAGGAAAACATTAGAGACATGTTTTTCACTATGAATTTTTTTGTATTGTTTTCATTGTTTTTAACCCATGTAAGTTCTAATGAGTAGGGTTATTTCGACACCAAAATTTTAGGTACCAGTGAAATTTAACAATTCTCAATTCCAATGGCCACTGTGAAGTAGGGACCTACAGCTCTAAGGGCTGAACGGCACTGTTCACACACAATACACCTGCTTATATTCCAAATTTCCCTCAATAGCAATCATCCACCCATCCATCTCCCTGCCATAACTCACGATTGCACACATGCATACATTTACATATTACTGGTTGTTTTGTTTGTCTTACCTGTTTTATGTGATGTGCGGTTTCTGGGAAGGTAGCAGCAAACCCGAACATTGTTTGTTGTAATACTTAATAGCGCCATTACCACGCTTCCCGCCCATGGTGCCAACCAGAAACCAATGAAACTACTGTATGACGTGAATGTATATGTGTATTTATTGATTATATTGTGTTTATTATTTAGTGTTTATATTGTGTATTTTTGTTTTGTTTAAGGAGGCAGTATTTTTTATTTGTTTTTGTTTTTGTAAATAGTATTCACTGTAAATATACTTGCACTGCTGGATTTGTTTATTTTCTCCTTACTGGAAATAAACAACAACTTTGCACGGCAGTGGAGTTATGAGCTGAGCCATCTTCATTTTTACATCTCGGACTCTTACCACACCCAAGGGGGGTGCTGCAAAGTTCCATCTTCACAGCCACGTACACACTGCAGCTAAATTCACCTTTTAGTGCTTAATCCCGTTCTGTACACACTCAGGTCTAGTGTTGTCAAAAGTACTGACCATGATACCAAGTCGGTACTGAAATTTAAAAAATGTGACGCTTTGAGTGCTGTTGAGCGGATTCGTAAACACCTCTGATTGGCCTTTGTGTTCATGCGCTCATCAAATATGTCTGCAATTGGCTACAATGATCAAAGCACGGGAGCATTTAAAAGCACACGGAAGTGTTTGAATTTGAAAGCGTTTTAAAAGTGGGGGCGTTTGCCGTGTGTATCTCTATAAGCGCTCCGTGAAGAGCGTCATTGATGTCTATTTACAAGTTAAGTTTAAGTTTTTGAAGTGTTGTAGCCAATCACAGACATATCTGATGAGCGCAAAAACTTATGAAAAAGTTATGGTGTTCTTGGTAGCTGCTATTCTGTGGATGCTACTGTTTTAGTTTTAACTGTCCACTAAAAGTAAAAGGTGATACAAAAATCCACAGATTTCTAGGCAACATCTGTAATGTCTTGGAAATAACGTAGAGTGCAGCTCCTGTTTCTTGAGTGGTCTGAAGAGTATCTGTAAAATTTGATTTTAAGTCATTTTCCAACAGACAAGTAGAAGTGATCAGGCGTAAACACCAAAAAGCCTGTAATAGTTGTTTACTGTCCTGCTTTCAATAATAACAGCTGGTTGGAAAGGTCAGCAATCCAGTCTTTGTGTATGAAAGAGCTTTCTTACCACTGCACAGCCCTGTTAAAACACACCACATCAACAAAGATTACTGCATGAGCCTTTCATGATATTAATGAAATTAAACACACATATCTGCTTACTGTCACACTGTTCTCTTTCAGAGACCTCACAAAATAATCTGCTTTTAAAGCAATAAGCCGTAAGAGGCCATGCATTATAAATGAATGGTGACCACAATCAATGAAATGTTTTAAAGCTAAAACTTGCTCACAAGTCAAAGCGACTTTTTCAAGTTGGTTCTTTAAATGAGTCTGATTTCTGAATCAAAATGTTTTTTTGTTTTTTTTGCAGTCCTTTAAAACATTTTTTTTAGACTGCTCCAACAACACTCTACTGCAAGATCACTCCATCACAAGCGAAACATGCTAGCACGACACTTTTCTCGGGTAATTTTTTTTTTTTTTTCCCACACAATACAGTATATAAATACACTGTTTACTTTTTTTTTTTTTTTTTAACATGTTTAAAATACTATAATAGGATTACAGAATCAAACAGTTCTGAAGTATCTGTTTATTTTACAGATTTTTTTTTATTTTTGGATTAAGTTTATTGAGCCAAATTCATTTTAAGTGGTTTATTTATTTCTAATTGTGTAATTTGTTATACATGTGTTGTTTACTATCTTTAAATCAAATAGTGTTATATCATGTAGGCCTATATCAGCATATCAGCCATCCTGCTTGATATCAATATATATGGTATTAAAGTGCCTTTAGTATCACATTTGACATAAATTTAATGCATCCTGAATATGACATTCTTTCGAAAAAAACCCAAATCTTTTTGTATTAGAATGCAATTCATAAAACACAAACACACATTAAGTGCATTCACAAGTGACCTATAGTGGACATTGACATAAACTGTCTTCTTCCACTGTCAGTTTTCTTAGAAACGCTTTATAAAATAGGTTCATTAACATTAGCTCATGTATTAGGTATCATAAACAAACAATGAATGGACAACCATTTTGCAGCATTTATTGATCTAGGTTAATGCTAATTTTTTTATACTATTGTTTATTGTTAATTCATGTTTGTTCATCATATATTAATTAAATGTTCATTTATACAAATTGACATGTTAATAAATGTATTAGTAAATATAGAAATTAACATTAACCTAGATTAATAAATGATGTGTAAGTATTGTTCATTGTTAGTTGATACATAAATGCATTAACTAATGTTAACCAATTGAACTACTGTAAAGTATAAAGGACAAGGATTGAAGAACTTTTCCACACTATCTATTGGTAGTTATGATGTTCATGATTACATGGATAGAACTTCTAATGACCTCACAGTATTTGTACATACATTTACGTATTCCCTCATCAGCTCCCATCAATTTCATTTACACCAACACACACTGCACAAACAAAGTGTGGCAATTCAATGGTGGAGAAAGGAGCCCAGGAACAAAGAAGTAGGTCCAAACTAGGAAAAGTCATCAACTGTGAGTACTTCCACCTGTTCACACTCCAAGCATGGAATCACTCACAGCTGTAGCCATTAATGGCCCAATGGAGGTCAGTATAAATCTGGGAACTTTCCTTCACTCAAGGTTGAATGGTCCTGGGTGCAGACACCCCCAGGACGAGGCACGGAAGCAAAGGGAGGCCTAGAGTGAGACAGACTGAAGAGAAAAGGGACATGGTTAAACTTATAACCTCTGCTTTACCAACGTTGCCTTTATTTTTGTTCTGTCTTGTCCTAGTGTTCAAGCAGACGAGGAGAACACGGCTGTTACGGATACCCCAGACCGGGAAGAACCTATGTTCCAATTTAGATTCCTTTTGGCTCTCCTCAGTTCTTGATTAAATAAAAGACAATTTACGTTAACCCTGCTCCCGCCTCTCTTGTGGTTGTGTTTTGTGGCAGCTTAAACCTCTCCTTGCACTGGGGACGTGTCACAGTTGATGGAGAATGCGGGCATAGCGGCCAGTGCTTGAGTTGCCACAAAATTAGACCCAGAGAAGAAAAGGTAGATGCAATTAAGGCCTTTTTGACCAGTCAGGTCAAACAGAGGGAAGAGCTAAGTGACCTTAGGGAGGCAGTTACGACCAGGTGTAAAGTCATGTCCAAACCCAGGGCCACGCTAGACCCAGGGCGGTTCCTCACTAAGCAGACTCCAGAGGATGATGTGGAAGCCTACTTGGAGGTATTTGAAAGGACAGCAATCAGAGAGAAGTGGCCTGAAGAAGTGGCCTGGGGTGCACTGTTGGCACCTTTTTTGACTGGGGAGGCCCAGAGGGCCTGTCAAGATCTAGCAATTAGAGATGCAGCTGATTATGGGAAGTTAAAGAAGGCCATTTTAGGCCATTATGGGCATAGCCTCCCTGCTCGTGCCCAACATTTTCATGCATGGACTTTTGATCCAAAGGTCCTTAGACAGCCACCTTGACCCGGCTGACTAAGGCCTGGCTCAGTTCCGGGGATGGCCCCCCGCTGGTGGACAGAATAGTGTTAGACCGTTGCATTTGTTCCCTGCCAGCTGAGGCCAAGCGCTATGCTGCGCAAACAAGCCCTTCTGATGTTGAGACTCTGATAGCGCTGTTGGAAAACCACCAAGTGACAATTGAGGTAATGAAAGTTAATTGTCAGGATCCGCCCAGAATGGGCCGCCCCAGCACCAGAGGAGGGGGGCCACTGAAGAACCAGAATGATTCCCAGGTGACAAGGTCAGTCACGCCAGCCCAGCGCCTGAACCCATCTCCCTGGCAGCCCCTTAGCAACCAGAGCCTACGAAGGTGTTACTCATGTGGACAGGAAGGTCACCTCTCCTGGAGCTGCCCAGGAAAAGAAGAATCCATGCCCTCAGCAGACTCAGGTAGTAAGGCTTGCCACTATGAAACAACCTGTTGGACACACCAGGGGTCAACGGCTCCCCGCATCCCAGTGAGACTAGCCAACCAAGACACAGAAGCCCTACTAGATTCAGGAAGTATGGTTACCTTAGTTCAGCCAGAATTTGCACTGGGCCAGAAAGGTCCCCCCATTGCATTCATGGAGATCAGAAAAGCTACCCCACAGTGCAGGTAGAGATGGTCACTCCCAGAGGAGTATGCACTTTCAAAGCTGGCCTTAAGTCAAGTAAAGCCAAGCTCCAAGAAACCCCAGCTCCTCCGGGCTTTTGCAGCACCCTCAGACCTGGAATCAGAGAGTGAATCAGTAATCCCAGAAAAAGGAGAAGTAAATGGCCAATCAGAAAATGAAGCAGAGAATCTCACCACTAGTGAAGTCTTTTCTGAGTTGCCCAAAGCAGAAGTTATTGAAAGTGACCAGTCAGGGCAGTTTGGAACAACTCAGCTACAAGACCCTAACCTTGAACAGGCTTGGAGAAGCATCATGGTTGCTGACGACCAGTTACTAGAGGGGGTAAGTGAACTAACCTATCCTCATTTTGCTGTTAAAAATACCTTACTGTACCGGGTCATTAAGATTGAAGATGAGGTTGTTGAACAGCTGTTGGTACCTAAACCCTATATCGCCACAGTATTGTACTTGGCTCACTCCCACCTCCTGGGTGCCCACCTGGGTACAGTAAAGACATATGAACGAATACTGAGGAGGTTTTACAGGCCAGGGGTGAAGCGAACAGTTGAAGATTATTGCAGACAGTGTGCAACCTGCCAGAAGACTAGCCCCAAGGTAAACTAAACTATCGCAACCCGTTGATTTTTGTTCTGTCTTTCCCGTTCAAGGTGGCCTAGTGTTCAAGCAGACGAGGAGAACACGGCTGTTACGGATACCCCAGACCGGGAAGAACCTAAGTTCCACTTTAGATTCCTTTTGGCCCTCCTCAGTTCTTGATTAAATAAAAGACAATTTATGTTAACCCTGCTCCCGCCTCTCTTGTGGTTGTGTTTTGTGACAGCTTAAACCTCTCCTTGCACTGGGGACGTATCACAAAAGGCACATGGATCCCTCCTGATGGACAGCCAGCTACCCTTTAGCCCCGTCACTGTCAATCAACAGCTTGTCCCCAAGGCGAGTACCTAGTCTGCCATGACAACTTGAGATTCTTCAATGCTGTCACTGGTTGAATGAGAATGAGCAACTCCTGAATATAAAAGAAAGCTCTAGTTATAGGCATGCAAGTGGATTTAAAAATCCCAGCTATAATGGACCTACAGTAGAAACAGCAGAAACATCCCAAGAAACCACACGTCATACTAACATATATACTTTAAACTGCTGTAAACTGGAATGGAGAGTAAATAAACCTCTTATTATGTATCCTGACATCTAATTATGGGAGAAAAAGATACTACATTTGCAAAACAAGTATTTAAATAGGCCATAGTGTGTTGGTGTCTAAAAATAGTTCCTTATTAAATTGAGTTTGAAGCATCTATTACCACTTGACGGCTAATTCAGGGCTCTTTACTTTGCAAGTGAAAATTACTCTATGCAGCTGTTAAAAATTATTTGGGGAACACCAGTGTAAGTGACTTTTGACACCTGATCAAAACCTAAAAACTACAATCTTTTAATACTAAACATTTTTTTCAAGGTTTATACTTTATATGTGCTTTTTGTTCCTTTCCATCAAATGTAACCATTTGATTGCTACTAACACATTTCAGGTATTCAAAAAATACAAATGAATGCAGTGTAGACATCAAGCCATATATGAAAATAATAGAAGATGAACTGAAATTATTGCACAGATGAAGAATTTTCTTTAAAATCTCATAGACAATGGTAAACCAGGGACATGGTTTTGTGTTTTTTGTCCATGACTGTTATAGTTGAGGCTAATCAATATACTTGAAAAATCTGACATGAGAAAATTTTAGCAGAAGCACTACTGTTCAAATGTTTGGGGTCAGTAAGATAGTTATTTATTTATTAAGAATATGATCAATTTGATCTGACACTTTGATCAATTTAATACATCCTTGCTGATTAAAAGTAAGAATTTCTTTAAAAAAAAAAAAAATCTTACTGAACCCTAACTTTTAAACAGTAGTGTGTATTTAATCTAGTCTTTCTTTGCTATAAAGGACCAAAAATGTTCATGACGTATCAAAATCTTGCAGACCTATCAAAACTCCTAAACAATGTTAGCTAATACCAAAATCTTAACTTTCAAGCAATTACAGAATCCAAACACACCCTCATTCAACAATAAATGTTCCAAAAGACTATACATCTTCCAATCTAGTGTCATGAATTAAATCATTTTGACTACCATCCTGCACACACATGCACTCTACACCCATCATATCTGCTGAAGACAGACATTGACAGGAAGATGATTGCTAATGTAATCAGAAGAACTAATTGCTAAATGTCTTCTGGAGGAAGGGAAAGAGAAAGCATGAGAGAGACAAATATCTCCACAAGCAAAATTTCATCAAAAGTGTAGAACGTAATACTGTATTTTAAGATGAAAAATGAAGAAGACACTGTAGTGAATAAAGGAAAGACGTCTGCACATTAGAAAATATTTTAACATAATAACTGCCATACATCAGCTTTAAACATCTCAAAGTAAGTGTTTTCTGTTTCCTCTGAGGGCTTATACATCTGAACCTGAACTAGAGCCTGATGTTGAGCGGTGGCACATTACTCCGCTGTGATGGAGAGACTGAAGAGATCTGTGTCTGGCTCACATGTGTGTTGACCCAGCCGACTCCGCTCAGACAAGATGATTGATGAGAAACAGACACACATACAGCGCCCATGTTAAAGTGGCAAACTTAAAAGTCATTTCGTAGGTAATACATTTTTAGTAAATATATTATACAACCTTCAACACACTGTTGGGCTGCTGCTGTTAGTATTGTGCACGTGCATGTTAAACAGAGCTGCAGATAGATGGATCTCAGAAGCAGGGCTTTGCTGTGTTTGAAGAACTGCTGTAATCTAATTTGCTGAGTGCAGAGTGATGATTAGTCCCACTGCTGTAAAGCCCACAACCCAATTCAGAAGGGATCTGAGATCACATTTTTTCCTCTTCATGCTGAACTAATTCACAATCTCCTTATGCAGAGCTCCCTTCTGAACAAGCCCTCTTGTGTCTCACTTAATGTTTTATTTATTTAATTGTACTCTTAAATATTATAATGTGTTTTCAATTTGTATTTTGTATTTTTATTTAGCATTTATTTGTGTGTGTGTGTGTGTTTTGTCACAATTCACCTACTTATAGCCTAGCCCAAAAAGTTCTTTTTTTCCTTCTTCTTTTTAAAATACTTTCGAGTGTATAGCAGAAGAGTATGCAAGTTTTGGGACATGCCACACCATATTTGCATTTTTAATGGACTGCGATGTCGCATAGTTATGTGCATCCTGTCACCGTGAACTGGCCTAGCAATCATCTTGTCACAGTTAACATCCTCATACACACTCCACATTAATTTATGCTATAATTCTTCCTACTGTGTTGAAGAAAGAAGTTTGTAAACTATGTTTGTAGATTTATTTTAACAGTTCTTTTTCATTTTTGTTTTGAATCCTCCAAACGGTGTGCATGGACCAGCACTTCTGATTTACACCGAAAATAATAGACCATCTGGGTACCTTTTGGTTAGCCTACTCTTTTTAACATATTATGGGACATAGTAATTCTAATTTTGAATACTTAAAACGGGTAGCATGTGAACTGGGATGCAGCTGTTGTTTTGTTTTGTTTTCTGACAGCTGATACTTCTATCCCTGTTATTTTGTATGCAAAAAAACAAAAACAAACAAACAAAAAAAAAAAACTGTCAATAAAGTACTTTGAAAATTATATTCAGAAGGAGAAAAAAGAGAGAGCAGAAAAATGTACAATGTCCTTCCTCAACACTTGTGTGCAACTGTTCAGTAGGATTACATAATCTTTGGCAACCCTCTCTCATTCGCTTTGTCTTTCTGCATTTTTTGTTTTGAGCCCTGTGGAAAAAGGCAAGACTAGTATCAGTGTGTGCGTGTAAGTCAGAGTCTCATCTGGTGAGGGGTTATTGAGGGCACAAGAGGGATCACAGTGTCTCATTGGGGACATCATTGGGAAAAGAATGAGCAGGAGATGAGAAAAAGAGAGGGATGATGTGAAAAAGAGAAGGGACAACAGTATAAAGATGATAGAGTGAAGATAAAAACTAGATCTTTACATTTTCCACCAGGTGAAAATCTCAAATCCAATCACTTGGAGCAAAACAAAACTCTGCATGGTGATTTAAGTGTATGTGTGTTATATGTGTTTATCTTTACTGAAAGAAAAAAAAAAAAAACAGATAGTAAAACTCTGTCCGTAGCACAACACTGCAAGAAAAAAATTGTTCAAATCCATAACGCTCAGAATGAAAAACCATAATAGTGATGCTTGCCTATGAAAACGAGAGTAGGGGTTGAAAGAAAAAAGCGGGGTGCTGGGCTTATGACAGACAGTTTTGCCATCTGTTCTTTTCTGTAAAGATGAAACCATACCGCACACACACACACAAACACACCTTTCACCATACAGAGCACAAATATCAATATTACATTTACGACTTTAGTAATCAGTACAAACACTGTATTGAGAATACTCAGTGCCAATGGCCAAAAGACACACTCCTGATACAACACATTTTCACAGCGGTAGTGGCAGAGAAAATTCCAATCAGTGTCACCATCTCAGCGTTAAATTGGAATTCTTCTCCATGGAAGCATCTCATATGAGCAGCCAGAAGCTGTTTAGTAGAACAGACATCTATTTTCTACAGAGTAATCAGCAGCAACCTCTTTCTCTCTGACACATCATCATTTATACCTTCATGCTAAGTCATATTGTCTTTCCATTGAATCAGGGAACAATAATAAAGATGAATGAGTATAAGAGTGTTTCAGGTCAGGTGACAGAATTGATCTTACACTACCATTCAAAAGTTTGGGGTCAGTATGTTTTTTTTGTTGTTTTTTTTTTCAAAATAAAATAAACTTAAATTAAAATTCAAAATTAGATATATTCAGCAAGGATGCATTAAATAGATCAAAAGTTAAAGTGAAGACATTTATAATGCTTTTATATTGCTTTTATATAATGCATTTATATTGCTGTCTTAGTAAGTTGCAGTTTTCGTAAATATACAAAACTATGCTTTTTGTTACGAGTGAGCAGAGTGCAACCGACTTAAAGGTAGATATTTACCCTGCATTCTCTATCTAAGAATCAGAACTGGCGTGTTTGTGATCATGAGATTTACACCGATGTATCTTCCTGTGCGATACCAAGTCCCTAATGAACGAATAATTGAAAATATAAGATAATCAGAATAATCAAAGATCTAAATTAATACATAACCAATAATTAATTCCTAATTAGAATCACAATCTGAGAGTAATAATCATTCGAATTTGGAGTCAGATTAAGCACGCATCTAAAATTACGCAAAGTAAAATTGAAACTAAATTCTAAAAATTAACTTCACAGAGGCGCTGAAAAGACATACACGCATTTTACCATCGCCCAGGTCGTTGGATTCCGTTTCATTGGGCCGATGGGTGGTTCTTTATAAAGTCACCCACCCCTTTCCAATTCGATTACATGAAAAGGGCGGGGATTATGACCAATACTGCAGCCAGCCAACAGGGGGCAATCAAAATGAAGACGCCGTGCATGTGATCTGCTGATCTGTATTACCACAATAATAAAGCCATTTATACAAAAAAAAAAAAAAAAAAAAAAAGGTTTTGTGATATTAATGCATTTGGCAACCCAGCCTGGCTAGCTTGCACATAAGCAGAGCAGGCTGAACCTCATGCAGAGAGATTTGAGAAGATCTGAAAGGTTAACAGGCTGCTTGAGTCTCTACTGCACTCCAGGCGGCACTATTAAACACCTGAGCCCCATGAGAGTAAAGGAGTAGAAAGAGCCAAGGGTGAATGTAGTGTTACTCAAATGCACTGGAGGTCAGTATTCTTTTCCCTCTTATATTAAAATCTAATTTACTGAAAAAACTTTACAATTCATGTACTTAATTTTTTAGTTTCAACTGAAATAGTTTTGAGGGACAAAATCATTGACTGAAACAGTGACATTTAATTAGTGCTTCTCTAATGGCACGTTTTGACTGTCAGTGTTTATTTTGTGCTTTAAACTGTTACTTCTGATATAAAACAGTCTGAGCTTTCAAATTCTGTCAATGTTATTACAAAATTCAAACAACAAAATGTCATTTTGAAGCACATGTGAACTGATCATGTCTTCCTCTGTTTTTACTACTAGTATAGCATGAAATAAACATGAATTATCAGAAAGCATGCTGAAAGAAACAGTAAAACCTTCTGAAATGTCTCATGTAATCGTTCAATCTGTGATGCAGAAAGACTTAAGTCACGTAACATTACATTTACCTCAGAAAAGCCATTCAATGTCCATAGTTTGAATAAATCTGTCATGAAAACAAGTTATTACAACCACTTTTTAAATGTTATATATTTTAAAATGGAGTAAAAACAAATTAAAATCATTAAAAAGTTGCTATAAAAATTGGCCTATGTGCAATTATTTTTTTTATATACAGGTCAATTTGATATACAACTAAATTTAAATAATTAATTATTTTAAAAAAACTAATTTTGGTTTTGGTATTTCTGTAAAAAAATTACTTTGGTGCATCACTAACAAATGTGCTAAACATCATTCTTGGATGCAAATAAAGATAGAAAATAAGTAAAATAGTTTTGTTTTTTTTAAAGCAAAAGTTGAATGAAATGCATCAATATTGTTTACTATATTGAGATAAAAAGTAAAAAAAAAAAAAAGTGTTTATGAATAATCTAAAGCATTGTTTTTATATGATACATAAGTGATACCTTGGAAAGACTGCAAAGATCAAGTAGCACTTACAGTATGTAATAAAGTAGTTTGCTAAGTATTTCTGGAAACTGGGTCTTTGTCAACTTTTACATTTACAATTCTCTGCAGTTTATTCAACAAATTCATATTCAGCCATGAGAAACACAGAATAACACCCAAAAAGAACAGCATCCCGGAAATAACCAAACCCAACCTTTCAAAGGCCCTGACTACTCAAAAATGGCACATAAAGGGCTTTTTCTCAATATAAAAACACCCTGAATAGATCAAAGCAGAGAGACAGAGAGCGAGAAAGAGACATAAATGACAGGGGCGCTCCTGAGATTACTGAAACAGGCCTGCACCAAAGAAGATAAGTGATGTCTTGTAAATGCCACATGCATGCACCTCACACTGTCACCAAGGCAACAGTTACTCGCATCCCCCATATGTCCTAATTATTCAGATTCCCCATTCAGATGACATAACTCTTCAGTAATTACTTAAACAAGATTCACAGAGAGTCCACCACTGGGCATGAGCAGGACAACAGAGCGCAGAGCAGAACAAAGTGAGTAATATGTATCTTTTAAATCACAATACACATCTTTCATCTGCTCAGATTCAGTCTGAAGGCTTCCCTTTTCAGGTCACCACACTCCCAAACCATGCCACACATACTGCAAAGACCCATTCACACCAAGGACGATAACTATAACAATGCAATAACTTTTTTTACAGCTGATGAACACACTGCACTTACCCCGTGTTATCATCTTTCTAAACACCGCTTTTAACCCCGGATAAAGGAACGTTTCACACTTGTAATTTTGAAGGGGGGTTGGCACCCCACTCTAGAGCAATGTTAGCACCGCTTTTGCACTTTTAAACATTTCTTTCATTGATTCAAAAAGATTCACTAATCAATTCTGATTCATAAAAATGAACCCTTCTCAAAAAAAGTGTTCAGTGTTGTGTGCAAAAAGTGTCTTTAATGCCAAAATGTCTTTGTAAATTTGTAAATTGTTTTCCTAATTTCATTATTGTCTCATTCGGATTCAATTCAGATAGTATGCAGTGAATGCATCCATAGACCTGACCAGGTTATGTACAGGCATCCCCATGGATGTGTGTTACCAGAGAACAAAGCGGTTTTAAGCAGACCAGAGACAAAAGGTCACAGTCATAATAATATTATAGATTTGTGATGAGATCTGAAACCTTCACACCAATATTGTTGCAACACCGGCAGCGCTCCAAGCATCATAATTACACTGAGTGATGCAATGTCATGAGGAACTTGGAGTTTGGAGGGCTTTTAATTAGAGAGATTTAATTATCCTGATTACAGGAGTACAAAACACACCAGGCAATCAAGGGGAAAATGTCAGTTAACATATTAAGCTTGTGACATCAGCCTGAGGTGAAAAACTCTTTCAAGAACTGAGCAAACTCTTGTTACCCTAAAACAAAACTAACAGAACTAATAGTAAAGTGTAGACACTGTTCTGAAGTTGAGGTGCTTTAAATGCGTGTCAAATCAGAATGGTTATCAGTAGAAAAAAAAAAAAAACCTCAACTTGTAGGGAAAATCTGTTTTGAATTCAGCATGTGAAGTCACATTTTATTAAAACCTCTTTCCCTATGACTTCCTGCTCTCTTGCTACTTTACCATGGATTAGAGGTCTACAAAGAGTACCTGAGACCCAAGGACCCGGGACCCGTACGGGTTCGGGTCTATATTTTAAATGGTCATCCGGGTCCAGGTCGGGTCCCAATCTATTACTTCGGTTCCCGCCCGGGTCTGTTTAACATTGTGTGTAATACCCGAGCCAATCGGACTCGGAGATCACCCGGCCGTGTTCAGAGTCAGTCAGCGCTGTGCGTGTGTTTTGTAACTTGCAAAGTATGAGCCGGGAAATAAGGTGAAAAAAACATGAGCGACCCCAGCCATCAGAAGCAGAGCAGGTGGAGTTAATGCAAGCGAACGGTGATCATCGAGTTTTCCTATTCCTATTGTGTGCAACAATAATGCAAACAAACTTCAAATCTCAGAAACTGCTTGCAGCCTTGCACACTCACATTTAAATAACATATTCCAATCAGCAACAAAATCTGTTTTCTATGACGCTCAAAAATGCATTTAAAAGCTTATGTTTCAGGTTGCTCCAGCTAACGCGCATGTGCAGTCTCAAGCCCACTTTCTTTCTCCTATTTTTATGAATGAACCGTCTATAAACCGTCTATACCGCTATACCTAAAATTTTGGTCAGAGTCGGCTCAGAGAGCACAGAAATGATCGCAAATAAGTAATGCTAACGTCATTGTCATGCTAATGCCATGTCACTGAACAACAAAATGCAAAACTGCAAAGTCGCATTTGTCATCGTGACAGCAAGTGGACTTTTAAAGCTGGAATAATGAGTGGATTAAGCATTTCAATCGGCAAGAGAGGAATAACATGGATGGAACTTTCTTGGCAAGGAGGATTGTGGATCACAGTCAGGTACTATGGAGAAGGCTACTATAGGTAAGACAAAACGTTTTATTTTTGCAACTTGTTTATTGACTTATTAATAGCCATTTGCTGTGAAATAGACGTATGGGCCGATCGGGTCCGGTCGGGTCTGTGTCTTCCCGGCCGGATTCGGGTCCAGCTTTCAAATTGTAGACGGGTCCGCATTGGTTCCGGGTAGTACATTCATGGCAATTCTCAGTTCTGCACAGGTCCGGGTCCAACTTTCAAAATAATAGTCGGGTCCGGGTCGGAATTTTGGACGCGTGAAGACCTCTACCATGGATTTAAAGTGACAAAAGCAAAACAAAAATGTAAAACAGCACAAAGCAAAGCAAATAAAACAAACAAATCAAAGAACATAAAGCAAAGAAAAACATGACAAAGAAAAGCCAAGCAAACAAAAAACACAAAGCAAAAAAAAAAAAAAAAAGGCAACAACAAAACAAACACTAAACCCAAAACAAATCCCAATTTTAGTCAGTGTAGTGGCTGGGTGACTTGGTGAGCTGATCCTTCCTCAAAGGACTAGTTTCAACGCAGGTTAAAACTTGAATTCACCCAATGAACAGCCTCAACTGAGTGTTTATGGGAGTACTGGAAGAACCTGTAGTGCCTGACTTGACTATTCTCTTTTTTATTCCTCAAAAAAACTGGAAGAAAAAAAATTAAAAGTGAAAAAGAGAAGTGGAAAGCAAATGGGCATGTTACATAACACCTGCATAAAACACTTTTCACCAATGTCCCTCAGTGCTGTTATCCGTCAATGCCTCTCGGTCACTGCAGACAGACCTCGGAGAACTGCACTGATGATGTAAGATACACAGGTCATGAACCGGATGTCTTTTTAATCATCTTCAAATACTGGCAGGTTTAAAAACAGACATTTCAAGCAGCATTAGGTCAAGAAAACACAAAAAACAAGCATTTTGGATGCCATTTAATTTGAGTGGAACCATATTGATTTAGAAGGATACACTTCAAGTCAGTGAATAGCACTGATTTGACATAATGATTGAGGGGTCACTGGCTGACAGCTCTTCCACATGCGGCATTTAATACGGTCATGAATTTCATCCAAAACCTCAGAATATCATCCAGTGAACCCAGTGTAATGGATAGTTTGCAATTCTAATAAGAGGGAATATATTTCCGCACAGTTCACTCAGGGGAAATTCAGAGTTGTTTTAGTGTTATGATGGCTGTGAGTGTCTTTCTGACACCAGCTGTACTCACATTAAATGACATGAATTGCATCTGGAGCAGAGGTGTTTTCGATTGTGCAGGCAAAGTGATTGAACACATTAAATTCCATGTAAAGCAATATTAAATATATGTTCTGAGTTTGTCAACCCCACAGAAAAATGTGTTAACCACCCAGCCAAATTTTAATGATAAAAGAAATCTGCTAAGTAAATAAAAGAAGTTATCAAAATCTTGAAAAAATAACCAGTATTCTCTGCTCTGAAACGCTGCGGGCATGTCCGCTGTCTGCGCTGAAACCACACCTACTTGCGGGAAAGCTGCCCCTCTCTCAACTGTCAAATACAGCTACAACCTATTGGATATACATAGCCATACATGTTTGAGCCTGCAGAGCCAGAATCCAATTCAGAGGACATTGACCGGCTACCCGAAAATCAACCTCGCCCCTTTCAGTCTGCAACAGAATGGTAATTTTTTTTCTTCCTTTTATGCAAGTTAGCAATTATGTATCTAGCATAACCGAACTTAGCCAAATAAAATTAGACTAATCAATAAATAACTTAGAACAAAACAGGACCCTATTGTAATTGCTCAGTCAATTCTTCTTCTTCTCCGAATTGAATTACATTTTTGAGAGCCTAAACATGCTCGAAAACTCATGAAACTTTGCACACGCATCAGAATTGCTGAAAATTTATGTCTAATATGGGTTTCGGAATTAGGTGTGGCAAAATGGCTCAATAGCACCACCTACAAAATTTCCATTAAGCTCCCTTCACGCTACGTTTCACGTACAAGTATGAAATTTGGTAGACACGTGTAACAGCCAAATACCTACAAAAAGTCTGTGGGTGCAAAATCTGAAAACCCAACAGGAAGTGAGATAGTTTTGCCATTTACAGACGTTGTACTTTAACCCTCTTGAGTCGGCGGTCGAGCCTGCGATACCACCTTGCTTTTTTTCTTATCAGTATGAAAGAGACTCAAAATACTCCGTCAATTTTGCACATACAATTAAGAGTTATACTGCATTTTAATCTGTGAAATATCTTCTTTTATTTGTGTACACTCAGTAAAAACAAAATGTTGTGCTTTTTGCAAAATAAAGAAAACTAACATGATGCGTGATCAGTTGTCTCCCTCTGATCTGATAGTTCTCAGAAAATGAACTGTAACTTAGTGAATACTAATCACAAAAAAATGAGACTTATGTCTAAAGAAACGTTGAAATGTCAAGTTTTAAATCGTGTAAGTCAAATCGAAAACAAATATTCTCTGTTTATGTAATCTGAATGAAAAGAGAGATTCAAGTCGTTTGCGAGTCAGCTCATTATCCACTAATTTGGCCACGCCCACGGAGCGAGCGCTATTCAGATGCAAATTCTGAGGCAATACATGTATACATCGTCGCAACCGTGTATTTATTATCTTCAAAAGTGTCTATAGCGATCTCTGGAAGCCTCTGTTAGTTCCTGGAATGTCACATGGTATGCCTGTTCTTCAACACGCCGAGCCATTTGTGGACTAAATGTGCACCGTCCACCGGCTGCAAGTATGAATTGAAAACAGTATCCAGCGCTCATAGTGATGACAATAAATATTGAATATTACTCCTCTGTATAGAAAATTGACATAAACATATGAGAATCCATCAATATTTCTCCAAATGTGCATGCTTTTAAGCTAAAAGCCCTGATGGATGTTGTTTTGTCAAAGGTAACGACTCCGTTTGTCATATTCATAACTCCTGACGCATATTAACAAATTACAGTCACTATAAGATTTTAAGAGTAAAACAGAGGTCAAAATGTGAAGCTTGAGTCTTAGATCTTTTTAATGATGTATAGTTTGTCAACTGCACATTAACATTTAGGCTATATAATATAACAAATATAATAGACTATATAAAATGCCATAGAGGTAACATGAATGTTCAGACGCTTTGCATCACAGAAATACATTATATTTTAAAGTATATTAAAATAGAAAACCATTATTTGGTTTGAGACTTGAGACTTATTTTAAAAACATTATAATAGTAATGCGTCCAATCTTTTGACTGGTACTGTAATTTAACATAGGCCTATACAAAATTTTCTTCACATGATGTGCAATAATACGTGCATGCATGAGATCACAAAAATCATGTTTTTTTGTCAAGAGTGACATTATATTAACGTTAATACAGCTGATATGATGCTGTTATCAGCATGATCACAGAGGGTTTTTTCACATAGCCTATCTGACTGAAAGGGCTCATTATGCGGGTCTTTGTCTTGTCAGGTGTGAATCACAGCATTATTCATAAAGATTCACACCTCCATGCATACTGTGTTTCTTGACAAAAAGTGTCTTACAAATTTTAAATCAATATATTGTTTTATATGAACAGGTAGGCAGGATAATTTTTACATCATTTTGAAGCAAAAATTCTAGTCTACAACCTCCAATACCCAGAAGTCTTGTGAACACATATTTTGTATTTATTTTGTGGCCTTATTTCAGTGACTTAAGTTTTTTGTTTTTTCAATAACCATGCATAAATGTTATTCCTTCAAAAATACAAACATGTACATACATGTTCCTCACATATTATGGTAGCCTAGTTCATGCTGAATACAGTGTAATTACACCTTTTCCATTAATATGTTTATGAACAACTGAAAAAAGCACAAATGTCAGGGCATGTCAAAACTTCTCCAGGGCCCCAAAAATCCTCAGACCCCAGAGGGTTAACGAACTCCTCTTAGAGATTTCATCAGATAAACATCATGTTTAGTCAGCCTAATCTTAAGGCCTTAGCGATGTTAAATTGCAAAGATTTTTCGTTGAACGGCGTGTCCGTAGTGACCTGACAAAGTCTAATGTTTCGCCATGAATCAGGAAGCTTTTGTAAGTCAGGCATACATTGTCCAACCTGCCCCAAACTTCACATGTGTGATAAGAGTACTGGCCTGAAGACATGTGCCAATATTCAGTTAGTCATAGCGCCACCTGCTGGCAACAGGAAATGGCATTAATCCACCTCTTCTTGATTTCAAATCGAGATGAAGCTGTTTTGTAAATGATCACAACCAGGTAATATGCATTTACGTGACAAAGGCATAGCTAGCTAGCAAACTATAGGCTATAGTAACGACATGGTAATGACAGTAACTCGTGACTGAGCAGGTGAACCACTGTTGCTATTGCGCTCTAGTTATTATAGTGTTAGGGGAAGGGCTATGCTCAGTGGCTCCAGTGCATCATCAAGCCATGATTTCAGGGCCGCCCCAAAAAATGTGTTTAGAAACAAATCTCTAAATTGCCTTTACACAGATTTTAAATCAGTGTCCATATGGCACCTGTATACATATTTCTATCTCCACAGATTACTGACAAGAATAAGTTTTGCTTAGCCAATCTTGTTTCATATCAGCTCTGTCCCAAACGCAGACATGTCAGTCAATCTCTGGCAGTCTGAGTGATGAGGGAGCAGTGGATGGATGGAGACCTGCACACAGACGTCCTTGAGCAGAGTCAATCAAACTGCAGAAACTTCAAAAGTCCCTGTTGATTGTGCTTCCTGAAGCTCATTGAAGCACAAGCTGTGTAACTGATAACATTCAATGTTCAATCCCTCCACTCTCAAAAAACAAGGCATAACCTGCTGACAGAAATGTTGATGTATATATGCACACAAAAGCTCTTTAAAATCAACAGCAATGCTAAATTTACATCGTTCCCCACTATATTTAAATATACGTCTCATGATTAAAACATGATTAAACTGTAACAGCAAGGAAAAGACAGTGTTTGTTTGTGTATGTGTTCATGATAGAGAGAAAGGGAGAAAGATATTCTTAAAATATTAAAAGAAGGTCGGAGAAAAACTAGATTTGAATTTTCAGAAGGAAATACCAGATCTCGCAAGGCAGTAGGAGAGTAAATGTCAATAAGTTTAGGTTTTAGTTTATTTCTGCATAAATAAAATAACACATCAGAGCTGTTTTACCAATGATGAAGAAGAAGACAAAGAATGAGAAGGTGAAGAATGAGAAGAAAAAGAATGAGGTGGCAATGGAAAAGAATGAGAAGTTGAAGAGGATGTCGAAGAAGAAGAATGAGAAAGTGAAGAAAAAGAATCAGAAGTTAAAAGTAAAAATGAAGAAGAAGGAGCAGCAGAAGAAGAAGAAGAAGAAGAAGAAGAAGAAGAAGAAGATGATGATGATGATGATGATGATGATGAATAAGAAGGAGAAGAAAATTTTGAAGGAGAAGAATAAGAATATTTGATGAATTTCAATCCAATTCTGCCATGCAAGCACTGAAACACAAACACAAACACAAAGAAAGGAGTGATTAAACATGGGAGGGTGTGGACTATATTTGTGCCATAGGGGATCTCTGACATCGATCAGTCCTCTTCAAAGCAGATAAGCCTGGTCTGGAAAAATGACATCTACAGAACAGAGAACAGAGCCTGTGGCCCTGATATGAACTCACCCGAGTCAAGACAAAGGGAAGATAACTAAAGACTGTGATCTCCCTATTAAATGTGTTTCTTATTAGAGAGAGCCCTCAGTTCAAAGCTGAGCACAAAAAACCCTAGCTACAGATCATTAGACAAGCATCAATATTATTCGATCAAATTTATGATTTTTACTTGGAGGATAAAACTTTCAATAAAACACTGAAGAAAGGACCTTTTTAAGAAAAATAATAATATTATAATATAAAAAAACTTTATTTTACATTAAAACTAAAATTACAATACTAATTTTTATGGCTGTCCTAATTTCTTCATTTTGAAATGTTAAACCATCGATTTTTTCTTTGTGAGAAACCCACATGAAGGCCTTAAAGCAGTGGTCGGGAACCTATGGCTCGCGAGCCAGGTCTCTCACCCTTTCCCAACAAATGATCAACAACAAATTCGACATCACTAGAGATCAGCAATTCCTGTGTTGTAGAGCCTACTGAAGTTTATTAAAAGTTTATAATAATAATATATTTAAAGTTGTACCGACCAAAGTGCGTGTTCAGTGATGTTCGCGACATCGCGAGTGTCACGACAGCAATTAACAACAAACCACTTAGGTTTCTATGGTAACCTAGAGATTTAAAGCAGCTTTTTAGTGGTAACGGCGAAAAAACATTTTTGAACAGCAGCGAAAATCGAAAAGTATGTAAAATAGTGACTGGACTGAAAAATATAATTTTATTGAAACTGGTGCTCTGCTGTGCCAAGAGACATTTCCAAACATTTCACCAGTTACTTTCACTTTTGCCGCATAGACCTTTATGTCCTATAAATGTGTCGTATTTATATCTATGATAATCCGCGCAGCTTTCAATGGGCATGACTGTTGGCGTTATAAATAAATTAATGAGAAAGTGAAGAGCGGGATGTGCTTGGTATTAAAAAGGAAACGCAAAGCTGCGAAAGAGAACTGAATCCGCTTCTGACAGGATGTTTCTGTGCGCTTGCTCTGAGAGGAACATGGACAAGCATAGTAGCCTTGGTCTTCGGTTGCGTGTCTAAACGGTCAAATACACACACTGTCAAAATGCCCACATTGGTGAGTATTCACATAAATGCAGTCGATGTAATCACTGTGCGTGGGCGTTCTCTCTCTGTGTGTGTGTGTGTGTGTGTGTGTGTGTGTGTGTGAGAGAGAGAGAGAGAGAGAGAGAGAGAGAGAGAGAACTCTGAAGATAATTTATGCTCCTCAGGTGGTAAATCAACATCATATGAAAGCCCAGCACAATTAATTGTATATTGCAACTTATTTATTGTTTGTTGCATTTTTTTTTTTTTAATTTTTTTTTTAAATAATATTACACTACATTATTTTCCTACTTTGGCTCTTTTAGAAAAATTCATTAACAAAAAATGAAAAACTGGCTCTTTGGTCAAAAAAGGTTCCCGACCCCTGCCTTAAAGCATCTCTTTTGTTGATAAGCACTTCTCATTACAAGTATGGGATAGGGATACTCCGATCAATCGGCCGCAGATGGGTCGACGGCCAGTCATCAATTTTATGACTTGATCGATAGTTATTAAATTTGGCCAATCTCACAAATTAATCGCAATTTAATGACATAAAACAGTAAAAAGTCACTGCCAACGCACATGTAAACAGTATACAGATGAGGCTTTTGCGACACATTCTACTTTGTAACTTAGTGAAACGTTACTAACCAAGTAAATTGCACATTTATTTCAAGCAGGTTGTCTTGATTCAAACAAGCCCACACACACAACTTAATATGATGCGTAGATCTTGAGAAAATACTCACAGAGTTACATGACATGCTGCTTGACTAAAGCTATAGGACATTCAGGGATCCAATTGCATCGCAATCATAACCGTGTTTTCCAACGTCATTTGAAAGTTCAGCCAATGGAAACTAGATCTCGGGTATGGTGGGTAGGGATGATGTGTAGAGACCAATCAGACACTGTTTTACATTTGGAGCGTGCTTGAATTTGATTGGTCACTCAGATTGACAGGTCTTGGTTTACCGTGTGCCATAGAATAGGAACGCACAGCTAAAACAGCACTGGAAGATCATCGCTCATCAACCAAGATCTTATTATTCTAGGTAATAATAAATATTTTTAGGCTTTGTGTTGTTTACATGTAAAACACTGTTTGGAGAGGTTTTTGGACTTTTGATAAAAAGGCTATCGCTCAAAATGCCATAACTTTTGATTGCTTTAAGATATCAACACAAAATTTAGCCCAGATACAGTTTACATGATTGTGAACAAGCCCAAACTTGATGTTATGACCCTTCACACTTTCTAATAGTGTTGTCAAAAATATCGATATTTCTATATTGATACTGAAATATCTGAAATGATTCCAATACTCCTTTTCTATGGTGGCCAAGAGAGCTCAACGCGTTGCAAGTGAAGAAAGCACATGCTAATAGAAAAAACACCAGAAAATTAACAAAACAACTTCATTAGTTTGACTCACAATGCAACCAAATACAGAAACGAGCTGGAAACAGCCCAAAGCTCAACGTCCTGCAACTGAAGAAAACACATGCAAATAGAAAAAACACCAGGAAATTAACAAAACATCTTCATCGGCTTGACAACACATGTGCAGCAAATACTCACAACACAACCAAATACAGAAATGCACGTTATTACTCATTCCCACAGATTTCATACGCGCACCACTAAACTTTATAAGTGACACGCACATAAAACCACCTCTCAGACAGCTCACAGGTACCAAATTGAGCCACTTTTTCATAGCTTATTGCACTTAAAAGGTTAAATACATAAAAAATGATGTCAAAATGCCCGTTTTGGCGAGTATTCAGGTAAATACAGTCAGTTTTGGAATGTAAATAGTTGAAAAAGAAATCGCATGTTGTTTAAAAGTATATTAGATCTGTGCATTCACTCTTAAAGTGACAGCAGCCTAATACCTCCTGCTGTCTGTCATGTTAATCAAAGAACATCACTGGCTGCTCTTGACTGAATAACTTTTGTAACTTTAATTGTAAGCATTAATCTGCAGTTTTACATTGAAGACTATCCAGTGTTATTTTACAGTGCACAGCATAAATGAGTACACCCCCTCTGAACAAATACAAAAGATGTATTTTCTTTATGATCACTAATACAATTCATGGAAAGATGGCAAAACTAAAATATATTAAACATATACATAATAAAAACTGAGAAATATATGTCATTAATAGCCATAAAATAAGTAAATTAGCCAATTTTGTTTAAATTAAGGATTGCAGAAATGAGTACACCCTAGATTTAATTCAATAAATGTATAATATTCTAGCACTTCGTATTCGCTCCATAATTTTGAATATACTGCTCTGACCGTTCTTGGCACGGAGTGCCAAATTGTCATGACAAATTGTCACATCTGTCCTGTTTGACTCCTGGATGATGAGCTCCTTAAATGCCCTGATCTTTAATGGGAAGTGTTGCTCAACTCGTCTCTACAGAATCCCCCACAGGTGCTCAAGAGTGTTAAGATTGAGTACATGTCCACAGAAGGTTTTTCACCTTGGGAGAATGCATATCCTCATTGTCATGTTGAAAAAATGCCCAACAATGCAGGGAATGAGGAAAGGGTAACATCTTCTGTTTCAAGTTTGTGTATTTAATTACACAGTGGTGTGGGAATTCATGGCAGCATTGATAAAGCACAACTCCCTCACACCTTCAGCACTAACTTACATCCCTATATAAGAGCTTTACTACCACTGAACTTTACTGTGGGAACCAGGCACTTCTCACTGTCCTCCTTCTCTAGCAACACCATAACATTTTGGATACTGTTAGATCCAAAATGATTGATTTGGTCTCATGAGACCAGAGTATTGATTCCCAGAATCTATATTTTGTAAATATGGGCTTTGGAAGTGGCTGACTGACTGACTACTGACTACAGTAGGTATTTCCAGTGAGAACAACAACCATGCATGTCATTTCTGCAAGCTGCATCTTACTCTGTGAGATAAACAGTCACTCTTTTCATAGCTTTTGCTGGCTCTGAGACACTCGCTTGGTATTTCTCCTGCTCTTTGTCTAGCAAAAAAAAAAAAATCTCATCACTAAATGAAAGCTTAAAATGAAGGCCTGATTATTTCAGGGGCCTTGTCACAAGTCCATTGTTTTTGAATTTCTGTGTTACTTTTGCTATATTTTCACACTTAAAACAATGATTTGGTAATCCTCTTGTACCACTGTCTTCTTTTGTGCTAAGAAATAAGTCTCCTGACAGTTCTTTCCCAAGTGGTTCCATTGTTGTCAGCATTAAGTCTGAGAATGATTCAGTGGGCTATATAACACTTTTAATTGTCAAGAAATTACTTCTCTTTAAATGTTTTGGTTCAACATACTTACCGGTTGATTAAACATTGCCTTAAACTTACACCAGAAATTTTTTATTTCGTTTTATTTAGTAACTTTTAAGAGGGTGTACTGATTTTTGCTACACAACATTTTATCACCTTGATAAGAAAAATCTTATTTTCCTGAAAAATTCTTTGGTAATTGATTAAGCAGACTTGCTGGAACATTATATCTCTAAAGAACCCTAACATATCTTCTAAGTACTTGAGTAATTGCTGACTTTCAGAAGTTTCAGAGGGGGTGTATTCATTTATGCTGTGCACTGTACATTTAATAACATTAATTTCTGTAGAATTTCTTACCCAAATACTACTGTTAGACCCACCTGGAAAACTTAAATCCATGTTTATTTAATTTATCTCTTTATTCTATTGTATTTATTTGTGCTATCGTTTGCAGTTTATTTATTTGTTATTTTATTACTGATGGTTTACTTTAGTTCAAAGTTTCAAATAAGCCCTCAATGTGCTATGTGTAAGATATTGCAAAAAAATTACCAAAATTATGAAAATAAAAATACACTATATTGCCAAAAGTATTGGGACACCCCTCCAAATCATTGAATTCAGGTGTTCCAATCATTTCCATGGCCACAGGTGTATAAATCAAGCACCTAGGCATGCAGACTGCTTCTACAAACATTTGTGAAAGAGTGGGTCGCTCTCAGGAGCTCAGTTAATTCAAGCGTGGTACCGTGATAGGTTAAGTCCATTCGTGAAATTTCCTCACTACTAAATATTCCACGGTCAACTGTTAGTGGTATTATAACAAAGTGGAAGCAATTGGGAACAACAGCAACTCAGCAACGAAGTGGTAGGCCACGTAAAATCACAGAGTGGGGTCAGCGCATGCTGAGGCGCACAGTGCGCAGAAGTTGCCAATTTTTTGCAGAGTCAATAGCTACAGACCTCCAAACTTCGTGTGGCCTTCAGATTAGCTCAAGAACAGTGCGTAGAGAGCTTCATGGAATGGGTTTCCATGGCCAAGCAGCTGCATCCAAGCCTTACATCACCAAGTGCAATGCAAAGTGTTGGATGCAGTGGTGTAAAGCACGCCGCCACTGGACTCTAGAGCAGTGGAGACGTGTTCTCTGGAGTGACGAATCACGCTTCTCTGTCTGGCAATCCAATGGACGAGTCTGGGTTTGGCGGTTGCCTGGAGAACGGTACTTGCCTGACTGCACTGTGCCAAGTGTAAAGTTTGGTGGAGGAGGGATTATGGTGTAGGGTTGTTTTTCAGGGGTTGTGCTTGGCCCCTTAGTTCCAGTGAAAGGAACTTTTAATGCTTCAGCATACCAAGACATTTTAGACAATTTCATGCTCCCAACAGTTTGGGGATGGCCCCTTCCTGTTCCAACATGACTGCGCACCAGTGCACAAAGCAAGGTCCATAAAGACATGGATGAGCGAGTTTGGTGTGGAGGAACTTGACTGGCCTGCACAGAGTCCTGACCTCAACCCGACAGAACACCTTTGGGATGAATTAGAGCGGAGACTGCGAGCCAGGCCTTCTCGCCAACATCACTGCCTGACCTCACAAATGTGCTTCTAGAAGAATGGTCAAAAATTCCCATAAACACACCCCTAAACTTTGTAGAAAGTCTTCCCAGAAGAGTTGAAGCTGTTATAGCTGCAAAGGGTGGGCCAACTCCATATTAAACCATACGGATTAAGAATGGGATGTCATTAAAGTTCATACGCGCGTAAAGACAGGTGTCCCAAAACTTTTGGCAGTATAGTGTATCTACATGGCAGTTTTCCCCTTAGATATTGAAAATAGTATTTAATATTGATATTTTTCAAGGTATCACATTTAGAAATTCCAGTATCGTGTCAACACTATCAAAATCTTTTTTCTTCAAAATCTGAAAGGTTTTCTATCAAATGAGACCATGTACTTGAGGATACCTTTTTTGTTTTTTTGTTTATATATGCCACTTAGACATAATCATTAAAAATGCCTTATGTAAGTTGTTAACAGTCAACAGAAAGTTTACATAATATTTATATAAAGCTTCCAGTGATCGGGTTCAGGAGATAAGAGAAACGAGGAGAACCCCTGCATTGAGAGCACTCCTCATTGCTGCTCTCAGATCCTCCCCACCCCTCCATCCCTCCTTTCTCCTCTCTTCCTCGTGACTGGCCTGAATGCTTAATCATGCCTCGACTCCCCAGTAGAGTAAAAACAGACTGGAGGTCCCATTGGCTGAGCCATGTGGTGTGTGGTCTGTGATGCTGTGCTCTGATTGGTTAACAATCTGAGGGCAGAGTTAAGAGGTCCCCAGTTACCAGCTGGGAAGGGCAGGGCAGGGCATGTCTTCAGCCATGACAACACACACAATACACACATGCACATACAAGCTCCATGGTGGACAAAGAACCAAAAGGCAGAGTGTATGAGTCAGGGCTGTCTGACCTCAGAGATCTAATCATGCATACAAAGTATAATCCCTAAAAATTTTATATTAAAATAAAGAACTTCAGGATTGCACAAATAATCAACAGCCACTCTGTGTTTCCATTTACATTTTTTAAAATGTTTTATTGCTTGGTCGGTGTCGTTGTGAGTATTGTTTCTTTTGCTGTTATAGGCTGTAAGGACAGTTGAATTAACTGAAATCATTCGGTGAAGTGATATGGAACTGTAATGCGGTCAAGACCTGCCTGGAACTACTTTAACCATGCGTTTCCCTGAAAATAATTGCACACCTTAGAACATTGATCAACCAATCAGATTCGAGCATTCAACAGCCCCATAGTATAAAATATTTTATTTAATCCATTTCCATTGGGACTACATGAATAATTTTCACTGTCATTAATTTAAAATTGCATGAACTAGGCAGGGATTTGTTGTTCTCAGTATGCATTTTCCATTTTTAAGCATACTTAAATATAATTTAAATTGATTTTACACACTTAAACCATTATCATATTCCGACGATATTAAAGTGTCAACGGATTTTGATTTTGAGTTAGGAAAAAAAATCAACATCCATAAATGAATGAGAAAAAAAAGCGCAGGATGTTATTAAGTATAAAAGCCATAATAAATTGATTTATTTCAGAGATTTATTCTGAGGTACAGTAAAGATTATGCACATATCTTTGGGCATAGACCCAAATTATTTTTTGGGGTGACTAATATCAAGCTAAACAGTTGAAACTATGGATTCATGTGTTTCCAGAAACCAAACAGGTGCTGGATCTGTTGCACTCACTAACCCATTTAAAGCAGGAGAGGACCTGAGCATGAGACTCAAGGTTAGCTACACCGCTATCAAATCAGTGCAGCATTATGTAAGAGTAACTGTCTCCACTAACCTCTGAACAGCTCTGAGATTGCTGTAATGGGTCTCTCTCCTCTCTCTCTGTCTTAGAGGCCCAAACCATTCATTGTTTATGAATAATGAATTAAACACCATATAATGAAAGTGAATGGGGATAGGAGGTAAAGGTATCGTTAAGGGTATGGTCCATACAATTTGTGTGCCACATTCCAAGTCTTCTGAAGCAATATGGAAGCTAATTTAGAAAATGTTTAGTCACTATTCAAAGATACTACCACACACAGAACTTGTGTGTTAAGGCCCCAATGTACTTTAGTTAGTTTAGAGTTAATTCCAGGAGTTCATAAGAGCTTGCCAAAACGAACTTTAAGTAAAAGTTCACTTTGTCTAGTAAACACCTGAACTACCATTGGTCTGTGTTTATACGAAATAGGTAGGTGTGGCTCTGTGGCCCCGCTTTCTTTGACATGGAAATCTCTCTGGTTCATTTCTCCTGTTCAGTCCGTCAAGGTCAGACGTCTGTGAGTAAAAGCATGAACACACTGAAGAACTGCTTTATAGCAGAAATTGAAGTTGTAATTCTAATTGAAAGTCATGTTTAATACTGTAAAGCAGCTTTCTTTAAAGCAATCTATTGTATAAAGTGCTATATAAATAAACCTGACATATCCACGTCACTATGATCAGATGTTTTCTTACCGCTGTTATTTTTGTTGTGTAACCTTACAGTAAGGCCACATACACATTGCAGCTCAACTCAGTTCACCTTTTAGTGCTTAATCGCATTCTGTACACACACAGTTCAGTAAAATACGGGAGTGACAACCGCATTCTACAACCGTATTAACTCCCGAAAAATACAGGTAGTGACAACCGCATTTACAGAAATTCTATGCAGTGTGTACGGAAACTTACAGTATTGTTCTGAATATGAGACAATGTTTTTTTTCTTAGACCCTATACTGACTAAGCTATTGAAAGAGATGCTTCCATAGGTCATAGATCCTCCTCTTAATATTGTTATTATCATTAGCATATGTGCTGAAAACTTTTAAGCTGGCTATTATTAAACCTCTTATTAAAAAAACACAACTTGATCCTAGAGAATTAGTCAATTACAGGCCGATCTCGAATCTACCTTTTCTTTCAAAAATACTAGAAAAGGCAGTATCATCGCAACTACGTTCCTTCTTGGAAAGAAATGGTATCTGTGAGGATTTCCATTCAGGATTTAGACCATACCATTGTACTGAGACTGCTCTCATTAGAGTTACAAATGATTTGCTCTTATCATCAGATCGTGGTTGTATCTCTCTGTTAGTGTTAGTGTTATTAGATCTCAGTGCTGCTTTTGACACTATCGACCACAATATTCTTTTGAATACACAAATTATGTTGGCATTAGTGGAATTGCATTGGCATGGTTCAAATCTTACTTATCTCACCATTATCAGTTTGTAGTAGTAAACGAAGAGATGTCATATCGGTCACAAGTTCATAATGGAGTACCGCAAGGCTCAGTACTAGGACCATGCTACCCTTGGGAGAAATCATTAGGAAGCATGGCGTTAGTTTTCACTGTTACGCTGATGATACTCAGCTCAATATTTCCTCAAGGCTAGATTACTGTAACGCTCTACTGGGTGGTTGTTCTGCTCGCCTGTTAAACAAACTACAGCTGGTCCAAAACGCAGCAGCTAGAGTTCTTACTAGAACCAGGAAGTATGACCATATTAGCCCGGTTCTGTCAACACTGCATTGACTCCCTATTAAACATCGTACAGATTTTAAAATCTTGCTACTTACCTACAAAGCACTAAATGGTTTAGCTCCCCAGTACCTGAGCGAGCTCTTAATGCATTATAGTCCTTGCGATCTCGAAATTCTGGACAGCTGATAATACCTAGAATATCAAAATCAACTGCAGGTGGTAGATCCTTTTCGTATTTAGCACCTAAACTTTGGAACAGTCTTCCTATCACTGTTCGGGAAGCAGACACACTGTCAGTTTAAATCTTGACTAAAAACACATCTGTTTAAACTTGCACATAAACCATTATCTACTTCTATAAATTCAAATCATGTTAATTGTTAGGCTGCATAGATTAGGTCAGCCGGAACTGGGAACACTTCCCATAACACCTGATGTACTCGCTACATCATAAAAAGAATGGCGTCTACGCTAATATTAGTCTCTCTCAGTTTATCCCGAGGTTTGCCGCAGCCTGCCAGATCCAGGCTGTATCCAGATGGGATGAAGGACCTGTATCTAGACATGATGATAATGCAGCCCTGAAGTGTCAACTAAACTATCCCCTGCGAAGGCCTCCTTCCCTTTCCTTTCCCTATGTATAGATAAAACGTTATCAAAAATTATTCCAGTTCACATACATCCGCGGACACAACTAATTTTTCTGTATTATGCGGACCAGACAGGTAATTTGGCAAATATCACTTTTTTAAAAAGACCACGCTTCTGCGCACATACACACTCAAACACGCAAACCTATAGACTAAACACGTAAATGAACGGCAAGAATGCATTAAAAGTATTCGGTTTTCAGTAGGAAAGGTGTCATTTAAGCAGCCCCTAAAGAAATAATTAACAATTTTTACAACGGAAGTGATTCAATCAAAAACCAACTTTATCTTGATAATAATTTTCCTATTGTCACTGTGAAGCTGCTTTGAAACAATATGTATTGTGAAAAGCGCTATATAAATGAAGATGACTTGACTTGACATTTTCTTTATAAAAAATTCTTTATAAAATACAAGATTTGGTCTTCAAAAAGCCTTTTTCCAAAAGGTACATTTTGAAAAAGAGGGGTCGTCCTATAATCAGGGTCGTCTTATATTCAGAACAATACGGTAATATTTACATATTCATCCAAATCCCATTCCCTACTAAGTAGGGCTGAGCGATAAAACAATGACGATATTTATCAATAATATAACAATATTATATTTTTTCTCAATAAAATTATAACAAAAGTTTGATAAGTGTTCAATATAATGTTTATGCACTAGGCAAATAATGCTGCGCATTGTGTGTTGCAGACCATCGCACTGGTGCCAGTACCAATTTGCCTAACTGACAAGCACTGTTGTGTATGAGAAACATTAAAGGGCAAACACGGCAAAAGTGGAACTAATCAGAGCTAATCACCGTAAGTCACATGGAACAAATATCAGCTCGGCTCAAAACACTAGTAGTAGGAAGTTTGGATCATTTTACTGACTCGGATCTTTGTATCTCGTTCAGCAAATTGAACAAATATTTTTGAAGTAATTTCGGCAGAATTAAAATGTTGCATGTTAAATTCCCCAACACATACTACTTACGCAAAACGCTGATCACATTTGGAATAAAAAATAAACTATAGGCTAATGCAGTCATGAAGGACAAATTATGAGTAAGAAATGATTAATTAATTGCTTAGCAGGGCCTTCAGGCTATGCAGTCTGTTAGTTTACCTCACTTCCCGATCCAAGTCGTTCTCTCTTTTGTCACCTTACATTTATCACGTCTGTTCCCCCAGAAAGATTAGTTCACCTCTCGTGTCTTCGAGGCTGAGTCATTAGTTCAGTCGCCAATGTCTGATCTGGCCCATGACAGCCCCATATGCAATGCATGCAGTACCGGAAACAGAAATTATTAGTTCACCTCTCGAGTCTTCAGGTTCGAGTCGTTTGTTCATCCCGTCACAGCCCCATAGGCTGAATGCAGAAAAAGAAATATGTTCATCTCTCGAGTCTTTGGGTCTGAGTCGTTCTTTTGTCACGTGACTGCTTCCCGGCTCAGTGTCTCGCAACAAATACAATATTACATTCGTATTACTATTGACTGTTTGTTGTATTATATTTAGGAATTATCATAAATATAATAATATGTGCAATAAACATTTATGTTATGCAACTATGTCCCTTCTGACCAATCATTAACAATTTTATAATATTAGACCAATACGTCCAGGCTTCATAGGAAAATAAATTATAATACTAGCTAAAAAACAAACAACTAACCTAAAAAAAAAACAAACAAAAAAACTATGCACTTGTTTGTAAGGAAGGTTGTGAATTAACTAATTTCTGTATCCAATACGGCTGTCACGTTATATAAAAAAAGAACGAAGGACTCGGACCCGAAGACTCAAGAGGTGAACTAATCATTTCTGTTTCTGCATTCAGCATTCAGCCTATGGGGCTGTGACATGATGAACGAACGACTTGAACCCGAAGACTCAAGAGGTGAACTAATCATTTCTGTTTCTGCATTCAGCATTCAGCCTATGGGGCTGTGACATGATGAACGAACGACTTGAACCCGAAGACTCAAGAGGTGAACTAATCATTTCTGTTTCCGGTACAGACTTGCATAGCCTTGCCTATGGGGCTGGGACTTGATGAACGAACGACTCGAACCCGAAGACTAATCGAACCCGAACTAATCACTTCTGTTTCCTATACACAACCTATGGGATGTTGCGCATGCACGGTCAACACAAAATGAACGAATCACTCTCTGAGACAACTCGTTGTTTCCGAGTCATATTTAAGATTCATTCAAAATGAACGAATCGTTCCTGGACGACACATCACAACAAAACACACCGCAGTGTGAGCTTGGAGTGAATGCATTTCCTCTCTGATCGTCTCAAACACGTGACCACTAAACAGCACTATGAGATCCGGTGAGAAGCGTTCCAGTTCGGTGCAGAGTTCTCCCATACAAACCACAAATCAAATGATTAATGATTTAAAATAGTTTAAGGCCAGATGTACCAGCGCTGACATTCTCACCAACACTGACGCGGAAAACAGGAGAAACATTGAGCCACAACAATACAGTTAGAAGGCTTTCAATCCACAAGTTACCAACATTTACCATGATTTACTGTAGTAACACTAACTGAAACTATGATATTGTAGCAGAAATGTTGGATATTCATATTCATCCATTTTTTTATATTATTAATGTAGACATTAAATGTATTGAGTTATGGAATATAATTACAGTATTTTTGTTATTAAGCTATAGCAGTTTTTGTGCACTTGTTTTATACTAAATTTCTTTAGGCAACTGTTTTTCATAACAAATAGGCTCCCATAGAAACAATATAGTTAGTTTTTACCATGGTAGTGAGGTGTAATATGTGGTTTTACCTGTGGTTAACATGATCCAAAATTTTACCCTATAAAAAAAAGAAATGATGGTTTTTGAGGAAAACATTCCAGGATTTTTCTCCATATAGTGGACTTCAACGGCTACCAACAGGTTGAAGGTCCAAATTGCAGTTTCAATACAGCTTCAAAGGACTCTACATGATCCCAACCTAGGAATACTCACCCTCATGACATACTAAACTTGTATGCATTTTTTCTTCTGCTGAACACAAAAGAAGATATTTTGAAGAATTTTGATAATCAAACAGTTTTGGTTCCCACTGACTTCCATTGTATTTTTTGTCCATAAAATGGAAGTCAATTGGAACCAAAACTGTTTAGTTACCAACATTTTTCAAAATATCTTCTTTTAGGTTCTACAGATGAAATTAGGTTATACAGAAAGTTATACAGGTTTTTGAACGACATGAGGGTGAGTAAATGATTCAGAATTTATATTTTTTGGTGGACTATCCCTTTAAGGGTGGGCTCTTTTCTGTAAGCAACAACCTAGCAACACCCAAGCAACCACAATGCAACATTATAAAAAATAAATAAATTTTTCAAATTCAAATTGTGTGTATGCGTGTGTTGAATATAACTCTGGAACAATCTTCCTAGCATTGTTCGGGAAGCAGACACACACTGTCAGTTTAAATCTAGACTAAAAACGCATCTCTTTAACCTGGAATACACATAACACATTATCAATTTATATTTTCAAATCCGTTAAAGGATTATTAGGCTGCATAAATTAGGTCAGCCGGAACCGGGAACACTTCCTATAACACGAGATGTATTCGTTACATCAGAAGAAGAATGGCATCTACACTAATATTAGTCTCTCTGTTTATCCCGAGGTTTACCGTAGTCAACCGGATCCGGGCCGTATCCAGGTGAGATCGAGGACCTGCGCCTTGATGTGACCACAACGCAACCCTGAAGTATCAGCAGAGACTGAGTCAACCAGATCATCCATTGTGAAGGCCTCATCGACACGACAGCCAGTGGCACAGTTACTCAACACACCGTCCATACCGGCGTGATGAATACAATCCTCAACTGGATGGAACTGGAATAAATACTTTGAATGTTGCGATCCCATCGGACTTATGATAGCTACCTGAATCGTAACAAAGCACTGTTCGCCAGAGGAGAACTGGCCCCCCGACTAAGCCTGGTTTCTCCCAAGGTTTTTTTCTCCATTTTAACACCTATTTGCCACCTTATGTCACCTGTTGGAGTTTGGGTTCCTTGCCGCTGTCGCCTTTGGCTTGCTTAGTTGGGGACACTTGACATTTGATATTCAACAGTGCTTTGCATCTGCCTGCATTGACACCATTTTCTTTAAGAACTGCTGTGCAGCCAAAATTATATACCAGTTATCACTGTAAAGCTGCTTTGACACAATCTGCATTGTAAAAAGCGCTATATAAATAAAGCTGACTTGACTTGACTTGACACAGAACGGGACTTCAAAAAGAGATGCAGATATACAGGAAGTGACAGGAGGAGGGATCATCTCAGTGAGTGAGAATAATCCCATGAGATGCATGTTCTACCAGCCAGATTCAGTCTAACAAAGAGAGTTTGACCACAGCTGCTGAATCTGAACACACACACACTTCACATCAATGTCTGACTAAGTTTACTGCCTCTCAACCACTCTGAAAAGAGGAAACCATGACAACAGAGCAGTAGAGGAGGCAGGAGATGATATCAGCCAGGCAACTGGAGAAAATGCTGTGAGGAGGTGGAAGAGAGATCCATAGAGATGAACTGAAATGTGGCTTTACCACAACGAATCCCTTTTAAATTCCAGAGATTGAAATAATAGATAAACAAATTAATGAAGAGAGACATAGATACAATTTTATTTTTATGTTTTCGGAAGACAAAAAATTCTGGCAATGTGAATCCTCCATTGACATGTTATGAAAACATCAGATACAATATATACACCACTGTTAATGTACTCTCACTAATACTGATATTAGCCTCTACGGAAAGATCACTGCATTTACATCTTTTATTAAGCTAGAAAGCCTTTTAATGTTTAATAACACCCATAAATTATTAAATAGCTGTACATTTTTTAACAAGGCTGTACCTTCAGCACTGAACAAAAAAAGGTTCAAAGAACAATAAAAACAGTATCAGTCAAAGCTAACACAGAAACACTGATACTGTTACAGAAAATGAGGCTTGTTACTGTTTGTTAATGAGTTGTTGGATAATTTGTTAAAAGACCTCATGATTGACAGAGACAGAGGAGGGCTTTGATTTGGGTTTGTGTTTTTAAGGGCCTCTTAACTTGTAAGGTAATCAAAACCAGACAAAAGCTGAATGATGTTTTACCCTTGTGAGGTAATTTAGAACTGAAAATATCAGGGGCTAAAACCTCTCACTGCTTTTTTGTTTTAACAAAGTAGAGAAAAATAGGTAAAATAGAGTAAAATAACAAACATTCAAATGGAATAGAATTTGTTTTATTCACAAGAGGAATAAAACAATAGTATTAAATTAATCAAAATGAAACAAGGAATAAAACAAAAAGCAAATTATATATTTAAAAATATATATATTTTTAATAAATAAAATATCTTTAAATTATATTTTTTAAATACATTTATTTATTTTATTATAAACAAAAATTAAAAAGTATTATCATTTTATATAATTATGAAATAAAACAAAAGTGCAGAGATAAATAAATATTTAACAAAACAATATTAAAAGTGATTAAGATAAAAAATAAGTAAAAGGCTAATCAATAATTATAATAATCTATTTAATATAATTGCAATAATCAGTGTACCTCTACTATGGTGTTCAAAACATGCAGATACCTAATCTTATATAACAAACAAACAAGCATATAAACATCCATGGTAGTAAAACAAATTAATCTTGCTTCCTGCTCCCTCAATCCTGAAGCATTTGAGCACTGACATGGTAACACTGACATCCCCAAACCACACACAAACACAAAAACACAAGCACACAACACGTGAGGGTGTATATAGGGGAGGATAAGGGGTGCATAACATCTGGGGCGATTGCCCCTTTTTCCTGAATTGACAATTATATACATTATCACACAGACCCACAAACACCATCACTCATGCACAAACACGCACAAATCTCATATAATTCAGTGTGAAATTATGGAGTGGGGGGTGTTTATGGAGGATTAGTCTTTTCCTGGTTAACTGTTCAATGGATTCTCCTTATTGAATGAAACAAGCTCGCCCTTTCCAACCCCCCCTCTTCCCCCCTCTTCCCCCCTCCCCTTCCCCCCCTCCCCCTCTCCAGTGTGATCTGCGCGTTTCTGCCAGTCTTTCCTCCATTTAACATTCTCTGAAAGCCCTTTATGTAACTCAACCTTACAGCCGGAGCAAATGAACGGCAGACTAAACAACCACAAGTGCATCTCCTCAGCCCAGCATTACCCACAAACCCCTGCTGACAGCTTCTGCCCACATGACTTCCACCCAGAGATAAAAAGCCCATCTGACTGTAAATAGTCAACACAATATTTGACACAAACTCACACAAACTAATTTGGTTTCACTGTTCAGCAGTAATGAGGTATATTTTTAATAAGTGCATGGAACCTCGAGAAGGATGAGAGTGAGGAAAGAAGGAAGACTGGGATGAGAGAAGGAAAACAAAAGGTAGAGAATGACAATGAAAACAGGGATAAGTGAAGGAAGAAGAGAAAAGAGTTAAGAGAGAAGGAAAAGAGAAGCTAGAAAAATTAAAAGAAAGATAGGAATGAGAGGGAAAAGAGTAGAAAGAAGGAAAGGGAAGTAGAGAGAAGGAGAAGAGAAGGAAGACAGGGATGAAAGTGGGAAGAAAGGGAAAAGAGAAGGAAAAGAGAATGTATAGAAAGATAAGACATAAGACAAGGCAAGACATACTATTATAGTATTTATTAATATTTAATAATATTTAAAAATATTTTTTATTAGTCTTTGACTTTTATATATTTCTATTTAGTTTTATTTCAGTTTTAGCTTTTTAAATTTTAGTAACATTTTAAAAACATTTTTTTTTTAACAGTTTCCGTTTTAGGGTGGACAGGGAACACCGGAAGGATGACAGGGAAGAAAGAAGAAAGACATGATAGAGACAAAGAAAAAAGATATGAATGAGAGAGGAAAGAAAGAGGAGGGAAGAAAGAAAAAAAGAGGGAAGAGAGAGGGGAAGACAAGGAAAAAAGCCGGAATATGAAGAAAAGGGACTTTTTAATTACAATAAAAGTATTGAAGTGGTACTATGGCACAGTAATGTATTAGATAAGAATACCAATGTACAGTACTTTAATATACACCATGGTACTATTTTACTACCATATTCATGTATCATTGTACTTGTTTAAAAAGGGCTGACAGGCATCACAGAACAAACACAGTTACTAAACAACAAACACAACATGCTTGAGAGCCTCCTTCACATACAGCAAAAGATAAAATTATTAGCACACACACGAGCAGAGATGCTGAAACAAAGAGGAAAGAGGCTGTATACATACTGCTGTAGAGAGTGTCTATCCAGGAGAGCCTGGGCAGCTCACGAGTGCTCAGGTGCTCCATCCCCCCGCCTGCCGTCTCCTCCAGTGCTGCGTCTACTCCAAACACTCCCCCGATTTCTTCCCTTACTCTATCTCTCCCTTTACTCGCCCACAACTCGCCTGATCTCCTTAGTGATTATGGGGGGAGGTAGACATATCTGAGTTTAAGATACAAAACCGATGTGTTTAGCTGAGGAGAGATCCACGCGTCAGTGTGTGTTCGTTTGTACTACAGCTCCTCACATGTAAGACAACAGGCTGGAGCCGCTCGCTGCCAACGGTTGCTATGGGGAGGAGTGGCACTCCTCTCTCTCTCTCTCTCTCTCTCTCTCTCTCTCTCTCTCTCTCTCATTCACTCTCGTTTTTTCTTTTTTTCCCCATGTTTAGTACGGTAAAGCTGCTTGCTTTAAAGCAATCTATTGTATAAAGTGCTATATAAATAATTGTGACATGACTTGGCAGGAGTGTCAAATTGCAGAGCTCATGCAAACATATCCACACTCCACATCACTATGATCAGATGCTTTCTTAAACTTCTTTTTACCCCTAAGCGAACAATGTAAGGCTACATTCAGACTTTCAGTCCAAATCTGATTTTTGTGCATATCTGATTGAAATCTGATTGGATTTAGCAAGTGTGAACGGCAATAAATAAATAAAAATCACATGAAATGTGGTTAACAAATAACAAATCCATTCCGAGCTACATTCATATGTGGTTTGAAATCCTATTCAAATTGCATTTCTGGAAATCCGTTTCAGTCTGACAACTCTGATCGAATTTTGCGTGGTTTATGTGACTTTGTCACGCCATGTAAAACAAATGTCACACGTTGTTATAGGAAACATGCTGAAAGTCACTGCAGAAACAAGGTGGTGTTGTTGCAAAGTGCCAGACGAGCAGAAAATGACAATATAACGGAGACATGTTTTGAGACAGGCGGAGACGACAGTACATAATAAAGGTGCTCAAACCAGCCTCCTATGTTTCTGCTGCTGCCTCATAAAACGCAGTAGTGCAGTAGTCCAGCACGGTTGCTGCACATGTTGTAAATAAGACAGCATCTGTATAGCAAACCCCAGTATGTTGTGGTTATTGTTTTTGGAGTATGCCTACCAACGCAATGTCATTGCCATAGAAACCAATGCAGATATTCTGTAAAACGAAAGAGCAGCATGGACACACAAATCTGATGTACAAATAATTGGATTTGGACTGACAGTCTGAACACAGCCAAAAAGAACTTCACCGTGAGTATATCGGGGCCTTAAGTTATATCTGGAGACCAGAATATCACAGAGACTTAAAGGGATAGTTTACCCATGAATGAAAATTCTGTCATAATTTACTCCCACTCATGAGGTTCCAAACCTGTATGACTTTCTTTCTTTTACTTTCTTTCACAAAATAACTATATTTTGAAGAATGTTGGTAACCAAATCATTTTGGTGACCACTGACCTTCATTTTATTGACAAAAAAGACATTTCAAAACATGCTTTTTTATGTTCTGCAAAAGAAAAAAAAAAAAGACTTACAGGTTTGGAACAACATGAGGGTAAGTAAATTATGACATCATTTTCATTTTCTGGTGAACTATAAGAGTGGACTATTTTGGTCCAGTACACAAATATCTAACACTCACAACACCCTAGCAACCACACTGTTCATTCAAATTCCTCTTTCTCTCAGATCTCTAATCCCTCTCATCTCTCCTTTCTCTCTCCGTGAGCAGCTCTTACATTAGGCATCCTCCTCAGGGATTTGGGGTGATGTGGTAACACCCTCCTGCTCTCCAGAAATCACAGGGTGTGTGTTAGGGTTGGGCAATATAAAAAATATATACCATAATATTTTTTTTCTGCCTTTGGATGATTCTTAATGTACGTGTCATTGTTTTTGCATTTGTTCTTATGGCTTTAGAGGAACCACATCAAGATTAAGTTATTATACAAGTTAAAATAAACTTAATTAAGTAAGTTAATTAAGTTTAATATACATTTATAAAAAAAAAAAAATTCAAAATGTATATTTGTACTAAAAGATTTTAATATATCCACACAGAGACCTCTGTGAAGAATCTTTAATTGAATCGATTCACTGAAACAGCTTTGAATTGAGTCATGGAAATGAAATAAATCAAAGTTAACAAATCTAATTCCACTTTTTTATAGATCTATTAAACATGCATTTCTTGAATTTTATGCTTAAGCAAGAGCCAAAGTAAATACTGTCTAGTTCAAATTTCAGCTCAATATTCAGACAATATGTGCTTGTATAATGCTGCAATTTGCAAGGGTATCATACATGTTTCTCATTACATGAAAAAGTAAAGTTAAAGAGTTAAAAAAAAAATCTGTCTGAACATTATCATGAGAAGGATCTAGAAACTGGTCTGATGTTTTACTATAGGAAAACCTACTGGGCAAATCACAATGACTAATGCAACATTTGTAATGTTGCTTATTTTTCTCTTTGTCTCTAAATCATTGCAAATATATTCTAAATATTCAAAACATTGCTCAGTGTGTGTTTACATGCTTTGAAGAGAGAGCAAGAACGCTAAACCAGAACCGCTAACCTAAGGAGATGAACGAAATCTCTAAACTCTGAAGGACAGAAGATGGAACACACGCAGCAGGAGGCTGGTTCCAAAGACATGAAAAAAAAAATGAGAGATGTAGATAGACGGAAGGAAAGAGGGAAAAATCCACTGAGGAGTGTGTAAGGTCTGGAGCAAATGGGCCATGTAAGATCTCTCTGTCGGTTCCTGTGGCAGCTCATCTCATTCTCACTGGTCCTGATGAGACTGATGGTACCCATGTTAAGCACATGCTGTGTAAGATATGCACAGGGATGCCCATCTCACACTGGCACAAACTAAACATCAGATACGTCCATCTAAATGCAGGATATGCATGTATGATTGATGTAATATCTGTCCAGGGTGTCACAGTTGAATTATGCATTTGTAGAATATACAAGTATCTCAGTTTTAAAGCTGAAACATTTTTTATGCATTTCAAGCTTAATATCAAAATAAGTCGAACAGCATGAAACAATGTGTTGTGAAATTCAATCATGTGGCGATCAGTTATGATTTTTTTTTTAAACAACTTCTGTTCAATAAATTTCTGTTATCCACATAATTATTGTTATTTTCCTTTACAAGATTTTGACAATTTTGGTAATTGTGGCATTTTCTCTCTTGACAATTTTTGTAATTGTGGTATTTTCTCCTCTGCACTATTAAAAAACAAATACACTGCAAATGTTTGGAGTCAGTAAGATTTTTTATGTTTTTGAAACAAGTCTCTCGTGCTAACCAAGGCTGCATTTATTTGGTCAAACACAGTAAAAATAGTAATATTGTGAAGTATTATTACAATTTAAAATAACTGTTTTCTATTTTAATATATGAAATGTAATTTATTCCTGTGATGGCAGAGCTGAATTTTCATCATCATTACTCTAGACTTCAGTGTCACATGATCTTGCAAAAATAATTCTAATATGCTGATTTGGTACTTAAGAAACATCTCTTATTATTAATAATGTTATAAACAGCTGAGCTGCTTAACATTTTTTCAGGATTTTTGATGAATAGAAAGTTCAAAACAGCAGCATTTATGTGAAGCAGTATTTTTGTAACAATTTACAATTCTTTACTGTCACTTTTGATCAATTTAATACATTCTTGCTCAAAAGTAATAATATCTTACTGTCCCCAACCTTTAGAATGGTAGTATAATATTTAAAAAGTGTTCAGTTTTATTACCGGCCATTTATTGTTTAGCTATTGGCCATAACACAACAATATCTGCTTGTCGTTAATGGCCAGAATAATAATATTTATTGCTTATAGAAATTGTGTATGATTTAACCCCAAAACAAAGAATACTAGAATCTGAGTACACCTATTTAAAAATGATCCACCTCAACAAACATTTCAATACATGAGTATCACACTCTATCATGCTTTAATTAATCTCTCTGAGTCTGAACTACAAAGAATTGCTTACTTCACAAGACATATTTCACCCGATCATGGATGTAACAATGAAATCAATGTTTACAAGCCCTCCCTTCATTCCAGTGATAAAGATGCCAATTAACAGAGAGAAAGAGAGAGAGAATGAATGAACTTAATGCATCATGCCTTGGGCAACAGGGAACCCCCACAAACCCCTAAAAAGACATCCCTGTTACCCCCAAACCCCACCCCCACACACACACAGAGGCAGGGGTTGTGATAAGCCAGACTGAACAACTTCAATTAGGACACAAAGGCTCTGGGAGGATTCCCCCAACCCCTCACAGCAAGCTGCCGGAACTAAACTCAAGACAAAGAACACAATCCACACACATGCACATACAGTATTCTCGCTCATTACAGAGTCACACATAAACAGTGCATCTCAGAGTATCCACTTAAAAACTCAAGATCTATATGCGCATAAACTCAAACACACACTCTAATGTCTCGCCAGAGGTCGTTTGAAGTGAGACTTTCAGAAAGGCCCCCAAAGACCCCAAATTAAAGTGCTTTATCTTGCCAAGTATGTATGTGTGTGTGTGTGTGTGTTCGGGAGGGGGCATGTAAACGTGAGCACAAAGCAATCACTGCACCATCCACTTGTGTCTGTGCATGAGACTATTCAAAGTGACAGTACGTTAAAACAAAGAGCAGAATAATATAGGTCAAACACACACACACACACACACACACACACACAAGAAACAGACAGAAATAAGTCCTTACATATGTGTGTGTGTGTGTGTGTGTGTGTGTGTGTGTGTGTGTGTGTGTGCACGTATGTGTGTGTTTTTGTGATTTATGAGGACACAAATTTGTATAAATGACATGAATATTACACTGGTATTATGATGTAAACATGAAATATGAGGAAATTTCATGAGTCCTCATATTTAAAATAGCTTTAAAAACATACTAAACAATGTTTTATCAAAAATGTAAAAATGCAGAATGTTTTCTGTGATGGGTAGGTTTAGGGGTAGGGGTAGTGTAGGGGGATAGAATTTACAGTTTGTACAGTATAAAAACCATTATGCCTATGGAATGTCCTCACTTTGATAGCAAAACAAACCTGTGTGTGTGTGTTGTCCTGGTAAAGCCTACGTTATTGGGACAAAGAAATCTTTGACCTTGTGGTGACATTTTTGGTCCCCAGGAGGAAAACGGCTTATAAATCATAAAGAATTATGTTTTTTTGAAAATGTAAAAATGCAGAAAGTTTTCTGTGATGGGTAGGTTTAGGGGATAGAATATAGAGTTTATACAGTATAAAAATCATTAGGTCAATGAAAAGTCCCCATCAAACATTGAAACACAAGATATGTTTGTGTGTGTGTGTGTATATATATGAGGCTACACGTGGCAGAGATAAGTAGCAGTTCATCAAATATGGATCTGACATAGACACAGCTCTTTGTTTCTGGATGAAGGCCAACAGGACATCAACACAACGGGGGCTCTTGTGAGTGTGATGTGCTACACAAAGAAGAATAAGACTGCACACGCACACGGTTAGTAATTCATTAAACAGTGCACCTATACTAAAATTCTGACTGATTAAAAACCACAAATAATTTTCTTATTATGTCTGATAACTGATAAATGGCAGATATTACAATTAATTTCCATTTTATCTATATAAATTAAAAGTAAAACCTAAACATAAAAACTACACTATCCAATTTTAAAAATTGATATTCAAAAACATTTGCATATGCCTGCCTCCAGAGCAAGACATTGACAAATAGTTTTACATAGTGTACAAAAGATACCGGTATAAATAATTTTTGTGTTTATGTGCCCCCATAACCGATATGCAAAACCGATATTTATTTACTGTTATACTTCTGTTTTTGACACGATTACAACACCACTGAACTGAACAAACCATTTTATTTATAATAATCACTCCCTCCTTGCATAGAAAACAAAACAAATCTTATACACCAATAAATTTTGTTAATTTTAATCTTCCTATTACAAAAATAATTTTATTTATAAAAAGCATCAGCAGCAACACTAATGTTAAAAATAAGCAAAATAAATGTAGAATGTCTAATGTTTTCAAATGGAGAAAATAAATTAAAGACAGGAGTCATATCAACTTTGCAGAAATGTAATACTTCATTTTAAACTACAGTTTTAGTAGATTTATAAGCTGTTTAATAGGCTAAAGAGTGAAGAATAATTCACTGGATAATGTTAAATAACTGAATAATGTTCTCTGGAATATTGGAATATAACAAACAAAACATCATATTTTATTGCATTTCTCAACTGGTATGTTTTATCAGAATTATTAATAATGTTTTTGTCATTCTAGATTATGAAATATCTGCTAACAAAGCGCTGTTTATCTATGCATTTACACAGAACTACAGATAATAAATAATTAATTTCAATAGAGTTGTTTACACTTGGATGTTTATTAGTGAATTAATGGTTATATAGTAAATTTGTTTTAAACAAGTGAATCTTAAAAGTTACATGCGGTGGCCGTGGAGCATTTCCTAAGCATCAACCTGCTGAGTGAACAGCAAAATTCAGACGACTTCACGAGACTAATGATGAGCAACAGAGAAAGAATTAAATTCAGCGCTTTTATTTCCAGCATGTGCTCATTCATGGCTGTATTATTTAATTCAGGCAAAGTAACATCTTTATTTGGACAGGACTTGACGGATTATCTTACGTGACTCCGTGAGCTTATCTCCATTTTTTAGAGACAAGCTGCATAAACTAGCTACATTTCAGGCATTTATATAACACATCTAATTTGTGCATTAATGGCTGTTATGTTAAATAAAGTTTACTAATTACAGCAAAGCAGGTAAGTATACTTTACCTGTGCCATGCCAATGGCGATCCTGCACGCAATTCTCAAAACACCCACAAGATGGCGGCCTTTATCGGTAAATCTGATATTACAAAACCGATATCCGATTATGGTAAAATGCTTAAATATCGGGAAAATATCGGTAAATCGATATATCGGTTGATCTCTAATTAAGATTGAGGAGACCAAATGTAAAAATTTAGAATGATGAAAGAGGCAGCAGAACAGTCCCTTTAAAGGGTCGTGAAACCCCAAAACACAATTTTTGAGATGTGAACAGATATGTACAGGCTGCACATCACTGAAAACACTAAAACCACTCATAAATTTAAGCAAGAAGTGGAAATTGGTTATTTTTGTGTTTTGAGCAATTTCGTTCTTCTAGGTTGAAAAGCAAAGTTGAAGCAACATCATGGAATCTGACGTAGAAGCGTGCATCCGGAGTGTGTAATTGGCTGCTGGGGCTGGAGAGGCATGATTCTACGTCATCCGGTTCTGAGCACTTCTCTGCATTTATTCATGAGAATGAACTAGTTTAATCCATTCACTCCACTGTATTACACATGAAATTACGTTACAGTGGAGAATATTTTGATACAAAGAGGACAATGATGTAGACCGAATATTCAAAGAACAATGGACAAAAAAGTACCTATGCCTTTATTCCTTTGTGTTAAACTGATGTGTCGTTTGTTCAGACCATAGTGCTTGTAAATGTATTGAAAATATTATTAGACTTTTTAAATGTTCTTCCGCATTTCTTTCTAATTCTTGGGAGTTTGTTGTCATATAGGCTTATATTTTTAAAATACATAAGGTGCCCTCAAAAATGTTTTTTGTGGGTTTTTTTTTTCTTTCTCCATGGTAATATTTTAATATTCATAGTGAGTGTGTTGCAGGTCTGTGTTTTATTGGTTATCTCCTTTTCCCACCCTCTACTCTCCCACATTTCCACAGCTTTACACTCCCATTTCTTGATAAACACTAACTGAACAACCACTAACCTAAATACTGTGTGGGGCACTCTGTGGTGTAACGGCCCTGTGAAACACCAAAACACAGAAACCCCCTTCACAAAATGTATAGACGACATGCAGATAGTAAATCAAAAACACACCACAGGGCACACATATGCCACATTTGTCCTCTTCCTGTTGAATCACAAATGGCCAATAAAAAATTGATGCTTGATCTTGCTGAGCGGTCAGAAAGCCATTAACTTGCTCCGTGGTGAGAGCTCCAGACTGTCATGAGCACTGAAAGGAGCTGGATCTCGGAGCTCAGTAACACACTGCATACTGGGGCAAAGCGTCTTGCCCTCTATCCCAATGACTGATGGGACACCCATAGATATTTTAAACAAAAATGGTATGATAAGGAATGGAATGGGGGTCTAGGCACTTCAGAACTGCATTTCCTTTTACTTATAAGCCAAAAGATGACATATCCTTTGAGTCTTACTCATGGTTCAAAATTGAAGTCCTTAAGTTACGACAGTCAAAAGTTATTTAAATACTTTTATACTAAAATTTATAGCAAACAGATGCTTTAACACATATTTCGAATTAAAATTACTTTATTTCAGAAGGATGTTTGAAGTTGCTGTTGCTGCTCTTGTGTGTGTAAACATATTTGGAAATAAATCTCATTCTGATTCAGATTCAGATTTTCTCTCTTAAGCCGCTTTTCCACCATCGGGCCAAATGGTTCTAAGAACGGTTCCAGTTATATTTCCACTTAAGCTTGGTGCCGTGCTGAACCGTGCTGCTAGAATGCGTGTTCGCAACTCAGGATTGTTCACTTGTCTGTTGCCCAGCTACCAGTTTTAAAAGAAATATTGGATCATCCTCCATAACGCAGGCACTATTTACATCTCATATCATCTGTAAAATCTTGCATTACCAAGGCAATGTTTGTATTTGTATTACATTCCAAAGAGCTCCGTTATGAGCCCCACAGTGGAAAATTAAACCATATCCATACCGGCTGGGCCGGATTGTCACAGAATGGAAAGGTTAAGCAAAAAGAACAGTTTTGCTGGACAGTGGAAAAGCGGCTTTAATCTCCTTCCATCTATTCCTCCATCCTTCACTCAACTCACTGAAGTGAAGACAAGCTCCACTGCTGTGAGTATGACTGATGCTATACCCTCTGCTGTCGAACACACCACTGGCACTAGCAGACTGCTGGGAGGAGATTTAAAAAAGCAGACAGTGGGCAGGTACTGAATCATGGGGGATGTAATAGCACTAGCATATTAATTAAAATTGACAGGCTGAATACTGCTCTTGCAAACACCATAAACAAATCCAAACCTGAGCTTTTCCTCTCCCATTATCCACTTTGCTTCTGTCCCTCTGTCTGTTCTTTTCACTGCTATATTCCTCAAATCACCAGCCGTTAAGCAATTAACCCTCTCACCTGTCTCTCTCTCTCTTTTTGCAATTTCAAAGACCTTTACTAGCATGATGGTTTATTAAACATACTGCTAAAGACTCAATGCAAATAACAAAAACTACTAAACAAAAAAACAAAAAAATCAAAACATACAAAACAAAAAACAAAACAAGCCATGAAATATAACTACACGAAAAAAAAGAATAAAAAAATTGAATCTTATTAAATATTATATATAGCATATTTTTAAATTCTCTTTCTCTCTCACTATATCATATTGTAAACTGAGCTCAGAAATTGCCTCTCATTTCCTGAAACAGAGCTATGACTTCAAAACCATTAAGTAAGTTATGTATATGCTGACGACACATTGTGGGCTAGTTCATCTGGACATTAGTTCGGGAGGGCTTCTCATTCAGAAGAATGAGACAAAGACTCACGTCCTTCTGAGTGGATGTGCTGGCACACATTCTGTACCAACCAAAATCACTTTGATCTATTGAGGTCACAGCATTGTGCTCTGATTGGCTAGTGGGTATGGTGGTCGGATATCAGTTTGTGTGCACAGAACATCTCACAGCGTACTGATCAAACATGAATATCATTGGTGTGACTAAGGGTGCTTTCACACTGGCAGTTTAGTAAATTACACTATGCAAGGTGTATTCTTGTTAAGGAGAAAGTAAAAGACAGTGATAAAGACAGGGATGGAGAGCAAGGTAGCTCTATCCGAGCACTTCACCTAGTATTTTTTCCAAAATATCCATCATATCTTGCCTGGGGCAAACACTGTTCTCTGAGAAACTAAAATTCATTAGTTTATACAGATGCACTGAAAGCCTGCTGACCGCACACTGACCACACAAACACTCTGCTGCCATCTAGTGATGCTGCTATGTTACCATTCTGATAAAATTTAAAGGTGAAATATGTCCTTGTTGTAATACATCCTCCTATCTAGCTATGAGAATGCCAATCATGGGCCAAATCGCCTGAAAACAACACTGTGGCTCTATTTCTAAAATGCACTCAAAGATGTGCTGAACTGTGAATCTCTAGGTCAAAGCTAAAGGCTATTTTTAACAAACACTTTATATCAAAATACAACACAGCCTTTAGTGCATTACTGCTTTTATAAAATAGTTACTATAAATTAAAAATATAAAGACACAAATTTTCATTATTTATTTTCATTCATTCATTCATTCATTTATTCCAAGCAAATGATTAAGCATTATGTGGCATCCCTCCAACAGAAAATATAGTCCCAGATATATAAAATAATGTTAATAGTTGGCCTGAACTAGGGTAGGGCCGATAGATGATGCCATCGTCCATCGCTGATGGCTGACAGACATCACGATGTTGAGACGGTGTTCTGAAATATTCTGTTTTGTGTTAAAGCGCCACTGAAAATTATAGTGCATGTACCTCGGATAACATAAAGGTAATTGTTCCAGCGTTAAACAAAGTTAAGCTTATATTCTAACTGTTATTTAAAACAGCTTATATGTGTATTGTGTTATGTCGTGTCATGTGTTAGCTATGTTTGATATGATTACAGCCAATGAGTTGCCAGGTGTCGTTAGAATACGTTAAATGAGCCAATAGCATTTGAGTATTTTTGTTATTTGTTTCTGTTTTACCTTGAGAGTCCTTAAACTTTATAATTTTGCCGAAATGTATGGTGGCATCATAATATTAATTATAAACTCCTGTGGTGAAGGCAGCTGCAGGCTATAAGGTAAGGAAGAACAATGTAAAGACTCTCATCAGGTAATAATAACATTTGAACAATATTTCATCCTTCAAAAAGGTGTTTCATGAACAAAATGGGTTTCCAGGGTGCCAGAAACGCAACTGCCACTATGCAGCGGCCTCACAACGTCACTCTTATGTGTGCCTGGCTCGTCTTTACCAGTTATATTACTGTTAGATATTGTTAGTATTCATACAATAATAATAATAATAATAATATTATATGCTTGCTTGTTGTCTCTTCAATTCCTGTCTTTTGCACAAGAGAATATAACATATATATAACAATACTCTTCAAGTAGTTTCATTCGAGGGCCGGATAATCAAATCAAAAATTTGAGGTGGGCCGTGAGCCGAGGGGCTCTTTTAAACTTTCGTTCCGTTATCCACTGGGGCGTGCTGCGTAGTTGAAAGTAAACTATTGAAACACATGAAAACAGCGCTATTTGTTCTGTATTTGTGGTTACTGACCGAGAAACATCTACAGATGATTCAGTGACAGAGCGGTCCGAACGAATCCAAATCGTTTCAGATCGTTATGCAAGTGCGTTTGGCCAATTCACGGAAAAGAAAGTCGACAGAAATACGGGACATGCATAATAACTGCTGAAATATTTGCACGGAAAATGTTTCTCAGGTCAGTCGGAGGAGCGTGCATGGTACGAACAGTGCGTATATAGCCGTACAGCTGAAGGCGCCACTGCAGCCACGTATCTAACCAAATTTAGCCGCACCGGCAGGAAAAGAGGAGGAGGGAGATTGAGGTGCCGTGGGCCGGATGAAGATGACTGGCGGGCCGGATTTGGCCCGCGGGCTGCCAGTTGACATGCCCTGATGTACAGTATGTCATTGACAAGGGTGTTGGTTTATGATTTTTATCACATTTTAGCACAGAGATTATAAAATTATAAAGTTAAGCAACAGCCTTCACACCAGCAAGAGCGTTTTCCCCAATATTAGAGCAATTGCAAATGTTTATTGAGCTGTTGTATAAATCACTATAGCAATAAGTTAATTTTGAATGTGTTTTTGCATGAAAGGAGTATCAAACAATGCCACAGAAGAACACCATCGCTCGTCTCTAAGCAACACAGCAGTGATTCGTAATTGAATTCCCAATTTGAACGAGACGTTTAAATGAAAGACTCGCTCCAGTAACTTTCCGCCACCTACTGGCCATTTAACTTCATATTTCCATAACATGGATGGGCAAGTGCAGAGTGTAGCTTCAACCCTAATCAAGCACACCTTAACTAGCTAATCAGTGTCTTCAGGATTATTAATACTATAGACAGGTGAGGTTTATTTTTTATTTTATTTTTTTTTTTTAAATCAGGGTTGAAGCTAAACTCTGTAGGACAGTGGCACTCCAGAACTGAAGTTGCCTATCCCTGATCTATAATTTTGTTTTTAAAGCTATATTTAAAACTAATCTAGAAGATTAACTATAAATTAATCTTATAGTATTGTGCAATTATGTAGTTATGTAAATAAACAATTAATAAGTGTGGGAATAAATCACTGCATATCAAATCCACCTTTTTTCTGTAACACTATCGTATAGTCAATGCAGAAATGATACATTCAGTCTTAGAATTAATTTACCAGGTTACCTATGATCTTTAACAACAACAATTAAGAAGTATATTAGCTACAGTAGCCTTAGCATATTAGCATCATGAGCCAAGTAATATTTTAACACCAAATACCAGTGGTGGACAGTAACAAAATATTTTTATTTCGTTACTGTACCTAAGTAAATTTTTCAATCTGTACTTTACTCGAGTATTTTTATTTTGAGCAACTTTTACTTTTACTTCACCACATTCCAAAGCATAAGATCGTACTTTTTACTCTACTACACTTCATAAAACATATCGTTACTCCTTATTTTAAAATGAAGAAATCGTCACATGCTCAGATACACAAAAGCGGTGTCCGATTTGTGCATGAACTGATTCTTTTCAATCATCCTGTTAAATCGATTAACAAATCACATCAACAATTCATTCGCGAATTGGACTGATCATACTGCAGCTGTTCTCGAGTCAACAAATCACTGATTCAATTATCTGTTTCCCTATTCTTACGTAGGAGTAGGGGGAAATATAAAACAGCGTGTTCTAAGAGAGTGAAAATAATAAATGAGGATTATAAAAAAGTATTGGGTGGATTTTTATCATTATAGGCTGGTTGGTTACACACACTGTGGACACACATCTGTGTTTAAACACCTTATAAAAGTGAATTTGGCATAATAGGTCGTGATTCGTCACTTCAGAGAACACGTCTCCACTGCTTTAGAGTCCAGTGGCGACGTGCTTTACACCACTGCATCCAACGCTTTGCATTGCACTTGGTGATGCAAGGCTTGGATGCAGCTGCTCGGCCATGAAAACCCATTCCATGAAGCTCTCTACGCACTGATCTCGAGCTAATCTGAAGGCCACACGAAGTTTGGAGGTCTGTAGCTATTGACTCTGCAGAAAGTTGGCGACTTCTGCGCACTGTGCACCTCAGCATGCGCTGACCCCGCTCTGTGATTTTACGTGGCCTACCACTTCGTGGCTGAGTTGCTGTTGTTCCCAATTGCTTCCACTTTGTTATGATAACACTAACAGTTGACCGTGGAATATTTAGTAGCGAGGAAATTTCACGAATGGACTTATTGCACAGGTGGCAACCTATCACGGTACCCCCGCTTGAATTCACTAAGCTCCTGAGAGCGATCCATTCTATCACAAATGTTTGTAGAAGCAGTCTGCATGCCTATTCAAAGCAGATTTTTTGTGGTAACGGCGAAAAGAAAACATATTTGAACAGCAGCGAAAATCGAAAAGCATGTAAAATAGTGACTGGACTGAAAAATATCATTTTATTGAAACTGGTGCTCTGCTGTGCCATTTTTGCCGCATAGACCTATATGTCCTATAAATGTGTCATATTTATATCTATGATAATCCGCACAACTTTCAATGGGCGTGACTGTTGGCGTTTTTAATAAAGAAACATGAATAAATGAGAAAGTAAAGAGCGGGACATGCTTGGTATTAAAAAGGAAATGCAAAGCTGTGAAAAAGAACTGAATCCGTTTCTGACAGCATGTTTCTGTGTGCTCATTCCGAGTGGAACATGGACAAGCATAGTAGACTTGGTCTTCGGTTGCGCATCTAAACGGTAAAATACACACACTGTCAAAATGCAGTCGATGTAACCACTGTGTGTGGGCGTTGTTCTTCACTTGTTTCTCCTCTCTCTCTCTCTCTCTCTCTCTCTCTCTCTCGGTGCATGCTGGGAGCGTTTGGGTGTGTGTGAGGGCTCTCACGAGGGGAGGGTGATTGTGTGCTTGTTTCTTATCTTTTCTAAACTTTTTTTCAATTTCTGATTAAAATTCATTTTTTGTAGTGATAGTAGAATATTTTTGAGGATCAGGTTGGGAGCGGGATGGCGTCCCTTACGCCACCCGTTTCCCTTCACCATGGAATCAGGTGTGTAACTGCGAACGGGGTGAATGTGGAGGAAGTGTTACTGGTCGTAGGAGAAGAGATCGGTTATCAAAACATTTCATCTGCTTCGCGAATGAATAAAGCGGTGGTTGTGTTTGTAAAAGAAGAAGCCGCTAGACACACTGATGAGGTTGTTTCTGTGAATGATGCTGAAAATATGCAGTCTGTAGATGTGGAAGAGAATGAGGCGCAGGGAGCTGAAAAAGATGTGGAAAAGGAGGCCCAGGGAGTTGAGGAAGTTGTTGAATTAACTGATGAAAATGATGACCGAACTGAGGATAGTGTGAGTTTGAATAATGAAATACCAGGAACGGTTGTAAACAATGTAAGGAGTGAGGATATGGAAAATGTTGCAAGTGCTGGAGAAAACAGTGTTGGAAAAAATGACAATGAAGACAATTGTGATGCAGAAATGAGAGAGGAAGATGCACTTTCTGAGATTTCAAACATTGGGTCACACGTGATGGAAGACAAATACTCTTTAGAAGAAATTAATGACTTTCTTGATACAACATTTGGTAAAGTTGTTGATGTAAAAGAGTTCTTTCCAGATGTGGAGAAATTTATAATATCGGTGTTGTTATTGCAAAAAACAGTGAGCTATGAAGTTTTGGATAAAAAGAAAAGATTCCGGCTGAAAAAGATGCTAACGAAATTGAGGAAAAGTAAAGTGAGAGTTTCACAAAAGTAGTTTTATGGATAAATCACAAGTGGTGTTCTTTAATCTGTGCTTTTCTGTTTCTGTCTACTTCTTACTTCTCTATATGGATGTGTGGGGAGTAGGATCATTGAATATTAATGGGGGTAGGGACAGGAATAAATTAGCACAGATTTCAGAGTTTTTAAGAATTGAAAAGGTTAATGTTTGTTTAGAAGATGTTTGTGGTAGAAGAAATTGTTAAAGGAAGATTATTATTAACAAAAATTAAGTATAAAGGAATAATATTTGTATTTGTTAATGTTTATGCTCCTAACAATGGTCCAGAGCAGCTGATGTGTTTTATGGAATTAAGAAAGGTTATTCAAAAATATGATCATAATGTTTGTCTAATATTAGGAGGTAACTGGAATTGTACAACAGACTTCATTGTTGACCGAAATGGGGAAGAGCCGCATAATAAGTCAAGTGATGCATTAAAAAAATTATAAATGAATTTCAATTAATAGATGTATGGAGAACAAGAAATGAAGGAATAAAGCAGTATACATAGTTAAAAGTGGTCGATAATAGAATTACTGGAGCGAGATTGGATAGGTTTTATTTCAAAAAAAAAAAAAAATGGAACAATAAGGTGATGAATACTTTTATTAGACCTAATGGTTTTTCAGACCATCATATGGTCATATTAGATGTTAATTTGAAGAAGACATTTAAATCTAATTATTACTGGATTTTTAATGTAAAGTTACTACAGGATGTCTCTTTTTGTGAAAAATTTAAATTGTTCTGAAATATTTGGAAATTGAAGAAAAATTCTTTTAAAAACCTAAGCCAATGGTGGGATGTGTGAAAGGCTAATATAAAAATGTTTTGTCAAAATTATGCTTTCCACTCATCAAATATGTTGAAAACAACAGTGAAAGCTTTACAAAGTGACATTGAGTTTGTAGAAAAACAAGTTGTAAATAATAATGAAGCTGTACAGTGTATTGGGTTAAATAAGAAAAGACAAGAACTGAGTTCACTCCTACATGAACAAGCAAAAGGAGCATTGATAAGATCAAGATACTGTTCCATTAAATATATGGATGCTCCAAGTACATTCTTTTTAACCTTGAAAGAAAGCATGTTCAACAAAAGATGATGTGCCATCTTCGTCGTTCGGATGGATCAGTTACATCAGATCCTACAGAATTGAGGAGATTGGCAGGAGACTTTATAAACAATTATATAGAGCTGAGTGTTGTGACGTGGACTGTACTGAGGACTTACTTAAAGAGTTACCTCAGCTTGGAGAAAAACAAAAAAAAGTTTTGGATGATTTAGTCACTTTTCAAGAGATCACAGAGGCTATGTGGAACTATCTAAAGGTAAATCACCTGGAACCTCCAATATACAAAGGACAATAGTGAATTTTTTTTGGAATGGACAGCATTGTACTCACGCTGCAGTATTATACTTACCAGTACAGGAAGGCAGCCAAGGACTTGTGGATGGGAGAAATAGAATCCGTGCTTTTAGGATACAGGCTGCACAGAGATTTCTATATGATAAAGATGTGCTATGGGGAAAAACTGCAAGTGCAATCATGAGGAGAGTTGGTGGCTTTGGACTTGATAAACAATTATTCTTAATGAAGCTTGAAGAGATGAACTTGTCTGAGCTCACTGTTTTTTATAGAGCTATGTTACAAACATGGAAAACTGTTCTAAGAACAGAACGGAATGTGGACAATCTAGAACATTGGGCACCGGAGGAACCACTCTTCTTTAATCCAATGATTCAAACCAGATTGCTGTCTTCTGTGACTGTACGATAATTTTTATTGAGGAATGGAATTGTAAAGCTGGATCATTTATTGAACAAAGAAGGGTGGAAATTGCTTGATGAACTTAAAGAGGCAACAGGCTTGAGATCTTTTCGTCTTGTGTCAAAATTAAAAGAAGAAATTTACAATGCATTGCCAAGTGGATACAGGACATAAAAATATTCAGGACATGGGGAATGATATGGATTTTCCAGAACTGGCTGTTTCTCCAGCAATAAAGGAGGTTGAAGAAGAAGTGGTGGATACAATTTTGTATTCTGGGACTCCCCAGTGTTGTTCTTTTAACCCTCAGCGTTCGGCTGGTCGCGCCGGCGATACCACCTTGCTTTTTTTCTTATCAGTATGAAAGAAACTCAAAATACTCCGTCAATTTTGCACATACAATTAAGAGTTATACACCATTTTAATCTGTGAAATATCTTCTTTTATTTGTGTTAACTCAGAGTAAAAACAAAATGTTGTGCTTTTTGCAAAATAAAGAAAAGTAACATGATGAGTGATCAGTCGTCTCCCTCTGAACAAAGTCCAATCTGATAGTTCTCAGAAAATGAACTGTAACTTAGTGAATACTAATCACAAAAAAATGAGACGTATGTCTAAATAAACGTTGAAATGTCAGGTTTTAAATCCTGTAAGTCAAATTGAAAACAAATATTCTCGGTTTATGTAATCTGAATGAAAAGAGAGGCATGTCAGACGTCCGTGTGTCAGCTAATTTTCCACTAATTCGGCCACGCCCATGGAGCGAGCGCTATTCAGACGCAAATTCTGATCCCTGATGGATGTTGTTTTGTCAAAGGTAACGACTCCGTTTTCCATACTCATAACTCCTGTCGCATAGGCTATTAACAAATTACGGTCACTATAAGAGTAAAACAGAGGTCAAAATGTGAAGCTTGAGTCTTAGATTTTTTTAATGATGTATAGTTTGTCAACTGCACATTAACATTTAGGCTATATAATATAACAAATATAATAGCCTGAAATGCCATAGAGGTAACATGAATGTTCAGATGCTTTGCATCACAGAAATACATTGTATTTTAAAGTATATTAAAATAGAAAACCATTATTTGGTTAGAGACTTGAGACTTCTTTTAAAAACATTATAATAGTAATGCGTCCAATATTTTGACTGGTACTGTAATTTAAACTATATAGGCCTATACAAAATTTTCTTCACATGTGAAATAATACGTGCATGCATGAGATCACAAAAATCATGTTTTTTTTGTCAAGAGTGGACATTATATTTACGTTAATACAGCTGATATGATCCTTTTATCAGAGGCTTTTTTCACATAGCCTACCTGACTGAAAGGGCTCATTATGCGGGTCATTATGCAGGTCATTATGCAGGTCTTTGTTTTCTCAGGTGTGAATCACAGCATTATTCATGAAGATTCACGCCTCTACGCATACGGTGTTTCTTGACAAAAGGTGTCTCAGAAAATTTAAATCAATATATTGTTTTATATGAACGAGTAGGCAGGATAATTTTTACATCATTTTGAAGCAAAAACTCTAGTCTACAACCTCCAATATCCAGAAGTCTTGTGAACACATATATTAGTTTTGTGACCTTATTTCAGTGACTTAAGTTTTTTGTTTTTTCAATAACCACGCATAAACGTTATTCCTTCAAAAATACAAACACATAAACACATGTTGCTTATATATTATGGTAGCCTAGTTTGTGCTGAATACAGTGTAATGACACCTTTTCCATTAATAAGTTTATGAACAACTGAAACAAGCACAAATGTCAGGGCATGTCAAAACTTCTCCAGGGCCCCAAAAATCCTCAGACCCCAGAGGGTTAAGAGCATGACAAAGAAAGTAATGTACAATATTACAGTAAAATGATCCATCAAGATTCATTGAGAAAACAAAAAGTTTCAAAGTGGCCAGATTTGTTGAGCCCAGACTTCCTGATAAGAGACAGGTGGAGGGCCCTATATAAACCTCCTGTGGAGAAACATACTGGCGATCTACAATGGAGGATAATTTATGGGGCAATAGCTACAGACGGACATGTGGCACACCTGAATAAAGCTGTAAAGGGTGATTGTCGATTCTTTAGGGAAAATGAAGATTTAGAGCATTTGTTTTTAAAGTGTGAGAGATTAAAAGGTATTTTTAAATTGCTTAGGAGCTGGTTTAGAAAATTTTATGAGAATTTTTCTGATGAGGTGTTTATTGGAGGAATAAAGTATACATTTTCAAAAAGGAAAAAAATGTGTTTATTAAATTACCTGATTGGAACGGCTAAACTGGCAGTGTGGAAAACACAGAAAAATAAAGGTTTACAATTGGCAACTATAGATCCTGAAGAAATGTTTAAGCGGCTAATAGCAGGGAGGCTAAAGATTGAATTTGCATATTATAAGTTGACAAATAATTTATTGGGTTTTTGTGATGTATGGTGTGTTAATGAAGTGTTGTGCATCTTACAGTCTAATCTAAAGGCCTTTGCGATGTTAAATTGCGAAGATCTTGACTTTACGCTGAAGCGCGTCTCCGTGGTGGCCTGAAAAAGTTTGATGTTTCTCCATGAAACACGTTGTTGTAACTCGGACATACAATGTCCAATCTGCCCCAAACTTCACATGTTTTATAAGAGTCCTGACATGAAGACATCTACATGGCAATATTCAGTTACAGTCATAGCGCCACCTGTGGGTAACAGGAAATGACTTGTTTCACACTGTGATTAACTCCTCATAGAGATTAAACCAGATAAACACCATATGTTGTCAGTCTAATCTTAAGGCCTTAGTGATGTTAAATTGCGACGATCTCGACTTTTCATTGAAGGGCGTGTCCGTGGCGGCCTGACAAAGTCTGATGTTTCGCCATGAAAGAGGAAGCTGTTGTAACTCTGTTAAACAATGTCCGATCTGCCCCAAACTTCACATGTGTGATTAGAGTCCTGGCCTGAAGACATCTATATGCCAATATTCAGATAGTCATAGCGCCACCTGCTGGCAACTGGAAATGGCATGCTTTACACTGTAATTCACTCCCTGAAACACATTTCAATATGCCACGAAGTACCAAACATACTAGAAACACGTTAAATCATACAACACTTGGCTAAGTGCTAATGTTTGCGATTAACGCCACGAAACAGGAAGTTGTTGTAACAATGTTGGCATACAATGTCCGATCTGCTCTAAACTTCACATGTTCGATAATAGTCCTGACCTGAAGACATCAACATGGCAATATTCAGTTACTCTCAAAGCGCCACCTGTTGGCAGCAGGAAGTCTGGCACCTTGAAATGACTTTGCCATAATTCACCTGCATTTACTCGCTTACTTGCATGTCGCCCATTGTTCACTGTTTTCCTAAGGCCAACGGGTGGTGGTGAGCCCGGGTGCAAGGGTCCTTTCATCGCTGCTTGCAGCTTTAATTTTGTTTTAAATATTTGAAAGAAATTTTTGGAAGGTTTTAAAAGTGGTTTTATAATAAGTATACAAATGTGTTTTTAGTAATGGTTTTATTGTGAAGTAAAAGTGTATAAATAAAGGTGTTGTAAGACCTCTCTCTCTGTGTGTGTGTGTGTGTGTGTGTGAGAGAGAGAGAGAGAAAGAGAGAGAACTCTGAAGAGAATTTATGCTCCTCAGGTGGTAAATCAACCTCATATGAAAGCCCAGCACAATTAATTGTATATTGCAACTTTATTGTTTGTTGCATTTTTTTTTTTTTTCAAATAATATTACACTACATTATTTTCCTACTTTGGCTCTTTTAGAAAAATTTATTAACGAAAAATGAAAAATTGGCTCTTTGGTCAAAAAAGGTTCCCGACCCCTGCTCTACACAAATGACTGCACCTCTAAAGACCCCTCTGTCAAACTCCTGAAGTTTGCAGACGACACCATAGTCATCGGCCTCATCCGGGACGGAGACGAGTCTGCTTACAGACTGGTGGTTGAACAGCTGGCTGTCTGATGCAGTCACAACAACCTGGAGGTGTACACGCTCAAAACAGTGGAGATTATAGTGGACTTCAGGAGAAACCCCCCTACACTCCCCCCACTCAGCATCATGAACAGCACTGTGGAGGCAGTGGAGTCATTCAGGAAAATTCAGCTTTGATCACAGGAATAAATTACTTTATAAAATATATTCAAACAGAAAACAGTTATTTTAAATTGTAATAATATTTTACAATATTACTGTTTTTACTGTATTTTTAATTAAATAAATGCAGCCTTGGTGAGCAGACGAAACTTCTTTTAAAAACATTGAAAATCTTACCGATTCCAAACTTTTGACCGGTAGTGTATATATTATGTACCAAGAGCTCCTGAAGAAAACCACAACAAAATCCTTGTGTGTTTGTGCACACCTGGCGAAAAAGCTCATTCTGATTCTGACAAGAGCTTTTGATATACAAGCTTTGATATATTTCATCATACTATAATAATATCCTGTAAGTTCCAGAACTGAAAACTTCCTTGTTAGTCCAATAAAAGCTTTTATTGACACCAGGCCCAGCGAAAGACTGATCCTGGAATGTGTCTATGTCATACATAGGTGAAATGCCGCCTCCGCAGAAGAAAGCAACGCCTATTTAATCACTGCAATGTTAGTCCTGCATACTGCAATGTTAGTGAGATGAAGATGACAGAAGAGCGATACAGGACAAAAATAACATTAAACTTTCAAAGGATCCAATGTGAATGTCTCATTTGAGCTTTATTTATTTGTATTCAATATTTCACTGTGGATTCTTTGGTAAATCAATCGCATTTCGGTGCAGGGTTTGCAAACAGACTTTTACAATATGGATTCGACAGTAATACAACAACATGTAAGACACAGTGTTAATTCTAATGCCTGATCTGATATATTATGTTTCATGTACAGTCAGATGTCCTTTGTCTATGTGTCAGTAAATCAAACCAGTGACTAAACGGTCAACTTCACGTTTCTTTTAGTAGGATGAAAATAATCTTTTAAATAATTTAAATGGTGATTAAATTATACATAGAAAGCGATCAAAGAATGCTCCCTTTACAATTGCTAGAGCTGTCAATCAAACAGTGCAAGTTTATCAGTGACTAAGTTCTGGACACGCACCAAAACTCCCGTTTTATTCAACCGATCTCGAGTTACATTGCGTTTGCACTGTTAGTTAAGATGAAAGCTTTCGTTAGTGTGCAATGACAAGATCCCTGCTTTCTTGCACTCAACAACATGTCTATGATTGGCTACAATGTTCATCACTGCAACCTTTTATGCCACAATCTAAATAGATTCAAACAGATTTTAAAGCCATAGATTTAAGTGTAATGCTATAATCAATACTTCTCACAATTAGTTAACCTTGAGAGCTGTAATAGTAAAAACGTGCTAAAGTTTTTGAGAGAGTAATACTTTTTCTATATTGCAAAGATGTCAGCCAATCACAGCAGTGGGCACTTACAATGAAGTCTCACACCAGACACGCCCCTTAAAACAGAGCGTTCATATAAGAGGGCTAAAATCAGGGTAGGAAAAATGCCTTTTATGGCTGAATTATGACACTTTTCGATGTAAAAAGCATACTACCATTATAAGTGCACCCCAGGAAACATTATAAAACAATAAAACAATGCAGTTCATAACCCCCTAGGTGAAAAAAAAAGTACACTTCCATAATGTACTTAAAGTGCTCTATTTTCATGCACTAATTTTTTACTTAATATGCTACAAATTTTACTTAATATGCTTTAAATTTGTACTTAATATACTAAAAATTCTTCTTTAGTACTTCTTAAGATAATCTTAAGAATATCTAAGTGTACTCAACTGTGCTATTTTGAGACACCATGAATATGAACTAAAATGTGCTTTTAACATACTACTGTATCTCTGTATTAAAAATGTATTTATTTACCACTTGTAGTACACTTGAACCCATCTTGCATACACTAGTGTACTAAAAATAGGCACTAAAAACATTTTTTAACACAGAGATAGTATGTTAAAAACACATTTTAGTTCATATTCATGGTGACTCAAAATAGCACAGTTGAGCACTTTAAGTACTTTTTTTTTTTCACCTGGGCCCTTTAAAAAAAAATTGTTGACCTTACTAATCACCTAGTCAGTTGATGGCGACAACTCTACTAACAGATGCATACAAGGGAAATGCTAACCACACTTCACACCTGTTTGTGTGTGTGTGTGTGTGTGTGTGTGTGTGTGTGTGCTTGTTTAACTACACTTGTGAGGGCTAAATGACCTCACTTATATAGTGAAATACCATGACATGACATTTGAATCAAACAAACATGAGGGAGAGTAAATGATGACAAAATTTTAATTTTAGGGTTAACTTTCCTTTTAATAACACTTCTGCTCTGATAGACTAATGCCAAGGTCACAAGAACACAATGGCTTCTGACAAATTCATCTGTTAACTTAAAAAGAGCACACAGGATGCAAGCCTTGCAGAAATGTCCAGCACTTCTCCATTTCACCTGGTCCAAGACAGAAGTGAGACTGATGAAGAGGGGAACGCTGTGAAAAGACAGGGAGGCACTTATATCAAAACACACACACACACACACACACCTTTAAAGACACAAAAATTGTGTCCCTTAAGCATTTATGTGTAGGGTGAATGTGTGAATGTATGTGTGATACCACACTTGCTGAGCCACATTAAGTTCAGTTAAGTTTTGAAACACAGTATCTTACTGTGTCAGACATGTGAGTAGAGTATGCTGACATACAGAGAGACAGACAGAAGAGGAGGAGGGAAATACCATAAAACGAACCTGCTTCCCACAAACCATTAAACGGGTCCACATTCTCTGCGGTTTTCATGACAGCAGGGTGGTGTTTCAGATAAACCACATTCTGTGCCCTGTCTGAGACGAGGGGTCTTCCACAGTTTTATAGACCATTTCAACGGCTATTTGTTGGTTTAGGGAAGTGACGTCTTTGTTCCTTAGGCATTTCCGGTTAGTTGTCAAATGCATTCAAAACATCAGCAAGAGGTGCTTGATGCACAGTGGGATTGTGATAATTTATTTAACCCTGCTTTTAAAAATGTCAAAATTAAAATTAGGTCCATGTTGCTTGGTGGTTTGATGCTTTCTCAGGCCCAGAACTAACCTACTTTCACAAATCCGTAATGTCAGATGCTTAAGACAATGCTACAGGGAGACAGGAAGGACAGCTGATCGTCCTTGCAGTGCCAAACTATGTGGAACCATTTGTCCCCCCCAGATGTGTTCAAGAACTTGAGGATGAGATGCATTGTAGTACTTAAAGTAGCTGGTGGCCACACTAGATACTGACTGCTACTTTTGATATTACCCCCATTTGATCAGGGACTGATTATTCCATTTCTGTTCATCAAATGTCTGTAAAACTTGTTCGGTTTATGTTTCAGTTTATGTTCAGAATCTTTTTATTTTCATACATGGGCAATTCCAGCATTATGGACGTGACATTTGGAGTCAAAACTTGAAATATAAACTCTCAAAGAATGCATTTAATACCAACATATTGAACCGTCTATTTATATATTCATAATCCCTTACTAAAGGAGTCCAGACATTAGAAAAATGTCAGTCTATACAATCGTTTTATATTTTAGATGAGGGAAATATACAGCATTACGGACGTGACAAAAAAAGTCACCAAGTTTTAGGTGTCAACATATATTTTAGGAATTCTGTGAATTACACTGTGCGAGCCAAAAGTAATACTGCCCACCTAATGAAGAAGGGTTGGCTCTCCACAGAGCATAAAATAATAATTTTATTTCATTTTTCGTGTTCGCATTTATGAGGAAAAAACAACGTTACGGACATGACAGTTCTCCGGACGTGACCGGTCTGAACGCGGCACAGAAGACTGCTTTAAAACTTTCACAGAGACCTCAAGCAGGCATTTAACCTACCAAACATTGAAATCTGGGATACCAGTATGGTAAGACTGCACAATTTATCAACTTTTTACTAAACTTTATACAACTTTATACTCTGTATTGCAAAAGGTTATGGATTAGACCCATTTCTCATGTTGACAAGTGTTTGCGTTGTTCAAGAATCAGTTTAGAGACCATGATTTTCCTTCTTACAGAACTTCTTGCTGAAATACATTGCCAAATATTAATGTTTATCATAAAGTAGTTTAAAATCGCATGTTTTCCCCACAGTCAGGTGAACCGACTGACGTACACTATTGTCAATCGCAATCATGTCAGTTTTATGTTTTGTGTATGAATGATTACACGGTTTTCGGCTAGTTTGCACAGTTTAAAGCAGTCTTGAGTCAAAATGATCAAACTTTATTTCAAGTCAAAATTATTGCAATCTTATTATTTTTATTTTGTCAGCTTGATCACGTGGATTGTGATCAATATAGGCTATTCATTTTTTTAAACCAACAGGTAAAAACGCAACATCCCGAGGGAAGTGTCCTATGAGACACAGTGCACTTCTATAAGTTGTACTGTATCATATAGGCCTACCTTTTGATGTTCATATTTCGTTCTGTAACTGGCAAGAGGAAGAGAAGATCGGTTCATGTGCGCTTGATCCGCTTGATCTGCCGCTTACACTGGCTACGTTTACATGCACCCAAATAATCCATTTGTAAATCAGATTGACGGCTCAATCAGATTGAAAAACATTCATGTAAACACCTTAATCGATCCGAATTAAATTTCGATCGGATTAGAAGGGGTGGTTTATTCCTTTTCTAATCCGATCCAACAGCCAAAAATTAGCATGTAAACACTTGAATCCAACTACTTTCTCAATCGTATTCAGAAGTCTCTGGGGTACACGCGCAGTGCAATGTTGACATGCATTATGCAGTGCGCAAGTTTAGTTGTAAAGATATATTTTAACAGGCAGTGGCATATCCCTTCGTCATAATATTGGAAATCTTTCCGTTTTAAAACAAGAAGGGGAGCCAATGGATATCACACAAGAGGCAACGTGCAAACTTTGCGCAAGAGTTATACCGGTGAAAAAGTCTCAACCTCGGTCAGTATTCACTACAGAAATTGAAAGTAAAAAGTGACGGAGCTGTCTGACGCTGCATTAACGGAGCATATTCTCTCAGAGACGAATTTCAACATAATATGCTGATAACGGTATGTAACTGTCTTAATTTATTCCATTATTTCTCTTGTGGCCGTACATATAGGCTAGTGAAACAAATGAAAATAATAGTATTTCGTGTTAAACAGGTTGTTTTTTTAACAAAATATCAGACTTGTCAAAACACGCGCATACTTTTTAAGTCTAGCTAAAACCAAACAGTTAAGGAATTTACAAAAACTGAAAATAAATGATGTGGAATTACCGGAACATTTAAATAAGACTTTGAGAAGCAAACTTTTCACACAGAACATTAAACGTTTACCTGAAGTATCTTATTCAGACGTCTATCATTCTGGTTCACATCTGGTTGGGAACATTTATTCGTACAATATGGACGACATTTGTCTTGTGTTTGGTGAAGTTGGAGCAAGTCAAACGGTGACAAAAACGTACTCTGCATGGTTCGTCGCTAAGGTGCCCGCCACAAAGGCAGATGAATGTGAGCTTGCAGGGATGGGTTTTGCAGACTATTGGATTATTGGAGAAGTACAGTATACTTCACCAAAAAGTGAAGTGAAGTTTTTCTGGATGATCAAATTATGATATGTTAATAAAAAAATTAGTTAAAAAAAAAAAACAAATAATAAATTAAACATGCACAAATAAATCATTAAAATTAAAAAGTCAATGATATGCATTTAAAAATGTTTCACATTAGATATTTTATGAGAAGCAATTCAATTGCAAATGAGACAAACCACAGATTCAGATTGCTCAACAAATGCAAATTCGTACAGACAGACCACAAATAAAAGAACCTCATCGTCTTCATCAGAAACAACTGGGATTCACTGATAATCCGCTGTTATTGGTGAATGGGGCTGAACCCGGCCATCTCCCGCCTTGGCCTTCATCCTCCCATTCCGCTGATACAGATCTTTTGATATGTACTGAGTATTTATACTGTAACGCCGCAGGCAAACTGAAAAGTTGTGATTTGCTGTTCTTTCCTTTGCTTTGGCATTTGTGGGGTTAATGCGTTGGATTATTATTGGTTACGGAAGAAAGCACATAAAGAACGTATTGTACCAAACTGTACAATTCAAACTTCATTCTTGACTTTGAATCATTGGAAATTGCTCTTTTTGCATCAATGCTTGCATGTTATGAGTTCTGAACATTTGCTTATGAGAATTATAAAAGAAAATCTCAATCAAAATTACTTTCAAAAAAAGAAAATGGCCCAACAGGAAATGTGCATAAAAATATGTCCATTATTACACTGTCATCAAGGCACAATAACTGTAAGGAAGTTAGTGATTTCTTAAAGACTAATTATTACTATACAAAAGCAGAAGTCCTTTTAAATTATTAAAGATGTCACACTCCAAGCAGCCTGGCCTGATGACGTTGGTGTAAAAGCTTTAAGAATGTTTGTAAAAGATATTATTAGCTGAAACACGTGCTAAGCATGCTCAAAAGTCACATGGTCACAGCATGACTGCTGTCATTAAGCAACGTGACTATGAAAAGACTCATTACACGTGCTCTGCAAAGCAGGTCTTTTGATGGGAAATCTTTAAGCAAACAGGACCATCAGCAGATGTGTCCCTCGGGTAAAACTGCATTGATTATATCGGTATCACCATGTTCTTGATCAACACATACATGCACACAGACTGTGTACTTCAAACCTATAAAGGTCAGAGAGATAACACAGCTAAAGATCTGTCTGAAGATGTAAAAAAAAAACTTCTAGCATGTCATTTTGCTGTCTACAGAAATGATAAATAACGCTTGACCAATATGGGTTTTTCAATGGTCGATTCTGATCATATTAATCAAGCAGGGTGGACAACGGCTGATATAAAACTAATATATGCATTTTTGGATTTTTTTGATAAGCAAATGACGTATACACAAAATTGTTGGTTGAACACTTGTTTATACAATCTTTGTGGCACAAATGCGCAAAAAATATTTTGGTTATGGTTAGGGTTAGATTGGTAGGTTAAAGAGATAATTTGTCGGTGGCAAGATGGGCTTTTTAATAAAACTTGACTGTCTTTGCAGTAGAAAGGTAAACTTTTTTAATTGGTGCTACATTACTAAGTATGAGGAGGTATGACAAAAGTCCTGTAGCTGTCAAAACACATCATCAGGCAGACACTTTCTTACAAATAATTAGGGATGCCTGGGTGTAGGTAACATTGAGAAAGAGTACACATTGTTCATTTACATATACTTCCAAATTTGTAGTGCTGAGTGGTATGACCAAAAATCGGTATTTTTTTAACCTCTTGATGCGCACACCCCTTTTGAGCCCCAAACAGGAAAATGACATGCTTGAACTCAAATGGTTGTCTTTCCTAAACCATTTGGAGTATGGTATTATTATATATTGGAGTGGTATTATTTGAAAGTAGACAAATTGAGCTTTATTCTCAAAGTTTTAGAATTATTATAAGTAAAAAATAAATAAATAAAAAGTTAGACAAGCTGAAGTTCAAGCTGCAGTTCAACTGAATGAAATTTTTGCATAACATTTTATTATCATTAAAATAATAAATAATAACAATAAAGATGCCTGCAGAGCTAGAAAAAGCTAGAAATACACTGGGCCCAAAGCCCAGTTAAGTAGTTTCTTAAGTAGTTTGAGAATAATATAACAAAAAATAAGGTTCCTGCAAAGTTTTTCCTCTGACTAGTGCCTTTTTCAAAAAGGTCATTTGAAGTTCCAAAGTGCCCCTTGACAACAAAAATTATCTGAGGGCTAGACAAAACTGTTACAGTTACTTTTACATGTACCACATATACTAAACCATTCTTTAAAAAACTAAAATAATTACAAACAATTTCATGATGTTAAAAGTTTTTATTTTAGAAAAAAAAAAACTTTAAATCTGTGCACACGATTTTAGTGTTTTCATTAATAAATTTAGACAAAACCTAGCTGTATACAAAAGAAGGAAAAAAGAGACCTTTTTACAGCCTTTAAATAGTTTTTGTCTCCATACACAGAAAAGTACATTGATTGCCAGACGTTCACAGAACAATCAGTCGTATCCATAAACATAAACAGATGCTACATCGCTAGGCTATCATAAACAATAGCTAGATTGATAATCGATTCATACAGCAATCGGCCTCCAAAAGATGGCCAATTATTCAGGCAAAAGACAGCATTTAGTCTCCAAAAACAATCGACTGTCTCAGTGCATACACAGACATTCCGCTAATGGCATCCGCCCATACAGAACGAGCATCGCTATGATTCTGCTGATGACTGCACTCTCCGAGTCATTCTACTCCTCGCTTCTTCTCTAACACAACCTCATGAGGGAAATAAGATGTTTTTGGGCGACAAGGATTTGTTTTTCAAGCAAATCAAGGGGAAAAACAGCGCGGTCTGGGATGCAGAAGGATAACAGTGACGTGACTAGTGACAGGTGCACCTGTCATACGAGCTCTGATTTCTGAATGGTCGAGACAGATGTATGTCTGTTCTATTGTGCACACATTGGGAAGGTAAACAGCACACACTGTTGGAATCAGCTTAAAGTTTTGTCGGTCAGATTTACTACAATGACAATGGCAGGAGAATATGCCTCTCAAGAAAGCACTAAAACTGCTGCACTATTGTTTTACAATAAACACTGCTCATATTGCATAATTTATTGAAGAATGATAGAGAGCAGATCATTCAGGAAAAATATGACGTAAACAATGGACAATATATCAATATTTCATGGATTTGAATGCTTTTGTGGACAAAAAGTGCTGTTGGATGTTTTTAATGGACGCTTATCGTGGGCATTTCAGCCAAGTGCGACAGATTAGATTCATCTCGCAATCACCATTTCACAGCAAAGGTATGAAGTCCCATTTTGATTTTGCGTGTTGTCCTTTGCACTCTCAACACAAATTACAATATTACTATTACTGGAGCACCTATATCGTAAAACAGTAGATTGATAATAAACCCTTAAAACTTTCAAATGATGTATAATTTGTTATTCTCAATATTTTTATATAATAAATGTGTACCATAGTAAACAAAGTAACGTCAAGCACAAAGTCAGCACAATGCGCCTCAAGAGGTTAAGAGTCTGGCGGTTTTGCGGTATTCACAGTATTATTTTTTTTTTCTTTTCATGACTGGAGCATTTATATTGTTTATTATTAACTTATTAAGTTCACAGTGGTTTATTTTACTGTCAGGAGTACATCAAATATAAAAACATCAAATCCATATATTTACAAAAATGGAGATAATCAAATCAATTTATAAAACTAACAATTTAGTAACCCATTTAAAATGTAATCAAATGAAAAATTAATAATCCCTTTTATTTTTGGCAAGTTTTCGGTTTAAATTAAAACATGTATGAAAGCTTGTGTGACATTCCTTAAAGGGCACCTATTATGCAAAATTCAATTTTACATGGTGTTTGAACATAAATGTGTGTTGGCAGTGTGTGTACACAACCACCCTATAATGAATCACCCACTCCTTTTTTATTAATTCCCATAAATTATAAACAGTGTTTCAGAACAAGCCGTTTGCAGATTCTGGGCAAAGTGACGTCACTTTGCACAGGCCCCGCCCATGACTGCTGATGGACTCTGCCGTATTAGTAGGGCTGGACGATTTATCGAAAAGTAATCGAAACCGAAATTCAGAACCTCTAACCGACGTAATTTTCCCATGTCGGTTATTTTGCTTTTTTAATCCTGTTAATACTTCCCACTTAAAAACATACTACCGCGTGTGTAGCCACATGACTCTGCCCTGTCCAATCAACATGCAGGTGAACGCAGAGTCAACACACAGAGACGGCGCATGAGCGTTGAGCCTTGCCTCTTCACTAAACTCTGTCAGTTGTACGTGTTTTATGATTTGCCAGTTTAGACATTCAAGGGATTTGGACGATCGGATGTGTATTATTATATCGAGCTACTGTGCTCGTGCAGCTGCATTGTTGCACGAACACTCGTACAAACAGTAACGTTAGCTGCACAAAACGTGAAGATCGTGCGCACTGAGGAGCAGAAACTAGTTGTCAGTGCTGCCCTGTGATTTATCACTAAAGTAGCTTACAAACTCAAAAGTTATTATAGCATATATTTTTCTACTTTTGAAGTAGCTATTTACAACCCACAACTTCACAATTAATAGAAAGACGGTATCACTAAATCACACACACAATCGCTCTCATTACATGGTACTGTGCTAATTTATCTTTATCTGATTTACAACGAGCAGAAATCTGTAAGAAATGCTACGAAACATAGATAAAATAACTGCTGAAAGTGAGCTGTTAAATATCCCACCTTTAATAGTCAAGCATATTTACAGTACAAACCTTGTCAGTGAACTGAGGGCAAAAAAAAAAAAAAAATCGTTCACTAATTGTATTTGAGGTAAAAATGTTCAATTAATCGAGGTTTTGATTTTAGGTCATAATCATCCAGCCCTACGTATTAGCATAGTTTCCGCCCAGTGTTGGGTAAGTTACTTCAAAAAAGTAATTAATTACTAATTACTAATTACATCATCAATATTGTATTTAAAATACTTTTCTAATTACTCTGTCTGAAAAGTAATTTAATTACTCAATAAGTAACTTACTAATTACTTCTTAAAATCCCTATAAACCTTGCTTCAGTATGTGTGTTGTATGCACACAGAACATTAGCCGCTTTTCCACCGTTGGGCCGAACGGTTCTCATCGTGTAACCGTTAAATTCCATGCCAATCCGGGCCAGCTGGTACAGTTACGGTTTAATTTTCCACTGTGGGGCTGATAACAGCCGCTCTTTGGAATGTAATAGCGTCTGTCGTTGCTTTGGTAACCGTAACGGTTTACTTATGATATTAGATGTAAATAACGACCGAGTTGTGGATGTTTAGATATTTCTTTTAATTGTATAATTAATTTGTGTTTACGTCGCTCAAAAAGAGCGCTTAGCCAGCTACGGAGAAACTAGTAGCCAGGCAACAGACAAGTGACAAGTCACGGACTCTACCAGCACGTTTCAGCACGGTTAGACAACTGGGCCAAGAACGGTTTGTAATTGTGCCGTGCCGTACCAGGCTCCAGTGGAAACAGAACTGGAACGGTTCCTTACCATTCTAAGAACCGTTCGGCCCGATGGTGGAAAAGAGGCTATTGTAACAAAGCCGGTTAAAATTCTGCAAACTTGCCCTTTAATTAATCGATTAAGCTCCCCAGCTAACATTTAAGTCTATCACTAACAATAAATGTATATGCTTCTACCAAAATACTACTAGTAAAATCCAAAAAACCTTATACCAAAATGACAAAAGCTCCAAAATCTAATAAGCTGCCTTACATTACAGCCTCGCATTAGCAAGCTAAATGACGTGAAGTTTTAATAAGCACAAATATACTTTAGCACACAAACAAATATTTACATTTTTGATTAGTTACCTATTTCTATAGACTACTTTTTGAAATCTAATGAAATAATAGAATATTGGGGATAGCCTTCTCTGTGGAGAATATATCCAATGCTACCATATAACAAGATGTGCTGACTACTGTTTGAAACAGTCTTCTTGTTAGGAGTAGTAGTGTTGTCATGATACTTTTATGGCTGTGTATCGCCAACAATATAGCGATACATCTCCGTCTACATCTATACAACTCACTGTCAGAAAGAGAGTGTGAGAAAGCACACTTGATATTGGTGTATCGATCCTGTGGAAAATGAGTATTGAAACTGTTAAAAATTTCAGTATTGATATAGCTAGTTAGGAGTGTGTATATTATGATGTCTTAAAATGCCAGTCCACTAGATTTTGGAAAAGAACTAGAAAGATTATCTTACTATGCCATCACATTTTAATTTACTATGGTTTTACAGAAGTGACAATAACTAATGTTGTGCTACTTTACAAACTACAGGGTTAAATCAAATGAGAACTAAAACCGGAGGAAGAGCAAATAAAACAACCTTTATAATGCTAGTGAATAGAACAGGATTCAGCTTAGATAACTACAGCTGTGACAGATACACAGAAAACTTGCACTAAATCAATAAATCAGCGTCTTATTTCAGAACAGGTTTCCAGAATGCTTATCACAATCCAAAAGGCACTGAATTACTTTTAACCGATGTTATCACCAGGCCAACACATCAATGTTGTCTTTGCGGTTAAGGAAGACGAACCTCTGAGGAAAACACTGCAGAGCTGTTAACACCACGGTAACAGCATTGAGGTGTAGATGATGCTAAATGGATAATGGTGTGAACCTATGGCATGACACAGCAGGAAATGTATCTTGAACTTGCTTTGGTTTAGTTGCAGTTGCAGAGCTGCAAAGTGAAGCTAATGCATGTGCAGACCACAGAAACGTTACAGACCATCTTCACCAGTTCACATACACCATGCAGTACATAAGTGGACTTATCCGTTCCTTATAACAGCCTGATTACCATGGTAACACCTGAAAGTTATTCCATCAGCTAGATTCACCATTATTTGTCAACATTAAAAACTCCAAGACAATACATTTTTTTAAACATGTTAGTTTGGGTCATCAGTTTAAGGGTTCAGTTAGGGTTCAAGTGGATCAGGACAGCTGACTAGATTACTAGCTTTTGTAAATTGTTTGTATTAGACTTACTATTTTTAACTGCAGTAGTAAATTTATACTTGTGACGCATCTACATTGCACCCTAACCCTTAAGGTTTCAGTTAGGGTTCAAGTGGATCAGGACAGCTGACTAGATTACTAGCTTTTGTAGACTGTTTGTATTAGACTTACTATTTTTATCTGCAGTAGTAAATTCATACTTGTGAATGTATAAAAACAACAAGCTTGACTTGACTGCAATATAGCGATACATTTCCGTCTACGTCTATACGTCTCACTGTCAGAAAGAGAGTGTGAGAAAGCGCACTTGATATTGGTGTATCGATCCTGTGGAAAATGAGTATTGAAACTGTTAAAAATTTCAGTATTGATATAGCTAGTTAGGAGTGTGTATATTATGATGTCTTAAAATGCCAGTCCACTAGATTTTGGAAAAGAACTAGAAAGATTATCTTACTATGCCATCACATTTTAATTTAATTAAAAGCTGTTTTGCTGCTCGATTGGCTCCTGCCTGCCTCGCTGCTCAGAGTGGTTTGCGTCTGTAATTCCGTGTAGCTTTGTTTGGAATCTCTTACTATCATTCATTGTTGTTTATATTATCATTACCATATATCTAGTATTGCCTACCACATTAATCTGACGTCGCTAGCTTTTATCTTTTAATCTAAATCGCTATCACAACGCGTTTGCATCTCGCTAGCTTGTTAACTTGTCATCAGTCTCTCGCGTGCTCCTTTTTCTACGCGTTCATCAAACAGCTGTGGTAACTCGGATCAGTCTACAAACACGGTGAGTCATGTCATCCTCTCCTTCTATTGCAATGTGCTCTGCCCGTCACATGTTCAGTATAGCTTTCTCTGTCAGCGACGAGGGATTTACATGTCATAAATGTAGGGAAATACTCAGGCTGACAGAGAAAATCTCAGAATTAGAGACACGCATCCAAACTTTAATCAAGGATAGTAAGAATGCAAGGGCTTAGATACTGTTTTGGATGTGACTAGCTTAGTAAACTCTGTACATTGTTCGGCTCCGGCTGTAGAGCCCGTGCAGCAGGGCACTTGGGTGACGGTGAGGCGGCATAGTTGCGTGAAACACCACTCTTCCGTTCCAATAAGAACATCAAACAGGTTCTCCCCACTCAGTGACGCACCCACTGAGAATCCTGTTGAAAGTGCCCTAGTTATTGGCGATTCTATTACATGGAACGTGAAAATAGAGACACCAGACACCATAGTCACATGTTTGCCGGGAGCCAGAGCACCTGACATCAAAGCAAATTTAAAAGTGCTGGCTAATGCTAATCGTAAATACTCTAAAATTATAATTCACGTCGGCACTAATGATTGAGAATTTGCTGATTTTCTATCGCGTTAGTACTAGCTGCGGATAAAGTCCTTGTTGTTGGTCATTTTAATATCCATGTAGATAATGAAAAAGACGCATTGGGATTGGCATTTACAGACATTCTAAACTCTATTGGAGTTAGACAACACATGTCAGGACCCACTCTTTGTCGTAATAATACTTTAGATCTAATATTGTCACATGGAATCGATATTGGAATCAATGGTGAATTCTGCAGCAGAGTGACAACATCTCAGATCATTATCTAGTCTCGTGTATACTACATTTAGTCAAGGCTGCTAAACTGCCTCCCTGCCACAAATGTGGTAGAACCATCACTTCTACCACTAAAGATCGCTTTATAAATAATCTTCCTGATCAGTTTCATCGCCTTAGCATTCCAGACAGCTTAGAAGACCTCGATGTTGCAGCAGAAACTATTGCCTCTTTTCCAGCACAATAGACTCAGTTGCTCCTTTGTGCTTAAAAAAGATTAAGGAAATTAATCCAACGCCGTGGTACACCGAGCACACTCAGGCCCTAAAAGGAGCAGCCAGAAAAAATGGAGCGCTGCTGGAAGAAAACAAAACTAGAAGTTTTTCGCACATCTTGGAGTACAGATTGAGAATGATTGAGTACAGAAAGGCCTTAAAAACTGCTAGATCTGCCTATTTTTCAAATCTTTTAGAAGAAAATAAACACAACCCTAGGTATTTATTTGATACAGCGGTTAAATTAACAAGAAATAAAGCTTCAACTTCTGATGTTTCTAAACAGCACAGCAGTAATGACTTGATGAACTTCTTTACTTGCAAGATTGACAATATTAGAGAGAAAATTATAACCATGCAACCATCTACTACAGTATCGCGTCAGATAGTGCATTATAGTGTCCCTGAGGAAAAATTCAATTCATTCACTGCTTTAGGAGAGGAAGAATTGTCTAAACTTGTTAAATCATCAAAATCAACAACATGTATGTTAGACCGACTAAGCTATTGAAAGAGATGCTTCCAGAGGTCATAGATCCTCTTCTTAATATCGTTAATTCATCTTTATCACTAGGATATGTACCAAAAACTTTTAAGCTGGCTTTTAAGCTGCCTCTTATTAAAAAAACACAACTTGATCCTAGAGAATTAGTCAATTACAGGCCGATCTCAAATCTCACTTTTCTGTCAAAAATACTAGAAAAGGCAGTATCATCACAACTATGTTCCTTTTTAGAAAGAAATGGTATCTGTGAGGATTTCCATTCAGGATTTAGACCATACCATAGTACTGAGACTGCTCTCATTAGAGTTACTAATGATTTGCTCTTATCAGATCGTGGTTGTATCTCTCTATTAGTGTTACTGGATCTTAGTGCTGCATTTGACACTATCGATCACAACATTCTTTTAAATAGACTCGAAAATTATATTGGCATTAGTGGAATTGCATTGTCATGGTTCAAATCATACTTATCTGACTGTTATCAGTTTGTAGTAGTAAACGAAGAGATGTCATATCGATCACAAGTTCAATATGGAGTACCGCAAGGCTCAGTACTAGGACCGTTGCTTTTCACTCTGTACATGCTACCCTTGGGAGATATCATTAGGAAGCATGGCATTAGTTTTCACTGTTACGCTGATGATACTCAGCTCTATATTTCTTCACGCCCTGACGAAACTTACCAATTCACAAAATTAACGGAATGCATAGCTGATATAAAAAATTGGATGACCAGTAATTTCCTACTACTAAATTCAGAAAAAACAGAGATTCTAATTTTTGGACCAAAAACTTCTTCACGTAATAACCTAGAATACTGTTTAACACTTGATGGTTGCTCTGTTAAGTCTTCGTCTTCAGTTACGAACCTGGGTGTGCTCTTTGATACCAATCTTTCATTTGAAGGCCATGCTTCTAGCATCTGTAAAACTGCATTCTTCCATCTTAAAAATATATCTAAACTACGACATATGCTCTCAATGAAAAATGCAGAACAGTTAGTTCATGCGTTCATGACTTCAAGGCTAGATTACTGTAACGCTCTACTGGGTGGTTGTTCCGCTCGCTTGATAAATAAACTACAGCTAGTCCAAAATGCAGCAGCTAGAGTTCTTACTAGAACTAGGAAGTATGACCATATTAGCCCAGTTCTGTCAACACTGCATTGGCTTCCTGTTAAACATCATGTAGATTTTAAAATCTTGCTAATTACTTACAAAGCACTAAATGGTTTAGCTCCCCAGTACCTGAGCGAGCTCTTAATGCATTATAGTCCTTCACGTCTATTGCGATCTCAGAATTCAGGCCAGCTGATAATACCTAGAATATTAAAATCAACCGCAGGCGGTAGAACCTTCCCCTATTTGGCACCTAAACTCTGGAACAATCTACCTAGCATTGTTCGGGAAGCAGAGACACTCAGTTTAAATCTAGACTAAAAACGCATCTCTTTAACCTGGCATACACTTAACACATTATCAATTTATATTTTCAAATCCGTTAAAGGATTGTTAGGCTGCATAAATTAGGTCAGCCGGAACCGGGAACACTTCCTATAACACTAGATGTACTCGTTACATCAGAAGAAGAATGGCATCTACACTAATATTAGTCTCTCCGTTTATCCCGAGGTTTACCGTAGTCAGCCGGATCCGGACCGTATCCGGACCGTATCCAGGTGAGATCGAGGACCTGTGCCTTGACACGACCACATCGCAGCCCTGAAGTGTCAGCAGAGATTGAGTCAACTAGATCATCCACTGTAAAGGCCTCATCGACACGACAGCCAGTGGCACAGTTCCTCAACAAACTGTCCATACCGCCGTGATGAATACGATCCTCAACTGGATGTAACTGGAATAAATACTTTGACTGTTGCGATCCCATCGGACTTATGATAGCTGCCTGAATCATAACAAAGCACTGTTTGCCAGAGGAGAACTGGCCCCCCGACTAAGCCTGGTTTCTCCCAAGGTTTTTTTCTCCATTTTTAACACCTGTTTGCCACCTGATGTCACCTGTTGGAGTTTGGGTTCCTTGCCGCTGTCTCCTTTGGCTTGCTTAGTTGGGGACACTTGACATTTGATATTCAACAATATGCATTGACACCATTGTATGCGAACTGAATTGAGCTGGATGATGACATCACTGTTTACTCCAGCGCTGATATAGATAAATTAACTAAATTAATAACTATTGTTTCTTACATCGGAATGAATCAATACTGAATTTACTTAAGATGGATACTGACACCATTTTCTTTAAGAGCTGCTGTGCAGCCAAAATTATATATACCAGTTATCACTGTAAAGCTTCTTTGACACAATCTGCATTGTAAAAAGCGCTATATAAATAAAGGTGACTTGACTTGACAAGCAATACTTGTCTCTCTTACAAATTAATTTGAGTTTTCTCCTAACCAGCCAGGACCGCAGCAGGCAACACAACATTTTTTCATTCTATTGGTTTTATTTCTGTCATTTTGCACTGTGTAGCCCTGCCGACAGGGAAATCTCATTGGTCTAAAACCCTGCTCCACATGACTTTTTTTAAACATCAAATACATTTTGAATAGGGCTGACAAGTTTTCTATAAATTGTGAAGCTGTGGGTTGTAAGTAGTTACTTCAAAATGTAGAAAAAAATATATGGTAACACTTTATTTTAGGGTCTTTTAACTAGTTGCTTATTAGCATGCATATTACTAGGATATTGGCTGTTTATTAGTACTTATTAGTCTAATTCTGCATGACCTTATTCTACATTCTTAATCCTACCCAATACCTAAACTTAACTACCTTACTAACTATTAATAAGCAGTAAATTAGGAATTTATTGAGGGAAAAGTGAATCATAATTAAAAGTGAATATGTGTTCCCCATACTAAAGTGTCACCAAATATATGCTATAACTTTTGAGTTTTTAAGCAACTTCAGTGATAAATCACAGGACAGTGTTGACAACAAGTTTCTGTGCTCCTCCTCTGTGATGTGCAGCTACTGTCTATATGAGTGTTCATGTGCCACAATGCATCAGCACAGTAGCTCAATATAGTATATTTTTAAGGGGAAAGTATTAACAGGATTTAAAAAACGAAATAACAGACATGGGAAAATTACGTCGGTTAGAGGTTCTGAATTTCGGTTTTGATTACTTTTCAATTATTTGTCCAGCCCTAATTCTGAATGGCTGTTACTGTTCTACAGTTTGGACAAATTACATGAACTCTCAGAGAAGTTTTGTATTTAATGTCATCCCATTTAAAGTCTACATGAAATCAAAACTGACCCTATTTATTCTGTTAGCACACATTACTAGTGCTGTGGTTAGAGCCTCACGATTAATCATTAAAAGACCTCAATTCAAACAACCAAGCAATCTTATTCCTAAATGATAACGATTCGCATATGTTGACAAAACCTTTGACAAGTACAGTCAACGTGAACATTCAAATCTGTGTTTGTGCTGCTGCTGACCAAGAGAGAGCAGTTATCACGTATAGATATGAAACAGCTTCACAAACAGTTTTTTATTTTCAACCACACAGTATCATTACAATAATTCAAATTATTACAGAAGTACTAGGATAAAAGTTTATAGTTCGGATATAAACACTGGTGTCTAGGGTAGCGATCAAAGAGTAAATCACCTATTGAAAGTAACTTAATGCTTCAAAGAAAGAATGCTAAATAAAGCAAAATGTTTACCAAATAAACACTATAAACATAGCTACAGGCTATTTTAGTTCCTTTCACTCAGCAACAAATCCTTTAAATTCAACGCTAGCATGGGCACCCTGACTGGTCTGTGGCTATGCAGCAACAAACTGCGATGCACTGTGTATTCTGACACCTTTCTATCAGAACCAGCATTAACTTCTTGAGCAAATTGAGCTACAGTAGCTCGTCTGTTGGATCGGACCACACGGGCCAGCCTTCGCTCCCCACGTGCATCAATGAGCCTTGGCTGCCCATGACACTGTCGCCAGTTCACCACTGTTCCTTTCTTGGACCACTTTTGATAGATACTGACCACTGCAGACCGGGAACATGCCATAAGAGCTTGTAGTGTCACTCTCAATCTCTCTGTCTATAAAGCCTATAAAAAAAAAAATTAAAAAAAGTCTTCATGTATTTCACAACACTTCAGCTTGTGATTATTATTAAGTGAGGGTCATTTTTTAGGATTCTTTACCTAACCTAAGTCTCTGAGATCCTAACACCTTGCACTTCTGGAGACTCCAGGAAGGTTGCAGTTCTGGAAAATGGTGGCGCTGGAGACTAAAGGGTTCCTGATGGTTTCACACTTAATTCTTTACCTTAATTCTTAATTATTTTGCAGTTAACATGTGTCTTTTCATTTCCACCTGTTTTTGTCTGACCCTGCTGACTCAGTGAGCATTTCACTGTCCAATGGTCATGCCTTAACTGCAATTTATTGGATTAGTATTGCATCCTTCTCATGGGCATTTAATAATTTTTGACTTTTCAGTCTGAGTTAAATGTCTTTTTTGGCTCATTTTATCTGTAAAAGAAATGTAATAATTATGCACACCAAATATAAGGCGTTTTTCATTTCCAGCCTTCATGAACAATTATATATCACTTATAAATGATTAACTACAAAATTAATAGTAGTTATTAAGATTAATGTGGTTTGGAATTGGTAAGATGTGCCTGGAAAAAAAATATGATCAGAAAATCAATGTACCTAATAATTCTGCACGCACTGTAACATTTGCAAAGTATTTGACAGCATATCTAAAAGAAGTCTGAGGGTCAAGAGGTCATCTTCTAAGTTGAACTGTGGGTTGATCTGTTAAATATCTTTTCTGTTTTTTTTTTTTTATTTATTTAAAAATCTTTTTTTCAACATCAATTTTGAAACAAGTTTTGTTTTGACTGAGACTTTTGTCTGCGTAAACAACAAGATTCTAGTTCTTATTCTGATTCTAGTTGATGTCATATTCCCCAGTCTCTCTCTCTCACACACACAAACACATAAGTTCATGCACAGGCTTGGCAGGCAGTGTAGAGCACTCTTTTCCTCAACTAGCTCTGTAACACGCCTCAACAAGCAAAGCATTTAACATAAGGAAAAGATGACATGGAAAATGAAGGGAAAATAATGTATTTCACTGAGGCATTTTCTTACAACACAGACTAAGGGCGTACTCACACAAAGCACGGTTGCCTTGTACCGTGCCCTGGCATGATTGTCCCCCCTTCCCACTCCCCCACTGGCCTGCACTCACATTGTAATTAACGTTCCGGGCCGGAGCATTCTTACGTAATTTACGATGCAACTTTTTGTTTTGAAGAAAACAGGAAGAAAAGAGCTTTCCCTAACAGACTGCCTAATAGATTTATCATTTATGCCACGCAGTGATTTTCACCTGATTGTGCTGAATGTATCAGAAGATTATTATGGAGGCAGCTAAGGCAGCTGGAGGAATTTGCAGCTTTACTCGCAAACTACAATTCCTGTTCAACAATAAGGTGAGAACCAGACCCATTATAAACCTAAATATACTTGAACTAATTTAATTAATTGAAAAGTGTACTATCCAAGTAGTAATAGAAGATGTTTACTGTCATAATGATGACAGTAGCGCACACAAGATAGGTAGCTGTTCCATGCTCCGGCGCAGTTAGTGATCACACTACGTGTACCGCACCTGAGCCCACCACTTCAAGTGGGCTAGGGCACGGTTCAGCAATCAAACGAACCAGACTTTGGGGGTCAATCATGCTCAGGCAAGGTTCAGTTCACCGAGTATGAGTAAACAGGTTTTATTGTTAAGGCCAGGACACACCAAGCCGATGGTCAGCCGCCGGGCAATGTCTGTATATATATATTTTAATCTACTGTGCACCATCTGCTTGATGCTCATTCATTGAAGTCTGTTGTAAGGCTATGCAAAATGGAAATATTCAAGAGATTTTCTAAAATTTACAGATAAGGATATAACCTTAAAATATTATGCGCTGAGCAAAACACATCTCAAAAGCATTAAACAGCACATGCTTCAGTCAAAGCACAACAGGTCAAGCCACAGTAAATGCTTGCTTTTGTTTGAAGCACTTAATATAAAGTATTCTCATGTTTCAGACAACTTGGGTCATGCTATGCACCTTTAACTACCTTTAATGCCTTTAATGCCTAACCACCATTAACCACCAATAATCACAATGAGCTCCGCGTTTTGTTACTTTTAATAAGAAACAAAGGGTCATCTTTTAAATTTTGTCCGTTTTATCATGAAATTCAAACAAAAATGCCATTTTGACACTCTTTCATGTGGTGTGACAGATCACAGTACAGGCTCATTTCAAGCGTCAGTGTGGAGCGCGATCATCTCTTCCTCTTTAATTAATACTAGTTACAGAATAAACATCTGAAGTTATGTTGAAAGATACATACAACTTACTGAAATGTATAATATCTCAAGTAATTGCTCAATCAGTGTTTCAACAGCGGAAAGACATCAATAAAACAGCTTGTTAACACTCTGTCACACAGCATTTACCTTAGGACAATCCACAGCTTGTTAGTTCACCAGAGAAATTAACTTTTCCGCTAAATATATGCACGATATAGCCTACATATACATTATATTTTACTTAACTTGTTAGTGACGTCTTGATTATTTATGTTTAAATAAATCTGTCATGAAAATGACAGCCACTTCAGCCAATTCAACAACAAATTGGCCTGATGTGCAGTTTACAAGATTGCATACAATTTGTTATTTGAGTGTTGATTATTATATCTAAAAATAAATAGCAACTGAATTTAGGCTAATAGTTTGGGCTCTGAACCTTTATTATTATAGTAATGTGCAAGTAAGGGCTCCCTATATAGTTTACAGAATTAGCAGAGATATTATTTATTTATTCTTAAGAAACTTTTAATTATAATTGAATTCATTTAAAGACAGAGACGCAATTTGTTCAGTAAACTACTGTAATGTTTACTAAAAACCTATTCAATTTTGTTTAGTTTTCTCTACCTGCTGTACCGAACCAAACCGTGACATGGAAAAAAAACGAGGTACAAACTGAACTGCCAATTTACACAGACACACAATTTTTACTAAAAAAAAAAAAAAAAAAAAAAAAAAAAAGCAATTTTGTTTCGTTTTCTCCCAGCTGTACCGAACCGTACCAAACCAAACCGTGATTTCAAATCCAAGGTACGAACCAAATCGCCAGTTTTGTGTATCATTACACCCCTAGTTTTGTCCCTAAAAATGCATTATTCACTACTGTAAAGCAGCGTGACTGCCGAGTGGTTTCTATGCACAGCGCACAGACACGACTAACTGATAATCAGATACGTTTTTGTTTATTTTCATTATTGATTATAATTGATTTTATCGATCATTGTGGCAGCCATACAGGTGATGTGTACAAAAGCTAACGACTACAATCAAGGCGTTTCAGGGAGTTCAGAAACAGTGCTTACTGATCATAGAGAATAACTCCTTTTGGAGTGGACTTTGTGCTTTGTAACTTTGTAACAGACCTTTTTCATGCTCAAACTGCAAAATTACACTAAAAAAAGTTATATAATAGACATAATAGATCCTCTTTAATAATTTTAGGGGCGTTTATACCTTTATTGGAAGATGATAATTAGGTATATACAGAGTAAGTGAAAGTGACGTGATGTGTAGCCAAGTATGGCAGGGCTCCAGACTGCGACCATTTATCCTGCCAGTGTGACCAAATGGCGCTACTCATTTGTGCTTCACTGACCATTTATCAGTTCAGACCAGCTTGTAATCTTTGAATCTAAATCACTGTTACAACGCGTTTGCATCTCGCTAGCTTGTTAACTTGTCATCAGTCTCTCGCGCGCTCCTTTTTCAACGCGTTCATCAAACAGCTGTGGTAACTCGGATCAGTCTACCAACACAGTGAGTCATGTCATCCTCTCCTAGTACTGTGTCGTGTTCCATATGCCACATGTTCAGTATAGCTCTCTCTGTCAGCGATGAGGGATTTACATGTCATAAATGTAGGGAAATACTCAGGCTGACAGAGAGAATCTCAGAATTAGAGACACACATCCAAACTTTAATCGAGGATAGTAAGAATGCAAGGGCTTCAGATACTGTTTTGGATGCGACTAGCTTAGTGAACTCTGTACATTGTTCGGTTCCGGCTGTAGAGCCCGCGCAGCAGGGCACTTGGGTGACGGTGAGGCGGCCTAGCCGCGGAAAACACCACTCTTCCGTTCTAATAAGAACATCAAACAGGTTCTCCCCACTCAGTGACGCACCCACTGAGAATCCTGTTGAAAGTGCCCTAGTTATTGGCGATTCTATTACACGGAACGTGAAAATAGAGACACCAGCCACCATAGTCACATGTTTGCAGGGAGCCAGAGCACCTGACATCAAAGCAAATTTAAAAGTGCTGGCTAATGCTAATCGTAAATACTCTAAAATTATTATTCACGTCGGCACTAATGATGTTCGACTTCGGCAGTCGGAGATCACTAAAATTAACATTAAAGAGGTGTGTAAACTCGCAAGTACAATGTCAGAAGAAGTAATTTGCTCTGGCCCTCTTCCTGTTCGTCGGAGTGATGAGATTACCATCACTCAATGGCTGGCTGTCTAAGTGGTGTCTGCAGAATAATATAGGTTTCATAGACAATTGGAAAAGTTTTTGGGGCAGACCTGACCTGTTGAAAAGAGATGGTATTCATCCCTCCCGGGATGGTGCTGCTCTTCTCTCTAGTAATATGGCACATAGTCTTAGAACTAAAACATGACAAACTGGGGTCCCTGGACCCCAGTTTGTCATGTTTTAGTTCTAAGACTATGTGATGACAGGAAGCAGACAGACTGGCTAAACCGGCCGTCTGCTAGCTGCCTCACGTTACAGAAGTCAGATAATTCCCAACACATAGAAACTCTTACACCTAGATATTATCACATAGAGACTGTGTCTGTACCCCGAATTAGTAAAAACAAAAAACTTCCAAACCCATTTAATGGTAAAAATTTAATTGATGTTCAACAAATAAAAAATAGAGATAATAATGATAAACAAATGATAAAGCTTGGGTTGTTAAATATTAGATCCCTTTCTTAAAAAGCACTTATTGTAAATGATATTATCACAGACAAAAATCTAGATGTGCTGTGTTTGACCGAAACTTGGCTAAAACCAGATGATTACATTACTTTAAATGAGTCTAGCCCTCAAGGTTATGATTATCGACACAATCCTCGTCAGAAAGGCAAAGGGGGAGGTGTTGCTGTAATTTATAGTAATATTTACAGTATTAGTCAAAAGTCTTCCAAATATAATTCCTTTGAAGTGATGGTGCTGTACGCAACATTATGTAAGTTGACATTTGTGCTGGCTACTGTATACAGGCCACCAGGGCACCATACAGACTTTATCAAAGAATTTGCTGATTTTCTTTCGGAGTTAGTACTAGCTGCAGATAAAGTCCTTGTTGTTGGTGATTTTAATATCCATGTAGATAATAAAAAAGACTCATTGGGATTGGCATTTACAGACATTCTAAACTCTACTGGTGTTAGACAACACGTGTCAGGACCCACTCATTGTCGTAATCATACTTTAGATCTAACATTGTCACATGGAATCGATACTGATGCCGTTGAAATTCTGCAGCAGAGTGACGACATCTCAGATCATTATCTAGTCTCGTGTATACTACATTTAGTCAAGGCAGCTAAAGTGCCTCCCTGCTATAAATATGGTAGAACCATCACTTCTACCACTAAAGATCGCTTTATAAATAATCTTCCTGATCAGTTTCATCGCCTTAGCATACCAGACAGCTTAGAAGACCTCGATGTTGAAACAGAAACTATTGCCTTTGTCTTTTCCAGCACATTCGACTCAGTTGCTCCTTTGCGTTTAAAAAAGATTAAGGAAATTAATCCAACGCCATGGTACAATGAGCACACTTGGCCCTAAAGGTAGCAGCCAGAAAAAATGGAGCGCTGCTGGAAGAAAACAAAACTAGAAGTTTTTCGCACATCTTGGAGTACAGATTGAGAATGATTGAGTACAGAAAGGCCTTAAAAAATACTAGATCTGCCTATTTTTCAAAACTTTTAGAAGAAAATAAGCACAACCCTAGGTATTTATTTGATACAGTGGCTAAATTAACAAGAAATAAAGCTTCAACTTCTGATGTTTCCAAAGAACACAGCAGTAATGACTTTATGAACTTCTTTACTTGCAAGATTGATAATATTAGAGAAAAAATTATAACCATGCAACCGTCTACTACAGTATCGCGTCAGACAGTGCATTGTAGTGTCCCTGAGGAAAAATTAAATTCATTTATTACTCTAGGAAAGGAAGAATTGTCTAAACTTATTAAATCATCAAAATCAACAACATGTATGTTAGACCCTATACCGACTAAGCTATTGAAAGAGATGCTTCCAGAGGTCATAGATCCTCTTCTTAATATCGTCAATTCATCTTTATCACTAGGATACGTACCAAAAACTTTTAAGCTGGCTATTATTAAACCTCTTATTCAAAAACCACAACTTGATCCTAGAGAATTAGTCAATTACAGGCCGATCTCAAATCTCACTTTTCTGTCAAAAATACTAGAAAAGGCAGTATCATCACAACTATGTTCCTTTTTAGACAGAAATAGTATCTGTGAGGATTTCCAGTCAGGATTTAGACCATACCATAGTACTGAGACTGCTCTCATTAGAGTTACTAATGATTTGCTCATCATCAGATCGTGGTTGTATCTCTCTATTAGTGTTACTGGATCTTAGTGCTGCATTTGACACTATCGATCACAACATTCTTTTAAATAGACTCGAAAATTATGTTGGCATTAGTGGAACTGCATTGTCATGGTTCAAATCATACTTATCTGACCGTTATCAGTTTGTAGTAGTAAACGAAGAGAGGTCATATCGATCACAAGTTCAATATGGAGTACCGCAAGGGTCAGTACTAGGACCGTTGCTTTTCACTCTGTACATGCTACCCTTGGGAGATATCATTAGGAAGCATGGCGTTAGTTTTCACTGTTACGCTGATGATACTCAGCTCTATATTTCTTCGCGCCCTGACGAAACTTACCAATTCACAAAATTAACAGAATGCATAGCTGATATAAAAAATTGGATGACCAGTAATTTCCTACTTCTAAATTCAGAAAAAACAGAGATTCTAATTTTTGGACCAAAAACTTCTTCACGTAATAACCTAGAATACTGTCTAACACTTGATGGCTGCTCTGTTACGTCTTCGTCGTCAGTTAGGAACCTGGGTGTGCTCTTTGATACCAATCTCTCATTTGAAGGCCATGTTACTAGTATCTGTAAAACCACATTCTTCCATCTTAAAAATATATCTAAACTACGACATATGCTCTCAATGAAAAATGCAGAACAGTTAGTTCATGCGTTCATGACCTCAAGGCTAGATTACTGTAACGCTCTACTGGGTGGTTGTTCTGCTCGCTTGATAAATAAACTACAGCTCGTCCAAAATGCAGCAGCTAGAGTTCTTACTAGAACTAGGAAGTATGACCATATTAGCCCAGTTCTGTCAACACTGCATTGGCTTCCTGTTAAACATCGTATAGATTTAAATATCTTGCTAATTATTTACAAAGCACTAAACGGTTTAGCTCCCCAGTACCTGAGCGAGCTCTTAAAGCATTATAGTCCTTCACGTCTATTGCGATCTCAGAATTCAGGCCAGCTGATAATACCTAAAATATCAAAATCAACTGCAGGCGGTAGATCCTTCTCCTATTTAGCACCTAAACTCTGGAACAATCTTCCTAGCATTGTTCGGGAAGCAGAGACACTCAGTTTAAATCTAGACTAAAAACGCATCTCTTTAACCTGGCATACACATAACACATTATCAATTTATATTTTCAAATCCGTTAACGGATTATTAGGCTGCATAAATTAGGTCAGCCGGAACCGGGAACACTTCCTATAACACCAGATGTACTCGTTACATCAGAAGAAGAATGGCATCTACGCTAATATTAGTCTTTCTGTTTATCCCGAGGTTTACCGTAGTCAACCAGATCCGGGCTGTATCCAGGTGAGACCGAGGACCGGCGCCTTGACACGACCACGACCACGACCTGAAGTATCAGCAGAGATTGAGTCAACTAGATCATCCATTGTGAAGGCCTCATCGACACGACAGCCAGTGGCACAGCTCCTCAACAAACCGTCCATACCCGTGTGATGAATACGATCCTCAACTGGAGTGAACTGGAATAAATACTTTGAATGTTGCGATCCTATCGGACATATGATAGCAACCTGAATCGTAACAAAGCACTGTTCGCCAGAGGAGAACTGGCCCCCCGACTAAGCCTGGTTTCTCCCAAGGTTTTTTTCTCCATTTTAACACAGAAGTCTATTTGCCACCTGTTTGCCATCTGATGTCACCTGTTGGAGTTTGGGTTCCTTGCCGCTGTCGCCTTTGGCTTGCTTAGTTGGGGACACTTGACATTTGACTTGACATTTGATATTCAACAGTGCTTTGATCTGCCGGCATTGACACTATTCTTTAAGAGCTGCTGTGCAGCCAAAATTATATACCAGTTATCAATGTAAAGCTGCTTTGACACAATCTGCATTGTAAAAAGCGCTATATAAATAAAGGTGACTTGACTTGACCAATAATAGACAGCGCAGCACGAGCTACTCACTAGCTGATCTCGCTCACGTGACACTACTACTACACAGCGCTGATAATTAATAACATCGCTGCAAGATCTAGTGAGAAGCATTGTTTGTCTGGAGCCTACTAAACTAAAATAAAACTGCACATTGTAATTTCTGTAAGTTAAGTCTATTACCAAGGCATTTGTCAGTAATACAGTCAAAATAGGGGGAAAAGTGAATGACCTGCAGGTTGATTTAAGGTGTGCCCCTAAATTTTCTGCTTGTGCTCCTAAAATTTTCAGTAAGGGGCTACAATGCTCCTAGTAAAAAAAAGTTAATCTGGAGTCCTGTGTGGTGTCCTATACTCAGAATTTGTGCTCTGCATTTCACCTATCCAAGTGTACACACCCGGAGCAGTGGGCAGCCATTTTCACTGCGGCATTAAGGGAGCAATTGTGGGTTAAGTGTCTTGCTCAAGAGAACCTCAGTTGTAGGTAATGAGAGTGGAAGAGAGGGCTGTTCACTCCCCCACCTACACTCAGCCGGTACGGAGACTCAAACCCGCGGCCTTCGGGTTACAAGTCCGACTCTCTAACCATTAGGCCACAACTGCCCCCACGGCACGGCACGGCAGTAGGGAACACGAACAGGAAAGGACCTCAAGTTGGGAATCAAACTCAAGCCATATGTATTGCAACCATGCCATAATGAGCCGATGCAAATGTACATCAAAAGAGCAATATGCTGAGCTTTATGATTTAATATCTTATTAGCAGGGGTGCACATAACTTTTTTGGCCTGGTTCTGGAGATGTTGCTTGGTACTCACACTTTACATGACACACTTATCCTAAAAGCTGTCCTCATCACTTTCCTCACTATCTTCTTTTATCTTGAACATGGTAGATGATGATAATGTTTTTAAATTTTATTTAACTAACAGTAATGACACAGACAACAGCAAGAATATTAGGCTGCTGTCACTTTAAGAAGGAAAGCACGGACTGAATAACTGACATACATCCGGTTTCTTTCTCAACCGTTCACTTATGACATAACCGAGAGAATACTTGCCAAGACAGGTATTTTGATATAATTTTGTGTGTATGTGTCCGTTCAAGCACAAGTAAACGTGAAAGAGGAATTAATTCAGTGTTCGAGCGGTGTCTGACTGTCTCTCTCTCTCCCCGCATGCGCGCGTTTCGGGGGTGTGAGGCTGTGCGCACAGTTTGATAACAGATTCCCGATTTCCACGTCGTCTTACAGTTTTAAAATCGTTCGAATGTGTTAATTGGCGAAACAAAACACATCCAAATGATAAACTTTCACTCTATGATGGTTAAATTTAGCAGTTAATCCACGAATCACATGCGTGCTGAACCGTTGGACCTGATCCATATGGATCACGGATTAAATGCGATCCGTTGCACACCTAATAATTAAAGAACACACTTATCATCATGATTGCTATCTTACCAGAGATGGAGAAAAATCCAACTCCATTAAGTAAACGTGTCCCTGTGAACCGGTCCTCAAAAATGTTGGTACTCGCGCTTCCCTCCATGTTTTCTGGTGCGCATCGTTTATTTTTACCGTGTATGCACACCTGCATACCACTTTATGTGCACCCCTGCTTATTAGACAAACTTGTGAGGGAGGCAGCTGTCTTCAACAGTTAGTGAGACCTCGAAAGTGAAACATTACAGGAAATCTATCAGACTGTGTCAAGGTGGGGGTGGTATGCAAATCCTAACCACAATTTTTTTCGTAATTTTCTTTTTTGATCCAGCTGCATCCTGCCCGGAAAGCAGTACAAAGAAATTTTAGACTAACTTGGCTACTTTATAACTGAGTCATTACACAAACAAACTGGTGCATACTTGACACATAAAAGTCAAGTCATTTTCAATTATATAGCGCTTTTCACAATACATATTGTTTCAAAGCAGCTTCACAGTGACAATAGGAAAATTATTATCGAGCTAAAGTTGGTTTTTGATTGAATCACTTCCGTTGTAAAAATTGTTAATTATTACTTTAGGGGCCACTTAAATGACACCTTTACTACTGAAAAAAAAACTGAATACCTTTAATGCATTCTTGCCGTTCATTTACGTGTTTAGTCTATAGGTTTGCGTGTTTGAGTGTGTATGTGTGCAGAAGCTTGGTCTTTTTTTTTTTTTTTTTAAAGTGATATTTGCCAAATTACTTGTCTGGTCCGCATAATACAGAAAAATTAGTTGTGTCCGCGGATCTATGCGAACTGGAATAATTTTGATAACGTTTTATCTATACATAGGGAAAGGAAAGGGAAGGAGGCCTTCGCAGAGGATAATTTAGTCAGGGCTGTGTTATCGTCATGTCTAGGCGCAGGTCCTTCATCTCATCTGGATACGGCCTGGATCTGGCAATAAAAGAACTTCACAGAATGTTTTGAATGAGATCAGATTCAAACTACACAGAGCCTTTTGAAAGCCTTCAAGGCTTTATAAAATTGACTGATAATTAGGTCAGAAAGAAACACTTAACCAATTGCGATAATGCGGCTGAGGCTAATAATAAACTTTCAAAGCATCACGTAGAGACAGCAATTTATATTTACCTCACTTAATATAAGTAGCTAAAGTTTTGATTTTCATCGGATCAATAGTGGCTCTATAAAATGGTATTTGTATACACCCATGGTGAACTACCTGGTTAATATAAAACTGACAGGAAGTCAGAGAACATTTTGTATTGGCACGACCGGAAAAAAAGAAAAATACTAGACACCACCTCCCAACCAAAGATTCACTGAACAGTCAATTCCATTGCAGAGTAAAGAACCTTATAAATATACAAGGGCTTGGTTAAACTAAAAGTTGTGTCTAGTAATAACACAACATGACAAATATGTAGAGGTGTAACAATACACTCATGTCACGATTTGGTACAATACCTACAAGATACTGAACTCATGATATGATACGATAAATACTGTTGATTAAAATTGTACATTTGGTATTACATTGGGGTGGCCTTTAATAGGCTTGGACTTGTCTTTGTCCCCAATGCACAGGGCAATAAAATAGAAATATGATAAGAAATACAGAATATTTTTAGACACATATGCACTGAACTACATATATTTAAAATAATGTAGGCTCCTTTTTACTGGTAAAATCAGAAATTGGCATTATCAGCACCCACAAATACTCCCCCATTGCAACCCCATTATACATTATATTCAACATTATAGTAGTTTACTGTGGTACTGTCACTGAAACTTTCATTTTTTCTCATGCAGTACACCCGCGCTTTCAATGCAGGTATTCATTGGATCTCCTACACAGACAAGCCACATGCACACAGACGGTCCTGTCTCTACCTCTAGTAATGCACTTACATAAGAAACCATCTTAAACACTTTAAATCATCATACTACTAAAACTAAAAATGCAATACGGTGATTTAAATGATGTTTGTTCTTTCACTTTGAGGAGTGCCATTCCACCGCTTATCTACTTCAGATGATCAATGCAATCTACCACAGTTCTAATCACAAAGCATGTCAAAATTACTATTCCCAAACGTTAAATTGTTAGTTCACCCAAATATTAAAATTCTGTCTTTATTTATTCACCCTTGTGTTGTTCTTGCATGCCACACAGACAATTAACGTTAGCAAGTAGACTACAGTAATAAACACCACTTTAACATGATCTGACTTAAGCAAACGCTTTTAAAATACATTAACAAAACGAAACCATAAAACACAGAAAAATGAAGCACAAAGGGATCGTGAGTTCACACTTGACTGAAATGCAGAATAAAAGGAGCGTTGAAAATGAATTTGGTGACCATGGAAAATATCTGTTGCAGAGAATAAAGTTCATAAGCTTCTTTTACAGCTGTCATTGATTTTTGCAATTAATTATATCTTAATTTTTGCGATTCTTTATTTTTGTTTGCAAAACAATTTTTTTTTTTTTTTTTTGCACAATACTTTATTTTTCTTTTGCAAATCTATGCAGCATTATTTTGACTCCATACTGTAATCACTTCTTGACTCCACTCCAGGTTTTGCATTTCCTCAGTGGTGAACGAAACAAGCTCCAATCGAGAGAAACAGATATAAAATGTCCAAATTTTCAGGGGCCATTGTACACATGCCTCTCAATCTCCAACATCATGGTCAATATATTAAACAGCAGAACAAGTAACGTGAACTCAATTTGGAAATGATTGTTCATCAAGGAACGTCCTGTGACACACATACCCAACATGTACTTCCACAGCCTGTTTCACACTGAATGCACAAGCAGAGCAGAGTCAGCGAAGAAGCAAAGAAGCAGAGGTGGGTATGCAGAGCGGGAGCAGCACGCGTCCATTGTGCTTTCACACAGCGTTTCTTGCTGCTGCAAATACAGATGAGTATCTCATCCGACCACTGTCTGTCACGTGCTTTGATTTATGATATATATATATATAGGTTTACATAATAAAAGTAATCCTAAAGTTGAGATATACCTCTAATCATTTGAACAGTCCTGTAAATTTTGGGCAAAAACTCCAGGCAATTATGCGTTTTCGTGTATTTTATTTTATTTATTTTTTTTCCAGCGCTGAATGTCATATGGTGATTGTGAAACTTGGAACACCTCACTCGCCAACACTGCTGATTCTGCTTTGCTCCTGCTACCCGCAATGCTCTAATCTGTTAACATGGGCTCCGAAAAATCCAGTGTGAAACAGGCCTGTGACATGACATAAGTTATAAGTTGTAAAATGTGGCAGCTCACATTCTCCCAGAAGGAGCCTTAATTGGCGCTTTGCAGGTGATAAGAGACTGGTATGGTAGGAGTTTTTAAGTTGTTAAACTTGTCCTACCTGCAGAGGAGTCGTCATCATGGTCGGAGCTCAAGTATCCGTCAGGTGTGCTGCGTCCAGACCCGTGAGAGCGGCGGAGCGCGAGCGAAGGAGACAGTCTGCCATCATCTGAGTCCAGCTCTCGACTAATGCGGAACCGAGGATTCAGTCCGTGATTCTCCCGGACCTTACTCTTTGGGTTTAGAATGTTTTTTCGGAGGAAGTTTTCATTGAGCTCCACGTCCTCGAACTCATGATCACTGTCCTGCTCGCTGTTTCGTTGCTCGCCAACGCACAGAGAGATGTCACGAGCAGATGAGTGATCTTGCTGAACATCTGGTTTTTTCCGAGGAGGGACGGGGATGGGCTTACCTGTCTTGTTGTCCCGGGCGAAAGGCTCTTCTTCACCTCTGTTGTCTGTCCCGCAAGTTCTGTCCTCATTTGAATCTGCTTTGTTCCAGCATTTCTCTATGTCATAATTTCTCTTCTTCTGCGCGATGGTGGCCTGAAGGTAAATCACCTTGAACTTCTCTTCCGACAGAGCCTGCTGTAACACCTTCAGATTGGCTTTGCATTTCTCCAGCTCTGCCTCTATGTCCTCCACCGAGTGGAGATTCATCACGGGCACTTCACCGTCGGGAAACTCATTCCTCCAGTGCTTCTCAAATTCCGCCTGTTCCCACATTGTAAGACCAGAGTGGGGGAAAGTCCTTGAATATGTCGAGTTCCTGCTAAAACAGCTTTGGTTCACTGCCTCAAACGCCTGTTGTGAAGTAGCAACTGCTCATTTTCTCTTTCACGCATATCCAGTCACTCACGCCACAGATCAGTTTACAACTGAAAAAAACTTTCAGCTTCCGCTACATTGGAAAGTCGTGACGTCAGCTGGACACGGAGCCAATCAGATCATTTAGCCGTTTACATTTAGACGTGCAAAATCCTAGCCTGTGTTGCTTTTATTTACACATTAAAGCCCCACCTGTTGAGTAAATAAGCGTCGTTTACTGAAATACATTTCAGTTCAGGTTGACAAACAAATGTACTTTTTAAAATATAAATAAAAATAAAAAAATGTATGTAGTTCAGATGCTTACAAAATAAGCAATATAAAGTAAAATAACAATAGTGCAAATTGAGTAAACAAGTAATAGTACAAATAAAGTGCAAATAAATAAAATTATGAGTAAACAGTAGAAAACACATTTAAAAATGAAATTAACAATAATCATCATAATAAACATAACAATAATAATAATATTAAATAAAAATAATTAAGCAGAGTAAAAATGATAATATAAGTATAAATGCATCAAGTTGGAGCAATAGTAATGATGAGCAAAAGTTGAGTAATAAAGACAGTCAAAAGACATACACAGAAATTGTGTTCTCTAGATCGTAAGAGGGGTTTCATTGTTTTACATGCAATTCACTTTTTTGCATTTATTTCATGCAGTCTGCAAGAAAACACAGCCTGTTGTCGAATTTCAGTTTACACTCTTAAAAAATAATGGAGTTTGGACAGCAGTTCCAAAGAATTAACATTTTGGGTTCCCCAAAAAGAACCTTTTGGTGAAATGTTCTTGAAAGAATTTTTTTTTTTTCTTAGTGTGAAAAATATTTAAATATTTGGAAAAACCTTTTTCCACAAAGAATCTTTTTTGAAAGTTTCCATGTATGTTAAAGGTTTTTCATGGAACCATGAATGTAATGATGTGTATTGCATCTTGATAATTAATGGATATTATCCTAATTCTGCTCTGCATGCATTACTAAGTAGTTTGTGGACTGAGATTAGATATTTATGTCAGTTGAGTCTAATTCATGGTCCATTTTCTGTTCATAGCCTATTCTTCATTCAAATTCCCCTTTTCACACCGTTGTCAGTACCATTAGCTGAGACGTGCAGTACAAATTCGATATGGGTATCATGATGTTACTGGAGAACTGGAATGGCTGGGTTCCAGCAGTTCTATGAGAAACTGAAGATGAGAGACGTGTGTATGTGTATGTGATCCACAGCATGGATCAATCCACTTTATATAGTAGCCTATTTGAGGAGCTTGAGATGCTACATTATTTTCTTTTTTCCCCCAAAAACTTACTAGCAATTTAACCTCTGCAACTAGTACACAATGAATGCGTGTTTAATATGTGTGCTCACGCATTTGCACCGGACATTCAAATGCAGTTTCAGCTATACTGTAGAGGAATCCATTTGAATAATTCATGAGATTTGCATCATTTCGTCCCATTCTGTGCTGACTATCAACTTCATGCCTTGTAAAATGTATTTGTGTTGGACAGGTTAAGCACTATATAATTATTCATTTTAACAGGTTAACAAAACAACCAAAAGGGATTAAAAGGGATAATTCTCCCTCTCCTTCTTCCTCACCTGCATTATCATTCCAAACCTGACTTCTGTTCTTCTGCTAAAAGATATTTTGAAGAATGTTTAAATTTAGTCTTTACAGCAAAAGTCAGTGGGGTCCAAAACAATATTGGACCCCTTTGACTTTCATTGTATGGACAAAAAAATATCTTATTTTGTGTTCAACAGAAGAAAGAACATCATACATGTTTAAAATGACATGAGGATGAGTAAATAATGTCAACATATTCATTTTTGGTTGAACTACTCCTTGTATATTTGTTTGCAACACTGAAGGGAACGAAAAAAAAGAACGAAAAAGAAAAACTGCATTATATAAAACTAATAATAGTTATAGGAAAAAGAAAAATGACTTGTTTTTGGTGTGGGAGGAAAAAACTGTGAGTAAGATGATAATTATGAGGCAGTTGAAGGGAGGAAAGAGGAAGAAGGGTCTGTAACATTAGAAACATGACACAAGAGCATTCACTGAAGCTAATGCAGTCATACCTCAGAAAAGCTGAGGGCTTGTCTCATCACATCTTCTGCTGATGCAAAAGGTTCAGTCAGTGTGAACCATCCGTAGGGTGTAAACATCTAATTTGATCTGGTATAATTGTTAGCATTTCTAACAATTATTTAAGAATTATTGTAGTTACACCAAAGCCATCAAGCTTAGAGCTATTATAAAACCAGAATCACAAAGGACAGTGCCAGAAACTGAAGACCCGATTAGGTCATCTTTTATTTGATACGCATCAATGCATTTAACTCCTGCTTGAATAGCAGCCAAAGAGAGAAAGTCTTCCTGTAAATTCAAGCTTGTTTTAGTAGCTCATACCATTATTCAGTGGAAGGTCAGCACAATAGATTTCATTTGGTGAAGAGAGAAACCTTAGAAGGCTTTGTTTCTTTATTCCAGTTCCATTTTGGACTCCATCCCAGAATCACAAAATCACTTTTACTAAAAGCCTATTCAACTTTTGCCGATCAGCAGTGACTTAAATGCATAACATAACTTGGTTCAGTTATCATGGTGATTCACACATTAAAATCACTGCACACTTTCTAGCAAACTGATGAAAGATTTTGTAAAAAAGGAGGGGTACGGTGGCATGATGCACCACATTATACCATCTGTGTGTTATAGACATAAATGACAATGAATCGCTTGGTATTTACACAAAGTGATGGTGATTTAACAAAGATTTAGATGCCCATTTAGTACATATATTTGCCCATCCCACAGATCATAAAGGTTAGTATGAGGGCGAAAGTCACTACACTGTATAAAAAAAAAAAATTCAAAGCAAATGTAATATGTATATGCGTATGCACCATGAGTTTGTTAATCTATTCTAACCCATGCATGCATGCATTTAAATGCCATTGGCTCATGTGATTGTACTATATATCTTAGTTGTTTTAAGTGATATAACAGATTCTATTAACAACTATAAGATATCATTTTCGGCTTTCCCCGGCACTCTGCACCGGCATAAAGCGAAACCGGAAGTGTATATGCGTACACTCACTGACTGAAAATCCAAAATGGCGGCCACGTGCAACTAGTCCATTCAGCCAGCTAAGTTACCACTCCAAGTGCTTGTTCATTTACTCACCTGCATCCAGCGTCTGCCTGTGTTCATGCCTCTGTTTAATAAACTTGTGTGTTTCACTCACCTCTCTGCCTCCGTCTGAGTCCTGACAGAAGACCAGACCTCATGCAGAGCACCTCAGACACAGGCGGGGGTCACACCCCGGACCCGTTTGCCACCTTGGTCGACGCGGTGCAATCCTCACTACAACAACTATCCACAAGCACTTCACCTACAGTCCCGGAGGATCTCGTGCACGCTGTCCGCCAAGGACTCCTTCAATCAGCACCCACCGCTTCTTCGCCAGCTGCCTCTGTCAGTCCCATGGCCCGACCAGCTACATATTCCAGCGCGGCGGAGGATTGCAGTGGGTTCCTCCTTCAGTGCTCGCTCTATCTAGAAGCCCAGTTTCAACTCTTCTCTTCTGAGCGTGCCCGGGTGGCGTTCGTCATCTCCTTACTCTCAGGACGAGCGCTACAATGGGCTTAACCCCTCTGGGAATCCAACGCCCCAGTAACAGCCACCATCGCTGCTTTCTTCAGCCATTTCTGAGAGGTATTCGGTCAAAGTACCGCCGATCTGTCAGTACACAACCAAATCTTCAACTTACGTCAAGGTGACGAGACTGTGAGTATGTATGCCCTCTGATTTCGTACGCTAGCAGCCGCTAGTGACTGGAACAAAACGGCCCTGATAACGGCCTTCCGTTAGGGGTTGAATCCTCACGTAAAGCAGTTAATGGTCGTGTATGATGACACTATGGGGTTGGAAAACTTAATCTAAAAATCTTCCTCTCCTGACTCCAGTGTTCTTCCAGTCTTCTCAACTTCTATTAAAAGCCCAGAAACAGACCACAAATTGGAAATCCCTCCTGAATACCGGGCGTTCCAGGATGTGTTCAGCAAGCGGTTGGCAACGCAACTTCCACCTCATCGGCCATGGGACTGCGCAATTGACCTGTTGCCTGGGGCTACTCTACCTAAGGGTAGGGTTTACCCATTGTCCATCCCGGAACAGAAGGCCATGGAGGAGTACATACAGGAGGCTCTAAAACAGCGTTTCATTCGACCATAAACATCCCCTGCCGCTTCAAGCTTCTTCTTCACGGCCAAGAAGGATGGAGGCTTGAGGCCGTGCACTGACTACTGTCACCTGAACTCCCAGACAGTAAAGTTCACCTATCCCCTTCCTCTGGTCCCGGCGGCTCTGGAACAGCTACGGGGAGCTCGCATCTTCTCCAAGCTGGACCTGCAGAGTGCGTACAACCTCATTTGTATATGCTGGGGGGATGAGTGGAAAATAGCCTTCATTACACCGTCTGGGCACTATGAATACAGGGTTATGCCGTGTGGCCTGTCCAACTCTCCCTCTGTCTTCCAGAGCTACATGAATGAGATGTTCCGGGAGTTCCTCCACCGGTTTGTTGTAGTCTACATAGACGACATCCTCATCTTCTCCCGGAACCTGGCCGAACATCGCCAACACGTCTCCCAGGTCCTCGAGAAGCTCCACGAACACCATCTCTACCTCAAGCTGGAGAAGTGCGAGTTCCACACCACCTCCGTGCATTTCCTGGGCTATGTCATCGACCAGCACGGCATCCAGATGGACCAGAGGAAGGTGGAAACCATACGCAACTGGCCATTACCCACAACCATGAAGGAGTTACAACGTTTCCTGGGGTTTGCCAATTTCTATCGTCGCTTCATCCACAACTACAGCCTCCTCAGTGCACCCCTCACCTCGCTCCTCAAAGGCCGGCCCAAGTCTCTGTCCTGGACTCCATCTGCCCGAGAAGCCTTCCATCAGCTCCAGGAAGCCTTCCTCACTGCTCTGATCCTGGTCCATCCAAACCCTGACCTCCCGTTCATCGTCTAAGTCGACGCCTCAGCCACCAGGGTCGGAGCGGTATTGTCACAGCGGCAGGGTGATCCACCACGACTCCATCCATGTGCCTTCTTCTCCAAAAAGCTATCCCCGGCGGAGCAAAACTATGACATCGGGAACAGAGAGCTTCTTGCCATCAAGTTGGCATTGGAGGAATAGAGACACTGGCTGGAGGGAGCGAATCATGGGTTCGAGGTAATTACAGATCACCAGAACCTCGAGTATCTCAGAGAAGCTAAGAGACTCAACCCTCGTCAAGCCCGTTGGGCCCTCTTCTTCACAAGGAACCAAGAACTGCAAGGCTGACGCCTTATCCCGTCTGTACCAGCTGGATCCTGGGAATCCAGATACCGAACCTGTCCTCCCTCCAGCCTTGATCTTAAGCCCTATCCAGTGGTCCATCAACCAATGCATTTCCTAAGCTAACCGCTCCGGACCAGCTCCGCCTGGAGGTCCTGAGGGGCTTCTCTATGTTCCACTGGCCCACCGTCAGCCCCTCATGGACTTAGCTCACACCTCTCCGGGCTCTGGACACCCAGGCAGTTCACGTACCCTCTCGCTCCTGCGGCAACACTACTGGTGGCCCACCATGACTCAGCATATCTCCCATTACATCAGAGGATGCTCAGTCTGTGCCGTTGCCAACACTCCTAGGAAGCTCCTGGAAGGAAAACCGGTTCCCTTACCTGTACCACACAGACCGTGGTCACACCTTGGAATTGACTTCATGACGGACTTACCACCATCTAATGGCTTCACCTGTGTTCTGGTAATCGTGGACCGTTTCTCCAAAGCCTGCAAACTTATACCCCACAAGGGCCTTCCCACTGCATTTGAAGCTGCCGAAACCCTGTTCCACAATGTATTCAGACATTTCGGCCTCCCAGAGGATATCGTCTCTGACCGCGGACCCCAGTTCATTTTTCCTGTGTGTGGCAAGCCTTCTTCAAGCTCCTAGGAGTGGCTGTCAGCCTGTCATCTGGATACCACCCTTAGACCAACGGCCAGACTGAGCACAAGATCCAGGAGATCTGGAGATTCCTGAGGTTGTACTGCCACCGGAACCAGGACAGCTGGAGCCAGTTTCTACCCTGGGCGGAGTACGCCCAGAATTCCCTCCGGCAGACCACTACTGGGCTCACCCCGTTCCAATGCATCCTGTGCTATCAACCACCTCTCTTCCTTTGGTCGGGTGAGCCCTCGGATGTTCCAGCTGTCAACCACTGGTTCCAGCAGAGCGAGAGAGTGTGGGACTCAGCCCACGTCCATCTCTAGCAGTCAGTTCGGAGACACAAGCGGCATGCCGACACCAGAAGGGGCCCCACTCCTCGTTACCAACCTGGCCAGAAGGTGTGGCTCTCGACGCGGGACATCCGTCTCCGACTGCCCTGCCGCAAGCTGAGTCCCCGGTACATAGGTCCATTCACCATACAGAGGCAGCTCAGTGAGGTCACCTATCGTCTCAATCTTCCACCACAGTCTCGCATCTCACCTTCATTCCATGTCTCACTGTTGAAACCCCACACTGATCCTATGCCCTCTCCTTCCACAGATTCTGGTGGTGATGTGGTACCGCCTCCTCCCGAGCTCGCTGAAGAGGAAACTATCTACCGGGTGCGGGCGATCCTCAACTCCCGACGACGGGGTCCACAACTGTCACGGAGTCACAGCCCACCAACATCCAAGCATCGTCACCGGATCTCCACGCTCCACCCACTACTTCACAATCTCCTGAATACTAATCACCTGCACCTGCACCTCATGTGTTATATAATGTTTTTTTTTGTGCAAAATTAATGGAAAGGGAGATTTAGTAGTGATTAATGTTTTGTTAGGCTAATTTAGAAGAGTTTCTGTTAATGTGGGTTTTTGGAGAGTTACCATCATGGTGACAAGTAGTGCATGCGGCTTGGTTTGAGAGCAGGTAAGTTACTTGTTTCAAGTTGCTGTACTCATTCTATACTATGCTATTGTTAACACGTTAATTAGCAAGTTGGCATTTTCTGAATTTTCTTATTAGGGTTTACAGTGAAGTAAATAACTCATAACTCAAAATAAAAAAGTTAATTAAATAAATACTTATTTTTATATTAATAATTATTAATAATTATATTAATTGCTATCAAAATGTATGAGTTTGCTAACTCAGTACATCAAGTTAGGAGCAATTATTATGAATGAGTACTACAAACTCGATAGTTCTGCTTACTTAAAATTGGGAACATCATAACTCAAAAAAACTGATGTAACTGATTACCTCAAATTTTTTGAGTTAGCCCAACTTATTCGGGTTTACAGTGTAGGAATTGCACAAGCCTATTTATATATATTTTATACAGGCCTATACAGGCATCTAGTGGCTACACAGTGGTATTACAGATAATAAATGAGGGTAGGGAGTGGGGGGTTGTGGAGGTAGGTGGGCCAATAGGGATTTCACCTAGGGCATCAAAATGGCTAGAAACAGACTTGGATCCATTCACACCTACCTGCTGCCAATACTGAGCAAGCTCTGCAGTGGTAGTGACGTGATTCTGTAGCTGACTCCTAAGGAAAATACGGCAATATTCTTTGGAGCAATTTTCTTTCATGTGTGGCCATTTTTGATGCAAAGTGATGATAGCTGCACATCTTTCTTTGGAGGCAACGAATGCTAACACAAGAACACAATGATTGGAAGCACTTCTTCCCTCATTTTATAGCAATCAGTCTGTTCTTATAATCCAGTCAGAATTATAGAGTGACTTCACTTGACCAGTACTTTTTCACACTTTCCCATGTTCTGATGATATGATTAGTGAAATCATGTTAGCTGGACATTTTGTGTTCCAAAAACCAATGTATTTTTGTCCAAAAAACAGTGTATTTTTTTGTGATAAAGTTCTTTTTTTTTTTTTGGCTAATGAAGCTTTTTGCAATTATTTATAATGCATCTGATCACTCTGCAAAATAATCTAGAAACTATGTGAATCAGCACCACAACTAAAGCAGCAAACATTGCAAAACACAACATTTGTCACTGCCAATACTTCTGGCCACAGTTGTAGGACCTTAAAGGATAGTTTACCTTAACCAAAAATTCTGTCATTGTCATCACATGTCATTTATGTAGATTTAATAAAGACCTTTAACTTTATTATTATTATAATCGGAAAGATCTGTGTGAGACAAAATAGAAATCTCTGGTTGTATACTGAAATGATTTACTCCATATCAATCCATCTCATAAAGACTAACAAGACTTCATGTAATACAAATACATTTGTGACTGCTTACATTAAAATACATTATATTCCACATTTTGACAACATTGAACTTCATCAAGCAATACCACCTGAACCTTAATGACACCACAGAACACAGTATGCAATCAAATGTATGGAATAATTGGTAAATGTGTTAAAAATAATCCTGATTCTACTTCAATCTGGAATAAATTAAGAAAATCTGTTCACATTAAATGAATATATTATTTCTTGCATAGATATTATATTTGAAAACATCACATTTCAAAATATAACACACAACAATGAGCTTTTCAACAATTTACACAAGCCACATATATCACAAAAGAAAATCACAGTGGAAAAAGCATACATATTTCTCTAAAATTAAATTTTTCTTCTGCCAAACATAGCCTTCCAGTGCCTGCTGAGCATTTTATAATATATCCAGCTATCCAGTCTAATTTAAAACAAATTCCTATTCTATTTTACTGTATTTTCCTACTGTAACTCCTTCTATCAGACTGTGTTTAATTAAGGCAGTACTTGGGTTGAACCACTGAAATGAGGATGAATTCAGGAACTCCAAAACTTAAACTACAACGTACTTTTGCATCACAAACAGCACAAAATACAGAGTTTCGACACATGATTAATTCCCAGTGATGCATGATGTAAAATCAGCACTGAGAGGTTATTTTGTGGTTGTTTTAAGGCTGTTTCAGGTCAGTATTTGAGTCAACAGTGTGTTGAGTCAGAGGCTAGAGGGCAGTGAAGACTGTTCCTGAGATTGTGCATTTTACATACACTACATCAGGATCTGAATTGTGCAGACATATATACTAGAGGTAGACCTATATAGTATTTTAAAAAAAAAATCTCGGAATATAAATTCATCACTAGATACTGTGGATTTCATCAAACAATTTCCGTACAAAACACAACATATTTAAAGTCATTAAAAGTGTTAGAAAATACAAATTTAGAAAAAAAAAAAAAAAAAAAAAAATCAATCTTAATCTTCAGACTACAAATAAAAAACTAAAATTATAAATATATATCTTGTTATGAAATAAGTGTTTTTCTCCAATACATGTTGGCCACACTTATTTCACACTTATTTTATTTTTTGCCCAATCTTGCCTAATACAAGACAACTGCTCAACAGTCTGCGGTCATTGTTTTCTGATTGTCAATACATTTTTAATAAGAGACAGATCTGGACTGCAGGCAGTCAAACATATCCCTTTAACGGTGTAGAGTGTCTAAGAAACCACTCATGATGCAGCATGTGCAGAATGAGGCCTGGGAGTGTCTTGCTTCTTGGGAAGGATGTCATCTTGATGGCAGCATATGTCTCTGTACAATCCCAGTATACATCTCCACGTCAATGGTACCTTCACACATATGCAAGTCACCCATTCCATTTGCACTGACGCACCCCCATACCATGACAGATGTTTGCTTTTGCACCGGTCGCTTATGAAAGTCTGGTCGGTCCCTTTCGTCTTTGGGACTCAATGTCAGTTTTTTCCCCCAAAACTAGCTGAAATGTGAAATCATTTGACCACAGCACACATTTCCACTCTCTTTTGGACCATCTGAGTTGAGTTCAGAATTTGGCAGAATCTCTGCATTGAACAGACGTATAGCTTGTTAAGTGACATTGGTTTTCCAAAGTACTCCCGAGCACACGTGGCTATATTTAACACAGTAGCAAGATGGTTTCTCATATAATGGCATCTGAGGGCTCGAAGGTCAAGCACATTTGCCCTTTTATTGCATTTTACAAAATGTCCCAAGTTTTCTGGAATTGAGGTTGTACTTGAGTTTGTTTTCAATAAGAGCAGAGTTTTTTTTTTTCTTGAAACCCTCCTATACAGCTTGTGATTGTGACTTGTGATGATGCACATCAGAACTATGTTCCCTGGTTTTACACATTGTAATGGATGATTAAGGGAATTTGGCCTGTGTCTTACAGTACCTTTAAGTTATACTCCTGTGAAAAAGTCATGGCTGGACAATTTCATGTTTTAGTCACCCTGGTGTGCTATAAAATGTAAATATGAATGGGAATATACCTCAGAGATATTTTACTCATAAGAATTTCTAGGGGTGCTAATAATTGTGGCCAACATGTATTGGAGAAAAACATTTATTTCATAATGTTATTTTCTTCCCACTTTTAATTGTTTTACTTAAATACTTTTAAAATGTAATTTATTCTTGTAATGGAAAAGCTGAATTGTCAACTTTTGCAGCATTTCTTGGAAAATGCGATACATTGATAAAAAATTTTCTTTGATGAATAGAAAGTTCAATATTTGAGATATAAATATAATTGTTTTAATGCTTGCTGTATAAAAGTGTTACTACCTGAAATCTTACTGCCCAAATCTTACTGGTAGTGTTATAATATACACTTTCAATATATATATATATATATATATATATATATATATATATATATATATATTGCATATATTTTATTAATTTATATATAAAGAAAAGTGGGTAACACTTTACAATAAGGTTCATTAGTTAAACATTAGTTTATGTATTAACTAACATGAAATAACCATGAACAATACATTTGTTACTGTATTTACTAATCTTCATTAAAGTTAGTTAATGAAAATACAGTTGTTCATTGTTCATGTTAGTTCACAGTGCATTAACTAATGTTAACAAGATTTTAATAATGTATTAGTAAATGTTGAAATTAACATTAACAAAGATTAATAAATTCTGTATAAGTGCAGTTCATTATTAGTTCATGTTAACTAATGTAGTTAACTAATGTTAACTAATGAACCTTATTGTAAAGTGTTACCGAAAAGTGTTTATTTTATATTGTATCTGGTCCCAATCTCTTTTTATAGATAATTTTAGTAAACTTTGGCTTTTTTACTATTCAATTAAATAGTTTTGTGGTGTAAGAAGTCAAATTTTAAAATGTTATAAAACTGTATTATAATTATTCAAGAATAATAAATGTTTTAAGCACTTTTACATGAAGTACAGTGCTTGACACACACCTTATGTCAACTAAGCCTCAGTAATTTTTTAAGAGAAAATATTACTTGAAAGCTTTTCTGATTGCATTGGCAGCCAGTATTTCCCTACAAGTGGTCATGAACGCCTGCTGTTTCTCATAATAGGCAGCCTCATTAATAAACGTGGGGTATACCGTGCTGGCACCTTCATAAAGGATTGTTCTCCCATCGAAAGTTAGGAACATAGGGTCACCCTGGTTCAAAGGCTCCCAGTCACAGTCCTACACAGAAAGAGGAAGAAAAAGGAACAGCACAATTATTGTGGAAAACAAGTGAAGGCCTGGGAGTCAAAACAGCACAGCAAACATCTGAGTCATAGGACACATTTTCTTAAATGTGTTTCCCCCTCCCTTGGTCATAAAGAGCAACTCTTTTTACGTTGCTCAAGGGCATCTGTTTTGCTTTAATAAAAAACAAACTTCTGTATGCATTTATTAGATGGTCCATTTATAATACCTGTAGATGAGGATGCACCATAGCTGTGATGTTGCCGTTGGTGTCTCTGGGGTAGTCCATTCTCTCCTGGACTCTGAAAGCTTCCACTGTACATGGAGGAAACTCTACACCTATGACAGATTAAAAAAATCATGGAAAATGAGGTGTTTCTCCTAAGAAAAAGGAAAAGAGACATCACTCTTTGGGGAAAATTCAATCATTCCAAACCGCCATGACTTTCTTTCTTATGTGGAACACAAACATTTTTAAAAAGGTCTCATATTGTATCTCATGTTGTTAATTTAGTCTCCTATTCATACCCTTTATTTCCTCTGTTCATTGTCATGTGTTGTCAGTGTTTAACGTGGTTGTATTATTTTGCTTATTTCTGTAATTTCCTGAGTATTTCTCAGATGGATTTAAAATGAAAGATTATTTTGTTTCTTGGATTCTTCTGTGTTGTGCGCTTCATTACAGCCACACCTGACACTTCTGTCATGAGCAACAATGCAATTCACAATAGGTTATAAACATATATTAGCTAGCATAGTTCATTTTTTTTGGATGGATTTCAGGCAATGTTCTTTTAGCTGCTGGAGGTTGTTGGCATGGTCTTGAGCCTTTACTTTGTATAGATCAGCGCTCTATTCGGCTGGTTATGAGCTGCGTGGGTCCAGGAATTAGTTGGTATGCTGAAATCTATCAGATCCCTTTTCAGGACATCTTTATACCTCAGCTTGGGCCTTCCAGTAGTGCGGGCAACCTCCTTGAGCGCACTGTGCAGAATTGCATGGGGTATGGGGGCATTCTGGTGACATGATCAGCCAATCTGAGACGAATGCAGGAGGAAAGTGGTTCAATTTTGGTCACTTTGAGCAGATCTTCATTCAACATTTTATCTCTCCAGGTCTTACAGATTATGAACCTGAGGCTAAGGCATCTTAGTGTGGAAGGCACTTAGCCGACTCTCTTGATGCCTGTAGGTAGTCCAGCATTCAGCGCCATACAACAGGAGGCTCAGAACACATGTGTAACAAGGTTTATAGTTCAGGGAAGAAGGAGGTGGGAACTGGCAAACGATCAACGTAACTTTAATGACAAAATTAATGAAAGGGACTAATGGTGGACACGGGTGCAAAATCGCACATTATTATGGACATTGGAAAATTCCAAAAGTTTGACAACAAATTCCAGCTGTAGAAAGACTACATTGAGTTGGCAAATGGGACCAGAGCGAGCAGAGTGGTGCTGAAAATAGGTGACGCGGAGGTCTGTCTAATTGACAACGAGGGACAACAGCCAAACGCCTTCAATCAGCTTTTAACAAGGACGTGACAAACTCATTCACAAGAACGGTACAAAGTATAACATAAAAGAGTAGGCTACAATAGACTGTACTATCTGAACACTTTCAACGAAGACAATGATAGTTGTAACGGATGCTATGACATTTAAACCTGGCACAAAATCCTTGGTCACCATAATTATGATGATGTTTTCAAATTGCAGGATGTAGTTGATGGAATGAAAATCAAGGGTAAGAGTGATAAATCTAACCTAAACTGTGAAATTTGCGCACAAGGTAAATTTGTCCAGAGTAGAAACCGAGAACCTGATACACAAGCTAAGGCTACACTTGTACTAGTGCACACAGATCTAGCTGGTCCTATTGACCCAGAAGCTAAAGATGGTGTCAAGTATGCTTTGGCATATACTGATGACTCAGGTGCAGTGTTTGTATATTTTCTAAAAGCTAACACTGTGAAAGCTACTGAAAAGTTCACTGCTGACAGATCCCCTTATGGGACTATAAAGTGTGTTAGATCAGATAACAGCACAGAATTTATGGCAAAACAGTTTCAGTCACTACTAAGCAAGAATCATATTAGACATGAAACATTAGCACCATATTCACCCCATCAAAATGGGACTGCTAAGAGAAATTGGAGAACCCTGTTCAAGATGTATGCTCCTAGAGAGCAATTTACCCAAGATGTTGTGGACCTATGCTGTAATGACTGCTGCAGTAATTCCCAACAGGTGATACAATGGCAGAATACAGCACTGAAGCATACAAGGCCAGATATGTAGCAAAAGGCTATAATCAAGTGATGGGTGTAGATTACAATGAGACTTTCTCCAAAATATTACAGCAAATATCACTTCAGTACGAGCCTTGATGGCAGCACAATATGATCTTGACCTCCATCCGCCTATTTGCTTGCTCCAATTGACTGTGAATTCCGGAAACATTGGGACGTTTTTTAAATTTGAATAAAATGAAAACTAAAGGACTTTCAAATCACATGAGCCAATATTTTATTCACAACAGAACATAGATAACATATGTTTTAACATAACAAATGCAAATTTGATGCCTGCTATAGGTTTCAAAAAAGTTGGCACAGGGGCAACAAATGGCTGAAAAAGCAAGAAATTTTGAAAAGATTCAGCTGGGAGAACATCTAGTAACTAATTAAGTTAATTGATATCAGGTCTGTAACATGATTAGTTATAAAAGGGATGTCTTAGAAAGGCAGAGTCTCTCAGAAGTAAAGATGGGCAGAGCTGTGAAAGAGTGCGTAAAAAGATTTTGGAATACTTTAAAAACAAAGTTCCTTAACGTCAAATTGCAAAGGCTTTGCAAATCTCATCATCTACAGTGCATAACATCATCAAAAGATTCAGAGAAACTGGAGAAATCTCTGTGCGTAAGGGACAAGGCCGAAGACCTTTACTGGATGCCCGTGGTCTTCGGGCCCTCAGACGACACTGCATCACTCATTGGCATGATTGTGTCAATGACATTACTAAATGGGCCCAAGAATACTTCCAGAAACCACTGTCGGTAAACACAATCCGCCATGCCATCTGCAGATGCCAACTAAAGCTCTATCATGCAAAAAGGAAACCATATGTGAACATGGTCCAGAAGCGCTGTCGTATCCTGTGGGCCAAGGCTCATTTAAAATGGACAGTTTCAAAGTGGAAAAGTGTGCTATGGTCAGACGAGTCCAAATTTGATATTCTTTTTGGAAATCACAGATGCCATGTCCTCCAGGCTAAAGAGGAGGGAGACCTTCCAGCGTGTTATCAGCGTTCAGTTCTAAAGCCAGCATCTATGATGGTGTGGGGGTGCATAAGTGCATACGGTATGGTCAGCTTGCATGTTTTGGAAGGCACTATGAATGCTGAAAGGTATATAAAGGTTTCCAGACGACATTATTTCAGGGAAGGAACACCAAATTTGAAATGAGCTAATTTTGTGCATAAAATTGTAAAATTTCTCAGTTTAAACATTTGTTATATTATCAGTGTTCTATTGTGAATAAAATATTGGCTCATGTGATTTGAAAGTCTTTTAGTTTTCATTTTATACAAATGTAAAAAATTAAAAAACATTTCCGGAATTCGGGTTGTACATGGAACAGACAGAATGATTTGAAGTGAAGTGAGAAAAACTAGTCTGTAAACTGAACAAATCACTGTATGGTTTAAAAAAGTCAGGGAAAAACTGGAACAAAATGTTACATGACTACCTCAGTGCAAATGATTTTGTGCAGAATTCAGCTGATCACTGTGTGTACAGAAAAAAAGAGCAAAAAAACAAACAAAAACAAAACAAAAACAGTGTCGACAAATATGTAAACATGTTGATATAAGGTATCATTTAATTTGATCAGCACTTAATGATGGTGAAGTGACAATTGAGTATTGCTCCACAGAAGAAATGGTGGCTGATGTCATGACTAAACCATTGACAAGTTTAAACTTAAGAAAAATTCCAGTTCCCTTTCGAAAAGGAACTCGCTCTGCGTTTGAAACGCTATGGGGAACGTCACACGTGAGCCGGTGTCTGAAAGCCAAGTATCAAAAAACTCCAATCCTATTGGCCAGCTACAGCCTATGACGTCATATGGCGCGACCCGGAAGTATATAAGGAGCACCTGGAGAAACAGTCAGTATCTCTTCGTCTTTCGGGACTGTTCTGTCTGATCGCTATTGTATCGACTCCGGTAAGGGAATCTATATTTTGCCTTACAAACGTTCAAGAGAGTGTGTTCATCTGTGTCCCTGGTTTTGACACTTAATATGCACATTTCTGGGCGTTTTCTGTCTGGGAGAGGACCGTGCATAGACAGTGCTTGAGGGCGCTGTCTGTGTGCATTTCTGTTATTTACTGTGAGCTTATTAACTGTCTCCTTATTGGGACGCTCTGTTCTCGTTCGGCACTCTTCTCGAGGGAAGAGGTGTCCGCATCTGTGCCTGGTGATTCTGGCCCCGTTTGTGCTGAGGCAAAACGGCGGCTGCAATTATGAGGCTTGTAGGTGGGCTCGTTGGGAAGTTTGAGAGAGTTGTATTCTCTCTCGGCTTCCCCGGGGCTGACGAGCATGAGTTGTTGGATGACGATGACGTCTGTGTTTGACGTCATCGAGTCCGGCAGCGAACGCTCCTCTGGCTGCTGTATATAAGTGGAGCTGCTAGTGTTTTTTGGAACGCACTCTTGGCAGGCTGTGGCTGCCGCGAGGGCGCATTAGGAAAGGGGCCGCACACGGACGGCTCGACGAGCAGTTCGTTTCTGTCCATAAAACGCTGCAGCTCCCATACGTTTTCCATTCCTTTCTGATCTCTACGTTTGAGATCGGGAGGGCATGGAAAAAAACCCTAGCCATTCAGATTTGTATCTGAGCCCAGACAGACGGGAGGAGGAAGAAGCGAGAGTGAGATGGGTGATCGATTGTAAACACCGCTGTGTTTGTAATCGATCCCCCAGCTGCAAAAGGGCGATTTACATCTACCCTCTCCTCTTCTTCTTCCACCTCCTATATAGATATACACATGTATATATGATATATATGTGTGTGTGTATATATATATATATATATATATATATATATAGTATGTACAGTGGGTACGGAAAGTATTCAGACCCCCTTAAATTTTTCACTCTTTGTTATATTGCAGCCATTTGCTAAAATCATTTAAGTTCATTTTTTTTCCTCATTAATGTACACACAGCACCCCATATTGACAGAAAAACACAGAATTGTTGACATTTTTGCAGATTTATTAAAAAAGAAAAACTGAAATATCACATGGTCCTAAGTATTCAGACCCTTTGCTGTGACACTCATATATTTAACTCAGGTGCTGTCCATTTCTTCTGATCATCCTTGAGATGGTTCTACACCTTCATTTGAGTCCAGCTGTGTTTGATTATACTGATTGGACTTGATTAGGAAAGCCACACACCTGTCTATATAAGACCTTACAGCTCACAGTGCATGTCAGAGCAAATGAGAATCATGAGGTCAAAGGAACTGCCTGAAGAGCTCAGAGACAGAATTGTGGCAAGGCACAGATCTGGCCAAGGTTACAAAAAAATTTCTGCTGCACTTAAGGTTCCCAAGAGCACAGTGGCCTCCATAATCCTTAAATGGAAGACGTTTGGGACGTCCAGAACCCTTCCTAGAGCTGGCCGTCCGGCCAAACTGAGCTATCAGGGGAGAAGAGCCTTGGTGAGAGAGGTAAAGAAGAACCCAAAGATCACTGTGGCTGAGCTCCAGAGATGCAGTCGGGAGATGGGAGAAAGTTGTAGAAAGTCAACCATCACTGCAGCCCTCCACCAGTCGGGGCTTTATGGCAGAGTGGCCCGACGGAAGCCTCTCCTCAGTGCAAGACACATGAAAGCCCGCATGGAGGACTCCAAGATGGTGAGAAATAAGATTCTCTGGTCTGATGAGACCAAGATAGAACTTTTTGGCCTTAATTCTAAGCGGTATGTGTGGAGAAAACCAGGCACTGCTCATCACCTGTCCAATACAGTCCCAACAGTGAAGCATGGTGGTGGAAGCATCATGCTGTGGGGGTGTTTTTCAGCTGCAGGGACAGGACGACTGGTTGCAATTGAGGGAAAGATGAATGCGGCCAAGTACAGGGATATCCTGGACGAAAACCTTCTCCAGAGTGCTCAGGACCTCAGACTGGGCCGAAGGTTTACCTTCCAACAAGACAATGACCCTAAGCACACAGCTAAAATAACAAAGGAGTGGCTTCACAACAACTCCGTGACTGTTCTTGAATGGCCCAGCCAGAGCCCTGACTTAAACCCAATTGAGCATCTCTGGAGAGACCTAAAAATGTCTGTCCACCAACGTTTACCATCCAACCTGACAGAACTGGAGAGGACCTGCAAGGAGGAATGGCAGAGGATCCCCAAATCCAGGTGTGAAAAACTTGTTGCATCTTTCCCAAAAAGACTCATGGCTGTATTAGATCAAAAGGGTGCTTCTACTAAATACTGAGCAAAGGGTCTGAATACTTAGGACCATGTGATATTTCAGTTTTTCTTTTTTAATAAATCTGCAAAAATGTCAACAATTCTGTGTTTTTCTGTCAATATGGGGTGCTGTGTGTACATTAATGAGAGAAAAAAATGAACTTAAATGATTTTAGCAAATGGCTGCAATATAACAAAGAGTGAAAAATTTAAGGGGGTCTGAATACTTTCCGTACCCACTGTATGTTAACTGCTTTCCATAAATGGATATATGCAAAAAAAAGGTTCCGGTCCAACAGAATACAGAGTGATGCGTGTCTTTCATTCACGCAAATGGCTGCGCCAACAGGCAGCCACTCACAGACGACTGCCGCATAAACTCAAATAAAACACCATCAATAAAGTCCAGGCCTGGGGTCTGTTCTTTGTACGTCACTAACTCAGTTATCTGGATTTGATTGATGACGATTTGGCATTATCTTGGATTGTTCGGTTTTTCGACACTCATCCTAGACTTGCTGTCATAGCAACAGGTCCGTAAGCTTAAACCTGCTTGGGAGCAGGCTTATTTTTTATGTAAACAGGACAATAATAATGATTTAAAAATAAATTTGCAAATAATATTATAATGTTTTATAGGCTTTCATAATATAGACACCAGTTTTACTCATTGAGAGATTTATTTGTGAGGGAATAATTACCTAATAATTTTACTGGAGTCTTACACACATGATGTAGGCCTTCAGTTAGTCTGTGCCGTGCATTAATTTGAACCGCAACAGATGCAGATAACTTGATCTTGACCCTTAATAAGCTTTAATTAATGCTGTCACGTAACAAATCTGCTTCAAAGGTAAAATTAAATGAATTGCTGCTAATTACAACATTGAAATAATAATAGGAAAAAAATAGGAAATCGTGAATATAGAGAATCATGTTAAAAAAAAAAAAAAACACTGCACAATTAATTTATCTGTAACTCTTATGTTGTTTTGGTTGCTTGCCTGTTTTCTTATAAAGGGGTCCAAAAATTTGTAAAGTTTTTCGTCAGGTGTCTTTTTTAATTATATGATGTCACTACGTTGCTGTCTTGACGGCAGCCAATCGCTGCATTGCTGATTGTGGTTTTGAGTGTCGAATACATCTGCCCTTTTCGAGGAACACAAGAACACGCAGTAATCTCAGACAATTTAAACCAGATATTTTAATCCAATCAGCAAATTCATTTGAAGAACCAAATTAGCCAGAGTTCAGTTATCACGATTAGAAGATCTGGCATCTGTCAAATCATCTCAGATATATTAAGCGAGATACGAAGAACGGACCCCTGGTCCTCTCCAACCCCGCCCTGCTTGCCACAACATGCTTCATACATTCAGTGAAGATAGATAGATTCTTATTCCACCACGTTTTGTCTAGTCTCGCGTAGCCAGACAGATGGCAGATGGTCTGGACTCTATCGCAGCTTTCATTGGCCAAGGACCGCCCAAGAGGATGTTTGACTGACATGTAAATACAACCAATTACAGTTTATTTTGTTTTGCGTCATGTTTAGGGGCATGAAAATGTAAAGTCAATGTCCCTACAATAACAGACCGGCGTGCATCTAATAAATTATTAATTTTAATTGCACGTTGTGCAAGTTTACTGCAACAATGGAGCCGCAAACTTCACATACTTTTGAAAATCCAGCGTGTAGTTGATCCTGGTAAGCACTCATTGTCACAGTTGTAAACATGACAGCGTTCTTCTTCCACAAGGGGGTTTGGCATCACAGCATTTGTTTTCAGGTGGACCATTAAAGAATGCAACACACGTTTCCCGGACATCCTGTAGAATTCAACCAATCAGATGACGACTTCGAAAATCCTGAAGTGTTTCCAGTTAAGTGTGCCATAATGCATCAGACGTTCAGCCAGCGGTCCATGGGTGTTACATCTGAGGCTGAGACTACGTTTTGTCAGACGTCCAAAAGTAGAGGCCGCTTTCCCCAACCTGATTGAGATCTCATCTTCTAGTCAAGTCAGTCAAGTCATCTTCATTTATATAGCGCTTTTCACAATACATATTGTTTCAAAGCAGCTTCACAGTGACAACAGGAAAATTCTTATCGAGCTAAAGTTGGTTTTTGATTGAATCAAATTGTTGTAAAAATTGTTAATTATTACTTTAGGGACTGCTTAAATGACACCTTTCCTACTGAAAACCGAATACCTATAATGCATTCTTGCCAGTCATTTACGCGCTTAGTCTAGGTTTGCGTGTTTGAGCGTGTATGTGCGCAGAAGCTTGGTCTTTTTAAAAAAGTGATATTTGCCAAATTGCTTTACTGGTCCGGATAATACAGAAAAATTAGTTGTGTCCGCGGATCTATGCGAACTGGAATAATTTTGATAACGTTTTATCTATACATAGGGAAAGGAAAGGGAAATAAGCCTTCGCAGGGGAGAGTTTAGTTGAAACGTCAGGGCTGCGTTATCGTCATGTCTAGATGCAGGTCCTTCATCTCATCTGGATACGGCCTGGATATGGCAGGCTGCGGCAAACCTCGGGATAAACAGAGAGAGACTAATATTAACGTAGACGCCATTCTTCTTATGATGTAGCGAGTACATCAGGTGTTATGGGAAGTGTTCCCGATTCCGGCTGACCTAATCTATGCAGCCTAACAATTTACATGATTTGAATTATAGAAGTATAATATAATGTTTTAAGTGTATGCAAGTTTAAACAGATGTGTTTTTAGTCTAGACTTAAACTGACAGAGTGTGTTTGCTTCCCGAACAGTGATAGAAAGACTGTTCCAAAGTTTAGGTGCTAAATAGGAAAAGGATCTACCGCCTGCAGTTGATTTTGATATTCTAGGTATTATCAACTGTCCAGAATTCTGAGATCGCAATAGACGTGAAGGACTATAATGCATTAAGAGCTCAGATACTGGGAAGCTAAACCATTTAGTGCTTTGTAAGTAAGTAGCAAGATTTCAAAATCTATATGATGTTTAATAGGGAGCCAATGCAGTGTTGACAGAACCGGGCTAATATGGTCATACTTCCTGGTTCTAGTAAGAACTCTAGCCGCTGCAATTTGTACAAGCTGTAGTTTATTTATCAAGCGAGCAGAACAACCACCCAGTAGAGCGTTACAGTAATCTATCCTTGAGGTCATGAATACATGAACTAACTGTTCTGCATTTTTCATTGAGAGCATATGTCGTAGTTTAGATATATTTTTAAGATAGAAGAATGCGGTTTTACAGATGCTAGAAACATGGCTTTCAAATGAAAGATTGGTATCAAAGAGCACACCCAGGTTCCTAACTGAAGACGAAGACTTAACAGAGCAGCCATCAAGTGTTAGACAGTATTCTAGGTTATTACGTGAAGAAGTTTTTGGTCCAAAAATTAGAATCTCTGTTTTTTCTGAATTTAGTAGTATGAAATTACTGGTCATCCAATTTTTTATGTCAGCTATGCATTCCGTTAATTTTGTGAATTGGTAAGTTTCATCAGGGCGCGAAGAAATATAGAACTGAGTATCATCAGCGTAACAGTGAAAACTAACGCCATGCTTCCTAATGATATCTCCCAAGGGTAGCATGTACAGAGTGAAAAGCAACAGTCTGAGCCTAGTACTGAGTCTAGGGTCTAACGGCATAGGGTCTAACATACATGTTGTTGATTTTGATAATTTAATAAGTTCAGAGAATTCTTCCTCTCCTATAGCAACGAATGAATGGAATTTTTACTCAGGGACACTACAGTGCACTGTCTGACGCGATACTGTAGTAGACGATTGCATGGTTATAATTTTCTCTCTAATGTTGTCAATCTTGCAAGTAAAGAAGTTCATAAAGTCATTACTGCTGTGCTGTTTGGAAACATCAGAAGCTGAAGCTCTATTTCTCGTTAATTTAGCCACTGTATCAAATAAATACATTTGTTTTCTTCTAAGATACTTGAAAAATAAGTAGATCTAGCATTTTTTAAGGCCTTTCTGTACTCAATCATTCTCTCTCTCCACGAAATGCGAAAAACTTCTAGTTTTGTTTTCTTCCAGCTGCGCTCCATTTTTCTGGCAGCTCTCTTAAGAGCCTGAGTGTACTCGTTGTACCACAGCGTTGGATTAGTTTCCTTAATCTTTTTTAAGCGCAGAGGAGCAACTGCGTCTAATGTGCTGGAAAAGACAGAGTCAATAGTTTCTGTTGCAACATCGAGGTCTTCTAAGCTGTCTGGTATGCTAAGGCAATGAAACTGATCAGGAAGATTATTGATAAAGCAATCTTTAGTGGTAGAAGTGATGGTTCTACCATATTTATGGCTGGGTGGCAGTTTTGCAGCCTTGGATAATGTAGTATACACGAGACTAAATAATGATCTGAGATGTCATCGCTCTGCTGCAGAATTTCAACAGCATCAATATCGATTCCATGTGACAATATTAGATCTAAAGTATGATTACGACAATGAGTGGGTCCTGACACGTGTTGTCTAACTCCAATAGAGTTTAGAATGTCTATAAATGCCAATCCCAATGCATCTTTATCATTATCTACATGGATATTAAAATCACCAACAACAAGGACTTTATCCACAGCCAGTACTAACTCTGATAGAAAATCAGCAAATTCTTTGATAAAGTCTATATGGCACGGTGGCCGAGAGAGCTCAACGTGCTGCAAATGAAGAAAACGCATGCAAATAGAAAAAACACCAGCAAATAAAGAAAATATCTTCATCAGTTTGACAATACATGTGCTGCAAACGTCCACAACACATCCAAATAGAGAAACGCACTGCAAAAGTCCACAACACAAATAGAGAAACGCGCTGCAAAAGTCCACAACACAAATAGAGAAACGCGCTGCAAAAGACCACAACACAAATAGAGAAACTATTGTTGAGTGATGATGATGATGATGATGATGATGATTAGGCTACTTTTAGAATTAAATTAATATTTTAATTTGCCCCGCAGTAATTTATAGCGCATCACGCATAACCAACGCGCTGTAATAAGATTAGCTAACTCCTCATTTAAAAAAAACAACTTGTTTAACACCTACATCTCTTCTCATTTTTTACAATGCGTATGGGCCACAAGAGAAATATTAAGAAATAAATTAAGGTTAAATAGTGTTATCAGAACATGTTGAAATAGAGCTCTCATCGCTGAGTTTTTAGTTTCACTTTCTGCAGTGAATAATTGACTGGGATTTGAGACATAAAATCAAGTAAATTATTAAAAAATATATTATTTATTATTAATAATTTAATTATATTTTTTAACGCAAAATAATACCCCCCAAATCGTTTGTCCTGGCACCGGGACTGGCACAGACCACAATGAAAATGTTATAAGGGAACACCAAGTGGACGTACCTGTCTGGGACCGCTGGCTGGGATTGTTCAATGTTTACTCTTCAGTGGTTTGCACCTGAAAGGTGAGTATTTTTGTTTATCTTAACATTCTGATCATATGTGCATTATGAGCAGGCCTATTTGCAGCACGTTTCTGTATTTGCATGTGTTGTGGACTTTTGCAGCGCGTTTCTCTATTTGCATGTGTTGTGGACTTTTGCAGCGCGTTTCTCTATTTGCATGTGTTGTGGACTTTTGCAGCGCGTTTCTCTATTTGCATGTGTTGTGGACTTTTGCAGCGCGTTTCTCTATTTGCATGTGTTGTGAACTTTTGCACCGCATGTGCTGAAGATCAAACTGATGAAGATGTTTTCTTTATTTGCTGGTGTTTTTTCTATTTGCATGTGTTTTCTTCATTTGCAGCGCGTTGAGCTCTCTCGGCCACCGTAGTATGGTGCCCTGGTGGCCTGTATACAGTAGGCAGCACAAATGTCAACTTACATAACGTTACATAAAGCACCATCACTTTGAAGGAATTATATCTGAAAGGCTTTTGAGTAATACTGAAGATATTACTATAAAATTACAGCAACACCTCCCCCTTTGCCTTTCTGACGAGGATTGTGTCGATAATCAGAATGGTATTCTAGGATGGTATTACGGGTCATTTCCCACATCATCGAGTGCTACACTATTTAACTAAAAACAATGCATGTTGGAAGCCTGTGCTATAGTCACAGTTTTTTCCAACATGATTGTGAGCCCAAAAACATCAAGTCAAGTCACCTTTATTTATAGTGCTTTATACAATACAGATTGTTTCAAATCAGCTTTACAGGTGTAGCATCTGGACCAATCAGACACAAATTATTCATTATATTTAATGAATAATCCAGCAAACTCACTCTCTGTCAACAAAGGTTTGTGAACCATCCCCCAAAAACTGTAACAAATGCAGTTTTCACAGAGACTCTGGTTACATGAAACAGGAAAATTGATAAGATTTTTTTTATGACCAAAATCTTGACTGTCACTTAATTCTTGTTGAAAAGGATAAAGTGAACCTTTTTATCCTATATATTTTATATATAACCACTTGAGAAATGTATAAACATGTATCCAATTTTCCCATCTCATGATTTTCCTTTTATAGGGTTAGGCCTATGTATTAATTCTCTCTTTTGAACTCTTTTTAATGTTTCAGAGTTGCATACTATGGTTAACTAAAATCACATGGGTATCATGTTTGGTCTCTATGAACTCCAATCTTCATTCTTGATTTGTCACATTACATTTTGCTAACTCTGTGACACATTAGTATTATAAGAATCTAGAACAGTGGTCTCAAACTGCCGGCCCGCGGGCCATTTACGGCCCCCACTCCACCCTCCACCCAGCCCGCAACTGATCTCAAAAATAAAACATAATCCAGCCCGCTAAATTATTATTATTATTATTATTATTCTCTAGTTGTCTCATATCATATTCCATATTCAAAAGAATGACATGATTCTATAAAAAAAAAATGCGCGCAGCCAGATTTGATGAGAGCTGGTTCGGGGCTTTCATAGTTTATTTGTTGTTTGGCTGCAAAGTGCGAATGAAATATGTTTTTTTCCAAACCAAAAAGGAAAGTGGATGAGGAACACAGACAGTTTCAAGAAAGATGGACATTGCAGTATTTTTTCGTGGAGTTTAATGGAAACGCTACCTGTCTGATATGCAAAGAAAAAGTAGCCGTTCTAAGGTGCCATTAAAATATCGCGTCACATAAGCGGCTGCGCCGCTTTCTCCTTCTTTCCAAAGCGCTTTCGCTCCTGTGGCGTCTGTCATTGCAACCGTGAACTGCGCTCTAATAACAAGATGTTTTCATCTTGCTGCGGCACAGGTGCGCCTGGAAAAACGAGCGCGCCGCACCGTGTGCGCGTCGCAACCACATGGCTTCTGTTATGAGCCTGATTCAGGGATTGCATTTGTCCCGTACAGTGTTGTTCAGTGCAAGATTTTGATGTTATTTAAGCTAAAATAAAGTAAGGGAAAATGTTTGCACTAACTGTTAAAAACAAATACTGTATGTAACAATGATAGAGACACTGCTATTTACATTTTTTGTTAAGTATGGCAAAAATATTTTCGTAATGAAATTTGAAGTAAATGAGAAATAATGCAAAGAAAAAGTAAATTTTCGGAAATTTTGCGCTTCCTTGTGCTTGAATGTTAAAATGGCCCTCCAATGAGGTGTCAATCACAGCAACCGCCCCCAGCCAATTTGAGTTTGAGAACCCTGATTTAGAAGGTTCTTCTCTCAAACACCCAATTCAATGTCTTATGCTAATATCCTGCTAGAGTACAAAGAGTCGAAAAAAGTTCCCTCCAAAGGAACAACTCCTTATTGACTCAGTCACCTCCAGAGGGTGTGGCATCTTCACACTTTAAAAACCACTGATCACAAGATCACGCCGGTTCCTTTACTGAGAAAACTCTGATGTAAAGATGATGCTGAACTAGAAGACATCTGAAGTCAAGTCAAGTCAAGTCACCTTTATTTATATAGCGCTTTTTACAATGCAGATTGTGTCAAAGCAGCTTTACATTGATAACTGGTATATAATTTTGGCTGCACAGCAGCTCTTAAAGAATAGTGTCAATGTCGGCAGATCAAAGCACTGTTGAATATCAAATGTCAAGTGTCCCCAACTAAGCAAGCCAAAGGCAACAGCGGCAAGGAACCCAAACTCCAACAGGTGACATCAGATGGCAAACAGGTGGCAAATAGACTTCTGTGATAAAATGGAGAAAAAAACCTTGGGAGAAACCAGGCTTAGTCGGGGGGCCAGTTCTCCTCTGGCGAACAGTGCTTTGTTACGATTCAGGTTGCTATCTTATGTCTGATAGGATCGCAACATTCAAAGTATTTATGACACTAAATAGACCCCCATGCTTGTGCCAGGCTGCGGCCTTGTCTTTCCATTCACCAAAGATCCTCCGAATCCAACTGGTTCTCTCTCATCAAGACAACATCAGCAAAGGTCAACGGGAGCCTCCACAAATTGCATCAGGACAGTTTAATTCAAATGGGCAAGACGTGCAAGTATCGAACTTAGTCTCATTATTTGATACATTAAGTATCCTTACCCCCCTTTTAAAGAAAGGCGTTAGAACTAAACTGATGGTTTGCTCAAGGCTGTTGATCTGCTGAATTTCAAACAATGCTATAACTTCTTGCTTTCCTGTATTCTGCTTCAGCTCTCTCTTTCCCTTGGTAAACTGTATGCATGTATGTGTGTGAATGTTAGAGTAGTTTAAGTGTTTAGTCTAGTTAACAAAGTCTTGTACATGTCACACGTAAAGTTGTCCGTGTTTCATGCTCATATACTGGAGTCCCTAATCATGCAGATTTTGACTACATGCTCTGAGTAGTACTGTACAGTAAGAATGTTATTTCCCATAACCCGGAAATTAACATTGCTTAGAATTAATAAAACAATTAACCAAGAGTTCACAGGACCAACAGGTTAATTGATTGAAAAATTAATTTTACTACATTAAGTTAATTCTATTAACTGATCCAAATATTTATAATTATAATTAGAAAATGGTGTCATTGATCAGCTGAGGTCAGTACAGTGTTCATTCAGTTCAGTTCAATGACTATGTAAAGATCATCAAATATGAAATGAGCTCAATTAAGGTATAAAGCAGCTCTGTAGAAAACAGTGATGTCATTGTTCAGCTCAGTTCAGTTCTCATCCAATAGTGTCAGTAGCCTTGTTTCACACTTCAGTTAACAGGGAATTCATCTGATAGTTCACCATCAAATTGAACACTGCCTTGCATTTCATTTCAAAAGTATGGAGCCTCGGATATGACATGTAAGAAAAAAAATTAAATTGTGCGCACGATTTACTAATTCGTTCCCTCGATTTACTAAATTGTGCACACAAATTACTAATCGTTCCCTCGATTTACTAAATAATGCGCACAAATTACTATTTCATTCCCTCGATTTATAAATCATGCGCATGCTTTATAAATCGAGGGAATGAATTAGTAAATCGTGCGCACGATTTAGCCTACTATTTTTTTCCTGCATGTCATGTCCGGGGCTCCGTTCAAAAGAATTTGATAAGTGATAGAGGGGTGGGAGGGCAGCCAGCCTTTTGCAGGATCATAAAAAGTGCTTCTCTGTCGAGTCAAAAGCTTTAGTTAAGATCTACAAAGGCAAGGTAGAGCGCCTGATTCTCTTCTCTTGATTTCTTTTGTAATTGTCTCACAGCAAATATCATGTCTGTTATGGAGTGGTTGGGCCGAAAGCCACATTGTGACTCAGGATGTATGTCCTCAGCTAGCTGTTGAAGGCAAGTCAATATGACAAGCCAGGACTTTCCCTGTAATGCTCAGCCCTGAGAATCTTCTGTAATTATCACAGTCTTCACAGTCCCCTTTGTTCTTGTAGGGGGTGGTGATCTTTGCATCCTTGACATCTTGGGTAACATGCTTAGAGTGCCAGCAGTTCAGAATGAGTTGATGGAGATGGCAGGCTAGGGGTTCTATTCCAGCTTGGAGATGCTCACCTGGTACTGCATTAGCCCCAGCAGCTTTGCCTCTGCCCAGTCCTTGTACTATGGTTATTACCTCATCTATCTCTGGTTCTGAATGCATTTAGTTACCACTTGTAGTACACTTGAACCCATAAGTGTACTACAAGTGGTAACTAAATACATTTTTAATACAGAGATAGTATGTTAAAAGCACATTTTACTAAGCACCCCATCATTGGTAACTATACCTTAAACTGGGTTTTTGATTTCTGCAGTCATATGCAGCCGCAGGTTTACTCTGCAGAAAAAGTGGTTTGTCACTGCCAGGACATCTGAAGCTACCTTGGGTCTCTCATCCGGGTCCCTCTTGATCAGAGAAGAGGCAATGCCAGTACATCTGAGAGACAAAACGGATGCAGGGGCTGCCAAAGAAGTTAGAAGTGCTGAGGCTTGAATGCCTTATTGGGGCCCCAGCTCCACTGAGTGGCAGTTGACCTCCTTCTAGTAGGATACTAATGAGAAGGTTCCTCCGCCCATAGAACAATGGTAGGAACCATCAACTATTGGTCAAAGTACCCTAACGAGACGTCCCCTGTAGACCGTTTTCTGCAATTTAAGTCACAGTGTCATTACATGCAGTTCAAGCTAGAAATGTGTATTATGCTTAGGTCATGTTGTATTTTTTCAGCTTTGGTTGCTTCAGCTGGGAGTGATATCCAGCTGGTCTAAAAATGTTATAAAAGTTAAAAAAAAAAAAAAAAAAAAAAAAAAAAATCTATAATTAAGCCAGCTTTGCTCTGCTTTGACGCATGCAGTCACTAAAAATATCACTTTCCAAGTTGGTACAAAGAGTTTTGGACTCCTCAAATTATTATAGGCTATGTGTTGCCATTTTATTTTCCTTTACTTTCTTACTATCTAGTTTTTATGTACCAATGTTGTTACAAAATCCACATGACACCCTTAAAAGGAAAACACATGCTGAAGTGCTCCTCATGTTTCACTATAAACACTTTTTTACATTTTATTTTTACATTTTATTTACTTTTTTAAACTTTTAAAAATTTAAAGTTGTAACTTTTAAGTTATTGAGTTAATAGTTGTTGTTGATCATTTGCCAAACATGGGGTTAAAGAAAATTGAAAAAGAAGAAGAAAAAACACACACACATACACACACACACATATTATAATATGTGTATTATATATATATACACTACCAGTCAAAAGTTTGGACACGGTAAGATTTTTAATGTTTTTAAAAGAAGTTTCATCTGCTCACCAAGGCTGCATTTATTTAATTAAAAATACAGTAAAAACAGTAATATTGTGAATTATTATTACAATTTAAAATAACTGTTTTCTGTTTGAAGAAATTTATTCCTGTGATCAAAGCTGAATTTTCAGCATCATCACTCCAGTCTTCAGTGTCACATGATCCTTCAGAAATCATTCTAATACGCTGATCTGCTGCTCAAGAAACATTTATTGTGTACAAATATACAAAATATTTGTGTACAATTTTTTTTTTTTTTCAGGATTCTTTGATGAATAGAAAGTTCAAAAGAACAGCATTTATTTGAAATATAATCTTTTGTAACATTATAAATGTCTTTACTCTCACTTTCGATTGATTTAATGCATCCTTGCTAAAAAAAAGTATTAATTTCTTTAATTTCTTTAAAAAAAAATTAAAATAAAAATTCTTACTGACCCCAAACTTTTGAACGGTAGTGTATAATGTTACAAAAGCTTTGTATTTCAGATAAATGCTGTTCTTTTGAACTTTCTATTCATCAAGGAATCCTGAAAAAAAAAAGTACACAACTGTTTTCAACATTGATAATAATCATAAATGTTTCTTGAGCAGGAAATCATCATATTAGAATGATTTCTGAAGGATCATGTGACACTGAAGACTGGAGTAATGATGCTGAAAATTCAGCTTTGCCATTGATGGAGTACTTTATCCATCCTATAGAAAACAATTGTAGAATTAGTTTGCTTACTATAAAAGATAGAAGTGTTTTGAGGCCTCTTGGCCTATGTAACTGTAAGGGTCAGACAAGTTAACTTGGCCACTGAGCATATTTTGTTGGTAATTTTCCACCAGAAAACAGGTGGCTGTGAAATGAATAAGATCATTATTAAGGGTGTCACGTGAAGGCTTCTTGCCTCCGGGGAGTGTTGACTGTTTTGATACAATGTTTCAGTTGGCCAATGGGAAAAGGGTTGACCATCAATTGGCAGAAGGCCATGAGAGATTAATGTAAAAGATGTACAGTAGTTGGCAGTCGGCCACCCTTACTAAGAAAATTGTCTCTTACATAAGCAACACCTGAAATTTAATTGGTGAAATGATTATGGTGGAAAGGTCGGGGAGTACATGGGAAGGAGGTGTGGGAGGAGAGCCCCTGTAAGTGAGAATATGGGAAAATGTAAGGGTGAATATTACCAGCCAATGATATTATTTTGGTGTGTTTTAAGAGATAAAAAGAATGTATAAAAAACTGTGCCCCAGCTAAGAGAGATTCAGATGTGGAGCTGGCATCTCACTTTGTTGCTTGACAATAAAATTAAATACTTCTGAGACCTGGAACTTCGACTCTGTGAGTTTTTTCTTCGAGACCAGAACTGAAGGGACACAGAGACATCGAATCTGCCACGACACCATCACAGGAATAAATTACTTTATTAAATATATTCAAACAGAAAACATTTATTTTAAATTGTAGTAATATTTCACAATATTACTGTTTTTACTGTATTTTTAATGAAATAAATGCAGCCTTGGTGAGCAGATGAAACTTCTTTAAAAAATAAATAAATAAATAAATTATATATATATATATATATATATATATATATATATATATATAGGTTTTAACAAAAAATATTAAGCAGCACAATTGTTTTCAACATTGATAATAATAAGAAATGATTCTTAAGTGCCAAATCAGCATATCAGCAAGCTTTCTGTATAGTATTGGTAAAGTTGAAAATGTCATTTTCAGGTCTCAAAAAGTGGGACTGTTAAAACACAAGACCAAGTGGGAAAATGCCATGTGCATTCTGAAGTTATTTGAAAAGATAAATATGTGTAAATTCTGTTTCGATATGAACTTTACATTCAAAATCCTTTAAAGTGTTATATGATAAATACAATGTCTTTTTCACAGTTGGCTCATTTAGCTGTTAGCTTGTGTTCATAACAGATGGCTCCTGCATCACTCAAATCCCTGAGTCCCCTAATTATTATGTCAGATCTACTGTTTTGTTTGTTATGTTGATGTAGTCCAAACATGGATCTACACTGGCAAACGGAAAGCACATTTGAACGCTCACAATGAGACATTCATCTACAACAATGCGGCCCCTTTACACAGCATGGCATTACAAAACCCAGCAAGCTACTAATGACATGGAAACTAACCAACTAGCTAAACAAGTATTTCAGAAACAAAACTCTGAAACCAGAAGAGAAACTAGCTGTGCTTGCCCAGCCCAACATGTTCCTGCCTAATGCGAGACACAGAGAAATGTGTATTCATGTCCGTACACTGAAAGTACACGTGATTACCTTGTTTAAATGTTTCCACAGTTGAGGAAAAAAAGAGGAAGATAAACACTTAAAGAAGAAGTCTGTATTTCAAACTGGCTGAAATGCCGAGGTCGGCCAGTTCATACAGTATTTAAATCAGTGCTGGCTGACTCAATAACCTGAGAGTATAACCGTTTGTCTTGAAATGCCACACACTATCTTGGCAGAGAAACAGATGGCCATGGGGGAAAGAAAGTTATGTAAACAAAGCATCCATAAACGATATGAAAAACACATTCAAATGTGCTCTTTCTCATCTAATTGTGTGGCATCTAAAAAACACAACATTATGGTTCCATACTGTCACTGATTGCACATGATTACTATAGGTTTATATTAGGATTATTTCCTGTATTTTCTATAGTATTATTTTCTATTGTAGCCACCCCAGTTGTCTTTTAAATCCATTTATAGCAACACATTCCAGGTTCAGTGCAGTAAGCATGCTGATCTCCCCTTAAATTCCATTAACCTTACCACTATTGAAAAGCTCGATGAAGTCCAGAGCATGCTTCAGTATTGTCCTCATGGACTCAAATACATTGCTCCTCAAAACGCCCTGTGGCTGAGGGCCCACCTCAAGACCTGCAATAGAAACACACCTATATAAGTCAGTGGTTCTCAGCTGGTGGGTCATAACCCAACAAAGGGTCACAGGTTTATTCTGATAGGGTCAGAGACAGCAGTGTAAAACCATGTTGAGTGAGGTGCAACTGGTATGGTAACACCGTGTCCTAACCAGATGCGATGCGATAAGATTCCAGCGACGAGCAATTTGACTGTCCGCACCAGACGCGATGCGACAATGAGAAGCGATAAAATCAATCAAAAACCGCCAGCAAATCAGAAGAGAGTAAAGCAAAAATGGGTCATGGCTCACCACTTTGTGCCAAATTTCAGTGTAATTTAATTGTCAAACAATTCAAAAATCACATTTCTCAATGCAATATTTGAAAGTATTTAGGTCTTTCAGCATCTAGCATTCATAATGTTGTGAAAATATTCAGGGAATCCAGAAATCTCAAGGGCAAGACAGGAGACCTCAGTTGAATGTTCATGACCTTCGAGCCCTCAGACGGCATTACATGAGAAACAATCATGCCACGGTGTTAAATATAGCAAAATGGGCTAAGGAGTACTTTGGAAAACCATTGTCACTCAACACAGTCTGCCGCTGCGTCAAAAAAATGCAACTTGAATCTCTGTTACTCAAGGAGAAAGCTATACATCTGTTTTTTGAGCTTGTGCTCATCTCAGATGGTCCAGAAGACATCCAGTGCAAATGTGAGCTGTGGTAAGACAAGTGCACATTCAAGCACGTTTTTGGGAAAAAAAAGTTTTCAGTCCCAAAGACAAAAGGGACCATCCAGACTTTCATCAGCGACAGCTGCAAAAGCATCATGGTATGGAGGTGCATCCGAGCAAACGGCATGGGTGACTTGCATATGAGTGAAAGTACCATTGATGTGGGATTGTACAGAGACGTATACTGCCATCAAGATGACATCTTTCCTGGGAAGCAAGACAATGTCAGGCCTCATTCTGCATGTGCTACAACAGAGTGGGTTTTTAGACACTCTACACTGTAGCAACTCATAATGTAATAACTGCATATAATGTAAAAACTGCACATAATGTAGTAAGTATTACATTATTATTGTAATAAAATGTTCATAATGTAATAATTTTCTCAAAACTTAATAAAAGCTTGAACTCATAATGTAAAAACAATTTTTACATTATGAGAAATATTACATTATAAACTCACCAAAAAACATGTCATATTTTCATAATTGTAATAGCTTTTAAAATAAAAAAATTGTATTCCCTTACAGTACATTTTAAAAAATCTAAATCCAGTCTTAAACTACCTGCGAAATGCAACACAGACAGACACACACACACACACACAGACAGACACACACACACACACCTCATTGCAATATGCATACTGTGGTTTTTTTTTACAACATTTTTACAGTGTTGGTATTTAACACTGTTTGTCATTTAACAATATGTATACCGTACGTATACAAGAAGTAGAAGTAGTAGTAGTGGTAGTAGTTATAATAATAGTAGTAGTAGTATCAATAATCTGATGGATTTTGTAGGCAGGTTAAGACTGGACTTAGATTTTTTCAATTTACTGTAAAGGAATACCATGCTTTATGTTTCATAAAAATCTGAGAATAATAATAATTATTGCATGAATATTTAAATTTTGAATTTTGCAGGTAGTTTAAGACTGGATTTAGATTTTTAAAAATGTACTGTAAGGGAATACTATTTTTTATGTTTTAAAAACTATTACAATTATGAAAATATGACATGTTTTTCATGAGTTCATAATGTAATAAATTTGTCATAATGTAAAAATTGTTATTACATTATGAGCTCAAGATTTTATTACATTTTGAGAAAATTATTACATTATGAACATTGTATTACAATAATAATGTAATACGTATTAGATGATGTGCAGTTTTTACGTTATGTGCAGTTATTACATAATGAATTGCTACATACACCATAGAGTGGATGTGCTTGACTGGCCTGCCTGCAGTCCAGATCTGTTTCCTACTGAAAATGTATGGCAAATCATGAAAAGGAGAATCAGACAATTACGACCAAAGACTGTTAAGCAGCTGTCTTAAATCAGTCGAGATTGGGCAAAAATTCCACTTGCAAAAAAAAAAAAAAATGCAACAATTACTATCCTCAACTCCCAAACAATTAAAAACTGTAATTAAAAGGAAAGGTAATGTGACAGTGGTAAACATGCCTCTGACCCAACTTTTTTGGAGTGTTTTGCAGCTATCAAAATCAAAATTTGTTTATTTATACAAAATATATTAAAGTTGGTCAATGAAAACTTTAAAAATCTTTTCTTTGTACTTTTGGCAGTTAAATAAAGGCTGAAGAGAATCAACAAATCACAGATTATTGATTTTGTTACATTTTAAAAAATATCCCAACTTTTCTGGATTTGGGGTTGTTATTTAATAATGACTTAATAGTCATGTGCCTCAACAAGTAAAGTCATAACATAATGCTATCTTTGCAAATGATTAGCTATGATTAAGTAAAGCTAACAACTGGAAGCTGAAATTCATGGCTTTGACCCATTGTGTAAATGAACACATTAATTTATGCTATTAGTTATATGTTGTTAAGGAATTAATACAAGATGACACATTTAATTAATGGCAATTCATATATTAATTTATTAATCATATACACTTTATTAGTTGCTGATGCAGCAATCATTAATAAATGGTTTTATTTCTCCATGAGTCAAACATTAACTCATGTTTATCTGTGCATTAGTTAAGCATGAATTAATGCATATTAGTGGACCTGTATTGTAAAGTTTTACCAATTCATGTATGACACCGTTGAGCAGCATTAAACAGTCTGTGTAAATAAACATGCCATATCAGATGTAGCTTCTGTTTCATCTTTGCAGTGTAAAGATGGCTATTGTTGATGTTGATAAAATGTTAATGGTAACAGTTTATAGTATTCTGATTGAAGTTATTGGTTAAATTAAAGTACAGTATTTGATTTACAGATACATTTAATAAGATAAATTTAAAATATCCCTTACCACTGTAAAAATGTAGCACCTAAATGGAAAAATTTATTTCTGACCCTTTTATGTAGGGCTCTTGAGTATGATATTAATTCATGGGAGAATGTGTCTCATCAAACAACAGAGGATGAGCTCTAGAGGTCTACAGATTTATCTGTGGAGCTCTGAATGTTTCATTATTACCAGACTTATCCTTGGTTATCCCACTTCTTAGTGGCTGGTTGAATTTGAGAGGTAATATTAAACAGATTTGCTGCTGAATATCCCAGGACTTTGTACTCACCAACTGGGTGTTTGGCCACAGAACGTGTGGTTGAATACTTCAGCTGTGGGTGTTCGTTTAACAGTACTGAACAGGTGTGGGGGGCCATAGCTTTCTGTAAGGGGGAAAGAGCACAGGTGTCTGTGTAAAGATGGCTTTTGATTTGCTTAAGCCCTTATTTTATGACATTAAGCAAAATCTATTATGGTAAAGAATTTAATGCTCGGTATATGATACATGCAACATTTTTTTTTTTTTTTTTTTGCTAAAAAGTTTAGGGTAGTTTAATATTTAAATGTTTTTGAAAGTAGTCACTTATTCTCACCAAGGTTGCATTTATTTGATCAAACATACAGTAAAAACAGAATTATTTCAAAATAATACAATTCAAAATAACTATTTTACATTTTAATATATTTTAAAATGTAATTTATCCCTGTGATGGCAAAAAGCTGAATTTTCAAGATTCTTTGATAAATAGAAAGTTCAAAAGGACAGCATTTTTAGAAATCTTTTGTAACATTATAAATTTTTGATCAATGTAATTGTGTCCTTGCTGAAAAAAACTGTAAATTTCTTTAAAAGAAACAATATTTTAAAAACATTGCTCAGTATAATTGGATCCAGCTCCTTACTTTGATATAATGTACCATCTGAAGGTTGAAGAGGTCTGTTGAGCTTTCCAGAATGAGGGTGGAGCCCATATTTGAGGTTGTGTTGTGAAGGTCAAAGATGACATCGTATGCATCCGAGCTTCCTTTGGGTCCGAACATCTGATTGATTTCCTTGGCCCTCCGGACTTCATATGGAAGCCCTTCAACATCTGGAGCACTGTAGTAGGAAAGCGCCTTATCAATATTAATTAAACAATTACAAACAATGCATATAATTGGAAACAATGCATTAACTTAATTCAGCATTTGTGCCAATAAATTATAAGATACTTAGATGTTCAAATCTACTCAGGACCTTGAAACCTTTATACTAATAGCATACAGAAAACTGGGTACTGGTGTTAAAATCTCTTGGATAGCAGTTAGGTGCAGATGTATCGTTAACTCTTTTAACAGATAAGTGAATGACAAAAGGATCAGCTATTACATAAATATAAACTAATTTACTTATTTTAAAAAAATCTAAACTAGAGACTTAAGGAACTTTAATGTTTTATTTACTGCTCCAACTGTTAGAAAAAAAAAAGGTTCCAGAAATATTTCTATTCCACATCACCAAATGTATACACTTTGTTGCTACTAGGAATAAAATAAACTGCAGACATGCATAGAAAGCAAGAGGACAGAAAAATAATGTCCAGAGAATTTCATCAAGCTTTCCAGCTGGTCAAAAAAAAAAAAAAAAAAAAAAATTGCATACAACAATCAGCATGTGAACATCTGTTGTGTATGTTTTGCAGCCCCCGACAGTACATTGTTATATATGCAGTGTTTCCTGGTTGATAGTATCTCAATTAGCAGGCTCAATTGTATTTGAAAATTTAACCAAGGCATGTCAGTTTACAAAAGTACTTGTTTTTAATGTACTAGTATTAATAGTAAAATGTACCGACTGATGAATGTTTATTTATTTTGCAATTTTATATACTCCATCCTACTGTTCAAAATATGTGGGGGGCAGGGGTTATAATATACTGGACACACAGAGCTTAAATCGGTTACAGCTCAGTCTGACGTCATTATGAATGATTGTGAATTGTACCAGCACTAGTCAATAAGGAAGATAATGCAGACACTTAATATGTATCGATCTGCAAAAAGAAAACTTTTTATTAACAAAACTTGTCATACACTGATAATTACTGATAATTCAAGTCCACAAACAAGTGAAAATAACAAAATATACCATATAATGTATAAATATGAGGAAAAACAAAATGTGTGTAAATGTGTTAAATATAAACATACAATACAAAAACAGATGTCTCAGAGCCTATAAGGCAAAGTGTGTTAACATTTTTAAAACAACATACTAGTTTTATATTATTTGAAACTGTTATAGCAGGGAAGATGCATGGACATTAATTTGAGCTATTTTAAAGTTATGTTTAGATTTTACCTAAAACATACCCAGTTCAGTCGGTAATACACAAATGTAGACATTTAAAGCGTTACAGTGGGCTTAAACAGCTCACCCCAGAGTTTTTACAGGTTTCATGAAGGTAAATTTAAGACGTTAAATCAAATTAAAGACCTTTTAAGACCAAGCTGAAGGGAAAACAATATGTCAATAAATGTCTAGGGAGAAACACAATGTTGTATTAGCAACAGATCAGAGTTCGAAAATACAACTTCCAACAGATATCCATTACTTTTTAATTTATTTTAGAAAAAAAAAAAAAAAAAGAGGTAGTTTGAAGGCCTCTGCTTTCAACCACTAGAATATGGAAATATCTCATTTTTACAAAATGAGATAAAATATGAAGTCATGTTTCTTGTGAAATTTATCAAAACTGAAGCGAGTTTATGCTTAAAACAAACAAATACGTATCTGCCAAAAGGCTCAGAAAAATCAACTTAAATTAAAGGGAAGTTTTCATAACTCATTGACAGATATTTGCAAACTCACTTAATTTTGTTCAGTTTTTAATTTCATTTTACATTTGCATCTCAAGTAAATGTATCTTGATTTACAGAATTTCT